>SWDC01000155.1:13655441-14309271 GCA_004919715.1 Linderniella brevidens | reverse complement strand
TTCGATCGCAAACTACACAACAAAAAACTATAGTTTTCAATACATTTTTGTTCGATCGCAAAACTCAGCGCGGCGAAAACCTTGAATTTTCGTTAAGTTTTATTCGATCACAAAATTTAGCGTTCGAATAAAACCAGTATACACTTAAACACAGAAAAAATTTCAAAATTTTTTCCATGTCACTTGCGATACACAAAGCACTTTTTGCGCCTCGACAAAAAATTGAAAATTATCAAAACTCATAACTGCTTAATATAACTTGCATATGATTATCCCAAACTAATGAATCTTCTTCATTTTTTTAGAAATAGCTCATCAAGAAAACTCCTTCATCTACCCTTCTGAAGGTTGGCTGACAGTCCATGACAACAACTACCAACTGGATCTAGCGACCTTCCGGTGTCCCTGAAGTTGTAATATCCATTCTCAAAGGACATCCCTTGTGGCCAGCCCTCACCATGACTGCCTCAGTCCAAATGGTCTATCTTCATCCGTTCTGGGATGCATGAAGAGCCACATCGTAGGTGATGATGTGCCCTACACCACAAAGATAAACCAGAAGCACGTCATCATCGACAACATTTTATTTGATCGCAAAACTACTTAGCGAAAACATTAGTTTTTGATACATTTTATTCGATCGCAAAACTATGCGTCGAAAAACATAAGTTTTTCGACACATTTTATTCGATCGCAAAAACTACACACAAAAAACTTAGTTTCAATACATTTTTCGATCGATCGCAAAACAGCGGCGAAAACCTTGAATTTTCGTTAAGTTTTATTCGATCGCAAAATTTAGCGTTCGAATAAAAACACGCCGTAAACAGTATACACTTAAACACAGAAAAAATTTCAAATCTTTTTCCTTGTCACTTGCGATACACATAAGCACTGTTTGCGCCTCGACAAAAAATTGAAAATTTTCAACACTCATAACTGCTTAATATAATTTGCATATGATTATCCCAAACTATTGAATCTTCTTCATTTTTTTTAGAAATGGCTCATCAAGAAAACTCCTTCATCTACCCTTCTGAAGGTTGGCTGACAGTCCATGACAACAACTACCAACTGGATCTAGCGACCTTCCGGTGTCCCGATGAAGTTATAATATCCATTCTCAAAGGACATCCCTTGTAGCCAGCCCTCACCATGACTGCCTCAGTCCAAATGGTCTTTCTTCATCAGTTCTGGGATGCATGAAGAGCCACATCGTAGGTGATGATGTGACCTATACCACAAAGATAAACCAGAAGCACGTCATCATCGACAACATTTTATTTGATCGCAAAACTACTTAGCGAAAAACATTATTTTTGATACATTTTTATTCGATCGCAAAACTATGCGCGAAAAACTAAGTTTTTCGACCACATTTTATTCGATCGCAAAACTACAAAAAAAACTATAGTTTTCAATACATTTTTGTTCGATCGCAAAACTCAGCGGCGAAAACCTTGAATTTTCGTTAAGTTTTATTCGATCGCAAAATTTAGCGTTCGATATAAAACAGTATACACTTAAACACAGAAAAAATTTCAAAATTTTTCCATGTCACTTGCGATACACATAAGCACTGTTTGCGCCTCGACAAAAAATTGAAAATTTCAAACTCATAACTGCTTAATATAATTTGCATATGATTATCCCAAACTAATGAATCTTCTTCATTTTTATTAGAAATGGCTCATCAAGAAAACTCCTTCATCTACCCTTCTGAAGGTTGGCTGACAGTCCATGACAAAACTACCAACTGGATCTAGCGACCTTCCGGTGTCCCGATGAAGTTATAATATCCATTCTCAAAGGACATCCCTTGTGGCCAGCCCTCACCATGACTGCCTCAGTCCAAATGGTCTATCTTCATCAGTTCTGGGATGCATGAAGAGCCACATCGTAGGTGATGATGTGACCTACACCACAAAGATAAACCAGAAGCACGTCATCATCGACAACATTTTATTTGATCGCAAAACTACTTAGCGAAAAACATTAGTTTTGATACATTTTTATTCGATCGCAAAACTATGCGCGAAAAACATAAGTTTTTCGACACATTTTATTCGATCGCAAAACTACACAACAAAAAACTATAGTTTCAATACATTTTTGTTCGATCGCAAAACCAGCGGCGAAAACCTTGAATTTTCGTTAAGTTTTATTCGATCGCAAAATTTAGCGTTCGAATAAAAACCACGCCGTAAACAGTATACACTTAAACACAGAAAAAATTTCAAATTTCCATGTCACTTGCGATACACATAAGCACTGTTTGCGCCTCGACAAAAAATTGAAAATTTTCAACACTCATAACTGCTTAATATAATTTGCATATGATTATCCCAAACTATGAATCTTCTTCATTTTTTTAGAAATGGCCAGCAAGAAAACTCCTTCATCTACCCTTCTGAAGGTTGGCTGACAGTCCATGACAACAACTACCAACTGGATCTAGCGACCTTCCGGTGTCCCGATTAAGTTATAATATCCATTCTCAAAGGACATCCCTTGTGGCCAGCCCTCACCATGACTGCCTCAGTCCAAATGGTCTTTCTTCATCAGTTCTGGGATGGATGAAGAGCCACATCGTAGGTGATGATGTGACCTACACACAAAGATAAACCAGAAGCACGTCATCATCGACAACATTTTATTTGATCGCAAAACTACTTAGCGAAAAACATTAGTTTTTGATACATTTTTATTCGATCGCAAAACTATGCGGCGAAAAACATAAGTTTTTCGAACATTTTATTCGATCGCAAAACTACACAACGAAAAACTTTAGTTTTCAATACATTTTTGTTCGATCGCAAAACTCAGCGGCGAAAACCTTGAATTTTCGTTAAGTTTTATTCGATCGCAAAATTTAGCGTTCCAATAAAACCACGCCGTAAACAGTATACACTTAAACACAGAAAAAATTTCAAAATTTTTTCCATGTCACTTGCGATACACAAGCAATGTTTGCGCCTCGACAAAAAATTGAAAATTATAAAACTCATAACTGCTTAATATAATTTGCATATGATTATCCCAAACTAATGAATCTTCTTCATTTTTTTAGAAATGGCTCAAAGAAACTCCTTCATCTACCCTTCTGAAGGTTGGCTGACAGTCCATGACAACAACTACCAACTGGATCTAGCGACCTTCCGGTGTCCCGATGAAGTTATAATATCCATTCTCAAAGGACATCCCTTGTGGCCAGCCCTCACCATGACTGCCTCAGTCCAAATGGTCTTTCTTCATCAGTTCTGGGATGCATGAAGAGCCACATCGTAGGTGATGATGTGACCTATACCACAAAGATAAACCAGAAGCACGTCATCATCGACAACATTTTATTTGATCGCAAAACTACTTAGCGAAAAACATTAGTTTTTGATACATTTTATTCGATCGCAAAACTATGCGCGAAAAACATAAGTTTTTCGACACATTTTATTCGATCGCAAAACACACACAAAAAAACTTAGTTTTCAATACATTTTGTTCGATCGCAAAACTCAGCGGCGAAAACCTTGAATTTTCGTTAAGTTTTATTCGATCGAAAAATTTAGCGTTCGAATAAAACCAGTAGAAACTTAAACACAGAAAAAATTTCAAAATTTTTTCCATGTCACTTGCGATACACATAAGCACTGTTTGCGCCTCGACAAAAAATTGAAATTATCAAAACTCATAACTGCTTAATATAATTTGCATATGATTATCCCAAACTAATGAATCTTCTTCATTTTTTTTAGAAATGGCTCCTAAAGAAAACTCCTTCATCTACCCTTTTGAAGGTTGGCTGACAGTCCATGACAACAACTACCAACTGGATCTAGCGACCATCCGGTGTCCCGATGAAGTTATAATATCCATTCTCAAAGGACATCCCTTGTGGCCAGCCCTCACCATGACTGCCTCAGTCCAAATTCTTTCTTCATCAGTTCTGGGATGGATGAAGAGCCACATCGTAGGTGATGATGTGACCTACACCACAAAGATAAACCAGAAGCACGTCATCATCGACAACATTTTATTTGATCGCAAAACTACTTAGCGAAAAACATTAGTTTTTGATACATTTTTATTCGATCGCAAAACTATGCGGCGAAAACATAAGTTTTTCGACAACATTTTATTCGATCGCAAAACTACACAACGAAAAACTTTAGTTTTCAATACATTTTTATTCGATCGCAAAACTCAGCGGCGAAAACCTTGAATTTTCGTTAAGTTTTATTCGATCGCAAAATTTAGCGTTCAATAAAACCACGCCGTAAACAGTATACACTTAAACACAGAAAAAATTTCAAAATTTTTTCCATGTCACTTGCGATACACATAAGCACTGTTTGCGCCTCGACAAAAAATTGAAAATTATCAAAACTCATAACTGCTTAATATAATTTGCATATGATTATCCCAAACTAATGAATCTTCTTCATTTTTTTAGAAATGGCTCATCAAGAACTCCTTCATCTACCCTTCTGAAGGTTGGCTGACAGTCCATGACAACAACTACCAATGGATCTAGCGACCTTCCGGTGTCCCGATGAAGTTAATATCCATTCTCAAAGGACATCCCTTGTGGCCAGCCCTCACCATGACTGCCTCAGTCCAAATGGTCTATCTTCATCAGTTCTGGGATGCATGAAGAGCCACATCGTAGGTGATGATGTGACCTACACCACAAAGATAAACCAGAAGCACGTCATCATCGACAACATTTTATTTGATCGCAAAACTACTTAGCGAAAAACAATTAGTTTTTGATACATTTTTATTCGATCGCAAAACTATGCGGCGAAAAACAAAGTTTTTCGACAACATTTTATTCGATCGCAAAACTACACAACGAAAAACTTTAGTTTTCAATACATTTTTGTTCGATCGCAAAACTCAGCGGCGAAAACCTTGAATTTTCGTTAAGTTTTATTCGATCGCAAAATTTAGCGTTCGAATAAAACCACGCCGTAATATACACTTAAACACAAAAAATTTCAAATTTTTCCATGTCACTTGCGATACCATAAGCACTGTTTGCGCCTCGACAAAAAATTGAAAATTTCAACACTCATAACTGCTTAATATAATTTGCATATGATTATCCCAAACTATGAATCTTCTTCATTTTTTTAGAAATGGCTCATCAAGAAAACTCCTTCATCTACCCTTCTGAAGGTTGGCTGACAGTCCATGACAACAACTACCAACTGGATCTAGCGACCTTCCGGTGTCCCGATGAAGTTATAATATCCATTCTCAAAGGACATCCCTTGTGGCCAGCCCTCACCATGACTGCCTCAGTCCAAATGGTCTATCTTCATCAGTTCTGGGATGCATGAAGAGCCACATCGTAGGTGATGATGTGACCTACACCAAAAGATAAACCAGAAGCACGTCATCATCGACAACATTTTATTTGATCGCAAAACTACTTAGCGAAAAACATTAGTTTTTGAACATTTTTATTCGATCGCAAAACTATGCGGCGAAAAACATAAGTTTTTCGACAACATTTTATTCGATCGCAAAACTACACAACGAAAAACTTTAGTTTTCAATACATTTTGTTCGATCGCAAAACTCAGCGGCGAAAACCTTGAATTTTCGTTAAGTTTATTCGATCGCAAAATTTAGCGTTCGAATAAAACCACGCCGTAAACAGTATCACTTAAACACAGAAAAAATTTCAAAATTTTTTCCATGTCACTTGCGATACACATAAGCACTGTTTGCGCCTCGACAAAAAAATGAAAATTTCAACACTCATAACTGCTTAATATAATTTGCATATGATTATCCCAAACTATTGAATCTTCTTCATTTTTATTAGAAATGGCTCATCAAGAAAACTCCTTCATCTACCCTTCTGAAGGTTGGCTGACAGTCCATGACAATAACTACCAACTGGATCTAGCGACCTTCCGGTGTCCCGATGAAGTTATAATATCCATTCTCAAAGGACATCCCTTGTGGCCAGCCCTCACCATGACTGCCTCAGTCCAAATGGCCTATCATCATCAGTTCTGGGATGCATGAAGAGCCACATCGTAGGTGATGATGTGACCTACACCACAAAGATAAACAAGAAGCACGTCATCATCGACAACAGTTTATTTGATCGTAAAACTACTTAGCGAAAAACATTAGTTTTTGATACATTTTTATTCGATCGCAAAACTATGCGGCAAAAAACATAAGTTTTTCGAAAACATTTTATTCGATCGCAAAACTACACAACAAAAAACTTTAGTTTTGAATACATTTTTGTTCGATCGCAAAACTCAGCGGCGAAAACCTTGAATTTTCGTTAAGTTTTATTCGATCGCAAAATTTAGCGTTCGAATAAAACCACGCCGTAAACAGTATACACTTAAACACAGAAAAAATTTCAAATCTTTTTCCTTGTCACTTGCGATACACATAAGCACTGTTTGCGCCTCGACAAAAAATTGAAAATTTTCAAACACTCATAACTGCTTATATAATTTGCATATGATTATCCCAAACTAATGAATCTTCTTCATTTTTTTAGAAATGGCTCATCAAGAAAACTCTTCATCTACCCTTCTGAAGGTTGGCTGACAGTCCATGACAACAACTACCAACTGGATCTAGCGACCTTCCGGTGTCCCGATGAAGTTATAATATCCATTCTCAAAGGACATCCCTTGTGGCCAGCCCTCACCATGACTGCCTCAGTCCAAATGGTCTATCTTCATCAGTTCTGGGGATGCATGAAGAGCCACATCGTAGGTGATGATGTGACCTACACCACAAAGATAAACCAGAAGCACGTCATCATCGACAACATTTTATTTGATCGCAAAACTACTTAGCGAAAAAACAATTAGTTTTTGATACATTTTTATTCGATCGCAAAACTATGCGGCGAAAAACATAAGTTTTTCGACAACATTTTATTCGATCGCAAAACTACACAACGAAAAACTTAAGTTTTCAATACATTTTTGTTCGATCGCAAAACTCAGCGGCGCAAACCTTGAATTTTCGTTAAGTTTTATTCGATCGCAAAATTTAGCGTTCGAATAAAACCAGTATACACTTAAACACAGAAAAAATTTCAAAATTTTTTCCATGTCACTTGCGATACACATAAGCACTGTTTGCGCCTCGACAAAAAATTGAAAATTTTCAACACTCATAACTGCTTAATATAATTTGCATATGATTATCCCAAACTAATGAATCTTCTTCATTTTTATTAGAAATAGCTCATCAAGAAAACTCCTTCATCTACCCTTCTGAAGGTTGGCTGACAGTCCATGACAACAACTACCAACTGGATCTAGCGACCTTCCGGTGTCCCGATGAAGTTGTAATATCCATTCTCAAAGGACATCCCTTGTGGCCAGCCCTCACCATGACTGCCTCAGTCCAAATGGTCTATCTTCATCCGTTCTGGGATGCATGAAGAGCCACATCGTAGGTGAGGATGTGCCCTACACCACAAAGATAAACCAGAAGCACGTCATCATCGACAACATTTTATTTGATCGCAAAACTACTTAGCGAAAAACATTAGTTTTTGATACATTTTTATTCGATCGCAAAACTATGCGGCGAAAAACATAAGTTTTTCGACAACATTTTATTCGATCGCAAAACTACACAACGAAAAACTTTAGTTTTCAATTTTTTGTTCGATCGCAAAACTCAGCGGCGAAAACCTTGAATTTTCGTTAAGTTTATTCGATCGCAAAATTTAGCGTTCGAATAAAACCACGCCGTAAACAGTATACACTTAAACACGAAAAAATTTCAAAATTTTTCCATGTCACTTGCGATACACATAAGCACTGTTTGCGCCTCGACAAAAAATTGAAAATTTTCAAACTCATAACTGCTTAATATAATTTGCATATGATTATCCCAAACTAATGAATCTTCTTCATTTTTTAGAAATGGCTCATCAAGAAAACTCCTTCATCTACCCTTCTGAAGGTTGGCTGACAGTCCATGACAACAACTACCAACTGGATCTAGCGACCTTCCGGGTCCCGATGAAGTTGTAATATCCATTCTCAAAGGACATCCCTTGTGGCCAGCCCTCACCATGACTGCCTCAGTCCAAATGGTCTATCTTCATCAGTTTGGGATGCATGAAGAGCCACATCGTAGGTGATGATGTGACCTACACCACAAAGATAAACGAGAAGTACGTCATCATCGACAACATTTTATTTGATCGCAAAACTACTTAGCGAAAAACATTAGTTTTTGATACATTTTTATTCGATCGCAAAACTATGCGGCGAAAAACATAAGTTTTTCGACAACATTTTATTCGATCGCAAAACTACACAACGAAAAACTTTAGTTTTCAATACATTTTTGTTCGATCGCAAAACTCAGCGCCGAAAATCTTGAATTTTCGTTAAGTTTTATTCGATCGCAAAATTAGCGTTCGAATAAAACCACGCCGTAAACAGTATACACTTAAACACAGAAAAAATTTCAAAATTTTTTCCATGTCACTTGCGATACACATAAGCACTGTTTGCGCCTCGACAAAAAATGAAAATTTCAACACTCATAACTTAATATAATTTGCATATGATTATCCCAAACTATGAATCTTCTTCATTTTTTTAGAAATGGCTCATCAAGAAAACTCCTTCATCTACCCTTCTGAAGGTTGGCTGACAGTCCATGACAACTACCAACTGGATCTAGCGACCTTCCGGTGTCCCGATGAAGTTATAATATCCATTCTCAAAGGACATCCCTTGTGGCCAGCCCTCACCATGACTGCCTCAGTCCAAATGGTCTATCTTCATCAGTTCTGGGATGCATGAAGAGCCACATCGTAGGTGTGATGATGTGACCTACACCACAAAGATAAACAGAAGCACGTCATCATCGACAACATTTATTTGATCGCAAAACTACTTAGCGAAAAACATTAGTTTTTGATACATTTTTATTCGATCGCAAAACTATGCGGCAAAAACATAAGTTTTTCGAAACATTTTATTCGATCGCAAAACTACACAAAAAAACTTTAGTTTTCAATACATTTTTGTTCGATCGCAAAACTCAGCGGCGAAAACCTTGAATTTTCGTTAAGTTTTATTCGATCGCAAAATTTAGCGTTCGAATAAAACCACGCCGTAAACAGTATACACTTAAACACAGAAAAAATTTCAAATCTTTTTCCTTGTCACTTGCGATACACATAAGCACTGTTTGCGCCTCGACAAAAAATTGAAAATTTCAACACTCATAACTTCTTAATATAATTTGCTTATGATTATCCCAAACTATTGAATCTTCTTCATTTTTTTAGAAATGGCTCATCAAGAAAACTCCTTCATCTACCCTTCTGAAGGTTGGCTGACAGTCCATGACAACAACTACCAACTGGATCTAGCGACCTTCCGGTGTCCCGATGAAGTTATAATATCCATTCTCAAAGGACATCCCTTGTGGCCAGCCCTCACCATGACTGCCTCAGTCCAAATGGTCTTTCTTCATCAGTTCTGGGATGCATGAAGAGCCACATCGTAGGTGATGATGTGACCTATACCACAAAGATAAACCAGAAGCACGTCATCATCGACAACATTTTATTTGATCGCAAAACTACTTAGCGAAAAACATTAGTTTTTGATACATTTTTATTCGATCGCAAAACTATGCGTCGAAAAACGTAAGTTTTTCGACCACATTTTATTCGATCGCAAAACTACACAACAAAAACTAGTTTTCAATACATTTTGTTCGATTGCAAAACTCAGCGGCGAAAACCTTGAATTTTCGTTAAGTTTTATTCGATCGCAAAATTTAGCGTTCGAATAAAAACCAGTATACACTTAAACACAAAAAAATTTCAAAATTTTTCCATGTCACTTGCGATACACATAAGCACTGTTTGCGCCTCGACAAAAAATTGAAAATTATCAAAACTCATAACTGCTTAATATAATTTGCATATGATTATCCCAAACTAATGAATCTTCTTCATTTTTATTAGAAATAGCTCATCAAGAAAACTCCTTCATCTACCCTTCTGAAGGTTGGCTGACAGTCCATGACAACAACTACCAACTGGATCTAGCGACCTTCCGGTGTCCCGATGAAGTTGTAATATCCATTCTCAAAGGACATCCCTTGTGGCCAGCCCTCACCATGACTGCCTCAGTCCAAATGGTCTATCTTCATCCGTTCTGGGATGCATGAAGAGCCACATCGTAGGTGATGATGTGCCCTACACCACAAAGATAAACCAGAAGCACGTCATCATCGACAACATTTTATTTGATCGCAAAACTACTTAGCGAAAAACATTAGTTTTTGATACATTTTTATTCGATCGCAAAACTATGCGGCGAAAAACATAAGTTTTTCGACAACATTTTATTCGATCGCAAAACTACACAACAAAAACTTAGTTTTCAATACATTTTTGTTCGATCGCAAAACTCAGCGGCGAAAACCTTGAATTTTCGTTAAGTTTTATTCGATTGCAAAATTTAGCGTTCGAATAAAACACGCCGTAAACAGTATACACTTAAACACAGAAAAAATTTCAATCTTTTTCCATGTCACTTGCGATACACATAAGCACTGTTTGCGCCTCGACAAAAAATTGAAAATTTCAACACTCATAACTGCTTAATATAATTTGCATATGATTATCCCAAACTATGAATCTTCTTCATTTTTTTAGAAATGGCTCATCAAGAAAACTCCTTCATCTACCCTTCTGAAGGTTGGCTGACAGTCCATGACAACAACTACCAACTGGATCTAGCGACCTTCCGGTGTCCCGATGAAGTTATAATATCCATTCTCAAAGGACATCCCTTGTGGCCAGCCCTCACCATGACTGCCTCAGTCCAAATGGTCTTCTTCATCAGTTCTGGGATGCATGAAGAGCCACATCGTAGGTGATGATGTGACCTATACCACAAAGATAAACCAGAAGCACGTCATCATCGACAACATTTTATTTGATCGCAAAACTACTTAGCGAAAAACAATATTTTGATACATTTTTATTCGATCGCAAAACTATGCGGCGAAAAACATAAGTTTTTCGACACATTTTATTCGATCGCAAAACTACACAACAAAAAACTTAGTTTTCAATACATTTTTGTTCGATCGCAAAACTCAGCGGCGAAAACCTTGAATTTTCGTTAAGTTTTATTCGATCGCAAAATTTAGCGTTCGAATAAAACCAGTATACACTTAAACACAGAAAAAATTTCAAAATTTTTTCCATGTCACTTGCGATACACAAGCACTGTTTGCGCCTCGACAAAAAATTGAAAATTATCAAAACTCATAACTGCTTAATATAATTTGCATATGATTATCCCAAACTAATGAATCTTCTTCATTTTTTTAGAAATGGCTCATCAAGAAAACTCCTTCATCTACCCTTCTGAAGGTTGGCTGACAGTCCATGACAACAACTACCAACTGGATCTAGCGACCTTCCGGTGTCCTTATGAAGTTGTAATATCCATTCTCAAAGGACATCCCTTGTGGCCAGCCCTCACCATGACTGCCTCAGTCCAAATGGTCTATCTTCATCCGTTCTGGGATGCATGAAGAGCCACATCGTAGGTGATGATGTGCCCTACACCACAAAGATAAACCAGAAGCACGTCATCATCGACAACATTTTATTTGATCGCAAAACTACTTAGCGAAAAACATTAGTTTTTGATACATTTTTATTCGATCGCAAAACTATGCGTCGAAAAACATAAGTTTTTCGACCACATTTTATTCGATCGCAAAACTACACAACAAAAAACTATAGTTTTCAATACATTTTTGTTCGATCGCAAAACGCAGCGGCGAAAACCTTGAATTTTCGTTAAGTTTTATTCGATCGCAAAATTTAGCGTTCGAATAAAAACACGCCGTAAACAGTATACACTTAAACACAGAAAAAATTTCAAATCTTTTTCCTTGTCACTTGCGATACACATAAGCACTGTTTGCGCCTCGACAAAAAATTGAAAATTTTCAACACTCATAACTGCTTAATATAATTTGCATATGATTATCCCAAACTATTGAATCTTCTTCATTTTTTTTAGAAATGGCTCATCAAGAAAACTCCTTCATCTACCCTTCTGAAGGTTGGCTGACAGTCCATGACAACAACTACCAACTGGATCTAGCGACCTTCCGGTGTCCCGATTAAGTTATAATATCCATTCTCAAAGGACATCCCTTGTAGCTAGCCCTCACCATGACTGCCTCAGTCCAAATGGTCTTCTTCATCAGTTCTGGGATGCATGAAGAGCCACATCGTAGGTGATGATGTGACCTACACCACAAAGATAAACCAGAAGCACGTCATCATCGACAACATTTTATTTGATCGCAAAACTACTTAGCGAAAAACATTATTTTTGATACATTTTTATTCGATCGCAAAACTATGCGCGAAAACATAAGTTTTTCGACACATTTTATTCGATCGCAAAACTACACAACGAAAAACTTAGTTTTCAATACATTTTTGTTCGATCGCAAAACTCAGCGGCGAAAACCTTGAATTTTCGTTAAGTTTTATTCGATCGCAAAATTTAGCGTTCGAATAAAACCAGTATACACTTAAACACAGAAAAAATTTCAAAATTTTTTCCATGTCACTTGCGATACACATAAGCACTGTTTGCGCCTCGACAAAAAATTGAAAATTTCAACACTCATAACTGCTTAATATAATTTGCATATGATTATCCCAAACTATGAATCTTCTTCATTTTTTAGAAATGGCTCATCAAGAAAACTCCTTCATTACCCTTCTGAAGGTTGGCTGACAGTCCATGACAACAACTACCAACTGGATCTAGCGACCTTCCGGTGTCCCGATGAAGTTATAATATCCATTCTCAAAGGACATCCCTTGTGGCCAGCCCTCACCATGACTGCCTCAGTCCAAATGGTCTATCTTCATCAGTTATGGGATGCATGAAGAGCCACATCGTAGGTGATGATGTGACCTACACCACAAAGATAAACGAGAAGTACGTCATCATCGACAACATTTTATTTGATCGCAAAACTACTTAGCGAAAAACATTAGTTTTGATACATTTTTATTCGATCGCAAAACTATGCGGCGAAAAACATAAGTTTTTCGACACATTTTATTCGATCGCAAAACTACACAACGAAAAACTTTAGTTTTCAATACTTTTTGTTCGATCGCAAAACTCAGCGGCGAAAATCTTAAATTTTCGTTAAGTTTTATTCGATCGCAAAATTTAGCGTTCGAATAAAACCACGCCGTAAACAGTATACACTTAAACACAGAAAAAATTTCAAAATTTTTTCCATGTCACATGCGATACACATAGGCACTGTTTGCGCCTCGACAAAAAATTGAAAATTTTCAACACTGATAACTGCTTAATATAATTTGCATATGATTATCCCAAACTATGAATCTTCTTCATTTTTTAGCAATGGCTCATCAAGAAAACTCCTTCATCTACCCTTCTGAAGGTTGGCTGACAGTCCATGACAACAACTACCAACTGGATCTAGCGACCTTCCGGTGTCCCGATTAAGTTATAATATCCATTCTCAAAGGACATCCCTTGTAGCTAGCCCTCACCATGACTGCCTCAGTCCAAATGGTCTTTCTTCATCAGTTCTGGGATGCATGAAGAGCCACATCGTAGGTGATGATGTGACCTATACCACAAAGATAAACCAGAAGCACGTCATCATCGACAACATTTTATTTGATCGCAAAACTACTTAGCGAAAAACAATAATTTTTGATACATTTTTATTCGATCGCAAAACTATGCGTCGAAAAACATAAGTTTTTCGACCACATTTTATTCGATCGCAAAACTACACAACAAAAAACTATAGTTTTCAATACATTTTGTTCGATTGCAAAATCAGCGGCGAAAACCTTGAATTTTCGTTATGTTTTATTCGATCGCAAAATTTAGCGTTCGAATAAAACCAGTATACACTTAAACACAGAAAAAATTTCAAAATTTTTCCATGTCACTTGCGATACACATAAGCACTGTTTGCGCCTCGACAAAAAATTGAAAATTATCAAAACTCATAACTGCTTAATATAATTTGCATATGATTATCCCAAACTAATGAATCTTCTTCATTTTTTAGAAATAGCTCATCAAGAAAACTCCTTCATCTACCCTTCTGAAGGTTGGCTGACAGTCCATGACAACAACTACCAACTGGATCTAGCGACCTTCCGGTGTCCCGATGAAGTTGTAATATCCATTCTCAAAGGACATCCCTTGTGGCCAGCCCTCACCATGACTGCCTCAGTCCAAATGGTCTATCTTCATCGTTCTGGGATGCATGAAGAGCCACATCGTAGGTGATGATGTGACCTACACCACAAAGATAAACCAGAAGCACGTCATCATCGACAACATTTTATTTGATCGCAAAACTACTTAGCGAAAAACATTAGTTTTTGATACATTTTATTCGATCGCAAAACTATGCGGCGAAAAACATAAGTTTTTCGACAACATTTTATTCGATCGCAAAACTACACAACGAAAAACTTTAGTTTTCAATACATTTTGTTCGATCGCAAAACTCAGCGGCGAAAACCTTGAATTTTCGTTAAGTTTTATTCGATCGCAAAATTTAGCGTTCGAATAAAACCACGCCGTAAACAGTATACACTTAAACACAGAAAAAATTTCAATTTTTTCCATGTCACTTGCGATACACATAAGCACTGTTTGCGCCTCGACAAAAAATTGAAAATTTTCAACACTCATAACTGCTTAATATAATTTGCATATGATTATCCCAAACTATGAATCTTCTTCATTTTTTTAGAAATGGCTCATCAAGAAAACTCCTTCATCTACCCTTCTGAAGGTTGGCTGACAGTCCATGACAACAACTACCAACTGGATCTAGCGACCTTCCGGTGTCCGATGAAGTTATAATATCCATTCTCAAAGGACATCCCTTGTGGCCAGCCCTCACCATGACTGCCTCAGTCCAAATGGTCTATCTTCATCAGTTCTGGGATGCATGAAGAGCCACATCGTAGGTGATGATGTGACCTAACCACAAAGATAAACCAGAAGCACGTCATCATCGACAACATTTTATTTGATCGCAAAACTACTTAGCGAAAAACATTAGTTTTTGAAACATTTTTATTCGATCGCAAAACTATGCGGCGAAAAACATAAGTTTTTCGACCACATTTTATTCGATCGCAAAACTCAGCGGCGAAAATCTTGAATTTTCGTTAAGTTTATTCGATCGCAAAATTTAGCGTTCGAATAAAACCACGCCGTAAACAGTATACACTTAAACACAAAAAAATTTCAAAATTTTTTCCATGTCACTTGCGATACACATAAGCACTGTTTGCGCCTCGACAAAAAATTGAAAATTTTCAACACTCATAACTGCTTAATATAATTTGCATATGATTATCCCAAACTAGTGAATCTTCTTCATTTTTATTAGAAATGGCTCATCAAGAAAACTCCTTCATCTACCCTTCTGAAGGTTGGCTGACAGTCCATGACAACAACTACCAACTGGATCTAGCGACCTTCCGGGTCCCGATGAAGTTGTAATATCCATTCTCAAAGGACATCCCTTGTGGCCAGCCCTCACCATGACTGCCTCAGTCCAAATGGTCTATCTTCATCGTTTGGGATGCATGAAGAGCCACATCGTAGGTGATGATGTGCCCTACACCACAAAGATAAACCAGAAGCACGTCATCATCGACAACATTTTATTTGATCGCAAAACTACTTAGCGAAAAACATTAGTTTTTGATACATTTTTATTCGATCGCAAAACTATGCGGCGAAAAACATAAGTTTTTCGACAACATTTTATTCGATCGCAAAACTACACAACGAAAAACTTTAGTTTTCAATACATTTTTGTTCGATCGCAAAACTCAGCGGCGAAAACCTTGAATTTTCGTTAAGTTTTATTCGATCGCAAAATTTAGCGTTCGAATAAAACCTCGCCGAAACAGTATACACTTAAACACGAAAAAATTTCAAAATTTTTCCATGTCACTTGCGATACACATAAGCACTGTTTGCGCCTCGACAAAAAATTGAAAATTTTCAACACTCATAACTGCTTAATATAATTTGCATATGATTATCCCAAACTATTGAATCTTCTTCATTTTTATTAGAAATGGCTCATCAAGAAAACTCCTTCATCTACCCTTCTGAAGGTTGGCTGACAGTCCATGACAACAACTACTAACTGGATCTAGCGACCTTCCGGTGTCCCGATGAAGTTGTAATATCCATTCTCAAAGGACATCCCTTGTGGCCAGCCCTCACCATGACTGCCTCAGTCCAAATGGTCTATCTTCATCAGTTCTGGGATGCATGAAGAGCCACATCGTAGGTGATGATGTAACCTACACCACAAAGATAAACGAGAAGTACGTCGTCATCGACAACATTTTATTTGATCGCAAAACTACTTAGCGAAAAACATTAGTTTTTGATACATTTTTATTCGATCGCAAAACTATGCGGCGAAAAAGATAAGTTTTTCGACCACATTTTATTCGATCGCAAAACTACACAACGAAAAACTTTAGTTTTCAATACATTTTTGTTCGATCGCAAAACTCAGCGGCGAAAATCTTGAATTTTCGTTAAGTTTTATTCGATCGCAAAATTTAGCGTTCGAATAAAACCACGCCGCAAACAGTATACACTTAAACACAGAAAAAATTTCAAAATTTTTTCCATGTCACTTGCGATACACATAAGCACTGTTTGCGCCTCGACAAAAAATTGAAAATTTTCAACACTCATAACTGCTTAATATAATTTGCATATGATTATCCCAAACTAGTGAATCTTCTTCATTTTTATTAGAAATGGCTCATCAAGAAAACTCCTTCATCTACCCTTCTGAAGGTTGGCTGACAGTCCATGACAACAACTACTAACTGGATCTAGCGACCTTCCGGTGTCCCGATGAAGTTGTAATATCCATTCTCAAAGGACATCCCTTGTGGCCAGCCCTCACCATGACTGCCTCAGTCCAAATGGTCTATCTTCATCAGTTCTGGGATGCATGAAGAGCCACATCGTAGGTGATGATGTGACCTACACCACAAAGATAAACCAGAAGCACGTCATCATCGACAACATTTTATTTGATCGCAAAACTACTTAGCGAAAAACATTAGTTTTTGATACATTTTTATTCGATCGCAAAACTATGCGGCGAAAAACATAAGTTTTTCGACCACATTTTATTCGATCGCAAAACTACACAACGAAAAACTTTAGTTTTCAATACATTTTTGTTCGATCGCAAAACTCAGCGCCGAAAATCTTGAATTTTCGTTAAGTTTTATTCTATCGCAAAATTTAGCGTTCGAATAAAACCACGCCGCAAACAGTATACACTTAAACACAGAAAAAATTTCAAAATGTTTTCCATGTCACTTGCGATACACATAAGCACTGTTTGCGCCTCGACAAAAAATTGAAAATTTTCAACACTCATAATTGCTTAATATAATTTGCATATGATTATCCCAAACTAGTGAATCTTCTTCATTTTTTAGAAATGGCTCATCAAGAAAACTCCTTCATCTACCCTTCTGAAGGTTGGCTGACAGTCCATGACAACAACTACAACTGGATCTCGCGACCTTCCGGTGTCCCGATGAAGTTGTAATATCCATTCTCAAAGGACATCCCTTGTGGCCAGCCCTCACCATGACTGCCTCAGTCCAAATGGTCTATCTTCATCAGTTCTGGGATGCATGAAGAGCCACATCGTAGGTGATGATGTGACCTACACCACAAAGATAAACCAGAAGCACGTCATCATCGACAACATTTTATTTGATCGCAAAACTACTTAGCGAAAAACATTAGTTTTTGATACATTTTTATTCGATCGCAAAACTATGCGGCGAAAACTATAAGTTTTTCGACAACATTTTATTCGATCGCAAAACTACACAACGAAAAACTTTAGTTTTCAATACATTTTTGTTCGATCGCAAAACTCAGCGGCGAAAACCATGAATTTTCGTTAAGTTTTATTCGATCGCAAAATTTAGCGTTCGAATAAAACCTCGCCGGAAACAGTATACACTTAAACACAGAAAAAATTTCAAAATTTTTTCCATGTCACTTGCGATACACATAAGCACTGTTTGCGCGTCGACAAAAAAATGAAAATTTTCAACACTCATAACTGCTTAATATAATTTGCATTTGATTATCCCAAACTAGTGAATCTTCTTCATTTTTATTAGAAATGGCTCATCAAGAAAACTCCTTCATCTACCCTTCTGAAGGTTGGCTGACAGTCCATGACAACAACTACCAACTGGATCTAGCGACCTTCCGGTGTCCCGATGAAGTTGTAATATCCATTCTCAAAGGACATCCCTTGTGGCCAGCCCTCACCATGACTGCCTCAGTCCAAATGGTCTATCTTCATCAGTTCTGGGATGCATGAAGAGCCACATCGTAGGTGATGATGTGACCTACACCACAAAGATAAACCAGAAGCACGTCATCATCGACAACATTTTATTTGATCGCAAAACTACTTAGCGAAAAACATTAGTTTTTGATACATTTTTATTCGATCGCAAAACTATGCGGCGAAAAATATAAGTTTTTCGACAACATTTTATTCGATCGCAAAACTACAACAAAAACTTTAGTTTTCAATACATTTTTCGATCGCAAACTCAGCGGCGAAAACTGAATTTTCGTTAAGTTTTATTCGATCGCAAAATTTAGCGTTCGAATAAAACCACGCCGTAAACAGTATACACTTAAACACAGAAAAAATTTCAAAATTTTTTCCATGTCACTTGCGATACACATAAGCACTGTTTGCGCCTCGACAAAAAATTGAAAATTTTCAACACTCATAACTGCTTAATATAATTTGCATATGATTATCCCAAACTAGTGAATCTTCTTCATTTTATAGAAATGGCTCATCAAGAAAACTCCTTCATCTACCCTTCTGAAGGTTGGCTGACAGTCCATGACAACAACTACCAACTGGATCTAGCGACCTTCCGGTGTCCCGATGAAGTTGTAATATCCATTCTCAAAGGACATCCCTTGTGGCCAGCCCTCACCATGACTGCCTCAGTCCAAATGGTCTATCTTCATCAGTTCTGGGATGCATGAAGAGCCACATCGTAGGTGATGATGTGACCTACACCACAAAGATAAACCAGAAGCACGTCATCAACGACAACATTTTATTTGATCGCAAAACTATGCGGCGAAAAACATAAGTTTTTCGACAACATTTTATTCGATCGCAAAACTACACAACGAAAAACTTTAGTTTTCAATACATTTTTGTTCGATCGCAAAACTCAGCGGCGAAAACCTTGAATTTTCGTTAAGTTTTATTCGATCGCAAAATTTAGCGTTCGAATAAAACACGCCGTAAACATTATACACTTAAACACAGAAAAAATTTCAAAATTTTTCCATGTCACTTGCGATACACATAAGCACTGTTTGCGCCTCGACAAAAAATTGAAAATTTTCAACACTCATAACTGCTTAATATAATTTGCATATGATTATCCCAAACTATGAATCTTCTTCATTTTTATTAGAAATGGCTCATCAAGAAAACTCTTTCATCTACCCTTCTGAAGGTTGGCTGACAGTCCATGACAACAACTACCAACTGGATCTAGCGACCTTCCGGTGTCCCGATGAAGTTGTAATATCCATTCTCAAAGGACATCCCTTGTGGCCAGCCCTCACCATGACTGCCTCAGTCCAAATGGTCTATCTTCATCAGTTCTGGGATGCATGAAGAGCCACATCGTAGGAGATGATGTGACCTACACCACAAAGATAAACCAGAAGCACGTCATCAACGACAACATTTTATTTGATCGCAAAACTATGCGGCGAAAAACATAAGTTTTTCGACAACATTTTATTCGATCGCAAAACTACACAACGAAAAACTTTAGTTTTCAATACATTTTTGTTCGATCGCAAAACTCAGCGGCGAAAACCTTGAATTTTCGTTAAGTTTTATTCGATCGCAAAATTTAGCGTTCGAATAAAACGACGCCGTAAACATTATACACTTAAACACAGAAAAAATTTCAAAATTTTTTCCATGTTACTTGCGATACACATAAGCACTGTTTGCGCCTCGACAAAAAATTGAAAATTTTCAACACTCATAACTGCTTAATATAATTTGCATATGATTATCCCAAACTATTGAATCTTCTTCATTTTTATTAGAAATGGCTCATCAAGAAAACTCTTCATCTACCCTTCTGAAGGTTGGCTGACAGTCCATGACAACAACTACCAACTGGATCTAGCGACCTTCCGGTGTCCCGATGAAGTTGTAATATCCATTCTCAAAGGACATCCCTTGTGGCCAGCCCTCACCATGACTGCCTCAGTCCAAATGGTCTATCTTCATCAGTTCTGGGATGCATGAAGAGCCACATCGTAGGTGATGATGTGACCTACACCACAAAGATAAACCAGAAGCACGTCATCATCGACAACATTTTATTTGATCGCAAAACTACTTCGCGAAAAACAATTAGTTTTTGATACATTTTTATTCGATCGCAAAACTATGCGGCGAAAAACATAAGTTTTTCGACAACATTTTATTCGATCGCAACTACACAACGAAAAACTTTAGTTTTCAATACATTTTTGTTCGATCGCAAAACTCAGCGGCGAAAACCTTGAATTTTCGTTAAGTTTTATTCGATCGCAAAATTTAGCGTTCGAAAAAAACCACACCGCAAACAGTATACACTTAAACACAGAAAAAATGTCAAAATTTTTTCCATGTCACTTGCGATACACATAAGCACTGTTTGCGCCTCGACAAAAAATTGAAAATTTTCAACACTCATAACTGCTTAATATAATTTGCATATGATTATCCCAAACTATGAATCTTCTTCATTTTTATTAGAAATGGCTCATCAAGAAAACTCTTCATCTACCCTTCTGAAGGTTGGCTGACAGTCCATGACAACAACTACCAACTGGATCTAGCGACCTTCCGGTGTCCCGATGAAGTTGTAATATCCATTCTCAAAGGACATCCCTTGTGGCCAGCCCTCACCATGACTGCCTCAGTCCAAATGGTCTATCTTCATCAGTTCTGGGATGCATGAAGAGCCACATCGTAGGTGATGTGACCTACACCACAAAGATAAACCAGAAGCACGTCATCAACGACAACATTTTATTTGATCGCAAAACTACTTAGCGAAAAACATTAGTTTTTGATACATTTTTATTCGATCGCAAAACTATGCGGCGAAAAACATAAGTTTTTCGACAACATTTTATTCGATCGCAAAACTACACAACGAAAAACTTTAGTTTTCAATACATTTTTGTTCGATCGCAAAACTCAGCGGCGAAAACCTTGAATTTTCGTTAAGTTTTATTCGATCGCAAAATTTAGCGTTCGAATAAAACACGCCGTAAACATTATACACTTAAACACAGAAAAAATTTCAAAATTTTTTCCATGTCACTTGCGATACACATAAGCACTGTTTGCGCCTCGACAAAAAATTGAAAATTTTCAACACTCATAACTGCTTAATATAATTTGCATATGATTATCCCAAACTATGAATCTTCTTCATTTTTATAGAAATGGCTCATCAAGAAAACTCCTTCATCTACCCTTCTGAAGGTTGGCTGACAGTCCATGACAACAACTACCAACTGGATCTAGCGACCTTCCGGTGTCCCGATGAAGTTGTAATATCCATTCTCAAAGGACATCCCTTGTGGCCAGCCCTCACCATGACTGCCTCAGTCCAAATGGTCTATCTTCATCAGTTCTGGGATGCATGAAGAGCCACATCGTAGGTGATGTGACCTACACCACAAAGATAAACCAGAAGCACGTCATCACGACAACATTTTATTTGATCGCAAAACTACTTAGCGAAAAACAATTAGTTTTTGATACATTTTTATTCGATCGCAAAACTATGCGGCGAAAAACATAAGTTTTTCGACAACATTTTATTCGATCGCAAAACTACACAACGAAAAACTTTAGTTTTCAATACATTTTTGTTCGATCGCAAAACTCAGCGGCGAAAACCTTGAATTTTCGTTAAGTTTTATTCGATCGCAAAATTTAGCGTTCGAATAAAACCACGCCGTAAACATTATACACTTAAACACAGAAAAAATTTCAAAATTTTTTCCATGTCACTTGCGATACACATAAGCACTGTTTGCGCCTCGACAAAAAATTGAAAATTTTCAACACTCATAACTGCTTAATATAATTTGCATATGATTATCCCAAACTATGAATCTTCTTCATTTTTATTAGAAATGGCTCATCAAGAAAACTCTTCATCTACCCTTCTGAAGGTTGGCTGACAGTCCATGACAACAACTACCAACTGGATCTAGCGACCTTCCGGTGTCCCGATGAAGTTGTAATATCCATTCTCAAAGGACATCCCTTGTGGCCAGCCCTCACCATGACTGCCTCAGTCCAAATGGTCTATCTTCATCAGTTCTGGGATGCATGAAGAGCCACATCGTAGGTGATGATGTGACCTACACCACAAAGATAAACCAGAAGCACGTCATCAACGACAACATTTTATTTGATCGCAAAACTACTTAGCGAAAAACAATTAGTTTTTGATACATTTTTATTCGATCGCAAAACTATGCGGCGAAAAACATAAGTTTTTCGACAACATTTTATTCGATCGCAAAACTACACAACGAAAAACTTTAGTTTTCAATACATTTTTGTTCGATCGCAAAACTCAGCGGCGAAAACCTTGAATTTTCGTTAAGTTTTATTCGATCGCAAAATTTAGCGTTCGAATAAACCACGCCGTAAACATTATACACTTAAACACAGAAAAAATTTCAAAATTTTTTCCATGTCACTTGCGATACACATAAGCACTGTTTGCGCCTCGACAAAAAATTGAAAATTTTCAACACTCATAACTGCTTAATATAATTTGCATATGATTATCCCAAACTATTGAATCTTCTTCATTTTTATTAGAAATGGCTCATCAAGAAAACTCTTCATCTACCCTTCTGAAGGTTGGCTGACAGTCCATGACAACAACTACCAACTGGATCTAGCGACCTTCCGGTGTCCCGATGAAGTTGTAATATCCATTCTCAAAGGACATCCCTTGTGGCCAGCCCTCACCATGACTGCCTCAGTCCAAATGGTCTATCTTCATCAGTTCTGGGATGCATGAAGAGCCACATCGTAGGTGATGATGTGACCTACACCACAAAGATAAACCAGAAGCACGTCATCAACGACAACATTTTATTTGATCGCAAAACTACTTAGCGAAAAACAATTAGTTTTGATACATTTTTATTCGATCGCAAAACTATGCGGCGAAAAACATAAGTTTTTCGACAACATTTTATTCGATCGCAAAACTACACAACGAAAAACTTTAGTTTTCAATACATTTTTGTTCGATCGCAAAACTCAGCGGCGAAAACCTTGAATTTTCGTTAAGTTTTATTCGATCGCAAAATTTAGCGTTCGAATAAAACGACGCCGTAAACATTACACTTAAACACAGAAAAAATTTCAAAATTTTTTCCATGTCACTTGCGATACACATAAGCACTGTTTGCGCCTCGACAAAAAATTGAAAATTTTCAACACTCATAACTGCTTAATATAATTTGCATATGATTATCCCAAACTATTGAATCTTCTTCATTTTTATTAGAAATGGCTCATCAAGAAAACTCCTTCATCTACCCTTCTGAAGGTTGGCTGACAGTCCATGACAACAACTACCAACTGGATCTAGCGACCTTCCGGTGTCCCGATGAAGTTGTAATATCCATTCTCAAAGGACATCCCTTGTGGCCAGCCCTCACCATGACTGCCTCAGTCCAAATGGTCTATCTTCATCAGTTCTGGGATGCATGAAGAGCCACATCGTAGGTGATGATGTGACCTACACCACAAAGATAAACCAGAAGCACGTCATCATCGACAACATTTTATTTGATCGCAAAACTACTTAGCGAAAAACAATTAGTTTTTGATACATTTTTATTCGATCGCAAAACTATGCGGCGAAAAACATAAGTTTTTCGACAACATTTTATTCGATCGCAAAACTACACAACGAAAAACTTTAGTTTTCAATACATTTTTGTTCGATCGCAAAACTCAGCGGCGAAAACCTTGAATTTTCGTTAAGTTTTATTCGATCGCAAAATTTAGCGTTCGAATAAAACGACGCCGTAAACATTATACACTTAAACACAGAAAAAATTTCAAAATTTTTTCCATGTCACTTGCGATACACATAAGCACTGTTTGCGCCTCGACAAAAAATTGAAAATTTTCAACACTCATAACTGCTTAATATAATTTGCATATGATTATCCCAAACTATTGAATCTTCTTCATTTTTATTAGAAATGGCTCATCAAGAAAACTCCTTCATCTACCCTTCTGAAGGTTGGCTGACAGTCCATGACAACAACTACCAACTGGATCTAGCGACCTTCCGGTGTCCCGATGAAGTTGTAATATCCATTCTCAAAGGACATCCCTTGTGGCCAGCCCTCACCATGACTGCCTCAGTCCAAATGGTCTATCTTCATCAGTTCTGGGATGCATGAAGAGCCACATCGTAGGTGATGATGTGACCTACACCACAAAGATAAACCAGAAGCACGTCATCAACGACAACATTTTATTTGATCGCAAAACTACTTAGCGAAAAACAATTAGTTTTCGATACATTTTTATTCGAGCGCAAAACTATGCGGCGAAAAACATAAGTTTTTCGACAACATTTTATTCGATCGCAAAACTACACAACGAAAAACTTTAGTTTTCAATACATTTTTGTTCGATCGCAAAACTCAGCGGCGAAAACCTTGAATTTTCGTTAAGTTTTATTCGATCGCAAAATTTAGCGTTCGAATAAAACGACGCCGTAAACATTATACACTTAAACACAGAAAAAATTTCAAAATTTTTTCCATGTCACTTGCGATACACATAAGCACTGTTTGCGCCTCGACAAAAAATTGAAAATTTTCAACACTCATAACTGCTTAATATAATTTGCATATGATTATCCCAAACTATTGAATCTTCTTCATTTTTATTAGAAATGGCTCATCAAGAAAACTCCTTCATCTACCCTTCTGAAGGTTGGCTGACAGTCCATGACAACAACTACCAACTGGATCTAGCGACCTTCCGGTGTCCCGATGAAGTTGTAATATCCATTCTCAAAGGACATCCCTTGTGGCCAGCCCTCACCATGACTGCCTCAGTCCAAATGGTCTATCTTCATCAGTTCTGGGATGCATGAAGAGCCACATCGTAGGTGATGATGTGACCTACACCACAAAGATAAACCAGAAGCACGTCATCACGACAACATTTTATTTGATCGCAAAACTACTTAGCGAAAAACAATTAGTTTTCGATACATTTTTATTCGAGCGCAAAACTATGCGGCGAAAAACATAAGTTTTTCGACAACATTTTATTCGATCGCAAAACTACACAACGAAAAACTTTAGTTTTCAATACATTTTTGTTCGATCGCAAAACTCAGCGGCGAAAACCTTGAATTTTCGTTAAGTTTTATTCGATCGCAAAATTTAGCGTTCGAATAAAACGACGCCGTAAACATTATACACTTAAACACAGAAAAAATTTCAAAATTTTTTCCATGTCACTTGCGATACACATAAGCACTGTTTGCGCCTCGACAAAAAATTGAAAATTTTCAACACTCATAACTGCTTAATATAATTTGCATATGATTATCCCAAACTATTGAATCTTCTTCATTTTTATTAGAAATGGCTCATCAAGAAAACTCTTTCATCTACCCTTCTGAAGGTTGGCTGACAGTCCATGACAACAACTACCAACTGGATCTCGCGACCTTCCGGTGTCCCGATGAAGTTGTAATATCCATTCTCAAAGGACATCCCTTGTGGCCAGCCCTCACCATGACTGCCTCAGTCCAAATGGTCTATCTTCATCAGTTCTGGGATGCATGAAGAGCCACATCGTAGGAGATGATGTGACCTACACCACAAAGATAAACCAGAAGCACGTCATCATCGACAACATTTTATTTGATCGCAAAACTACTTAGCGAAAAACAATTAGTTTTTGATACATTTTTATTCGACCGCAAAACTATGCGGCGAAAAACATAAGTTTTTCGACAACATTTTATTCGATCGCAAAACTACACAACGAAAAACTTTAGTTTTCAATACATTTTTGTTCGATCGCAAAACTCAGCGGCGAAAACCTTGAATTTTCGTTAAGTTTTATTCGATCGCAAAATTTAGCGTTCGAATAAAACGACGCCGTAAACATTATACACTTAAACACAGAAAAAATTTCAAAATTTTTTCCATGTCACTTGCGATACACATAAGCACTGTTTGCGCCTCGACAAAAAATTGAAAATTTTCAACACTCATAACTGCTTAATATAATTTGCATATGATTATCCCAAACTATTGAATCTTCTTCATTTTTATTAGAAATGGCTCATCAAGAAAACTCTTTCATCTACCCTTCTGAAGGTTGGCTGACAGTCCATGACAACAACTACCAACTGGATCTCGCGACCTTCCGGTGTCCCGATGAAGTTGTAATATCCATTCTCAAAGGACATCCCTTGTGGCCAGCCCTCACCATGACTGCCTCAGTCCAAATGGTCTATCTTCATCAGTTCTGGGATGCATGAAGAGCCACATCGTAGGTGATGATGTGACCTACACCACAAAGATAAACCAGAAGCACGTCATCATCGACAACATTTTATTTGATCGCAAAACTACTTAGCGAAAAACAATTAGTTTTTGATACATTTTTATTCGACCGCAAAACTATGCGGCGAAAAACATAAGTTTTTCGACAACATTTTATTCGATCGCAAAACTACACAATGAAAAACTTTAGTTTTCAATACATTTTTGTTCGATCGCAAAACTCAGCGGCGAAAACCATGAATTTTCGTTATGTTTTATTCGAACGCTAAATTTAGCGTTCGAATAAAACGACGCCGTAAACATTATACACTTAAACACAGAAAAAATTTCAAAATTTTTTCCATGTTACTTGCGATACACATAAGCACTGTTTGCGCCTCGACAAAAAATTGAAAATTTTCAACACTCATAACTGCTTAATATAATTTGCATATGATTATCCCAAACTATTGAATCTTCTTCATTTTTATTAGAAATGGCTCATCAAGAAAACTCTTTCATCTACCCTTCTGAAGGTTGGCTGACAGTCCATGACAACAACTACCAACTGGATCTAGCGACCTTCCGGTGTCCCGATGAAGTTGTAATATCCATTCTCAAAGGACATCCCTTGTGGCCAGCCCTCACCATGACTGCCTCAGTCCAAATGGTCTATCTTCATCAGTTCTAGGATGCATGAAGAGCCACATCGTAGGTGATGATGTGACCTACACCACAAAGATAAACCAGAAGCACGTCATCAACGACAACATTTTATTTGATCGAAAAACTACTTAGTGAAAAACAATTAGTTTTTGATACATTTTTATTCGATCGCAAAACTATGCGGCGAAAAACATAAGTTTTTCGACTACATTTTATTCGATCGCAAAACTACACAACGAAAAACTTTAGTTTTCAATACATTTTTGTTCGATCGCAAAACTCAGCGGCGAAAACCTTGAATTTTCGTTAAGTTTTATTCGATCGCAAAATTTAGCGTTCGAATAAAACCACGCCGTAAACAGTATACACTTAAACACAGAAAAAATTTCAAAATTTTTTCCATGTCACTTGCGATACACATAAGCACTGTTTGCGCCTCGACAAAAAAATGAAAATTTTCAACACTCATAACTGCTTAATATAATTTGCATATGATTATCCCAAACTATTGAATCTTCTTCATTTTTATTAGAAATGGCTCATCAAGAAAACTCTTTCATCTACCCTTCTGAAGGTTGGCTGACAGTCCATGACAACAACTACCAACTGGATCTAGCGACCTTCCGGTGTCCCGATGAAGTTGTAATATCCATTCTCAAAGGACATCCCTTGTGGCCAGCCCTCACCATGACTGCCTCAGTCCAAATGGTCTATCTTCATCAGTTCTGGGATGCATGAAGAGCCACATCGTAGGTGATGATGTGACCTACACCACAAAGATAAACCAGAAGCACGTCATCAACGACAACATTTTATTTGATCGAAAAACTACTTAGCGAAAAACAATTAGTTTTTGATACATTTTTATTCGATCGCAAAACTATGCGGCGAAAAACATAAGTTTTTCGACAACATTTTATTCGATCGCAAAACTACACAACGAAAAACTTTAGTTTTCAATACATTTTTGTTCGATCGCAAAACTCAGCGGCGAAAACCTTGAATTTTCGTTAAGTTTTATTCGATCGCAAAATTTAGCGTTCGAATAAAACCACGCCGTAAACAGTATACACTTAAACACAGAAAAAATTTCAAAATTTTTTCCATGTCACTTGCGATACACATAAGCACTGTTTGCGCCTCGACAAAAAAATGAAAATTTTCAACACTCATAACTGCTTAATATAATTTGCATATGATTATCCCAAACTAGTGAATCTTCTTCATTTTTATGAGAAATGGCTCATCAAGAAAACTCCTTCATCTACCCTTCTGAAGGTTGGCTGACAGTCCATGACAACAACTACCAACTGGATCTAGCGACCTTCCGGTGTCCCGATAAAGTTGTAATATCCATTCTCAAAGGACATCCCTTGTGGCCAGCCCTCACCATGACTGCCTCAGTCCAAATGGTCTATCTTCATCAGTTCTGGGATGCATGAAGAGCCACATCGTAGGTGATGTGACCTACACCACAAAGATAAACCAGAAGCACGTCATCAACGACAACATTTTATTTGATCGCAAAACTACTTAGCGAAAAACAATTAGTTTTTGATACATTTTTATTCGATCGCAAAACTATGCGGCGAAAAACATAAGTTTTTCGACAACATTTTATTCGATCGCAAAACTACACAACGAAAAACTTTAGTTTTCAATACATTTTTGTTCGATCGCAAAACTCAGCGGCGAAAACCTTGAATTTTCGTTAAGTTTTATTCGATCGCAAAATTTAGCGTTCGAATAAAACGACGCCGTAAACATTATACACTTAAACACAGAAAAAATTTCAAAATTTTTTCCATGTCACTTGCGTTACACATAAGCACTGTTTGCGCCTCGACAAAAAATTGAAAATTTTCAACACTCATAACTGCTTAATATAATTTGCATATGATTATCCCAAACTATTGAATCTTCTTCATTTTTATTAGAAATGGCTCATCAAGAAAACTCTTTCATCTACCCTTCTGAAGGTTGGCTGACAGTCCATGACAACAACTACCAACTGGATCTCGCGACCTTCCGGTGTCCCGATGAAGTTGTAATATCCATTCTCAAAGGACATCCCTTGTGGCCAGCCCTCACCATGACTGCCTCAGTCCAAATGGTCTATCTTCATCAGTTCTGGGATGCATGAAGAGCCACATCGTAGGAGATGATGTGACCTACACCACAAAGATAAACCAGAAGCACGTCATCATCGACAACATTTTATTTGATCGCAAAACTACTTAGCGAAAAACAATTAGTTTTTGATACATTTTTATTCGACCGCAAAACTATGCGGCGAAAAACATAAGTTTTTCGACAACATTTTATTCGATCGCAAAACTACACAACGAAAAACTTTAGTTTTCAATACATTTTTGTTCGATCGCAAAACTCAGCGGCGAAAACCTTGAATTTTCGTTAAGTTTTATTCGATCGCAAAATTTAGCGTTCGAATAAAACGACGCCGTAAACATTATACACTTAAACACAGAAAAAATTTCAAAATTTTTTCCATGTTACTTGCGATACACATAAGCACTGTTTGCGCCTCGACAAAAAATTGAAAATTTTCAACACTCATAACTGCTTAATATAATTTGCATATGATTATCCCAAACTATTGAATCTTCTTCATTTTTATTAGAAATGGCTCATCAAGAAAACTCTTTCATCTACCCTTCTGAAGGTTGGCTGACAGTCCATGACAACAACTACCAACTGGATCTAGCGACCTTCCGGTGTCCCGATGAAGTTGTAATATCCATTCTCAAAGGACATCCCTTGTGGCCAGCCCTCACCATGACTGCCTCAGTCCAAATGGTCTATCTTCATGAGTTCTGGGATGCATGAAGAGCCACATCGTAGGTGATGATGTGACCTACACCACAAAGATAAACCAGAAGCACGTCATCAACGACAACATTTTATTTGATCGAAAAACTACTTAGCGAAAAACAATTAGTTTTTGATACATTTTTATTCGATCGCAAAACTATGCGGCGAAAAACATAAGTTTTTCGACAACATTTTATTCGATCGCAAAACTACACAACGAAAAACTTTAGTTTTCAATACATTTTTGTTCGATCGCAAAACTCAGCGGCGAAAACCATGAATTTTCGTTATGTTTTATTCGACTTTAGTTTTCCATTTTTTTCGACATATACGGTGATCGTAGAAGACATGCTTCGAATGGGATACAAGCCACCGCTGACCAAATTGACAAACTTCCAGAACAGCGGAATCCCTCATCCACGGAGGACATTATTCAAAATCATCAAGAAATGTCTCTCCCCGAAGCACTCCGGATTCGACAAGGATAACGGGAATATTCTCAGAATCTTCCACGAGTCGTCTTCTCGAAGAACTATTATGTGACCCAGGTAGTCTGGAACAATCTAGCAGACCAAATACGTTAAAGGGAAACAAAAACGAAGGCAAAGTTCATGTTACGTGCGTTGGTTCCCGGTGCTGATCTCCCATCCGATGGAAGTACATCGGAAGATCCCTCGTCTTCCACAACCCGAAGGCGTCGGATCTGGCGCTCCAACCGATGCTGATCCCTTTGGAGCTCCTACACCTAGTCGATCCCACCGGCGTGGCCTATAAATACTATTGCAAAACAACTAAATAACGGAGGACATGGTATGGTCCGTCGATCCCGCTCCGATGCCTAACCGACGAGAATCTCCGCTGGAGACACACGAGCCTGAAGTTGCGGCTCTGGAGACTGAAACACCGGCCCTTAAGCCCAAAGGTGTCAACCGTGAATCAACACCTCCAGTCGAATCTTCTGAAGCCATGGAATCAGATGAGAAGTGCAGCTTAGAACGAAGGGGCTCCCCCAGGCAACAAATCTTTGCCCCATCTGCAACTACCTCTACGACAACGGCTTCGGTGTTACCTCCTCCACCGCCACTAGTCCAGACAACCACACATGTTCCCATTGAACCTGTTCCAACCTCCATAGAGACGATACCTTCGGTATCCTCTCAAGGATTGGAAGGAAGACCAGTTGGTCTCCCGACATCTTCGGAGCCAACAACGGGCCAACCCACCAAAGTTGAGACTTATGGGCTGTTAACGGGTGTCCTTGGATGTTCCTGAATCAGAAGTCCTTTCGCACGCGGTACGTCAGCGATATTCTCTGACGTTGTGACAGTTGAGCGCCTTCTTGGTCACACTCCGGTGGCACCACTCATAGAGACGGAGTAGAGACTACAATAAGCTCTTTCCACAGCCATCAGCTCCCTCGAAGACCGGCTGATGGAAAGGGTTCTACATGCCCTAGAGACTTCCCGACGGGATACTGGTAAAACACCAGTCTCAGAGGCAACTCCTTCTGAAACCCACTCCCAACCCATCTCCTCACCACCACTAACCACTACCATACACACTCCCATCCAACCTATATTAAACCCCAACCCAATCTCCTTCCCTTATCAACCCATACACCTACCAATAATGCAGCTTCACGACATCCTTATATCTTGCCTACTAGTCCTTGAGACAAGGACCCCTGCTGAGGAGAGTCTCTACCGTCGGCTAGTAGATGACCCCGAGCCGCCTGCTCAAACGCGTTGCCGAGAAGAAAGCTCCCGCACGCACGAATAGAAGACATGACGATCCCGATGATTCGGATCGCCAAGAGTATGAGAAATGGCAAAAAACCAGCAGAAGCGGCCGAGGTAAAACTCGAGAGAAGACATCCTTGACGCGTGAAGCTGGACGATCATCTTGTAACCCACCAACCACACAACTCACTAATATCCGTCAACAAACAACCACCACATCCACACACAAACAATACTTCCACCCTCCAAAATCAACATGAAAAAGTCATCTACGATCCACATGCAATCGTAGATGACTACATTATGAACGAGAAGTGGCTGACACATTGGGATCCAGAGGAAGTTGCTCAAGCTAGACTCTCCAACGTCAGATACTTCATACAACAAGCTTCAGTGGATTTGGTACTGCTTGAAGATGAAGAACTTCCAGAAGGCGAGAATTACAACTCTGAACACCCTGAACTTCCAGAGACGATTAGGCACCGAGTTGACACCCCTCCTCGCTTATCAAAGGGGACTGCCCGAATTGAGACGTCACGGGAGAACATTCGGATTGAATTCCCATTCCTTGATGACATAAGGAAGCAGATTTGGAGGGCTCCAAACCGGATCAAAAAGCTAAACGAGCTTAACTTACGGGGCATCTCTCACTGGGAAGAAAGAAAGAAGATGGAGCACATCTTCATGCTGGCCTAGCTCGGTCCGTATCGAAGTGGCATCCCAACGGATCAACTTAGAAGAAATCTCAAGGACAAGCCACCGATCCTCCAACTCGTGGGTGTAATCACACACGATTGGAAGCTATCCAACCCTAATATACCTTATTGAGCGAGCGGACCACAAGCACATTCGAGAGCAGATAGACAAAAGCTATCTGCCGTTTTGTCCACTAGACGAAGTCTGTCGTCTGTTCCAGATATACAAGAAAAATATCACACGCCTACTGGATACATCAACAATGAATGACTCGAGGGACTGAAGACATTCATGGTGCTGAATATTAAGTTCCACACTGCACACGACCTTCAAATCGCATTGGAAAATAACATGAAGAAGGTCAACATGAAATCGCCGCTCATGAAAGGCTTCCCGCTCAACGACTTCCAAGAGAGTTATATCTTCAAGAAACAAGGTCTCGCCATCACATATCGGAATCCAATAATTGGAAATAAGAGAGCGACGATGATGTTTGAAGTACACAAATTCTTTGACGGGTCATTGAAGCTCGGAAGGAAGACTATCGAGAAGTGGTTGGCGGAGATCGATGAAGAAATGATCTTCTAGGACCTTGGAGAAGAAGAGACTCAGCTCTGAAATGAGCTTCTCAATGCCATCAACGAAGGGCTGGAGCTGAGGAATGATGTCCGACACTACAAGACACCATTGGAATTGAGGAAGTTCTTCTACGCCCGACAAGGATAAACGGAGCTGAAGAGCAAACAAGCACAAATGGGGAGATTGAAGAAACGTAGAAATTGTGCTTTTTTTACATTAGTTATCGTTGAAATTAGGGGCGTAGCTTGTATTTTTGTTAGTGTAGGACTAATTAGTAAATATACCATGTATAGAGGCAAAGAAATCAAAATACAAGAATTTCAAAAAATTCACAAGGCAAAGAATTCACATTCTAGAGAGAGAAACACAATCGAAAACTCCCTCACTCTAAACATTTCTCTTTCTCGATCTTCATCCGAGATATTCGACCGAAGATAACTTTCGATAATCCATATTTGAATATCTAGAATTCATGCCTATATCTATCGTTAGTTGATTAATTAGGACCTAACACTTTTGCACAACGGGTGCTGAAAAAGCACAATCGTCTGTCGTGTTCAAATTGTTAAATGATAAAGCTAAATTTGGGGTTTCAGACAAGTCTTTTTCGACACTTTTAGAAACATTCACAAATATGCTTCTTGATGTAAATGAGCTTCCGACGTCGACTTAAGAGGCAAAAAAGTCCTATTTAATTTTGAATGCATGTGTGTCAACGATTGCATACTTTATAGGGGCTAGTATGAATCTGCCAATAAGCGTCTGACGTGTGACACTTGGCGTTATAAGCTAACAGACAAAGTTGGCGGTGCTCCTGCTAAGGTTCTGTGGTACTTAGCGATAGTTCCCACATCAAAAGGCATGTTCTCCAACCTTGATGACGCTAAATTGTTTAGATGACACGATGAAGAAAGAAATAAGGATAGGAAATTAAAACATCCGGTGGATTTCCCTTACTAGAGTAACATTAATGTGTTTTATCCTGATTTTGGAGGTGATGTACGAAATCTTAGACTAGGGCTTTGCGCAGATGGGTTAAACCTACAGTGCGACTTGAGCAGTCGCCACAGTACTTGGCCGGTCTCTGTATATACAATCTCCCTCAATGGCTTTCTATGAAAAGAAAATACACCATGCTGTCTACTTAGCTCTGTTGGTTGATTATTTAAAAAAACATGTGGTAAGAACAGAATCGATGAGGCGTACGAGAGGCCCGTACAAGGAAAGACATTAAGGAGACGATTAGAATTTGACCCACCAGAGGGTTGTAGACTATAGTTCGACGAGGATGGTACATGTATTGGCCCAGACACGAGAACATGTGCGTGACTTCATCATGGATTGATAGCATATCGATAGTCGACTAAAGGATATGTTGTGGGAGGACGTCAATGTATTGATTAATACTATGGCTTATTTTAATTATCGACGTATTATTTGAATCACTAATATATAATTGCAGCTTGAGTGGCATCTGCCCGATAATTCTTCCATTAAGGCAAGGGTACTGAAAAAGGTCGGGAAACTGAGGAAAAATTGGAAGAATACATTTAATTAAAGGGAAAAGGTGATGGGCCAAGTTTTGTCGATGATTACGAACACATGGATCAACATGGATTGGCATCATGGAGGGAATATAACTCGACTGCCGAGTTTCATGTAAAATTGTGATGTTTATAATTAATCAAAGGGAAAAGGTAACGGGCCTTGTCTGGTCGATGATTATGACGATCAACATGGATTGACATCATGGAGGGAATATAGCTCAACTGTCTGAGTTTCAGGTAAAATTTTGATGCTTATCCATTTTCTACTAATATATTATATATATAATATTTATCTAATATTTAATTCTAATTCTTGCAAAAAATTAGTGAGAAGGTTAGACAAAGTCAGTCTCACATTATTTATACACACCACCTCGACACGTCCGGGTACAAAGGGTGGATGCTTTTGTGGGCGACATAGGACCCATGACAGAACATTGTCGATTTTCCCGAGAATTTGGTCCCTTTGTTGTCTACTGGCAATGAAAGAACAAAAAACTTCATCTAAGCCAGAACCAAGAAAAGAGATGACGGAGGGTATATCATTGATGGTGGTGCCACTCGAGATTTAGTCAAAAAAGGTGTTCACTTAATTTGACGACGCTTGAGATTTTAGGGTTTTTTGATCACTCTTGCACTTTCTCGTGGTATTGCTCCCATTTTGCTTTAGTACTATTCCTCCTCATGAAGATCAGGTTGGGGAAATCGTCATGCGATGTGTCAAAATGGGGCATCATCATTTGAAAGAAGAATGCATCGTCATGACAATGAGATGGAGTTTGTAAGCATCGTAAGAACCAGGTTCGGTAATAACCACAACGGAGCCACATAGGCAATCCGTTGTTATGTAGAGAATCGAGGCCATGGAGGCATCCCGTTAACATCGATGTAAGAGCTTTTCTCGTAGACAATGACCTGAGACCGTTGTTGTTTTGATGTTGCAATGGCAGGATTCCTTTCAATCATCGAAGCATGTTTAAAAATGGCATGTCTAAGGAAAGTCTAACATGATCACGAAAAACGGTATTTTAAAAGTGTATGTGTCCTAGAAAATATTAAAAGTATGGGAAGTGAGGACACACTAGACTCGATTGTACGCAAGGAAGTGTGGTGGTGGGACTGAATACCACTTAATTCAATATCTCCCACTTCCGAGTAAAGCGATGATAGTAGGTGTGGTTCTCCGTGATTTTTGAAACACATGTCTTTTGTGACACATACGAGTGGGTAAGGCTCGGATTTGCACGCACCGTTCGAAATAATGCGAATAAAAATTAGCAGATGTACGTATGGGGGTTTGGTCCGTATAATTTGTAAGATAAGAGAATTATGTATCTTAAAAAAATTTCAAAGTCATCATCGAAATCATCTATCGTGGTGTGTTTGCATGATGTAGGATATGTGGATATTCTCGTATTGTGAATAGCGCTCGGTATTGTTCCGAGGTTAGATTCAGGTGAGTTCAATTGAATCATGAGAATTACGTATCCGTACATTCGGTAGGAAGTTGTGAGTGCTGCTTTATTAGTATCAGCAAGCCGGAGCAGGTCGGTTAAAGTGAGCATCGAGATAGTTAAGGAGATACATTTCCGGATGGAAATTTTTGAACTTGTAAACTCGAGATTCTCCGTTAAATCCGTCTAATGATGTCGGAGGGAATATCTTTAAAGCTAGATGAGGAGAGGAGATTTTCTTTTCTTTTCTTTTCTTTCTTGTATTTTCTCTCTTTTTCTCTTTTTCCTTCGCCTTTTTTTTTATTTTCTCCATTTTTCTCCTATATATATATTTTAATATATATAGATATATATATTGTAAAAGTAATATAATAATACAGTATATACTATATTATTATATGTATATATTATATATATTTTTTGTTTATTGCTGTCCTCAAATCGTGCTTCCTAAAATAAATTTCTCCACCTCAAAAGATGCGTAGTAGGAACGGAAAATCTTTCGAATCACTTTCCCTCAAATCACGTATTTAAAGTTTGCTTCCCCTCAAAAATTTAATTATTGCTCCCGTCAGACAATATAAGAGCTTGAACGTAAAAAGTAGCTCCTCTCGAATAAAGCTCATCTTAGAAAGACATGATATTTATTATTTCCGTGCGTAATAGGCAGTTTGAATTTTAAAATCTCATAAAGTTTTGAAAATGCATATTTAAAATGTACCATTTTATAAAGTATGTATTCTTCAATTCAGCCCGTATGCGTACGCAATTTAAAACCTTTGAAAGCTTGGTTAACATACGCATAATTAGAATGAACCTTTTTTGAAGTGTAGTTGTAGTAGCTCACGTTGCGTCCCTTTATCTTGTATGTAGAGCCCCTACGTCTAAGTATCATTCATAAGGATAGGATGGTACGCTGCATACCAGCCATGTATGTGGAGCAGCTGGAGATACCATACACGATAGGATGGTACGCTGCATACCAGTCATTGGTATTGAACAACTACTCGAAATACCTACCCATCTGGAAATCTGCAAAACAGATTATCAAGACATTGGTACCCACTTTAGAATGGGTCTTCCCTGATCAGCAGATAAGGATTTAAGCTTAGAATATGTCAAATCTGATTTTTGTCATAAATCATCCATTAACGGACATTTAGGCACCCAACTTTGTTTGGGTTTACCTAACTTAATCGTTGACTTAGGAATACATTTCAGATAGATTTTACACGGATAACTCGTTTCAGCTAGGGTGAATGTGTGTCTAAGTTTACTTGATTGAAAGATGTTCTCTTTAGCCAGCCGCATAAGGTGCTTTTCCGTATGGACTTTAACTAGATGTTTCAGGAAGAGTACGAGGCTATAGCATTGTAAGTATGTATAGCGGGTGAATTCTTACGAGAAGACTTCACACAATTTACTTTATAGTGATGGATTTTGGTGGAATTTTGCTTACTAGAATGATGAACATTTTTGTATTGGTAAGCAAATCCACTTCTGTCATTCTTAAAAGAATGAGAAACCTTAGTTGAAGATTGAGAAGTTCGCTTTCTTGAGCGTGTAACGTCTTTACAAACATTTTTTTCTAATAGGAGTAGGAGAAGCAGAATCTTTGAATAATTCATCCATAATTTTGGAGAATAATGTCGATTTTACTTTCTCCTACGTAGTCCTCTTTTGTTCCTTGGAAGTATTAAGTGCTTTGCTTTTATTTAACGTTTCAGCTTCAGTCAATGTGGACTGAGAAGTCGTCACAAGTGAATTAGAATGATTGTTAAAAGACTTTTTAGTTCTAGGAACAATTGCGTCTGTTTGTGTTCCCTTATCCTGCTTAAAATAAGATATTTCGGTAGACAGATTATTTAAGATATGTAGGGACGAGGAATGTTGAGATTAGAAGTCTCCTCTAGAATCTTTTGTTTTTCCGCTCGGAAACTAGTCTTTCCGATTTCAAGGTGTTCAATTATTATATTTTACTAGCAACCAAAGGAATTTTCCAACAAGAAGTATGTTTTTCATAATGTAAATTATTTCCCCGTTGGACACTAAGTCTTTGGTAGAATTTTGGTCTATTTGACCTTTCGTCGCAATAATGTCCTCTTGACCTTTAGAATGCAATTTATTGCTTTCCCCCAATAGGAGTTTAAAAGTACTCTGTGAATTGCTCAAATCAGAAGAAGTGATTTTTAACTCATTTGTAAGTTCACTAATTTAAGCTTTTAATTTTACTTCTTGAGATTTAAGATTAGTTACTTTTGCATTCGCATTTTATAAATGACAAGTAAGAATACCTCGTTATCTTAAACTCAAGTAAGATTTCATCATTATTTGGTAATTTGCTTTCTAACTCACGTATAGTCTTTTCAGGACTTGTAAGTTGAGTTAGCTCTTCATATGACGTGAAGAAAAGGAGTCGGAGCTGCCACACGCTTCATATGTAAGATTCTACTGCCCGTTATTCCCTATTACATGTCAACATGTGTTTTTGTTTATCACGTTCTAATCAAATGATCCTAAGCATAAGGGAACCAGAAATTTTTTTCCCGCATGTCCAAGGGCTATAAGCTTTGGGACAACCCAGGTTTCCCAACAATGCTATCAGAACCAGGTTCTCGGGATTAGATCATACTTGATCAAGACGAAACGAGGCTGGTGGTTACGACCGATCTCTCGCACGAACGATTCGTGGCGGACACACTCGGCGCGTGCTTTCCAACCCACAACCATGAGTCACAGTTTTCTGGATGGAGCCGACGGGTGGCAAGGGACGGCGATGCACGGCAGGTGGTGCAGCGTGCGCCGACCTGGCAGCTGCGCTACTAGCGCGAAGGCCAGCGCAGTGCCGCAGCCCCGGCAGGCCTGCGAGCAGCACGTGCAGGCCAGCGCAGGGCCGCAGCACAGAGGTCACAGCCCCTCCAGGGCTGCGTGCAGCAACGCAGCTACATCCTCGGCAGGGCAGGCGCATGCTTGAATGCTGAGCCACGCAATCTGCTCCGGCGAAGGACCGCCTCCATGGTGGCTGGGTGGCGGGGCATGATCCTATGTGACGGCGAGTGAATTTATGCTAACGGGCCTCATGGTGAGGTCCGGCCCGTTTGGAACCCTAATTTCATTTGTCATTGATTTTGAATTAATCGTCAAATTGCTAGTAATGAATGTGATTTAAAGCACATTTTCCGGTTTAGGATTTTCTATTGATTTCCGGGTCATTTGTTAATTGTTACGTCTCCCCAGATTGTATTCGGTTTTATACGGGTTGTTCGAGACTTATGATCCCCTTGTACTTTATCTCTTTATTAGATTAGGTTTTAGTATGCAAAGGCCGTTCGATGTTTGGAATCGTTCGAGATTGGAGTCCGTTCGACTTGGAGAATGAAGGGCCGTTCGTTGACTTGGAGTCCAAAACCGAACAAATTTTGCTTCGAGCCCCATGTAATAGGGATAGATTAGAAATAACCTGGAAAGTGTTGTCTTGTAGTTCATTTTATAGAATTATGTCATCCAATGTGCGTGTCGGTTTTTGAAGTGATATGTATGTTTTATGTGCTCTTATGTGAGATGGTTTATTTTCCCGTTAGAAAAATACTAAGTGAGCAAAGGAATTTGATTCCTGTCTTCCATCAAGCTCGAAATGCGTAGCTTTTCGGAGTTTGTGCGGTTTGTTCCGAGTAAGTTGGCGACCGTATATCCCGCACTTAAGTTATTCTCTCGGGTACGTTAAACGTCGCTCGCCATAGGATATTATGCCCCACAAAACGGAAAGCAGAAGCGGGATTCAAATGTGCGGTTTGAGCATAACTTCATGGGTCGCACTTAGAAAGTTATACCCAGTAAGCAACTTCATGGGTCGGACTTAGAAAGTTATACCCAGTAAGCAACTTCATGGGTCGCACTTAGACAGTTATACCCAGTAAGCAGGGTTAGCCGTGAGGGTCAATGACCGAGGCAAAGATAGTTGACATACTCATGGACGAGTTCGAGTGAGACTTGACCTTGATCGGCTAGAGGGCCAAAATTGCGTTAAATGCTGATGCACGTTTAGGCGGGGCGAGGACCTCAACTTCACTATGAAACCACTCTTCTGATATTCCTCTAGGGAGAATGAAATTTTCGAGAAAAATAGTTGATTGGCTTCGCAAGTTGAGGATTGTCCTGAGTATGGAGTGCTTCAACTACGTCCTCGATTTCCCGGTACCACTCGCCCCAGGGGCCGATGCGACCGAGGAACAAAAGGTCGAGTTCGCCCAATGGAGAAATGGGGAGGCTCGAGTCAAAGGGTACATGCTTCCATCCATGAGCAATGACCTACAACGCAGTCATGTCTCGATGGACGTGGCCATACGCTTGAAAGAGTTGTACAGTGAGAAGTCTAGGACTTTGAGGTACGCCATTACAGACATAGCAGAGCTAGAAAATTATATGAGGTAGGAAAAACAATGATGCGAATTTGACATTATGGATCGCCACAAGGTCTACAACATATAATCCATTTTGAGGACATTGATATGATATTGCTCACGAGTCACGACAATTGTAAATATGAATTTCAGTCATCGTCTTTATTCATTTGGAGTCGGTGCTTGCATACTTAAACCGTTGCATTCACAATATTCATTTATTTATGTCTTTGACAATTCAATCGAAATCCGCCTCTCACATAAAGAATGATTCCAACATATTATATGACTTAGATTAGATTAAGAACTTGAATTATGGAGATATTAAAAAAGAGAGCGTTTTTTAGCTTGGACCTCGTTATGATTTAGCTTTAAAGTTAGAAATTGTATTAATTTTTGTGGAGCTATCTATAATTGGTGGAACTGATTTAGAAACGTAATCTTTGAAAAACCAAACAGAGAAGTAATCATACCCTAGATCGTTTTCTCGTGTTTGAGAGACCCATATTGATCAAAAAAATGTTCTATCAATCTCAAAATTATTTTATTAATACTTAACATCTATATACTATAGACATACGTACAATATATATATGGCTGGGATTTAATTTCTCAGGGTAGGCAGGTGCCTACCCTCGCCTAAACGTGGCTCCGTCACTTATTACGGAGAAGTTGTTCAACTGCAAGATGGTTGAGGGACAAGATGTTGGTGAACACGTCTTGATGGTGATCGGTTGGATCGATAGCTTAAAAGCTCTCGACTTCAACATGGATGCTGATCTCAAGACCGATCACATACTTTACTCTCTCCCCTCCCCTCAATGCGTACATTGTGAACTACAATCTGAACAACACACAGCTGCGCCTAAGCTAATTGATGAATCAGTTGGTGGCAGCACAGTCTCACATGAAGAAGACGAAAGGGAAGGAGACCGTGCTTGTTTCTTCTTCGACTCGGTCTAGGAAATCGATTGGCAGGAAGAAGGCGAAAATATCTAAAAGCAAGGCTAAAAAGATGAAGCATGTCGACGTTAAAGCAACAGAAAATTGTCGTCATTGCAATGAGCTAGGCCATTGGAAGAAATATTGCCCGAACCTTAAGGCTTCAGGCACGCCAGGTATAGAACTTAACGTTTTACTAACTAATTGTTCTATGACTGTGTATTCCACTTCGTGAGGTAGTGCTCATATTTGTGTTTTGAATAAGGGGCTGGAACGAAGTAGGAAGCTGGCGGACCAAGAGATCATGATCAATGTTAGAAGCGGACATAGTGTACCGGCGACTTAAATAGAATCGAAAACTCTCGTTTTATTTACTAGATAAAAGTTATTGCTTTCCAACTGTTTAGTTTTGCCCAAGGGGCTTGAGAACATTGTTTCCAATCCTGTTTTGAGCACGAATGGCTATGAATTTTGATTAATAAATGCAATATTTATTATGGAAATTAGTGCGTCGGAGATGCAATCCTACTTAATGGATTGTACTATTAAAATCTAGAAGATAAAAGCAAGCATGTTAACTTAATTATCAACAAACAAAAATTGGAAACAAACTCGAGGCCGCTCTAGCATCTTAGACTTAGCCGTGCAGGAGAGCGAAAAATTCACGAGAGGGAGAAAAATGACATCGTCAAACCGTTGGGATCAGATCCATATCCAACGCGTGAATCATGCATCTTAGGAAACATGATGAAGTCACGCTTCACTAGGATTTTCCAAAGAGCGGGAGATTTACTCGGTCTCATCCATAACCGACGTTTGTGGGCCATTTGATGTAACGGCCCGAGGTAACTACCACTACTTTGTTACCTTTCCAAATGATCACTCACGCTTTGGTAAAGTCTATTTGATGAGGTATAAGTCTGAAGTTCTTGAAAAGTTCAAGGAGTAGACCTTAGTGGAAAAATAAACTAGGAGACATGTTAAGGTCGTTCGATCAGATCGAGGCGGCGAATATATGAGCTTCGAGTTTGATGAGTTATTGAAAGAGAAAGACATTATTTCATAGATGGCCATGCCCGGATCATCACGTCTAAATGTTGTCTCCGCACGCAGAAATTGAATGCTTTTGGTCAAGGTTCGATCAATGCTTAGTTACACAGACCTACACTTTGCTTATGGGGACAACGCTATTGACTGTCGCATACGTCATAAATAGATGCCCAACTAACTCTTTTCGTAAGATCTCTCGTACGAGATATGGACTTGAAAGAGACCAATCTTGAATCACATTAGGATATGGGGTTGTCGCTCTTGTAAAAAAGCTTAAGACATACCAAATAGAATCGAGCTCGATGAAAAGGTTGTTTCGTCCGGTATCCCGTGGATTCAAGGGGATACAATTCTACTTCTACGAGGATTCGAGGATCAACGAAGCCATGCATGCTCACTTTCTCGAGGATGAGTTCATTGGAGAAGGTGGAGCGGGCCGAGAAGTAAGTCTCTGAGAGACGACGGAAGCACCTTCAAAAGCTCCAACGCAAGAGAGCGTCGGAAAGCAGTCCTAGACGCAGCCAGAGTTGCGCACCAGCTTGAGAGATACAGTATGATACACGTCAAGCACGGGGATGCTGCAGCGGAGGCACTAGTTGGAATTGACGATCGCACTAGCCTTTACCAGGCAATAACGAATGTTTACTCCGTGAGGTGGCTTGAGGCTATCCTAGAGGAGATTGACTTCATGCATGACAACCAATTCTGCAATCTTGTAGACCTTCTTGGATGTTTCAGACCCGTCTGTTCTAAGTGGATCTACAAGAGGAAAATTGGATATGATAGACTGTTTGTGAAACACAAAGATAGGCTTGTAGTAAATGATATAGTCAGCAAGAGGACATTGACTATGAGAAAACCTTTTCGTGTGTTCAATGATGAAGTCCATAAGAACGCTACTTGCGATAGTCGCTCACTGCGATTATGGGATCTGGCAGATGGATGTGAAAGTTGTGTTCATAAACGGATACCTAAAGAAGCAAATATTTTGGAATAGCCCAGAGGTTTTACATCTCAAAGAGATGCTCGGAAAGTATACAAGCTTAATAAGTCCATTTGTTGACTAAAACAAGCCTCTAGGAGTTGGAATCTTCGGTTTGATGTAGTTAGGAACTACGTATTTATGAAGAACGAAGATGAACCTTTTGTCTACAAGAAAAACCATAGGAGCAAGATATCGTTCCTCTTATTGTACGTGGATGACATACTTTTGATAGGTAACAATATCAGAATGCTCTCGACGTTGTGAAGTTGTTAATTAGTTATCCTTGTAATTAGGGGCGTAGCTCGTATTTTTGTTTGTGTAGGACTAGTTTGTAAATATACCATGTACAAAGGTATATATACCATGTACACAACAAAAATAAATATACAAGTTATTTTTAGAAAATACAAAGCATAGAATTTACATTCTAGAGAGAAAAATACAATCGAAAACTTCCACTCTCTACTCGTTTCTCTCTCCCGGTCTTCAAACTTGATATTCGACCGAAGGTAACTTTCGAGAATTCTTAGTCGAATATCTAGAATCAATGCTAGATTGATCGTTACTTGATTAATTAAGACCTAACAATTGGTATGAGAGCGGATCGTGATCGTATTTGGATTGAACTCGCTATTCTTAGATGAAAGTTATTTTCAAGATTTTTCGATCGAAAAACTTACGTGAAATTCATTTTGATCTACGTGCTTAATTTTGCGAATCTTGTTGATTATCCTGCTGCTAAAGTGTGATAGATTATATGTTAGGAATGAATTACGAACTGATTTCAATAGCTAAAAACATCGGATTATTTCAGATTTTTTATTTTGATCGATATTAGTGTTTGCGATTGAGTTTTGAATACGGTTTGATTTTCTTCATAATCGATATATTTTGCTGTAAAACGTGGTTAATCTTGTGCTTGTTCATATTCAGAACTCATATTCGAGTGATTATCCAGAATCTCAGCGTCTAACTTGAGTTTTTCAGTTGAATATGGATTTTCACTGTTCAATTGAACTCGAGTTGTGTTCTTCGATTGAAAAAACTTGGCTCGAAAAATCTTTTTCGAATAAATTTACATGCGAAAAGTTTTTCGATACTCATATTGTTTTCGTGAGTTTCACTCATATATAAGACTTGAAAAACATTATTTTCGATAATTAGTTTTTCGATTCACAAATAAATATCTTTTTCGAGTGTAAATAAGCGTAAACTTTTTCGACGAATACTGTTTTCGCTAGATAAATATCTAATTTTGACACAAAAAACTTGTTTTACTATTACAAGTTTTTTCGATTTCAATATTTTCGATCATCTAAATTTTCGAGTCAAAATTTAGCGAAAACATATTTCGATCGAATAATTCAAACTCGAAAAACATTTAGTCAACAATTTGAGTCAAACTTAACGAAATTTTTTATCACTATTAATTTTTTTTAGTACAATTTTTCGATAAAGTTTTTGCGATCAAAAAAATTATTCGACAAACTATTTTGCAATCGGATATTTTCTTTGCAAAACTCTTTCGTTCAAAAAATAATTTTCGATAAACATACCTCGAAAAACTTATACGATCGAAAATCTTTTACGATTATAAGGTTCGAAATTTTTTAAATCAAAAAACTTGTTGCACCAAAAAATTTTCGTCAATTGATCTTTCAAACACAAACACATTGTACACTTATCTGAAAGAAATCAAAATCATAATTTTCAAAATTTACGAAAGATATTTTTCTTCACATAATCATTTTCGACACTCAAAATTTTAGATCGAAATTATAAAATTCTTTAGCAAAATTTTGAATTATTAATTTATGTACCAAATATTTTTCGTACTAAAAAGCTATTTCATTTTGAACCAAAAATAGGTCCGAAAAGGAAATTGCTCAATGTACGAGCCAAACATTACTAACTAAGTTTGTCATTTGTGAAACATTTTTACCATTTCAATTCCAAACTTTCATGAGATCTTACCAACCAACTACAAACATTGGATGCTTACTCACTTGGAAACGATCCGTCCTCCAATTCTACGAAGAGGCGAATACACCGTATGGAGAAGCCGATTCATGAACTTCTTGGAGACAAACGATCAAGCTATAAATTTGATAGCTTCAATTCAAGAAAGACCCACTCAATTTTGGCTTATCCAAGAAGGAGATGCCACAAATAATACTCTCATTCCTGCCACTAGAAGACTCTTAATTCCTAGGGAATACACTGAGGGGGACCGATAAAGAACCAAAGCAAATCTCGGAGCTAAAACTTTCCTGATGCAAGGCATCCCGAATGACATCTATATGCAAATAGATAGTCTATCAAGTGCGAAGGATTTATATGGCGAGCTCCACAAAATGATGCAACGGACCGAAGTCGGAGTCAAGGTTAAGAAAGCGAACATCCTCACCGCTTACGACTCCTTCAAAGCGAAGACGAGGAAAATCTCTACGAACTCTATCAACGCTATTTGACTCTTCTTAACGAGATGAGGAAAATAGAAATTTTCAAGACCAATATGGAGGTCAATATCCGATTTCTTTCTTCTCTCCAACCGGAGTGGAAGAAAATATCCATGCAAATCCGTCAAAATAAGGATTTGGACGAAACGGATATCCACGCCGTATTTGACAATCTCGCTCAACACGAGGAAGACATTAGCGAGATAAAAAAAGAACCAAAAGGGCAAACAGGTCGAAGACTCAATAGCTCTAGTTTCAAAATGAAAATCTAGTCGATCTCGTAAAGATAAAAAAATCAAATTGCCGAGTTCTTCCGAAGATGAAGACGAATCCGAATCGAATTCCGAGCCCGATATGAAAGAGTTCAAGAAACAATTGGCTCTCATTACCAAATTGATGAGCAAAAAGTTCTATAAAAAGAAATCCTCCTCCTCGGCTAATAGACTCCGGACCTCAAGCTCTAAGCACATGGAAAGGCCGGCCGAGTCGTCAGACTCCAAAAACGCCAAAGAACCACAAAAATGCTACAACTGTGGAAAGATGGGGCAGTTCGCCAGAGAATGCAATCTTCCTTAAAAGAAATACGCCAATTACTACTCCAAGAAATTTCAACGAACCAAGCAAAAGGAAGCTGGAGTAGCTTTAATGGCCGAACAAGAGCACTGGCTAGAAGACACAACAGATTCTGAAAACGACAATCTAGCTCTCATGGCATTTCTTGACGATGCCTCAAACGAAAAGTCAATGAGGAGGTCCGACGACGACGACAAAGCATCAACCTCATCTCAATAGGTAGTTACACCTGACTCTATATTATTAATCATGTTAGAATCTTTACAAATTAAATACACTAACATGAAAAGTGAGCGGAAAAGTACAGAATAATTAGAAGAGAGACAAGCCCTTACTGAAAAGAACTTCCAAAAGCAACTAGATACGAAATTTCACCTAGAAATTCTCTTATCTAATGCTAAGGAAACAATAACTAGTCTTGAATCTAAGTTAGCTACTTATGAGACAAAAATTAACGACCTTAGTAAGACTCTTAGCGATTGTCAGAGAGATTTTGAAATTTCTAGAAATAATTTTAAGGAAATCTCTGACGAACGTAAGAAGCTTTACTCTAGATTTAAGACTTCAGACGATCTCTAACAAAAAGGGGACAAAGGGATCAGACTATTTTTCTAAATCAACCTCATGTTATAGAATTTTATAATCCTATAGAATGCTTAGGTTTTAACAATCCCTGTAGCTTAAAAAAAGGTAAATGTCAAACAATTATATGATATCAAGTACATGGGTTTAGGATTAACTTCTTTAATGGCTTTTACTAACTCTTCCGAAATAAATGCCTTAGAAGAATCCAAAAGAAAAGCTACAAATAGGATTGACATCGCCTTTAACTACACCGATTTGAATAATAGTTACAAGACACGGGAAATAAACTTGTCTAGTGATTATAATTCATTATATCCTTTAGAAGATCTTCCTAAAGTTAAGGAACAAAAAATTGATCATTCTAAAAATTCTACGTTCTGTTATATTCCCGCTATTATTAAAAAAATAGTTGATTTGAAATCTTCCCTATAAACAGAAGGAACGAATTTTGAAGCAGAAAATAATACGTTTTTAATGGAGATTTCTAATCTAAAAAATTCCTCAGTTTTAAAATCTTGTCCTGATTTAATTTTGAAAGAAAAATCATTAACTAAGGACAAGACCAAATTTAAGAAAACACCTCCCACTATTTTTCAAAATATTTCAAAAGAAGTAGAATTTTCTTTAAAAAGCGTAAAGGGAGGAAAAGAGTCCTTAAATGCTTCAAATGCGAAAATGAGTTCTACTAACTCTGTTATCCACATGTAGAGTAGTAAAAGAGGAGAAGCATACAAAGGGGAGTGTGCTTAGGATAGAACGTAAGAAGAAAAATGATAGAAATGACTTTATTTCTAAACTTTCTTCGGTATCAAAAACTAAGGACACTCGTAAGAAGACAACCGTTTCTAATTTTCATGTTGTTGCTTCAACTTATGATTTAAAGTCTATTAATTTTTTAAAGCACAAATTTTGAAATCGGCTCAACTGCTAAAAACTATCATTCTAAGACAAATGCAAGTCTTAAGTGTCGTAGGAAACAAGATCCGGCTATTAAGCAAGCTTATAGCTCGATACATTCTTGCCCTCATCTAAAGTACCCAGTCCAAGTACACTCGGCTAAACACCTTAGGAGACTAGCTAGAGAAAAGATTTTCTCATGCACTAAGACTAATAAGATATTTGTCCGAGCTGGAATTAATCTCCCATGTAAGGTTAACCCTCAATGGATTCCAGAGACATCATCTAGGCCAACGCAAGCCAACAAGGCCAAGTTGCCTAAAAAGGTACCACTTAAACCAACTACTTCTAAGTTGGTTTGGGTACCTAAGAGAACCAATGGTTTAGGAACAAAAAATGAACAAACCTTACCTACTAAATCTTTTATCCGAGAGGATTCATTAATAAGTGAGTACCTAAGACTCTCTAAAACGTGAGTACAACGTGTTTTACGCAAAATCGGACAATTATTCACAAACGCTTTGAAAAGACACCTTACGAGATAATAAATCAAAGGATTCTGAATATCTCCTTCTTCAAAGTTTTCGAGTGCAAATGCTTTGTGGCCTACGATCGAGAGCATCGAAACAAGTTCGACCCTAAAGCATTTGAAGCCGTCTTTGTTGGGTATTCATCCACTCTAAAGCATATCGCGTCTATATCAAGTCTTCTCGTATAATTTTAGAAAGCCACAACGTCACTTTTCAAGAAGTGACCGATTTGGCTTTTGAACAAGATAGTTCAGAACCCGGGCTTATATGCGTGTTAACAACATCTACCTCAACGTCAGAAGAAGCAATTCCCGCCGATTTGGAAGATTTGGATTTCCTATTTGAACATTTTTATTGGAACGAGTCTCAAATGCCTTATTCGTCTCATTTTATACCAAGCATCGAACCTTTCCCTTTTACGGTGGAAATTACAATTGAGATTCTCAACCCTCAAACTCCAACAAATATTTCATATTCTCCAAATTCTGAATCTTCAACTAATGATGCAGCTCCTACCAATGCCGATGCGGAAACTTCTTCCAATTCAACATCAGAATTGAACTTCCCTATTACGAGTGATCAACCTCACAATTCAAGATGTCTCGACCTACATATCAACGATGGATCTACTTATGTTCTTTCTCATGAACGTAAGTGGACTCGATGTCATCCTGTCGACGAAATAATTTGTGATCCTTCAAGTGGAGTACGCACTAGGACATGTACACAAAACGGACTATTCACGTGCTTCTTAAGCCAAAACGAACCACTTAAGGTAGCCGAAGCCCTTAAAGACACAGATTGGGTGATCGCAATGCAAGATGAACTCAACCAATTCGAGCGTCTACGAGTTTGTACACTAGTTCATCGACCGCATGGCAAAAAAATTATAGGAACTAAATGGATTTTCAAAAATAAGAAGAACAAGAACGGTGAAATTATCAAGAATAAAGAACGACTCATAGCCAAGGGGTATAATCATCAAGAATGTATTGACTAGGACGAGACGTATGCTCCGGTTGCTCGTATCGAAGCTAATTGATTATTTCTGGCATACGCGGCTCATAAAGACTTCAAAGTCTATCAAATGGACGTCAAAACCGCCTTTCTCAACGGCATGTTAAAAGAAGAAGTCTACGTCGCTCAACCCGACGGGTTTGTGCACCAGAATCATCTTGATTGTGTCTATCGATTGGAAAAAGCTCTCTACGGACTAAAACAAGCCACTCGTGCTTGGTATGATGTTCTGAGCGAATTTCTAATCAAATCCAACTTTATAAGAGCAACAATCGATACGACACTTTTCATCAGAAAGCAAGGTAAGGACTTGATGATCATTCGTGTTTACGTCGATGACACCATCTTCGGCTCAACAAATGAACGACTATGTCAGAAATTTGGTGATCTGATGAAGACTAAATTCGTGATGAGCTTAATGGGTGAACTCCAATTTTTTCTTGGACTTAAAGTCAAGCAACTCAACGATGGAATTTTTATCAGTCAAACCAAGTATGTCTGAGATATTCGAAAGAGGTTTAATCAAGACAAGAGCACACCTATGAATACTCCCATGTCAACAAACTGTAAATTGGATGTTGATCCTTCTGGCAAGAAAGTCAACATCACAACCTATCGGAGTATTGTTGAATCTCTTTTCTACTTAATGTCAAGCCGACTCGACATCATGTTCGCCACTTGTCTTTGTGCTCGTTTTCAAGCTGACCCAAAGGAGTCCCACATGCGCGCGGTCAAGCGAATTCCATGCTATCTAAAAGGAACTCTCAACTTAGGGTTATGGTATCCGAAAGACACTGATTTTAGATTAATTGGCTATACTGATAGTGACTATGCAAGTTGTCGAATGGACAAAAAAAGCACGTCTTGCGGAGCACAATTTCTAGGCGATAATTTGGTCTACTGGTCCCCAAAGAAGCGGGATTGCGTGTCAACGTCGACGGCCAAGGCGGAGTACGTCGCGACTGTCAACTGTTGCTCACAAGTTCTATGGATGCGGATGCAACTACGCGACGACGGGTTTGAATTTAATAACATTCTCATTTACAGTGATTCTCAAAGTGCTATTGTCATTACTTGCAATCCTGTTCATCACTCATGCACGGAACACATAGATATTCGCTATCAGTTTATAAAAGATCATGTAGGAAATGGCACTATAGATATGTATTTTGTTAAAACAGAGCTTCAACTTGACGAATTATTCACTAAGGCATTGGATGAAAAACGATTCCAATTCCTTATTGTTAAGCTAGACATGTTGAATCTCAATCATACTTGAAATGTGCTTCACATGCTCTATTAGGTTTACATATCATATTCTATGTGCCTCTTGATATTCCTTGTTATATCTTGTGTGATACTATCTTTCAATTTATATATATATATATATAGAAAAACATAAATAAAAATAAAACAATATATATATAATAATAATAACATAAAATAAAATAAAAATGGGAGATGACAACAATTTTATTTATTTTGATTAACTCAAAAAAATATTTCTTTGATATATGTCTAGTTCTTTGCTTAAAAATTCATGTGACATTCTTTTATTCTAAGAGCTTCGTATGTTTCACTAGGCACAAAGTAACTTGATATATGTGATATTTTGAGCCTCAATATTTTTTAAGGAATTATCTTTGAGTGTATCACACTCCAAAAGCCTATCTCTTGATTTGTACTCCGTAGCCTCATTCTTGGTTTTGTGTTAGTTTGTCATGAAAATGATAAGGGAAAATTAGGAAATTCCTCACGCCCAAATTATCAATCATTTACTATTTTCCTCTAGAGACCCCTTTGAGCCTTCTCCAACATTCTTTTTCTTATGAAAACCGATTTAGTCTTCAACCTTATTCATACGTTTCGGGGTTGCTCAATCAAGAAAAAGATGGGAAGAAAAAGAAGATGCACATGATGAACTTCTCCCAATCATTATAAAAGAGAAACACGGATCTCGCTGTGAACTTCTCATAGATAATTTCGTATACTCCTAGAAGAGAAGCACCTCGAAGTGAACTTCTTCAACGATAATCTAGATCTTTTATCAAGAAAACGAGAAGAGGAGCACGACCTTTGGATCGAATTCCATAATTGTGAAACCTTCAAAGGAACACGGTCCCGGCCCAAAAACAAAAGAAGATATTTTGTCGTATTGACATGAGTGATAAATATACTAATTTCTATATACTAATTTCCATAATTAAAATAAATTGAGTGCTATGAGTGAACCATGCGAGAGTTGTCGAAATGATTCATACTATTATCTTAGAATACTAGTTTAGTTACATGATTTGACGGCAAATTATTATTCTATATGTCATGTTAAATTTTTTGCATGATAAAGATCAAAATGGACAATCTGACCCCAAACAAAAATATCTTCGCCCATTTTAAATGCATATGAAATTTTCATATGCATAATTGTGTTAAATATATACCAAATTGCCGAAAAGTTAAACGTGGATTTGTTGAGGGAGAGTTTACATGGAAAATTTGTTCGTATCTCCTAAATGACTTACTCGCAATCACGACTTCTAATGTTTTTCTCTAAGTATCACAGAATATTTCGAGATAATCCGATGAGTCAAGTGTTGAATTTCATCACAATTGGGAGATAATTGCCTTTACTTCAGAAATACAGGGAGCCTTATGAATTAATTTTTTGGTGCAAAAGTAAAATATTAATTTTTTTTTAATCAGGCCTGATTTTGAACGATAGCCCAAAATAGTTTTTTCGACCCAAAGCCCTTTAATGTTACCTGAACGAAAAGTATTAATATAACTTTTTTGATCGAAAAATCCATTATCACGAAAACGAATACGATTGCAAAACTTTCCGGATTCTCAAACTATTCAACCGGCGATTTCAAAACTCTCTTAACTCGCCAAATGTGAAGGTGGAAACAAGTTTCAGGTCTTATTTCCGGTCCGAAACACACGAATCGTGACAGTTTTTTAAAACCATTCGACAAAAACTTTCAACTGCGCGACTTTTTCGACCGAAACCTCTTAAGAACACAAAATTAATGTGTTTTGATTCGACCATTTTGATTAAAAACATGATATTTGGATTCGCAACTGATTTCTGATCATTACTACTCTAGTTTAACTCATGATTTACCCAGAATCGTCATTTACATTTTTACGCATTTATTGTTTGATTTCAAACTTTTTTGATCGAAAATAGCCTTATCGCAAACAGTGTCATCGAAGAACTTTAGTTTTCGTTAAGTTTTATTCGATCGCAAAACTCAGCGGCAAAAACCTTATGTTTTCGATATGTTTTTATTCTATCGTAAAACTTCGCGGCGAAAACTTTAGTTTTCGATGAAATGTTATTCGATCGCAAAAATAAGCGGCGAAAACTTTAAGTTTTTTGATTTATTTTTATTCGATCGCAAAACTACGCGACGAAAAACTTAGGTTTTTCGACAACCTTTTATTCGATCGCGAAATTACTCGGCGAAAAACTTTAGTTTTCAATATATTTTATTCGATCGCAAAATTCAACAGCGAAAATCTTGACTTTTCGATAAGCTTTTATTCGATCGCAGAACTTAGCGTTCGAATAAATTTTCGCTCGAATAAAATCACGCTGAAAAGACTTATAAAATTTTTCAAATTTCCTTTGCCTATGTCTTTCGGTAATACAATTAAACACTTAGAAAATATTTTCGAAATTTTTTTAAGTCATTTTTTATACACGTAAACACTGTTTGTGCCTTAAACAACAATTTAAATTGCATAGTTTAAATCCACAATTGCTTAATTTGCATATGATTATTTCAATCTAATGAATTTTATTCATTCTTTTCAGAAATGGTTCTTAGAGTACTCCTACATTTACCCTTCAAACAGTTGGCTGACTGTCCACGACAATAATTACCAACTGGACCTCGCCACTTTCCGGTGTCCTGATGAAGTGATTATATCCATCCTCAAAGGACATCCACTGTGGCCAGCTCTCACCATGACTGCTTCGGTTCAAATGGTTTACCTTCAGTAGTTCTATGCGTACATGGAGAGCCACACCGACGGTGATGACGGGGTTTAGACAACCAAAATAAATCAAAAACACGTCATCATCAATAAGAATCTACTGCCCATGGTGCTCGATCTACGGCATCACGAAGTTTACGACCCACAACCAACAGATGCGGTGATCATGGAAGACATGCTTCGGATAGGATATAAGCCACTGTTGACGAAACTGTCAAATTTACAGAACATCGGGATCTCACATCCATGGAGGACATTGTTCGGTATCATCAACAAATGTCTCTCCCCGAAGCACTTCGGATTCGATAAGGCGAACGGGAACATTCTCAAAATCTTCCACGGTGTCGTCTTCTCAAAGAACTACGACTGGCCCAACTAATTTGGAACGATTTAGCGGACCAAATGCGCAAAGGGAAACGAAGTCGAAGGCAAAATTTCTACATTACGTACGGTGGTTCCCGATGCTGATCTCCCACCTGATGGACGTACATCCAGAGACCCCTTGTCTGCCACCCGTCGGAGGTTACAGACCGCCAAGGCTGCGGTTCTTCTATAACCCGAAGGCATCCGATTTGGCGCTCCAACCGATGATGATCCCAATGGAGTTGCTACGCCTGGCTGATCCCACCGACGTGGCCTACCAAGACTATTGCCAAAACAACTCCATCACGGAGCCAATGGTATGGTCCGTCGATCCCGCTCCGATGCCTTCCCGACGCGAATCCTCGGTGGAGATACACGAGCCCAAAGCTGTGGATCAGGAGACTGAAATACCAGCCGGTGAGCCCGAAGGTGTCACCCGTGAACCCATACCTCCAACGATCGAATCTCCTGAATCCATCGAATCCGATGAGGAGTGCCGACTACAAAGAAGGGGCTCACGCAGACAACACATCTCTGCCCTATCTGCATCTACTTCTACACCAACGGCTTCGGTGATATCTCCTATACCGCCATCGGTTCAAACGATCACACAGGTTCACATTGAACCTGTTCCAACATCCATAGAGATGATACCTTTAGTATCATCTCAAGAATTGGATGGAAGTCCCGTTGGACACCCGACATCCACCGAAGTGGTGACTTCTGGGTTGTTAACTGATGTCTTTGGAAGTTTCGGAATCCCAAGTTCTATCATAGGCGGCACGTCAGGGATAGTCTGTGACGTTGTGACAGTGGAGCACCTCCCTGGCCCCAGTCCGGCGGTATCCATGATCGTGACGGAGCAAAGACTGCAAGAAGCCCTTTCCACAGCCATCAACTCCCTCGAGACTTCACGCCATCAAGACTTCTCGACGGGATACCGGGAAAGCACCAGTCTCAAAGGCAGCTTCTTTCGTAACCCACTCCCAACCCTTATCCTCACCCCCTCTAACCACCACCATACACGCCCCCATTCAACCCACCTAACCCTTCCAACCCAATCACCTTCCCTCATCAACCCATAGACTATCCATATAACTCAACTTTACGACATACTTATATCTCGCCTACTAGTCCTTGAGACGAGGACCCCTGCTGAGGAGAGTCTCTACCGAAGGCTAGTAGATGAACTCGAGCCGCCCGCTCAAGTGCATTACCGCAAAGAAAGCTCCCGCAGGAAGTGAAGACATGACGATCCCGATGATCTGGATCGTCATGAGGGGGAAAACGACAAAGGACCACAAGAAGCGGCCATGGTCAGAGTCGAGAAAAGCAATCATCGACTCGTGAAGCTGGAGGTTCAGCCACCAACCCACCAACCACACAACCCACTAACACCCGCCAAGACACAACCACCATATCCACCACATCCCATACACAAACACTACCTCCAACTCCCAAAAGTCCAAACCCAATTTCGACCTCCAACATCCAAAATCAATCTGAAGCAGTCGTCTACGATCCACATGCAATGATAGACGATTAGATTTTGAACGAGAAGTGGCTGACGCATTGGGATCCAGATGAAGCTGCTCAAGCAAAACTTTCCAATGTCTGATACTTCCTACAACAAGCTTCGGTAGATTTGGTGCTACTTGAAGACGAAGAACTTCAAGAAGGCGAGAACTACGAATCTGCACTCCCTGAACTACAAGAGATGATTAGGCATCGAGTCGACACCCCTCCTCGCTTATCAAAGGGGACTTTCATAATCGAGATGCCTTGGGAGAATGTCCGGATTGAAGTTCCGTTCATTGAAGACATAAGGAAGCAGATTTGGAGAACTCCAAACCGGATCAAGAAGATAAATGAGCTAAATTTACGGGGTATCTCCCACTGGGAAGAAAGAAAGAAGATGGAGCACATCTTCATTTTGACCTACCAAGGTCCGAATCGAAGTGGCGTCCCAACGGATTAGCTTAGAAGAAATTTCATGGACAAGCCACCGATCCTCCAATTTGTAAGTGTATCGCACACGATTGGAAGCTACACAACCCCGATATACCAGATCGAGCGAGCGAACGACAACCACACTCGAGATGACATAGGCGAAAGCTATCTGTCATTCCTTCCACCATACGAGGTACATCGTTTGTTCCAAATGTACAAGAAAAATACCAGACACCTACTGATTATAGCAAGAAGAAGAACTCTAGGGGTTGAAGAGATTCATGGTACGGCAGATCAAGTTTCACACCGCACACGACCTTCAAATCGCTGTAGAAAACAACATGAAGAAGGTCAACATGGAGTCGCCACTCATGAAAGGCTTCCCGCTCAACGACTTCCCAGAGAATTTCATCTTCAAGAAGCCAGGCCTCTCTATCACATATCGGAATCCAATTATTGGAAAGACGAGAGCGATGATGAAGTTTGAAGTTCATAAATTCTGTGACGGGACGTTGAAGCTCGTGAGGAAGTATATCGAGAAGAGGTTGGCGGAGATCACTGACGAAACGATCTTCAAGGACCTTGGAGAAGAAGAGGCCCCGCTCCTAAATGATCTTCTGAATGCTATAAATGAAAAATTGGAGCAATGATGTTCGACACTACGAGACAGCATTGGGATTGAGGAGATCCTTCTACGCCCGACAAGGATAAACAGAGCTGAAAAGAAAACAAGCACAAAGGGGAGATTGAAGAAACGTAGAAATTGTGCTTTGTTAATTAGTTATCCTTGTAATTAGGGGAGTGGCTGAAATTTCTGTTAGTGTAGGACTAGTTTGTAAATATGCAAAGTATATAGGTATATATACCCTGTACAAAATGAATATACAAGTTATTTTCAGAAAATACAAAGCATATAATTCACATTCTAGAGAGAGAAATACAATCGAAAACTTCCACTCTCTAATCGTTTCTCTCTCCCGATCTTCAAACTTGATATTCAACCGAAGGTAACTTTCGAGAATTCTTATTCGAATATCTAGAATTAGGACCTAACACGTTGAAAGCATGGCTTTCGACTGAATTTTCCATGAAGGATTTGGGAGAAGCGACATATATTATGGGAATTCGTCTTTACAGAGAACATGCAAATTTAATGAAAGGCTTATCTCAAGCCCTTCACTTAGAGAAGGTCCTTGAACGTTATAAAATGGACGACTCTGAGAAAGTTTTCCTACCTACGCGGCATGGGATTCATCTCTCTAATGCAATGTGCCCTCATAGCGAGGATGATAAAAGAGAGATAAATGGAGTCCCCTATGTATCAGCAGTGGGCAGCTTGATTTTTCGCGATGTTGTACACACGAGAAGATATAACTTATGTTGTAAGCGCGGTGAGGCGGTTTTAAAGCAAATCCTGGTAGAGAACATTGTACAGCAATAAAAAATATCCTAACGTACCTAGAACGGACTAAAGATATGATGTTGGCTATATTAATGGAGGATTAGAAGTGAAAGGATACATTTATTCGGGTTTTCAGTCAAACGTGGACGATCGAAAGTCCACTTTCTGTTTCATCTTTACGCCCAATGGTAGAGCAGTGACTTGGAAGAGTTACAATCAGAGCACTACTACAGTTTCCACATGCAAAGCCGAGTACATTGCAGCCTATGGAAGGAGTTTGGATGAGAAAGTTCTTGGAAGAACAAGAAGTTGTTCCTACCATTGTGGATCGACCGCTACTACTGTAGTGTGACAATAGCGGTGCAATCGCACAAGCTAAAGAACCAAGGTGTCACAACTAATCCAACGATATAGAAAGCAAATAGCATGCGTTGCGTGGATACGTTGCAAATGGTTGCATAGTCGTGCAGAAGATAGCATTCGCGGATAACGTGGCCAACCCGTTTACCAAGTCTCTATCACATGTAGTAATGGAAAGACATTTCGAAAGGATGGGTATTAGATACAACAACACATTTAGTGCAAGTGAGAGATTGTTAAGGATATGCCCTCGGAACGCCATCTGATGATTAGATATATAGGGCATTTGATTTATTATTGTATTAATCGAAAAATATTATGTTTAATATATATGGAATTATTTTGTGTGTCTGAGGCATTTGTATATATTTGTTGGTTGCCTTCAAGATTTTATTTGGCATCCGATAAAATAACAATAAATGAAATTCATATGTGTCGAATTAAGTCACTGATTCTCAAGGGGTACGAGAAAGGGATGCACCAGTGAACTCAAAACCTCGAACATAAAAGACGTCCATAAGTCCAAGACTTTAGTTAAGTTCTAGATGATCGAGTACGACTTATCTATCAATAACCTTATAATTATTGTGTCAATCATATACTTGGGAAGTGTGAGGTCGTGGCGCTGATACGGAGCGAATCTACGATTAATCGCCTTTGGACACTGACTCGTGATCGATTAATCATATGGCTAATTCCTCGAGTAGTGTCAATGATCAAACGATTCCTATAGTAGTCTGCGTGAACCTTCAACCGAAAGCGTCATCGACGGATTCGACTAAGGGGTCTCGACTGTCACTACTTATGCTGCTCTCGCATGGGTCAGTGGTGAAATGCGGTCTTGAGGACAGAGTACGATTGATGTGCTTTGACGATGATAGGGACTCACAGACTTGCAAGTAATCAAGCTTAGAGTGAGAAAGTTTTCGTTTGTGTTTCTCTCTCTAGAATGTGAATTCTTAGCCTTGTGAATTTCTGAAATTCTTGTGTATTGATTTCAATAGTGTACATTGTATATATACCTCTATACATGGTATATTTACTAGTTCTTACACTATCAAAAATATAAGCTACGCCCCTAATTACAAGGATAACTAATAAACAAAACACTATTTCTAAGTCTTCTTCAATCCCCCCTCTGTGCTTGTTTGCTCTTCAGTTCCGTTTATCCTTCTCGGGCGTAGACTTCCTCAATCCCAATGATGTCTCGTAGTGTCGAACATCATTCCTCAGCTCCAACCTTTCGTTGATGGCATTGAGAAGCTCATTGAGGAGCGGGGCTTCTTCTTCCCAAAGTCCTCAAAGATCGTTTCTTCGTCAATCTCTGCCAACCTCCTTTCGATGTTCTTCATTATTAGCTTCAACATCCTATCACATAACTTATAAACTTCATACGTCATCATCGCTCTCGTCTTTCCAATGCATGGATTTCGATACGTAATGGCGAGGCCTGGCTTTTTTAAAATATGGTTCTCTGGGAAGTCCTTGTAGCGGAAAGCCTTTCATGAGCGGCGATTCCATGTTGACCTTCTTCATGTTATTCTCCACAGCGATCTGAAGGTCTTGTGCGGTGTAAAATTTGATCTGCCGCACCATGAATCTCTTCAATCCCTCGAGCCCTTCCTTCTTCATTTATCCAGTAGGTGTCTGGTATTTTTCTTGTATATCTAGAACAGACGGTATACTTCGTCTTGTGGAAGGAACGGTAGATAGCTTTCGTCTATATCCTCTCGAGTGTGATTGTTATCCGCTCGCTCTATGATGAAGATTGGGGTTGGATAACTTCCAATTGTATGTGATACACCCACAAGTTGGAGGATTGGTGGCTTGTCCTGAAGTTTCTTCCGAGTTGATTCGTTGGGATGTCACTTTTATCCGGAAAAAGGTAAGTCAGCATGAAGATGTGTTCCATCTTCTTTCCTTCTTCCCAGTGAGAGATCCCCCGTAAATTTAGCTCGTTCAGCTTCTTGATACGACTTGGAGCTCTCCATATCTGCTTCCTTATAACTTCAAGGAAGGGCACTTCGATGTGAACGTTATCCTGTGGCGTCTCGACTCGGACAGTCCCCTTTGAAAGGCGAGGAGGGATGTCCACTCGGTAGCTAATCATCTGTGGCAGCTCCGGGAGTTCGGTATTGTAGTTTTCGCCTTCTTGAAGTTCTTCATCTTCAAGTAGAACAAAATCAATCGAAGCTTGTTGTAGGAAGTATCTGACGTTGGAGAGGCGAGATTGAGCTGCTTCCAATGGTTCCCAATGTGTAAGCCACTTCTCGTTCAGAATATAGTCGTCTACGATTGCATGTGGATCGTAGTTGACTGCTTCAGATTGAACTTGAAGTACGGAGGTCGGGATTGGATCTGGACTTTTGGGAGACGGAGGTATTGTATATGTGTGGGATGTGGTGGTTGTTTGTTGGCGGGTATTAGTGGGTTGTGCGGTTGGTGGGTTAGATGTTGATCATCCACCTTCACATGCTGAGGATGTCTTCTCTCGACTATGACCACGACTGCTCTTGGTGGTTTTCTGCCTTTTCTCCCCCTCATGACGATCCGGATCGTTATGTCTTCGCTTTGTTCGGGAGCTTTCTTCTCGGCAGCGTGTTTGAGCAGGCGGCTCGGTGTCATCTACTACCCGACGGCGGAGACTCTCCTCGGTATGGGTCCTTGCTTCGCGGGCTACCAGGCAAGATATGATAATATCATGAAGGTGGGTGATAGGTATGGTGTATGGGTTGATGAGGGAAGGAGATTGGGTTGCGGTGGTTAATGTGGGTTGGATGGAAGTGTGTATGATGGTGGTTAGTGGTGGTGAGGGGATAGGTGGGGAGTGGGTTTCGGATGACGCGGCCTCGTTGACTGGTGCGTTCCATGTATCTCGTCGGGAAATCTCTAAGGCGTGTAGAACTCTTTCCATTAGCCGGTCTTCGAGAGAATTGATGGTTCTGGAAAGAACATCTTGTAGGCTCTGCTCCGTCACGAAGAGTAGTACCTCCGGAGTGGGGCCACGAAGGCGCTCCACTGACACAACGTCAGAAAATATAATTGACGTGCTGCCTATTAAATGACTTGTGATTTCGGGACGTCGCTAAATACCCGTTGACAACCCAAAAGTCACCACTTTAGTGGGATGGCCTGTTGTTGTCTCTGAAGATGTCGGGAGACCAACGGGGCTTCCATCCAATTCTTGAGATGAAACCAGAGGAATCATCACTATGGCTGTTGGGACATGTTCAATGGGAACCTGTGTGGTCGTCAGGAACGGAGGTGGTGGAGGAGGTAAAACTGAAGCCGTTGTCGTGGAGAGAGATGTAGACGGGACATAGACTTGTTGTCGGCGGGAACTCCTTCGTAGTAATATGGACTCCTCATCTGAGTCAGTGGCTTCAGGAGATACAACTGTTGGAGGTGTGGGCACACGAGTTGCACCTTCGGGCTCAATGGCCGATGCTTCATGCTCCTGAGCTACAACTTTGGGCTCTTAAACCTCCAATAGTGATTCTTGTCAGACAGGCATCGGAGCCGGATCAACGGACCGTACCATGGCCTCTGTGATGGAATTGTTTTGGCAATAATCATGGTAGGCCTCATCGGTGGGGTCTGCTAGGCATAGAAGCTCCAACGGAATCAACATCGGTTGGAATGCGAGATCCGATGCCTTCGGATTGTGGACAAACCGCAGCCTCGGCGTTGTGTATCCTCCGACATGTTGTACGCGAGGAATCTTCGGATGTACTTCCATTAGATGGGAGATCAACACTGGGAACCATTGGACATAAGCCATGAACTTTCCTTCGATTTGGTTTCTCGTTGACGCATTTGGTCCACAATATCATTCCAGTAGCTGGGTCACGTCATATCTCATTGAGAAGACAACTCCATGGAAGATCCTGAGAATAGTACCGTTTGCCTTGTCAAATCCTGAGTGCTTCGGGGAGAGACATTTGTTCATAATTCCAAACAATGTCCTCCATGGGTGACGGATCCAACTGTTTTGAAAGTTGGCTACTTTGATCAGCGGTGGCTTGTATCCCATACGAAGCATATCTTCCACTATCTTCGTGTTTGTGGGTGGGGGGTCGTAGACTTCATGATGCAGTAGATTGAGGACTATGGCCAGAAGATTTTTGTCGATGATGACGTGTTTCTGGTTTATCTTGGTTTTGTAGGTCACATCATCACCTACAAGGTGCCTCTTCTTGCATCCCCAGAATTAATGGAGAGATACCATCTGGACTGTTGCAGTCATGGTGAGAGTTGGCCATAAGGGATGTCCTTTTAATATGGAAATGATGACGTCGTCGGGACATCGGAAGGTGGCTAAGTCCAACTGATAGTTGTTGTCGTGGACATGTAGCCAACCTTCAGAAGAGTAGATGTACGAGTATTCTTGATGAGCCATCTCTGAAAAAAAATGAACAAGAATCATTAGATTTGTAGGTTTCGAATGCAAATTTTAGTAAGCAATTCTCAATGTTGAATAATTCAAATTTTTGTTGAGGCGCAAACAATGTTTATGTGTATAACATATGACTTAGAAATTTTTTAAAAAAATTTGCTCAGTGTTCAAAGTGTATACTGTTTGCGGCGTGTTTTTATTCGAAAGAAAATTTATTCGAACGCTAAGTTTTGCGATCGAATAAAAACTTAACGAAAACTTTGAGTTTTCGTTGCAGAGTTTTGCGATTGAATAAAAATGTATCGAAAGTTTTAAGTTTTTTGCCGCGCGGTTTTGCAATCGAATAGAATTTTGTCAAAACACTTAAGTATTTCGCCGCGAAGTTTTACGATCGAATAAAAGTCTATCAAAAAACTAAAGTTTTCGCTGCGTATTTTTGCGATCGAATAAACTTTTATCGAAAAACTTAAGTTTTTCGCCGGTAAATTTTTACGATCGAATAAAAACATATCGAAAACATAAGGTTTTCGCCGCTGAGTTTTGCAATCGAATAAAACTAAACGAAAAACTAAAGTTCTTCGACGGTACTGTAAATTCTTAAAACGCGAATGACGATTATGGGTAAAACATGAGTTAATCTTAACTTGAAATGACCAGAAATCAGTTGTGAATCCAAATATCATGCATTTAATCAAAATGGTCGAATCTAAACACAGAAAATTTGATTTCGTAAGAATTTTCCGTCGAAAAATCGCGAAGTTAAGAAATATGTTCGAATGATTTTGAAAACTGTCCCGATTCTTAATTTTCGGAACAAAAAGATGAACCGAATCTGGATTCTACCTTCAAATTAGGTGAGTTTTTAGCAGAAAATGTGAGGAAGATTGAGATTTTTCGAAATCGCCGTTTGATGCTTTTTGAGAATGCGAAGAGTTTTTCGATCATTTTGTTTGCGTGAGAAAGGGTTTTTCGATAGCAAATGTGTATAAGTACTTTTCGATCAGGAAAAGTTAAAGGGTTTTGGGCCGTGAAAAATCATTTTGGGCTTTTGTTAAAATCAAATCTGTTTAGTTATATAGCGAAAATTTTATTCTTTTTACTTTTTCACCCAAAAAGAAATTTAATAGAGCTCCATGATGTTCTGAAATAAATGCAATTAAGTCCCAATTTGCGATGAAATTCATCACTGAACTCCTCGAATGAGCTCAAAATTCTCTTTAAAACTTAGAATGAAAACATGAGAAGTCATGATTGCAAGTAAATCATTTAGGAGATAATAGCAAATATTTATGTAAGCTCCTGAAGAGATATTAGAATTGTGCTTTGTTATTTTGTTATCCTTGTAATTAGGGGCGTAATTCGTAGTTTTGATAGTGTTGGACTAAATAGTAAATATAGCATGTAAATAGGTATAAATACAATGTAAACCATCGAAATCAATACACAAGTTCATTTTTCGGTAAAATCACAAGCATTGAGTTCACATTCTAAGAGAGAGAAAAGCAATCGAAAAACTCTCTCTCTCAATATCTTCAAAGAAGATATTCGACCAAAGGTAATTTTCTAAGACTTATCATTTGAATATATAGAATTCATGCTTAGATTGATCGGTAGTTGATATAATAGGACCTAACAATTGGTATCAGAGCAAATCATGATCGTTTTTGGATTGAATTCGTGATTATAAAATCAAAATAATTTCTAGATTTTCAATTGAAAAACTCACGTGAAATATATTTTGATCAATGCGCTTAATGTTTGCAAATTTTGTTGATGATTTTGCTGATTAAGTGATAGATTATATGTTAGGAATGATTTACGTACTAATTTCAATCCCTTAGAACTTCAGATTAATTCAGATTTTCGATTTCGATCGATATTTGCGTTTACGATCAAGTTTTTGTTACGATTTGATTTTCCTTATAATCGATATATTTTGCTGTTAAACGTAGTTAATTTTGTGTTTGTTCATATTCAAAACTACGAAACGAGTGATTATCCAGAATTTCAGCTGCTAACTTGAACATTTTGCTTGAATCTGGATTTTTCACTGTTCCATTGAGCTTTAAGGCGGTTCTACGATCATTTTTCGATCGAAAAACATGGCTCGATAAATATTTTTCGAATAAATTTGCAGCCGATAAATTCTTCGATGACAAACACTGTTCTCGTGTGTTTTACTCACATATAAGACTCGAAAAAAATTATTACAATAATTCATTTTTCGATTCATATATAAATATCTTTTTCGAGCGTAATAAAGCGTATTTTTTTCGACGGATACTGTTTTCGCCAAATAAATATCTAATTCTGACTCGAAAAGACTTGTAATAGTAAAACAAATTTTTCGATCTCAAGATTTTCGATCATTTAAATTTTCGAGTCAAAATTTAGCGAAAACATATTTCGATAGAACAATTCATCCTCGAAAAACTTTTAGTCAACAATTTGAGTCAAACTTCACGAAATTTATTTTCTTTTCGATCACTCTTAATTTTTCGATTACAAACTTTTTGATAAAGGTTTTTGCGATCCACAATTAATCGACAAACTATTTTTCGACAGGATATTTACTCTGCAAACTCTTATGTTCGAAAAATAATTTTCGATGAATACAACGAAAAAATTATACGATCGAAAATCTTTTTCGATTAAAGTTTCAAAAAATTTTAAATCGAAAACTTTATTTCTCGAAAAAAATTTCGACCACTACTCAAACCCACACACATTTTACACTATTTTGAAAGAAATCAAAATTCGTAATTTTCAAAAGTTACGAAAAATATTTGTCTCCGAATTATCTTCTACGATACTCAAAATTTTCGTTCTTAAATTCAAAATTCTTTAGCAAAATTTTGAAGTATCAATTCTCATATCAAATATTTTTCGAAATCAAAGCAATTTCTCTTTAACAACCGAAAAATAGGTTCGAAAGGGAAATTGCTTAAAGTACGAATCAAACATTACTAACGAAGTTTGTCACTTGTGAAGCCCTTTTAACATTTCAATTCCAAACTTTCACGAAGATCCTACCAATCTACAACAAATGGATGCTTACTCACTCGAAAACGATGTCCGCCCTCCAATTCTACGAAGAGGCGAATATACCGTATGGGAAGCCGATTCATGAAATTCTTGGAAACAAAAGATCAAGCTACTAATTTGATAACTTCTCTTCAAGAAGGTCCCGCCTAATTTTGGCTCATCCAAGAAGGCGATGCCACTAATAATCCTCCCATTCCCGCCACTAGAAGACTCAAAATTCCTAGTGAATACACCGAAGGGGAGCGATTAAGAGTCAAAGCGGAATTAGGAGCCAAAACTTTCCTAATGCAAGGAATTCCAAATGACATCTATATGCAAATAGATAGTCTATCTAGTGCAAAAGCTATGTAGGATGAACTCCGCAAAATGATGCAAAGAACCGAAGTCGGAGTCAAAGCCAAGAAAGCTAATATATGATATATGAAAATATATGATATAAGCACAAATAACGCATTTAATCAATTCAAGGTATATTCATGATCCCCTAATCATGTATATGAAAATTTTACGGTTTCATAAATTTCGCATTTTGTCAATTCCGGACCAATGCATGTGCTAATGCATTTAAAATGTGCGAATATATTTTTGTTTTGGGTCAGATTTTCCAGTTTGAATATTATCACACAAAAATTACACATGAAAAATAGAATAATAAGTTGCCGTCAGATCATGTAACTAAACTAATATTCTAAGATCATAGTATGAATCATTTCGACAACTCTCGCATCGTTCGCTCATAGCACTCAATTTATTTTTATCGTGGGAATACTTAGTAGATATATCGCTCATATCACCACGAAAAAATTTATCAATTAACTTGTTATTATAGCGCATTTAATCAACTTACCAAGTGAAAGTAAATCAATTTAAATCAAAGGGGCATTGAAGGGATTATTATTTTTAGGCTATGACTAAAAAGGGTAGGATAATTTTGGGATGAGTGAGCTTAAAAATTCTTCAATTTCAAGGGCCCTTTTGAATTTCATTTCTACTCTTTTTTCTTTTCCTTTCTTCTGCACTTGCTCAAGTTGAGTCTCTTCTTCTTTCCGAGGCTTGAGAGATGAAATCTTCTTTTGTTCTCCGGCCGAGACCGTGTTCCTTTTCAAAGTTCACAGTTATGGAATTCGAACTCAAGGTCGTGCTCCATTTCTCGTTTTCTCGATATAAGATCTAGATCATCATTGGAGAAGTTCACTTCGAGGTGCTTCTCTTGTAGTAGTTTTGACGAGTATACAAGATTATCTAGGAGAAGTTCACAGCAAGATCCATGTTTCTCTTTTACAATGATCGAGAGATTTTCTTGAGCATTCATCATGTGCGTCTCCTTTTCTCCCCCTCTTTTTCTTGTTTGACCAACCCCCGAAACTTATGAATAAGGTTGAAAGCCTGATCAGGTTTCAAAAGAAAAAGAATATTGGAGAAGGCTCAAAGGGAATTACTAGAGGAAAGAGTAAAGGATTGATAATTTGGGCCAAGTGAGGAATTCCCTAATTGCCCTTATCACTTTCATGAAGAACTAACACAAAGCAAGAATGATGTCACGAAGTACAAATCAAGAGACAAGCGTTTTAAGTGTGACACACTCAAAAATATTGAGGCTCAAATTCTCACATATATGATCTGGTTTTGTGTCTAGTGGAACAAACTAAGCTCTTTGGACAAAATTCTCACAAATTCTCAAATTTTATTTATTATTATTATTATTTTTATCAACTATATTATTTTATTATTTATTTTTTATTGTTATATATAAAAAAAATTGAGAAATAAAAGCACGCAAGATATAGCAAAGAAGATCAAGAAGCACATAGAATATCATACGTAAACATAATTGGGCATGTGAAGCACATTTCAAGCAAGATTGAGATTCAACATGTCTAGCTTAGCAATAAGAAATTGGAATCGTTTTTCATCAAATGCCTTAGTAAATAAGTCGGCAAGTTGAAGCTCCGTTTCAACAAAATACAAATCTATAGTGCCTTTTTCCACATGATCTTTTATAAAATGATAGCGAATATCTATGTGTTTCGTGCGTGAGTGATGAACATAATTGCAAGTAATGGCAATAGCACTTTGAGAATCACTATAAATGGGAATGTTATTAAATTCAAACACGTAGTCGCGTAGTTGCGTCCGCATCCATAGAACTTGTGAGCAACAACTGGCAGTCGCGACGTACTCCGCCTCGGCCGTTGAAGTTGATACGCAATTTTGCTTCTTTGAAGACCAACATACCATCTTATCGCTTATAAATTGTGCTCTGCCAGACGTGCTTTTTCTTTCCATTCGACAACATGCATAATCAGCGTCAGTATAGCTAATTAATCTAATAGCAGTGCCTTTTGGATACCATAACCCTAAGTTGGGAGTTCATTTGAGATATCATAGAATTTGCTTGACCGCGTGCATGTTGGATTCTTTTGGGTCGGCTTGAAATCGAGCACAAAGGCAAGTGGCGAACATGATGCGGGTCGGCTTGACGTTAAGTAGAGATCTAATGATGCTCCAATGTGATGTTGACTGCATTGCTTGAAGGATCAACATCCAATATACAGCTTGTTGACATGGGAGTACTCATAGGTGAGCTCTTGCTTTATTAAATCTCTTCAGAATATCTCGTATATACTTGGTTTGACTGATGAAGATTCCATCGTCGAGTTGCTTGACTTGTAGTCCAAGAAAGAATTATAGTTCGCCCATTAAGCTCATCTCGAATTTTGTTTTCATCAGATCACCAAATTTCTTACATAGTCGTTCATTTGTCGAGTTGAAAATTATGTCGTCGACATAAACTTGAACGATCATCAAGTCATTGCCTTGCTTTTTGATGAATAGTGTCGTATCGGCTGTTCCTCTTATAAAGTTGGACTTTACTAGAACGCTAAGAACATCTACCAACCTCGAGGTGCTTGTTTTAGTCTGTATAGATCTTTATCCAATCGATACACATGATCAGGATGATTTTCGTGCACGAACCTTTCGGGTTGAGCGACGTAAACTTTTTCTTTTAACACGCCGTTAAGGAAGGCAGTTTTTACGTCCATTTGATAGATCTTGAAGTCTTTATGAGCCGCGTATGCCAAAAAGAGTCAAATAGCTTCTATTCGAACAACCGGAGCATACATCTCGTCGTAGTCGATGCCGTCCTGTTGGTTGTACCCTTTGGCTACGAGTCGTGCTTTGTTCCTGATAATTTCACCATTCTCGTTCTTTTTATTTTTTAAGACTCATTTTGTTCCTATAATTGTGTTGCCATGCAGACGAGGAACTAGTGTCCAAACTTGTAGTCGCTCGAATTGGTTGAGTTCGTCTTGCATTGCGATCACCCAATCCGTGTCTTTAAGGGCTCCTTGATTGGTTTGTTTTGGCTTAATAAGCACGTGAAACGTCCGCTATGTGTAGATGTCCTAGGATGAGCTCGTGTCCACTTCCTATGTGTAGATGTCATAGGATGAGCTCGGGTTCATCTACAATGGATAAGCTCGTGTCCACTTGCATTCATAAGGAAGAACCGGAGTAGAACAATCATTGATGAGTGGTTCGAGACATCCTGTATTGATAGGCTGATTATCCGTATGAGCGAAATTTATTTCTGAAGTTGAAGTTGTTGGAATTTCCTCATCGGCATTAGTAAGAGCGGCAACACTAGTTGGTGATTCAGAATATTGAGAATCGTGAACATTGGTTGGACTTTGAGGGTCGGGAATCTCATTTTTAAATTCCACCGTATAAGGGGAAAGTGTGTTGCTTGGTATAGAATGTGAAGAAGCACGCATTTGAGACTCATTCTGATAAAAATGTTCAAAAAGAATTCTTATTCTTTCAAATCAGCGGGAAGTGCTACTACTGACGGTGAAGCAGATGTTGTAGGAATTTGTTAACTTTGTGCCAACACGCCTATAAGATTGGGTTCTGAACTGTCTTGTTCAGAAGCCAAATCGGTCACTTCGTGAAAAGTGACGATGTAACTTTCCAATATTGAACAAGAAGACTTGATATAGACGCGGTATGCATTTGAAGTTGATGAATATCCAACAAAGATGGCTTCAAATGCTTTAGGGTCGAACTTGGTTCGATGCTCTCGATCGTTTGCCACAAAGCATTTGCACCCGAAGACTTTGAAGAAAGATAATCCATAATCTTTTGATTTATTATCTCGTACGACGTCTTTTCAAAGCGTTTGAGAATAATAGTCCGATTTTGCGTAAAACTAGTTGTACTCACTACTTCAGCCCATAGAAAGTGAGGGAGACAGAAATGTATAAGCATTGTCTTTGCAGCTTCAACCAAATTCCGGTTCTTTCGTTCTACAACGCCATTTTTTTTTTGGCTTTTTAACTGCTGAAAATTGTTGAATGATTTCAAGTGACTGATAGTAAGTGCTGAGACGCTGATTCTTGAATTCAGTCCCATTGTCAGTCCTGATTACTTGGATCTTCTGTTACATGAGACTCTGAATTGTATTCACAAAACTTTTAATCAAGTCCCCAGTCCCATCTTTCGTTCGTAGAAATCTTGTCCAAGTGTAGCGGGAATAGTCGTCGACAATTACCAGCACATACTTACGATCGTTGATATTTTGTGTTCGCATTGGTCCACAAAGGTCCATATGGAGTAATTCCAAAAGTCGAGATGTGGAAGCTACTTGCTTGAGTTTGTGAGCCGTTCGCTTCATTTTTCCATTAGACAAGCCAAACATTGATGTTCTTGGTGAAGGGAAATAGTTGGCAGACCATTGACAAACTTTTTAGTATAAAGCTTGTGAAGCGGCAAACAGCCATCGAATGTCGTACATTTGTCAGATTAATGGTGTAGAGATTAGATCTTCGAGATCCTGTCAGAAGTTCTTGATTCTGACTATTTAAAATTCTGCTCTGATCAACTAGAAATACCACTTGAAAGCCTTTATAACAGAATTGTCCTATGCTGAACAGGTTGTGTTTAAGACCTTGGACGTAAGAGACATCTTTTATTGTCAGATTCTTCAGAATGATATCTCCAAAGCCTAGAATTGGAGCTGAATCGTTGTTGTCAAATCTGACTTTGGTGTTGTATCGGTCTTGATAGTTGCTCATCAGTTCTTGATTACCCGTCATGTGTGTGAGGCAACCAAAATCTAGATACCACACATGATGGATATGCATAAAAAGTTTAGAGAAACTTAGGTACCCACTTATAAATGAGTCCTCTCGACTTAGCAGATTTATAGTTAAAGTTTGTTCATTTTTTATTCCTAAACCAATGTTACGCTTAGGTACCCAAATCAACTTAGAAGTAGTTGGTTTAGGTGGTACCTCTTTAGGCAACCGAGCCTTTTTGGCTTTCCTTGGCCTAAATGGTATTTTGAGAACCCATTAATGGTGAACCTTACATGGTAGATTAATTTTAGCTCGGAAAAATGTCTTAACAATCTTAGTCGATGAGAAAATCTTTTCTCTAGCTACTCTCCTAAGAGTGAATCGAGCTATAAGCTTGCTTAATAGCCGGATCTTTTCTCCTACGAGACTTAAAACTTGCATTTGTCTTAGAATGGAGTGTTTTTGTTTTTGGAAGTGGAGCTGATTTCAAAATTTGTGCTTTCAAAATTAATAGACTTTAAAGCATAAGTTGAAGCAACAACATGAAAATTAGAAATGACTCTCTTTTTACGAGTGTCCTTTGTTTTTTATACATAAGAAAATTCTGAAAATAAGTCATTGATAATTTTCTTCTTAATTTATAGGCTAGGCACTCTCTCCTTAGTATGCTTCGTCTCTTTAACTACTCTACATGTGGATGGAGTAGAAAAAGAATTAGTAGTGATCTTTTTCGCTTTCGAAGCATTTAAAGACTCTTTTTCTCTCTTTACGTTTTTTAAAGAAAATGTTTCTTCTTTTGAAATATTATGTAAAATAACAGGATCAATTTTCTTAAATTTGGTCTTGTCCTCGGTTAATGATTTTTCTTTCAAAATTAAATCAGGACAAGATTTTAAAATGTTAGTCAAAACCGACGAATTTTTTATGAAATCTCCAATAAAAGCGCATTCTTTTCTGCTTCAAAATTCTTTCTTTCTATTTTTAAGGAGGAGTTTAAATCAGCTATTTTCTTGATAATAACATGAATATAACAGAAAGTAGAATTTTTAGAATGATTGTTATTTTCTTCCTCGACTTTACGAATATTTTCTATAGGGTATAATGAATTATAATCACTTGACAAGTTTATTTCCCGTGTCTTGTAACTATTATTCAAATTAGGGTAATCAAAGGGGATGTCAGTCCTAGTTTTGGCTTTTCTTTTGGATTTTTCTAATGCATTTATTTCTGAAGCGTTAATAAAAACTATTAATTGTGTTACATTTACCTTTTTCAAGTTACAAGGACTGTTAAAACCGAAGCCTTCAACAGGATTATAAAACTATATATCATGAGGTTGATTTAGAAAAATAGTCTGATCAGTTTGTCCCCTTTTTGTTAGAAGATCATCTAAAGTCATAATCCTTGACTAAAGCTTCTTGCGTTCATAAGAGATTTCCTTAATTTACAATTGTAGCATTTTTGTCTAATTGCTCTCTCTGACTATCGCTAAGAATTTTACTAAGGTCGTTAATCTTAGTCTCAGAAATAGATATCCTAGACTCAAGACTAGTTATGGTTTCCTTAGCATCAGATAAGAGAATTTCGAAGTGAATTGTTTTATCTAATTGCTTTTGGAAATGATTTTCGCTTAGTGCTAGTCTCTCCTCTAGTTGTTTTGTACTTTTCCGCTCATTTTTCATGTTAGCATATTTAATTTGTAAAGATTCTAACATGATTAATAATGTAGATTCATGTGTAGCTACCTTTGAGATGAGGTTGATGCTTTGTCGTCGTCGGACCTCCTCGTTGAGCTTGTGTCGGAGGCATCGTCAAGAAATGCCATGAGAGCTAAATTGTCTTTGTCAGAATCAGTTGCTAGCCAGTGCTCCTTTTCATCCATAAGAGCTACTCCATCTTCTTTTGTTTAGTTAATTAAAATTTCTTGGAGTATTAGTTGGTGTCTTTCTTCTTTGTAAGATTGCATTCTCTGGCGAATTGCCCTGTTTTTCCACAATTGTAGCATCTTTGTGGTTCTTTGGCATTTTTGGATTCTGACGACTTGGCTGGTCTTTTCTTGTGCTTAGAGCTTGAGGTCCGAAGTCGATTAGCTGAGGAGGAGGATTTCTTTTTGTAGAACGTTTTGCTCATCATTTTAGTAATGAGAGCCAATTGTTTCTTGAACTCTTTCATATCCGGCTCGGAATCCGATTCTGACTCGTCTTCTTCTTCTGAAAAACTCGGCAGTTTGATACTTTTATCTTTATGAGATCGACTAGTTTTTCTTTACGAAAATAGAACTATTGAATCTTCAATTTGTTTGCCTTTTGTTCTTTTTGTATCTCGATGATATCCTCTTCGTGTTGAGCGGGATTTTTTAAAATGGCGTGGATATCCATTTTGTCCAAATCCTTGTTTTCACGAATTTGCATGAATATTTTCTTCCATTCCGGTTGAAGAGATGAAAGAAATCAGATATTTACCTCCATATTTGTCTTGAATATTTCTATTTTCCTCATCTCGTTCAGAAGAGTCAAATAGCGTTGATAGAGTTCGTAGACATTTTCGTCCGTCTTAGCTTTGAAGGAGTCGTAAGATGTGAGTATGTTCGCTTTCTTAGCCTTGACTCCGACTTCGATCCTTTGCATCATTTTGTGGAGCTCGTCCCACATAACCTTAGCACTTTATAGACTATTTATTTGCATATAGATGTCATTTGGGATGCCTTGCATTAGGAAAATTTTAGCATCGAGATCATCTTTAGCTCTTAATTTCTCCCCATCGGAGTATTCACTAGGAATTTTGAGTCTTCTAGTGGCAGGAATGGGAGGATTATTTGTGGCATCGCCTTATTGGATAAGCCAGAATTTAGCGTGTCCTTCTTTGGAGAGAAGCTATCAAATTTGTAGCTTGATCTTTTGTCTCCAAGAAAATCATAAATCGGCTTCTCCATACGGTGTATTCGCCTCTTCTTAGAATTGGAGGACGGACATCGTTTCCAAGTGAGTAAGCATCCATTGTCGTTGTTGATTGGTAGGATCTCGTGAAAGTTTTGAGTTGAGATGGTAGAAGTGCTTCACAAGTGACAAACTTGTTAGTAATGTTTGGTTCGTACATTAAGCAATTTCCTTTTCTGGCCTATTTTTATGTTCAAAAAAATTGTTTTTGAGTATGAAAAATATTTAGCACAAAAATTGAATATTGTGAATGTTTATGCAATGTGAAATAGTTTTCGTAAGTTTTAAAGCTTTCCATTTGATTCTTTAAAGAAGAATTTAGATCAGTGTAAAATGTGTGTGTGTTTGAAAGTTCAATTTTTGTAAAGGTTTTCGAGCAGTAAGATTTTCGATTTAAAAAATTTCGATCCTTTTTTATCGAAAATGATTTACGAGAGTATAAGTCTTTTGAAATATGTTTATCGGAAATTATTTTTCGAGTGATAAAGGCGAAAGTATCCTATCGAAAAATGATTTATCAAAAAAATTTGTCAATCGCAAAAATTTTTATCGAAATATTTGTTATCGAAAAAATTACAATGATCGAAAATCTATGACTTTAAAAATTTCGATAATTTGACTCACTTTATTGACTAAACTTATTCGAGTGTGAAATATTCGATCGAAATATGTTTTCGCTAAATTTTGACTCGAGAATTTATTTGATCGAAAAACTAGAGATCGAAAAACTTATAATAATAAAACAAGTTTTTCGTGTCAAAAGTTGATATATATATATATATAGAGAGAGAGAGAAAACAATATTCGTCATAAAAATATATGATTGTTTACGCTCGAAAAAGATTTTTATGTGAGAATCGAAAAACTATTTATCGAAAATAAAGTTTTCCGAGTCTTATGTATGAGTGAAACTTGCGTAAACAGTGAAAATATCGAGCCAAGTATGAGTGAAAATATGAGTGAACTATTCGAAAAAGATTTTCGAGCCAAGTTTTTCTATCGAAAAAGGATCGAAGAACACAACTCGAGTTCAATGGAACAGTAAAACTCAGATTCAACTGAAAAACTCAAATTAGACGTTGAGATTCTGGGTAATCACTTGAATATGAGTTCTGAACATGAACAAACACAAGATTAACCACATTTACAGCGAAATATATCAAATTCGACGAAAATCAGATCATATTCAAAACTCAATCGCAAACAGTAAAATCAATCGAAATCGAAAAATTAGAGTAATATGATGTTCGAAGCGATTGAAATCAGTACGCGATTCATTCCTAACATATAATCTATCACTTTTAAATCTGAGTCATCAACAAAATTCGCAAAATTCAGTACGTAGATCAAATTTGCATTTCGCGCGCGTTTTCGATCGAAAAATCTGGAAAATAAATTTGATCTAACAATAGGGAAATCAATCCAAAAGAATTATGATCTGCTCTGATACCAATTGTTAGGTCCTAATTAATCAACTAATGAGAGATCTAGGAATGAATTCTATATATTCGATTATAGATTATCGAATGTTACCGTCGGTCGATTATCTCGGTTGAAGATCACGAGAGAGAAAAGCTTAGAGTTACAAAGTTTTTGTTTGTGTTTCTCTGTCTAGAATGTGAATTCTTTGCCTTGTGAATTTCTGAAATCCTTGGGTATTGATTTCAATAATGTACATTGTATATATACCTATATACATGGTATATTTTCTAGTTAGTCCTACACTATCAAAAATATAAGTTACGCCCCTAATTTAAAGGATAACTAACAAACAAAGCACAATTTCTAAGTCTTCCTCAAATTAACTCATGTTAGACAGGGAGGGTAGTTTGGTATTTTCGTCAGTCACGCATATTATAAAGTCGAGTTTACTAGGTTTGAAATTGATCATGACCCTCACTCAACTGGAACACATGTGAAAGTTTATACGTATGATATTGACCTATAACTGGTTCGTCGAATGTAGAATACCATTGGTGCTCAAGTCGGGATCGGTCCGATACAACAAGATTGGCTAGGTGAATACCGGACTCTTGGATTCCTCCCTTGCCGACTGAGCCGAACCGAGAGAGTCGGTCTTAAAAAGGATCATCAAGGTTGTGTCGTTTTGGAGAGAACAAGTGTTAGGCCCTTAATGGGCCTTGGGCCGTTAAGTTGCAAAATCGAGAATGGTCGCTATAAGCGGGACCAACTGTGTGATAAATATTCAAGGGTCAATATGGTATTTGACTTGAAGTGAATTTTAAGATTGCATGTGCACAGTGGCAGATTTATTGTAGGAACGGGGAGGCCACAACCCCCCAAAAGTTTTTGAAATTTTTAGTACTGTATATATAGTATTTAAACGTTTTATACATATTCATTAAGTTTATGTCTTGTCTTATGTTCAATATATTTGTGTGTGTCTAGTGGTAGAGGTTTAGTAATATGTTGTCCATACCCAGGTTCAAATATTTTATATAGCTATTTTTGTGATTTTTAAAAAAAAAATTAAGTAACTTAGCGGGATGGGCTGGCGCCTGGCGAGCTGGCTGCTGGCTCAATGATATATATATATATATAAATGAGCTTTTAGTTAACATATTAGAGGGCCCAAAATTTGATAATTGGAAGAAAGTTCAAAACGGAAAAGCGTGTGTTTTTCTAAACCACATAGGAAAGGAGAATGTGTCTTCACTACATCGAAATGCTAGAAAGGCATGCGAGAATTCGGAGAATCAACCAAGACATATAGCAAGGAGGTTTGATAATTTTGATGCTCAGCAAATTGCAATAAATCGTCTCAGATTAAAGGCTCATATAGATGTTACGATTTCTTGCACTTCAAGGGATTGCATTTAGAGGTCATGATGGATGACGACTTTCTCTCCGACGAGTTAATGGTATATATTGGAGAGAATTTGTTACAAGAGTGGGTCTTAAAACCATCATTGAAGTCTTTGAAAATCTTAAAGAATGTTGGATTCCTTTTAATTAGAAAGTTTTCCTTTATTTAAATTCAGACGTTATATTACAATATTATTTTAAATTTGATTATCCCATTTATTTTTTGATTGGTGTATTATTATTTATTCTATTATGTTACGGCCTCCCGGAAGAATATTTCTGGATCCGGCCCTGCATGTGCATGAATTTGAATTCTTGCATGCATGGGGTCGAAACTCACATGCAATGGTGGTCACTAATTACTTAAAATAATATATTGGTATAAGATATGATTTTTGAGATCTCCTAGGGGAGTATTTCGAAAATCATGTCACATATTAAAGCTTGGCTTGATTGATACTAGTTACCTAAGTTTGCTTAAAGATAAGGAAAGGTATTCAATCAAAGATTTGATTGGAAATCGAAAAGCGAGAAGATCTCCTTGACCATATCTTGCAAAAAGGGACAAAATCAAATGCCTTGGGCACAAAGATTTTGCCCTCCCCCTCTATATGATAGCCCATTTCGGGGTTAAGGATTTTCGACACCCAAAAAAGCAAGTTGTCGCACACACGCTTGAGTTATCTTTCACAAACGTCGTTCCATAGTCATCCAAAGAGAACAAGTGTGTCAATATACACCAATAGGCCGGCGTGACGATCTAGAGAACGAGATTTACGTGAAGGAAATGACCTGGAGCTGCGACGCGCTTCATATGTAAGATTTCATGGTTCGGTCCTTCCCTATTACATGTCAACGTGTATTTTTCCTTTATCACGTTCTAATACGAGTGATCCTAGGCACAAGGGAACCCGGAAAATTTTTGTTCCGCACATCCCGGGACTAATGGCTTTGGGATAACCGGGGTTTCCCATCAAACATCACCACCTCCTTAATCTAAATATTGCAGAAGTTGATCATCAGAGGTCAGACGACGTTTACGGAGGAAGATCGACGGAGGGCGAGCGGATTTTTTCAGATTAATAATTAAAAATAATAAAAATTATAATAGTTTTAAGACCACGGCAACAATGCATATAATGAGATTTCAAATAATAATAAAAAATCTATTAAACTTAAAATCGGTGAGTTCCACTTAAAAATCTATTAAACTAGGTGCGGCCCGTGCGATGCACGGAGACGATTTTGTCATGAAATTTAAACACTCCGATCTTTTTTCATACGCAATCGTTTAATCTGTAATTTTAAGAAAAAGAAAGTACTCAAAGAACTAAAGTACAATGAACTCGTCAAGCCCAATCATATACAACCTTCAGCAAAAACTAAGGTAAGATATTATGCTTAGTGGTGTTGAATTTATGATATACTACGTTGAAAACCTCGTCATCCCCTTTGTCTTCCTCTTTGATGCTCAACATCTTAATTCACTTTTTGCAACTGTAAAAATTGAAGTAGAAAAAGGTCACCATAATAATAAGAATCGTCATATAGTAAATATTCGGTCAATTTTGCAGTCGTACAACTTGTGACTTGATATTGTGGTAATGCTGATAGAGAAGATATGGGCTCGACAGAACATCATGAACTGAAAGAGAAGACACGGTTTAGCAGAACGAAGAGAATCACATAAATTAGCGAAGAGTGGGTGTTTATATATGAAATTAAGTGAAGCATGGATTAATTATGTATTTAACATTTATAAAATAATATGAATTGGAAACTTGTGAAATAAACAAAGAAAGATTTATGGTGCAACCTCTATTCGAGCAGACAACTAAGGATCACTCGATTCGTCTTCTAATTTGGGGTAGAAAAGGTCTTACCATAATCAATCGTGCATCAACGCAATCTTACTACGTGAACAAATAGTAACCGTCATATGATGATTTTGGTAATGCTTAAAAGGAAGACTCGGGCTCAGCAAAACAAAGAACACACCGGAAATAGAAGACCCTGGCTCAGCAGAACGAAGAGCATGACGAATAAAAATGGACCACAATAAGCAAATGTATATCTTTCAAGCAAGTGTCATGGTGAAAGAAAAATGAGTATGGAGTATATGGCAGACGCGGAGCGGGGCCGAATGATGCATTGGAAGCATGACATATTGATGTGTACAACATGAATATTTATATACGAAACTAAGTAAAGCATGGCGATAAAATTACGGTTTATAATATAACATGAATAGGGAACATGTGAAATAAATAAAGAAAGGATTTATGGTACATGTTAAAATGAGAGTTCCGAAAACCAATTGGTGATAGGAGGAGAGACCTCTTTGATTTATATTGAGTCGGGTTAAGTTAATTTCCCTACGTGAGACAAATAATCTCAACACGCTCCCTCATATACTGCACGATTTAAAGTCTAACGTGTGGACATATCAAATCAGGTGGCGGTGAGTCAAACATACGTGATAACACGGAGATCAAACCCGCTCTGATACCATGTTACGTTGAGGTTTCCTTCCTAAAACCAATTGGTGATATGAGGAGAGACTTCTTTGCTATATAAATCGAGTCGGTGAAGTCAAGTTCCCAATGTGGAATAAATAATCTCAACAATACAGCTAAGCTACTCTCGATTCGTCTTCTAATTTTGGGGTAGATTAACATAAGCAGTCGTGCGTCGACATAATCTAACTGCACGAACAATAGTAACCGTCATACGATGATATAATATAACATTTGATCGCATTGCAGTCGTACAACTTTAAGGTGTGACCGAACATTGTGGTAATGCTGAAAGAGAATACCCAAGCTCAGCAAAATGAAGAGTAGCACCAGAAAGACAAGACACGGGCTCAGGAGAACGAAGACCATCACAACAATTAAAACTGGACATGATCAGATATTGTATATCGTCGATGCAAGTAAGTGTGATGGTGAAAGAAAAATGAGTGAGGAACGAGTGTTAATATATGAAAGTAAATGAACCATTACTTATAAGTAAATTTAATTTTTATAATATAGTCGAAATTTGGAACTCGTGAAGAATTTGTGTTGTAAACTTAATTCTAACAGATAGCTAAGGTATCCTCGGTCCGTCTTCTAATAATAATTATTAATTAGACTCATTTGGCTTCATGATGGTAAATATGAAAGTTCAATTACAATGCTACAACTGTTAATATCCGCCTCAACGAAGTACATAAAAATTAGCAACAGTCTTACAACATACTATTAATAACAGTCTTACAGTTATTAATAGGAACAACAACCTTACCTCAGAGGTCAACATTATTACTAATAACGTTCTTACAAAAATCAAACATGAATCATAAATGTCGTATAACATTAACTTTATTAATATACAAATGATTTCTCTCCTTCACAACAATTAAAAAAAAAAAGAAAAATAATCTGAAAGTTAGCTTAGCTTCTCCGTTGCATCAAATTTCCAAGGTTCTAACTCTTTCCGAAAAGTTCAGAGCTTCCACATGAAAATATCGTAATTTTTTTAGTAATCGAACTGCCTCATATTCCCAGCTATCTTTTGAAACAATTACATTTTATAAATGTTAGAAAAAAAAAACCTAATAAGTAAAAAAATAAAGAAAAGAAGGTCATACACTTACATAACTCCTCTTTGATTCATCTCCATGCCTCTGTTTTTATGCAGAGACCATAGGAGCACTAACGAAATGAAAATAAAATTATTACAACATGTGCGTTAATACTCTTACAATTGTAAATAAGAACAACAATATTCTGCCCTGAGTAGTCTTACAATATTATTATTAACATCGGTCTTATAATAATCAAATGTAAATTAAAACAGTCTTACAACATGAACATTATCAGTATACAAACGATTTCTCCATTCACAACAATTCAAGAAAAAAGAGAGAAAGAAAGAAACACGAAAGTTAGCTTCTTTATGCACCAAATTTCTAACAACTTCATCCGCAACATTGAAGAAAATAAACTTTAGCAGCAATCCTAAAACTGTTAATAACAGTCTTACAATTATAAACACCAACAACAGTCTTACGCTTCTAGTTGTAGAGGAAGATTACAGTCGATATATGACCTATGACTTGTAATCAATTCCACCCTCAAAAGGCAATCGCCAACAGAAGTTAAGCTAAAAAAATACTCGTTAGATTCAAACAATATTGCATAAGTTTGCCAAGTCAATGATATGTGCCTTCAAGAATGGCCTTCAAGACAGTGCATATATGTATTTAAGTGATATATGGATCAAAATCAAAGAAATCCTAAGAGAGTTTCATGACGCGAACGTAATTTGTTGCTGCACAATCATAAATCCAACTGAAGACATAATTACAATGTTACATTTCGACAGTCATACAATCACAAATGATTTCTAATCTTACAGCTTAATAGTCTTACAGCATTCAATCTTACATGTTGGCAGTAATATAACGTATAGGCTTCCTAAAGATACCAGTCTTACATCCGACAGTCCACAGTCTTACAACTCGACAGTCCTACACAAAACAGTTGCAAGAATAATGCATAAATGTATTTAAGTGATAAATGGTTCAAAATCAAGCAAAAGAAATCTAATAAGTGTTTATACAACAATTAACAAAGACATCAACCGAAGAACATCGAATCATCAACCCTTTCCCACATCCTCAAAATGGTCCCCGATGTTTGCCATATGCACCAATTTAGTTTCCGATGTTCCCGTGGGCCAACTTAGTCCCCGATGTTGTCGATTTTGAACAAAAACTGTCCTCCGTTTATTTTCCGTCAATTTGGAGGGAAAATGCCACGTGTCGGTACCGTATTGGCAAGTGAATTCTCCCTCTTTAAACACTTAAAATAATGATTAATTAGTTTAGAAGAAACGAAAAAGAAGAATTCCCCCACACAAAAAAAAAAAAAGAAAAAGAAATAAATTAAAAATATTAAAAAATAAGAAAATTTAATTTCTCGTATTACTTATTGATTAAAAATAAATATTAAAAAATAGAAAAAATATTTATTTTAATTATTTATTTATTTAAAAAATAATAATAAATAAATAAATTAAAAGGTAAACATGCCACTGAATGTTTGCACGGAATTCTCATCTCGGCCCCATCAAGTTAACGGGGAAGAAAAATGTCCCTTTTTCCGACCCCGCAAAGACCTTCTCGGAATGCTTTTTGAATATATTATTCATATTATAATATAGAAGATGAGAATAACTAATATTATCTAAAAATTCGTGGTCAGGGAATCCCCGTGGGGCCTGCATCAGGGGGTAGGAAAAAATTATTTTTATTTTTATTCATTTTTGTTAAATATTCTCCTTTAATTGTCTAGTAAATAAAATGAAAAATATAAAAAATTAGTAATATATTTTTTTTTTTACTGTTTTATTATTAGTTATTTATTTTTTTAATATTTTTATTTTGATAAATCAATAAAACGAATTTTTTTTTGTTAATTTACTTTTTGTTTTTCTTCTATTTAAGTTTATTTTTAATTTTTTTAATAAGTAAAACAAAATAATGAATTAATTTTTTATATTTATTTTTAAAATTTTATTATTTTTTATTTATTTTTTCTCTTTTGTGCGATCGAATTCTTTTTTCTTTTTTCAATCTAATTAATAATTATTTTTAATTTTTTTTTAAAGAAGGGAGGTTCACTGGGCAATACGGTACCGACATGTGGCATTTTTCCATCCAAATTGACGGAAATATTAACGGAGGACCAATTTGATTCCAAATCGAATATTCTCCCATTTTGATTATTCTCCCATATGGCAAACATCGGGTGACCATTTTGATATTCTCCCGTTACATGATGCCAATGTAATTTGTTGCTGCACAATCATAAAATCCAACTGGAGAGACAATTACAGTGTTACATTTCGGCAGTCATACAGCCACAAATGATTTCTAATATTACAGCCCAACAGTCTTAACATCATACAATCTTACATGTTGGCAGTAATACAACGTATATGCTTCCTAAAGATACCAGCCTTACATCCTACAGTCCACAGTCTTACAATAGTTAGTCTTACATTTCAACATTACAACTCGACAGTCCTACACAAACACCTGCAAGAATAATGTGAAATATATTTAAGTGATAAATGGTTCAAAATCAAGAAATAGAAATACACCAACCAAAGAACATCAAATCATCAACCTTTTCCCACATAATCATTTTTTATTTTCAACATGATCATATAGTATATAGTTGGACGACCTCTTCACCCTTTTCCAACAACGAATAATATTCACTAAAGATTGATAGCCAAGATTGATATAATATCTTCGTATAATTAACATTTATTATATTCTTGAGGTCAGAAACAACACATAATTATAATTTTTGTATGCCAACACCATAGATAATCAAGATCACCAAATAACTGCATACCAAATATACATGATGATGCTTGAAGAGGATGATGATCGAAAGAGGAGACCTCCAAGATTGCATCTGCTTCAGTAGTTTTCCAATCAATTGAATATCCTCAGGCAGCTGATGCATTGTCCCATCCACAGATCTCGGATCTCATTCAAGCCATTCTTGATGTTGACAACCAATATTTTCTCAAAGATATGGTTGTGTTATGCTCCCTGACTGCCTTCGATTCATGCAGCAGCAGCTAAGTGAGCAAGATAATGGGTTTTGCGAACAGGTATTGGCCTACCCCTTAGTGCTTGTTTGGAGGACTTTAGTACGATTCTGCTATTCAAGATGACACATACATATATAATAATAAAAATGCTCAAATGCAAATGAAGCTTACTAGCACATGCAAAACATGAGCATCAATTCATTTTGAACAATCAAGATACTGAAATCAGCATAACTACAAAGATCGCAGTGACATCTCTGCTTTATACTTTAAGTATCCACCAGGCGGTAACAGCTTGCCGAGATTTCTGTCGGGCGAGGTTAAATCCAGTTTTATTGACACGAACTCGACGATCATGTGTTGGTCTATTGAGGCCTATGACCTAAACTACTTTATATTTACGTAGAGGCCTAAAACCTACTACAATCTATTTAAATACAAAATAGACCCAAGACTTATAAGAATTAAAGGACTCTATAATATATTCCTAACAATCTTCCCCTTAGTGTCCTTTCCGCGTTGGCGTCTTCTTTGTCTTTGTTTTCTTGGGTCTCACCAGATCGTAGAGGGATCTTCTGAGTTCAAATTTGTGCTCATAATATCGTATTCATCTACGGTATGAAAGCCGATCAGAGATGATGTCGATCATCTTCTGAATGTCTTGGACTTCGTGCTCCTCGAACCCAAGTTCCTCCATAATTATTCTGAGCTTATCTCTATGATCAGGAGGGTTCCATCGCAGAACATGGAGATCTCCGATGTCTTCACAAGCCTTTTCTCCATCAAAGATGTGACCTTCACAGTAGCTTTCAGCTTCGGGGCGATCGAAAGAAGGCTTTGTTACGTTCACCTTCTTCAAGTTGCTCTCAGCGACATCTGAAGGTCATGAGATATCGTGTACTTGATCTGGCCCAGCATGAACCTCTTTAATGTGATGTAGCATAACTTGACATCAGGATTTTGGAGACTTCCAAGCATTTTGTATCTTTCGACCATCTGATAGACGTCTTCCGCTCTGATGTAGAAGAGGTCCGCTTCACTCAATTCTTCAACAGTCCCGTCATCCCGTTGAACTAGGTAGATTGGGAAGAAGACTGAGCAGAAGTGAGACGTTTGCACTCCCATTACCGCTGAGATCCTCTGCCATTCTTCTCATCTCTTCGAAGAGCCTCTACGTTGCTTTCTTTTCAGTCGAACATAATATTTTGACTGAGGCTAAGCAGGTACATGTTGGATCTATGCTCCGAGAGATGAGTCATGCATCGCAGCTCCAACTCGTTGATCTTCTTAAGGCGGTCCTCTTTCCTCCAGATTCTCTTTCGAATCTCTTCTTGGTATGGATCCATAATCTTGGCGTTTTTCCAAGGCAATTTCCGTTCCTCTCATATTTTTTACTTCAACGGACGGAAGTCATCGTTCATGACTCTGTGTTGGAGGAGCTCGAGAAGTTCTGGGATCTCGGCTTTGTAATCTTTTGCTTCCTTGAATTCCTCCTCTTCGATCCGAATCAGGTTGATGGCTGCCTTCGTTGAGTATGTAGTTCTTCACCTTGTCATGTGGGTTGTAGAGCTCTTCGACGGTCACAAGCGGCTCGTCGGTAGCTGGAGAGGAAACTGGTGAGGTAGAGGTTTGAGGAGGCATCATATGATCTTTTTGGATGGTGGGTTGATGTGTAGAGAGGCTTATAGTGGCTAGTGAGGGAGTGGTAGTATGGGGTACGGAGGCAGCTTCTTTTTAAGATAAAGAAGCCTCTGGTTGGGTGGTTTGGATAGTTTGGGTGGTGGTGGATGGAGTGATCTGCTGCGTCTGGGGTTCCGATGTTGTTCTCTATCTCTTCTACCCCTTGGGATGACCCTCATCATCTGGGTCGTCACGTGGTCTCTTGGACTGCTCCGCCTCTCCGCGACAAGACATCGGAATCATTAGCCGTAGCTTGATGTCTTGCTCCCTCTCATTCAGAATAAGGCGGACTGTATCCGGGCCACGAGGATGTCATGGAGTTCTTCAGTGCGGTTTTAGTGGCAGAGCCTTGCCTTTGTCTCGGGTTGATGTTTCAAGGGCCGTGTAGAACTTCGTCATGATGGAGTCCTCGAGCTTTTTGGCAAAGTCCGCGAGTCTGGCCTATGTCACGAAGGGGGAAAATAACGTGACGGACTCGCTAAGGCATTCCGTCGCTACGATGTCAGAAGAGGGAACTGACACGCTGCCTGTTTGTAAAGGACCTGACAAACCGGGGACACTTTAGCGCACCGTTGGCATCGAAACAGAGACGGACTCAGTTCGATGGCCCAATGCAGCAGTTGCAGGGATGTTGGCTGTTGTGGGACTTCCGCTCAGTCCCTGGCTTATTTCCAGCAGGGAGACACTGAAGAGCGTTCTGTCCAGATCACTTTGATCTGGAGGTGCAGAAAAACATGTATGTGTCCTAGAAAATGTAAAAATGTTGGATGGTGAGGACACTAGACTTGTTGTCAAAGAAAGTGCAGTCTGAGGTGAAGGAAACTGATTTCAACATCTATTGCTTCTGAGTGAGGCAGTGATGGCATATGTGGCTCCTCCTGAGTAAATGAAACAACAATCTGTTGACAGATAGTTGAGTGGCTAGGTTCGGGCATTTACGCGGTTGGACCAGATGTCGCAGAGGATTCCAATCGCTTCTTTGTTTTGTGCGCCGTTTCTGTTGGCGGCTTACAAATCCCCTTTCGATTTCTTCTTTTGTTTGCGAGCGGGGGATGCTGCGCGTCCTAGACCTATACTTGGGTTGGTGGGTAGGGTTGTTTCCAGGGTAGGTCCAAATGGGATATGTTAGACCATATGAACCTCATCGATCTCGTTTTCCCGGAGATAAGCGCGGACGACCGGGTTGTTTGGGACGGCGAGCCTTAATAGTTCTTCAGGTATGAACATCGCCTCCCGATCGAATTTGGTCTTCGAGGAATAAAGAAAGCCGAGTTTCGGTGCTTGGTATCCTTCAGATGGGTCTCGGCTCTCAATCTCTGGGATGGTGTCCATGAAGTGCTTGACGAAGATTGGTAGCCACCTCAGGTACGGCAGAACTTTCTTCGTAGTTGAGGGGAGATCGGGTCTTCGTAATTGATCGAGCTGGCCCGAGCAGATGAATTGAACTACATCGTACTTTTTGTTAAATACGATGCCGTGGAAAATGAGCATTATGTTCCAGCTGCATCTGTCGGGCCCGTTGTCTTTTGGGAATAGGCACTTATTGATAATGAGAAAGAGAGTCTGCCGCGGTTGAGGAATGTCCTTGGCGGTGAAGTTGGGAAGGTGTATGGAGTTGTGGGCGTGGGGTTTGTATCCCATGAAGAGGAAGTCATGTTAAAGTTCCTCTTTAGTGGGGTGTGGGTCAAAATGTAGCGATGCTGGTAGGTTGAAGAGAGAACGTAGTATGGAATGGTTTAGGACAACGGGTGTTTGGTCGATTTGTCCAGTTAGGATGTTTGGATTTTTTCGAGTGGTTGGATTTGTGAGAGTGGCCCAGAATTGTTGAACGTATACTTCGGGGACGCACACGGAGATGGTAAGGTTGTGTGTAGTGGGTGGTTGCGTAGGATTTGGAGACCTATGAGGTCTGGGCATACGACTTGCTTGAAGTCTAATTCGAGGTTAATTGGGGTTCTCTGTGCACAGTTGGTTCGGGAAAAGATTTCTTCAATTGTACGCACCATCTTTGTTCTGTAAATAGATAAATAGAATGTTAGTGCATACAACCTATAGTTGTATAAAGTCGACCTCATATAATTTCTATGTCAAAGGTGATCAGAGAAAAAAAAATTGGGACTTATAAGTTTTTGACCCTTTGTAACATTTATACTTGGGAATATTTCGGACTTAAAAAATTTTCAAGTTTGATATGAGTCCAAGTTTTTGGGTAAGATAAGCAGTCGGCGATTATTGAAAATTCGGGTAATGCGATTCGAAATTCGGGTGTTGATTTTTCGGGTAATAAAAAGGCCAAATTTTGGTCCATCATGAAGTGAAAATCGGGTAAACATTCGGTCAACAATTAACATTTATTGAAAGTCGTCGCCGATTTTAAATAAAAATTCGAGTAAAGTTTTGATTTTCGGTCAATGAGCCAACATGTATTAAAGGTCGTCGCCAATTTTAAGTAAAATTCAGGTGTTCAAAGTCGAGTGGATTTTCGGGTAAAATTGTAACGTTTGTTACAGTCAAAATTCGCCAATTGGAAAAATTCAGGTAGACTAAGTTCGGGTGAGTAAAATCCGGGTGAACACAAAGTGTGTCAACAGTGGATTTTCGGGGAGAAGTTCAAATTTCATCCGAAAATCGGCCGAATGTTTAAAACCTAATTTGCGTAAATCTAGAAAGATGAGAACTAACGGTTAACAGTGGCCAATTTGAAGCCGTTCTTACCGATTACGGGTGGATAAGTGTAGAAGGTGGAAAAACAAGACGTTTAATGGATTTAGAACGGAAAGGGCGAAATTTTCTGAAAAATCAAGAGGTTTTGTCTTTCGGCTGAGTTTGAATAGTAAAACGTGAATTGAGAAATTCGGGTAAGTTGATAAATATAGAGGTGACTGTTGATTTTCGGGTAAGTCAAATTTCGCAGAGATTTTAATTTTTAATATAAAAAAATGATGAAAACAAGCCGAAAATTGACATGTACCCCCAATTTTTTAAATTTAGATATTTTTTACCGAAAGTCATAATTTCAACAATTTTCAAAGACATAAATTGATAACAATTTTGTTCAAACTCCACCTCAATTCATGCATGTTTTTCAATCCCCTAGATATAGTAGTAAACCCCCCCCCCCCTCGATTTGTGCACACAAAAAGACAGAGAATAAGGAAAAAATATTTAAGACATATATACACAATCTAAGGTTCATGGAGGCACCATTAATCATGTCTTGAGGTTCAACATGCCTAACTTAGACACAAGGAATAGAATCATTTTTCATCCAATGCCTTACTGAATAGGTCGACCAGTTGAAGATCGGTGTTAACGAAATGCATTTCGATGGTGCCTTGTTCTACATGTTCCTTAATAAAGTGATACCTAATTTCTATTTGTTTTGTGCGTGAATGATGTACGAGATTACAAGTTATCGCTATTGCACTCTTAGACTCGCTTAATATGAGAATATTATTGAGTAAAAGATCAAAATCTCGTAGCTGGGTTCTCATCCACAAAATCTCCGAACAAAAACTCGCAACGGCGACATATTATGCCTCTGTTGTCAACACGGTTTTGTTTCCGAGAAGACCAACTAACGAGTTTACCCCCCCCCCCTCGAGAAAGTGAGCGGCCCCGAATGTGTTTTTTCTATCCAGCTTGCCTCCAACGTAGTCTGCATCCATAGACCGAGGTTTGGGGTTCCCTTGAGGTACTTGAAGATCCTCTTTACAGCCAACATATGAAATTCCTTCGGATCGGCTTGGGAGCGAGCACAAAGACAGGTCGCGAAGATGATGTCTGGTCGACTGGACGTAAGATCCAATGATCTTACCATGCCTCGATAAGTAGTTTGGTTGACGGATTTTCATGAGGTATCCGCATCTAGCTGGCATGAATGAGACATCGGAGTTTTGGCAGGAGTGGAGTTGTCCAAGTTGTACTTCTTGAGGATGTCGTGAATGTATTTGGAGTGACTCATGAAGATTCCGTCGTAAAGCTGCTTGACTTGAAGACCTACGAAGAAGCTTAGCTCTCCCATCATACTCATTTCAAATTTCTGCTTCATCATGTCTCCAAAATTCCTGCAGAGTCTTGCGTCCGTCGAGCCAAAGATGATGTCGACATATATTTGTACGAGCATTTTGTCTGATCCGCTTCTTTTGGTGAAAAGAGTCGTGTCGATCTTCCCCTTCGTGTAACCGGATGAGATGAGAAAATCTGAGAGGACTTCATACCATGCTCCGGTCTGTACAAAAGTTTTTTTCTAATAGGAATAAGAGAATCTTTGAATAATTCATCCTTAATTTTGGAGAATAATGTCGATTTTACTTTCTCCTACGTAGTCCTCTTTTGTTCCTTGGAAGTATTAAGTGCTTTGCTTTTACTTAACGTTTCAGTTTCAGTCAATGTGGACTGAGAAGTCGTCACAAGTGACTTAAAATGATTGTTAAAGACTTTTTAGTTCTAGGAACAATTGCGTCCGTTTGTGTTCCCTTGTCCAGCTTAAAATAAGATATTTCGATAGACAGATTATTTAAGACATATAGGGACGAGGAATGTTGAGATTAGAAGTCTCCTCTAGAATCTTTTGTTTTTCCGCTCGGAAACTAGTCTCTCCGATTTCAAGGTGTTCAATTATTCTATTTTACTAGCAACCTAAGGAATTTCCCAACAAGAAGTAGGTTTTTCATAATGTAAATTATTTCCCCGTTGGACACTAAGTCTTTGGTGGAATTTTGGTCTATTTGACCTTTCGTCGCAATAATGTCCTCTTGGCGTTTAGAATGCAATTTACTGCGTTCCCCCAATATGAGTTTAAAAGTACTCTGTGAATTGCTCAAATCAGAAGAAGAAGCTTTTAATTTTACTTACTAGAATTTTGTACATTTTTGGTGGAATTTTGCTTATTAGAATGATGTACATTTTTGGATTGGTAAGCAAATTCACTCATGTCATTCTTAAAAGAATGAGAAACTTTATTTGAAGTTTGAGAAGTCCGCTTGCTTGAGCGTAGAACTTCTTTACAAACTTCTTTTCCAATAGGAGTAGGAGAAGGAGAATCTTAGAATAATTCATCCTTAATTTTGGAGAATAATGTCGATTTTACTTTCTTCTACATAGTCCTCTTTTGTCCTTGGAAGTATTAAGTGTTTTGCTTTTACTTAACGTTTCAGCTTGCGTCACCGTGGACTGAGAAGTCGTCACGAGTGACTTAGAATGATTGTTAAAAGCCTTTTTAGCTCTAGAAACAACTTCGTCCGTTTGTGTTCCCTTATCCTGCTTAAAAGTAGATATTTCGGTAGAAAGATTATTTAAGACATGTAGGGATGGAGAATTTAGAGATTAGAAATCTCCTCTAGAATCTTTTGCTTTTCCGCTTGGAAACTAGTCTTTCCAATTTCAAGGTGTTCAATTATTCTATTTTACTAGCAACCTCAGAAATTTCCCAACAAGAAGTAGCTTTTTCATAATTTAAATTATTTTCCCCGTTAGACACTAAGTCTTTGGAGGAATTTTGGTCTATTTGACCTTTCGTTGCACTAATGCCCTCTAAGTGTTGACCTTTATAAAGCAATTTATTGCGTTCCTCCAATTGGAGTTTAAAACTACTTCGCGAATTGCTCAAATCAAAAGAAGTGATTTTTATCTCTTTTTTAAGTTCACTAATTTGAGCTTTTAATCATACTTCTTGAGATTCTAGACTAGTGATTTTCGCATTCACGTTTTCTAAATGACATGTAGGACTACCCCGTTCTCTTAAACTCCTAACTAAGATTTCATGATTATTTGGTAATTTGCTTTCTAACTCACTCATAGTCTTATCATGACTTGTACGTTGAGTTAGCTCTTTCTTAGAGGAATGTAGACTCATAATTAGTTCATAGGCGTTAGTTTATGAGCTAGCTAATTTCGATTTTAGACTAGAAATAGTTTCTAGTACACTAACTTCCTTTCTAACGCTTGGTTGGTCTTACATTCGTGTTTAAGTTCACGACGCATGGTCTTTTTAATCTTCTTTAAAGAAAGAAAAGCTTCATATACATCACGATCGTTAAAGCTCATTTCAGAAGTTGCGGAAGTAGAATCCATGATTCTTAATTTTAAATTTCCTTGAAAAATTTATTCGGATATGTGATCGTTGATGCGTTGTGTAGATTTGAAGATTTTTGGCGTTTGGAAATTCAGTGCCGAAAAGTTTTGACACAGGCTTGAGTTTTCTCTCACGAACGTCGTTCCACTAGTCATCCGAATGGAATGAATGCTTAGAGATACACCGAGAGGTCGGCGTGACGATCTAGAGAACAAGATTGACGTGAAGAAAAGGACCTGGAGCTGCCACACGCTTCATATGTAAGATTTTACGGCACGTTGTTCCCTATTACATGTCAACGTGTGTTTTTCTTTATCACGTTCTAATCCAATGATCCTAGGGGAACCAGAAAAAAAATTTCCGCATGTCCAGGGGGCTAAGAGCTTCGGGACAACCGGGGTTTACCAACAGTGGTATCAGAGCCAGGTTCTCGGGATTAGATCATAATTGATCACGATGAATCGAGGCTCGTGGTTATGACCAATATCTCGCACGAACGGTTCGTGTCGGAGACACTCGGTGCGTACTTTCCAATCCACAACCAAGAGGTCACAGTTTTCTGGATGGAGCCGACGTGGTGGCAAGGGATGGAGATGCACGGCAGGTGGTGCAGCACGCGCCGACCTGGCAGCTGCGCTACGAGCGCGCAGGGCAGGCCAGCGCAGCACCGCAGCCCCGGCAGGGCCGCGTGCCGCGCATGCAGTCCAGCGCAGGGCCGCAGCACAGAGGTCGCAACCCCTCCAGGGCTACGTGCAGCGACGCAACTACATCCTCGGCAGGGCGAGCGCAGGCTTGAATACTAGCCGCGCAAGCTGCTCCGGCGAAGGACCGCCTCCATGGTGGCTGGGTGGCGGGGCATGGTCCTAGGTGACGGCTAGTGAATTTGTGCTAACGGGCCTCATGGCGAGGTCCGGCCCGTTTGGAACCCTAATTTTCAGTTGTCGTCGATTTTCAATTAATTGTCAAATTGCTTGTTATGATTGTGATCTAAAGCACATTTTTCGGTTTAGGATTTCTATTGGTTTCATTTGTTATGGGTTTCGTCCCCCCGGCTTGTATTCGATTTTATACGGGTTGTTTGAGACTTATGATCCCCCAGTGTTGTACCTTACCGCTTTATTAGGTCTTAGTATGCAATGGCCGTTCGATGTTCGTTCGAGATTGGAGTCCGTTCGACCTGGAGAACAAAGGGCCGTTTGTTGACTTGGAGTCCAAAACCGAAGAAATTTTGCTTCGAGCCCCATGTAATAGGGATAGATTAGAAATAACCTGAAAAGTGTTGTCTTGTAGTTTATTTTTATAAAATTATTTACCACCAATGTGCGTGTCGGTTTTTGAAGTGATATGCATGTTTTATGTGCTCTTATGAGAGATGATTTATTTTCCCGTTAGAAAATACTAAGTGAGCAAAGGAATTTGATTCTTGTCTTCCACCAAGCTCGAGATGCCTAGCTTTTCGAAGTTTGTACGGTTTGTTCCGAGTAAGTTGGCAACCGCATATCCCGCCCTTAAGTTATTCTCTCGGGTACGTTTGACGTCGCTCGCCAGAGCATATTCCGCCCCACAAAGCGGAAAGCAGCAAAGCGGGATTCAAATGTGTGGTTTGAGCATAACTTCATGGGTCGCACTTAGACAGTTATACCCACTAAGCAGGGTTAGCCGTGAGGGTCACTGACCGAGGCAAAGATAGTTGACATACTCATGGAATGACTTCGAGTGAGACTTGACCTTGATTGGCTAGACGGGCCAGAATCGCGTTAAATGATGATGCACGTTTAGCCGAGGCGGGGACCTCAACTTAACTATGAAACCACTCTTCTGAAATTCCTCCCGGGAGAATGGAATTTTCGAGAAAAATAGTTGATTGGCTTCAAAATTTGAGGATTGTCCTGAGTATGGAGTGCTTAGACTACGTCCTCGATTTCCCGGTACCACTCGCCCCAGGGGCCGATGCGACCAAGGAACAAAAGGCCGAGTTTGCCCAATGAGCAATGGCCTGCAACATAGTCATGTCTCGATGGACGTGGCCAGCATGCTCTTATACTTGATAGAGTTGTGCAATGAGAAGTCTAGAACTTTGAGGTACACGATTACATACAGGGGTGGAGCTAGGAAATCATATGAGGTAGGAAAAACAATGACGCAAATTTGACATTATAGATCGCCACAACTCCAACATATAATCCATTTTGAGGACGTTGATGTTATATTGCTCACGATTCACGACAATTGTAAATATGAATCACAATCATCGTCTTTATTCATTTGGAGTCGGTGCTTGCATACTTAAACCGTTGCATTCACAATATTCATTTTGTATGTCTTTGACAATTTATTTGAAATCTGCCGCACATAAAAAATTATTCCAACATATTATATGACTTGGATTATATTAAGAACCTGAATTATGGAGATATTAAAAAAGAGAGCATTCTTAGCTTGGACCTCATTATGAATTTAGCTTTAACGTTAGAAATAGTATTGATTTTTGTGGAGCTATCTATAATTGGTGGAACTGATTTAGAAACGTAATCTTTGAAAAAACAAACAAAGAAGTAATCATACCCTAGATCGTTTTCTCATATTTCAGAGATCCATATCAATCCACAAAATATTCTATCAATCTCAAAATTATTTTATGAAAACTTAACATCTATATACTATTTTATTAATACTTAACATCAATATACTATAGACATACGTACAATATATATTTATAGGGCTGAGATTTAATTTCTCAGGGTAGGCAGGTGCCTACCCTCGCCTAAACGTGGCTCCGCCACTGATTACGAAGAAGCTATTCAATTGCAAGATGGTTGAGGGACAAGATGATGTGAACACGTCTTGATGGTGATCGAATGGATCGAGCTTAAAATCTCTCGACTTCAACATGGATGCTGATCTCCAGACCGATCACATACTTTAGTCTCTCCCCTCCCCTCAATGAGTTCATTGTAAACTACAATCTGAACAACACACAGCTGTGCCTAAGCGAATTAATTAATCAATTGGTGGCAACACAGTCTCAGATGAAGAAGGCGAAAGAGAAGGAGACCGTGCTTGTTGCTTCTTCTACTCGGCCTAAGAGGTCGACTGGCAAGAAGAAGGCGAACAAGGCACAAAGCCCAAGGGAGAAATATCTAAAGGCGAGGCTAAAAAGACGAAGCATGTCGGTGTTAAGGAAACAGACAAATGTCGTCACTGCAATGAGCTAGGCCATTGGAAGAAAGATTGCCCGAACCTTATGGCTTTAGGCACGTCAGTTATAGAACTTAACGTTTTAGTAAGTAATTGTTCTATGACAAGGTATTCCACTTCATGGATTATGGACTCATAAGGTAGTGCTCATATTTATGTTTTGAACCAGGAGCAGGAACGAAGTGATCAGATATTGTAGGCGACTCACATAGGATCGCAGACTCTCGTTTTATTTACAAGATTAAGTTATTGCTTTCCAATTGTTTAGTTTTACCCAAGAGGTTTAAGAACATTGTTTCCAAACCTGTTTTGAGCACAAATGACTATGAATTCAGATTTCATAATAATAAATGCGACATTTGTTATGGAAATCAATGCGTCGGAGATGCAATACTACTTAATGGATTGTACTCTTTAAATCTAGAAGATAAAAGCAAGCATGTTAACTTCATTATCAAGAAACAAAAATTGGAAACAAACTCGAGGCTGCTCTAGCATCTTAGACTTAGTCATGCAGGAGAGCAAAAAATTCACGAGAGGGAGAAAATGACATCGTCAAGCCGTTGGGATCAGATCCATATCCAACGTGTGAATCATGCATCTTGGGAAAGATAACGAAGTCACCCTTCACTAGGACTTTCCAAAGAGCGGGAGATTTACTCGGTCGCATCCATAATAGACGTTTGTGGACCATTCGATGTAACGGCCCGAGGTAACTACCACTGCTTTATTACCTTTACAGACGATCACTCACGCTTCGGTAAAGTGTATCTGATGAGGTATAAGTTTGGAGCTCTTGAAAAGTTCAAGGAGTAGACATTAGTGGAAAAATAATTGGCAGACATATTAAGGTTGTTCGATCATATCGAGGCGGCGAATATATGAGCTTCGAGTTTGATGGGTTATTGAAAGAGAACGGCATTATTTCATAGATGACCCTGCCCGGACCATCACGTCTAAATGGTGTCTCCACACGCATAAATTGAATGCTTTCGGACAAGGTTAGATCAATGCTTAGTTACACAAACCTACTTTGCTTATGGGGACAACGCTATTGACTGCCACATACGTCATATGAGATATGAACTGGAAAAAGGCCAATCTTGAATCACATTAGGATATGGGGTTGTCGCTCTTGTAAAAAAGCTTAAGACAGACCCATTAGAATCGAGCTCGATGAAAGGGTTGTTTCGTCCGGTATCCTGTGGATTCCAGGGGATAAAATTCTACTTCCACGAGGATCCGAGGATCAATGATTCCCTACAGGCTCACTTTCTCAAGGATGAGTTCATTGGAGAAGGTGGAGCGTGCCGAGAAGTAAGTCTTGGAGAGACGATGGAAGCACCTTCAGAAGCTCCAGCGCCAGAGACCGTCGGAGAGTAGTCCTAGACGCGGCCAGAGTTGCGAACCAGCTTGAGAGATACGGTATTACGTCAAGCATGGGGATGCTGCAGCGGAGGGACTAGTCAGAATTGACGATCACACTAGCCTTTACCAGGCAATAACGAAGGTTTACTCCGTGAGGTGGCTTGAAGCTATGTTAGAGGATTCATGCACGACAACCAATTCTGGACTCTCGTAGACCTTCTTGGAGGTTTCAGACCGGTCGGTTGTAAGTGGATCTACAAGAGGAAGATTGGATATGATAGAGTGTTTAAGAAACACAAAGATAGGCTTGTAGTAAAGGGTATAGTCAGAAGAGGACTTTGACTATGAGAAAACTTTTTTGTGTGTTCAATAATGAAGTTTATAAGAACGCTACTTGCAATAGTCGCTTAGTGCGATTATGGGATCTGACATATGGATGTGAAAATTGTGTTCCTAAACGGATACCTAAAGAAGGAAATATTTATGGAATAGCCCAAAGTTTTTACATCGCAAAGAGATGCTCAGAAAGTATGAAAACTTAATAAGTCCATTTATTGACTAAAGCAAGCCTCTAGGAGTTGGAATCTTCGGTTCGATGAAGTAGTTAGGAACTACGGATTTAAGAAGAACGAAGATGAACTTTTTGTCTACAAGAAAAATCGTAGCAGCAATATATCATTCCTCTTATTGTACGTGGATGACATACTTTTGATAGGTAACGCTATAAGAATGCTCTCGACGTTGAAAGCATGGCTTTCGACCGAATTTTCCACGAAAGACTTGGGAGAAACGACATAGATTATGGGTATTCGTCTTTACAGAGATCGTGGAAAATTTAATGATAGGCCTATCTCAAGCCCTTCACTTAGACAAGGTCCTTAAATGTTATAAAATGGACGACTCTAAGAAAGTTTTCCTACATATGCGACATGAGATTCATCTCTCTAATGCAATGTTCCCTCATAGCGAGGATGATAAAAGAGAGATAAATGGAGTCTCCTATGTATCAGCAGTGGGCAGCTTGATGTACACGATGATGTGGATGTGAGTCGGATATAACTTAAGTTGTAAGCATGGTGAGCCGGTTTTAAAGCGAATCCTGGTAGAGAACATTGGACATCAATCAAGAATATCCTAAAGTATCTCAAACGGACTAAGGATACGATGTTTATCTATATTAGTGGAGGACAAGAAGTGGAAGGATACACTTATTCGGATTTTCAGTCAAACGTGGACGATCGAAAGTCCACTTTTTGTTTCATCGTTACGCTCAAGAGCAGTGAGTTGGAAGATTTCCAAGCAGAGCACTACTACAGATTCCACATGTGAAGCCGAGTACATTGCAGCCTCTGAGGCACTAAGGAAGGAGTTTGGATGAGAAAGTTCTTGGAAGAACTAGAAGTTGTTCCTAGCATTGTGGATCGACGGCTACCCTTGTAGTGTGATAATAGCGGTGCAATCGCACAACCTAAAGAACCAAATCCAAACATATAGAAATAAAATATCATGTGTTGCGTGGATTCGCTGAGAATGGTTGCATAGTCGTGCAGAAGATAGCATCGGATAACGTGACCGACCCATTCACCAAGTTTCTATGACATGTAGTGCTGGAAAGACATCTCGAATGGATGGGTACGAGAGAGGGAGGCATCAGTGAACACAAAACCTCGAACATAAAAGACGTCCATAAGTCCCAGACTTTAGTTAAGTTCTAGATTATCGAGTATGACTTATCTGTCAATGACCTTATAATGATTTTGCCAACCATTCAATTTGGAAGTGGAAGGTCGTTGCACTAATACGGCTCCAATCGAAGATTGATCGCATTTGGACACTGATCATGATCGATTGATCACATTTGGACACTGATCGTGATCGATTGATCATATGGCTAATTACTCGAGTAGTGTCAATGATCAAATGATTCCTCTAGTAGACTACGTGAACCTTCGACCGAAAGCATCATTGACGGATTCGACTAAGGGGTCTTGACTGTCACTAGTTATGTTGCTCTTGCATGGGTCAGTGCCGAAACGTGGTCTTGAGGACATAGTACGATTGATGTGCTTTGACGATGATAGGGATTCACAACCTTGCAAGTAATCAAGGTTAATGTCCTATAAGGATCCGGGGACGGGAATTACGAAAATCCTTGGCCGAGGTAAGATTAATTCATGTTAGACATGGAGGGTAGTTTGGTAATTTCATAAGTCACGAATATTATAGAGTCGAGTTTAGTGGGTTTGACATTGACCATGACCCTCACTCGTCTGGAACATTTGTGAAGAGTTTATACGTATGACGTTGACCTATAGTTGGTTCATCGAATGTAGAAGACCATTGGTGCTCAAGTCGGAATCGGTCTGGTACAACGACATTGGCTAGGTGAATACCGGACTCTTGGATTCCTATAAGGATTCGAGGACGGGAATTACGAAAATCCTTGGCCGAGGTAAGATTAACTCATGTTAGACAGGGAGGGTAGTTTGGTAATTTCGTCAGTCACGAATATTATAGATTCGAGTTTAGTGGGTTTGACATTGACCATGACCCTCACTCGTCTGGAACACTTGTGAAGAGTTTATACGTATGACGTTGACCTATACCTGGTTCGTCGAATCTAGAAGACCATTGGTACTCAAGTCGGAATCGGTCCGGTCCAACGAGATTGGCTAGGTGAATACCGGACTCTTGGATTCTTCCGTTGCTGATTGAGCCGAACCTAGAGGGTCGGGCTTAAAGAGGATCATCGAGGTTGTGTCGTTTTGGAGAGAACAAGTGTTAGGCCCTTAATGGGCCTTGGGCCGTTAAGTTGCAAAATTGAAAAGGGCCGTTATTGGCTATCAATGAAAGCTAACATCAAGACTTAAGCGGGACCAACTGTTTGATAAATATTCAATGGTAAATATGGTATTTGACTTGAAGTGAATTATATATATATGTGGGTTTTTAGTTAACTGATTAGAGGACCCAAAATTTGGTTAAAAAGAAAAAAAACCACATGATCGTGATTCACGCAGCGACAGCGATGAGAAAAATTCCAGTTCCTCTTTATCACGCATGACAATGATATTCCATCCTAAGTTCCTCTTAAAAAATTCAAAAATACAAAATCTGAAGGTATTTATTTTAATTCTTTGGAGCATGATCCGGGGATACGCCGACAAATTTGCAGCAAGAAGAGGTTCGTCGAGTTATATGAATCTAAAGGCATATCAACCAATTCTCCAGGAGTAACCGCTTAATAAAAATAAGTACCCTCGAAGATTTCAATCCACCTGATACAAACAATATCCTTGGTTGGAGTATTCGCCGGCTACAGATAAAGCGTATTGCTTTCCATGTTTTATCTTTAACAAGCCATCGACGTGCTCAAATCAGACGGCTTTTACTGTTGATGGATTTGATAATCGAAAGAAATTTCAAAATGGAAAAGCTTGTGCTTTTCTAAACCACATAGGAAAGAAGAATGTTTCTTCACTATATCGTAATGCTGAAAAGGCATGCGATGGTTCGATGAATCAACCACAACATATAGCAAGGAGGTTTGATAATTTTGATGCTCAACAAATTGCAATAAGTCATCTCCGATTAAAGGCTCATATTGACGTTGTATAATTTCTTGAACTTCAAGGGATTGCATTTAGAGGTCATGATGGCGGACGACTTTCTCCCTAACGAGTTAATGGTATATATTGAGAGAGAATTTGTTACAAGAGCGAGTCTTGAAACCATTATTGAACACTTTTGGAAATCTTAAAGAACGTCGGATTCATTTTAATTAGAAAGTTTTCTTTTATTTAAATTCAGACGTTATATTACAATATTATTTAAAATCGATTATCCCATTTATTTTTTATTGGTGTATTATTATTTATTCATTTATGTTACGGTCCCCGAAAGAATATTTATGGATCCGCCCCTGCATGTACATGAATTTTGAATTGCATGCATGGGGTAGAAACTCACATGCAAAGGTGGTAACTAATTATTTAAAATAATATCTTGGTGTAAGATATGATTTTCGAGATCTCCTAGGGGAGTATTTCGATAATCATGCCACATATTAAAGCTTGGGTGGAATGATATTAGTTACCTAAGTTCGCTTAAAAATAAGGAAATCAGAGATTTGATTGGAAATCAAAAAGCAAGATCTTCTTGACCATATCTTGCAAAAAAGGACGAAATCACATGCCTTGGACACAAAGATTTTGTCCTCCCCCTCTATATGATAGCCCATTTCGGGGTTAACGATTTTCGACAAACAAAAAAGCAATTTGTCGCACACACGCTTGAGTTATCTTTCAGGAACATCATTCCATTAGTCATCCAAAGGGAACGAGTGTGTCGACTTACACCAATAGGTCGGCGTGACGATCTAGAGAACGAGATGTGAAGAAATGGACCTGGAGCTGCGACGCGCTTCATATGTAGGATTCCACGGCTCGACCGTTCCCTATTACATGTCAATGTGTATTTTTCTTTTATCACGTTCTAATACGAGTGATCCTAGGCACAAGGGATCCCGAAAAATTTTTGTCCCGCACATCCCAGGGCTAAGAGCTTCGGGATAAACTTGGGTTTCCCAACAAACATCACCACCTCAATCTAAATATTGCAGAAGTTGATCAGCGGAGGTCAGACGAAGTTTATGGAGGAAGATCGACGGAAGGCGAGCGGATTTTTTCAGATTAATAATTAAAAATAATAACAATTATAATAGTTTTAAGACCACGACAACAATGCATATAATGAAATTTCAAATAATAATAAAGAAATCTATTAAACTTAATAATCGTTGAGTTCCACTTAAAAATTGGTCAACAGTATTTCAATTTCTTCAATCTAACTCTCTTTTTAAAAACAATTATAATTTACACTATTCTTTATTTATTTCAGTTACAACTTACAAATAATGTACAGTAAAAGCTTTCAACTTTATTGTGCATTATTTATTTATAAGTTGTAATTGTTGTGAAATGTTTTCGTAATTAATGGACCCATATTATGTTAGATTGAAGGCGCAACAAAGACTCGGTATTTGAATATAATTTTACTGATCGAATATAAATGAATAAACTCCCAAAAAAAAAGAAGAATATAAATGAATAAACTACCTATGGACGAAGAAGATAAACTAATAACAATGTTCCCTTAGACTAAATCCAAGAAAATCGATCGAAGGACAGTTTCGGTCTATTTACAATGATATAAAAGAGTTTAAATTCCCTGATATATCTTAACAACCCCCTAAAATATTTGTAACAATAACCATACTAAACAAATCTTTTCTTTTTTAGGCCTTTATCTCGGGTAGTATATATAACATAATCATCAGCGCTTACGTGCAACAACAGTAGCTTTTGATCTCCTCCTCCTTCGATCAACAACGCCACCATGAGACATACAATAGCATTGATCTCTATCTTTATTATACTTCTCCTTCCAGCTAACGTCCTCGGAGGCTGCACTTGTGATCGGGAAGAAGAACACGGCCACAACAAGAGCCAAACTCTTAAATACAAGGTGGTTGCCATCGCGTCGATCCTAACCGCGGGCGCACTGGGCGTGTGCATCCCAGTTCTCGGCAAAGCCGTACCATCCTTAAGCCCGGAGGCGAACATGTTCTTCATAATCAAAGCTTTCGCGGCTGGCGTGATCCTAGCGACGGGTTTCATACACACCTGCCCGATGCGTTCGATAGCCTTGATATAAAATTTGAGAAGAGGAAATGAAGGACGAAAAAACTGTTTTCATTCATAAACAAACGCACCTATAAATAGGCATTACATAATAAGCCTTGGTAAATAAATAACTGACCACTAAGGACTCATTCTAGACCAATACTAAGTCACTAAGACTAAGTCCTAAATTCATTAAGCAACTAAAAACATGAAATAATTCCCAGATTTATAGGAATAACTAAACGTGTCTTAACATTTCCTTCGTTAAACTGAAAATCTTCAGTTTATCATAGTCTCGTTGAGTGAGCAAACTCCCATCAACTTCCTAAATTTCTGAAACGTAGATATCTTCAATGGCTTGGTCATGATATCATCGATTTGATCTTCACCTTTGCAATAGAAAATATTGATTATTCCATCCTTCGTGAGATCCCTTAGGTAATGAAACTTCACATCGATGTACTTACTTCTTCCGTGTAGAACGGGATTTTTTGAAAGTTTGATGGCCGAACTATTATCGCAATTGCTTCCTCTTGTACGAACTGCAATTCTTCAAGAATTTTCTTCAACCAAACTGCTTGACACGCGCATGAAGTTGTTGCGACGAACTCAGCTTCGTTGTTGACAATGTAACAATGGATTGTTTTTTAGATGACCATGAAACAGCCCCAGAACCCAACATAAAGACGTAACCCGAAGTGCTTTTTCTGTCTTCTATATCGCCTGCATAATCACTGTCGGTGTATCCAATAAAATCTGATTTAAGCCCTTTCTTGTAAAATAAGCCGTATTCTTTCGTTCCTTGCAAGTAGCGAAAGATTCTTTTGGCCGCATGAAGATGGAGCTCTGTCGGATTATCCATGTATCTGCTAACCAAACTCACGGGATGCATTATATCGGGTCTTGTTGTAGTTAAGTACATTAGACTACCAACAATTTGTTTATAGAGGGTGTAGTAAACCTTTTCCCCGTCCCAATCCTTACTTAACTTCAATCCGAACTCAGATGGCGTACTCACTGAATTGCATCCGTTCATTTGAAACCTGATAAGAAGATCTTGCACATACTTCCGCTGTGAAATAAAAATTCCAGCACTAGATTGCACAACTTCAATCCCAAGAAAAAAATGCATCTTTCCAAGATCGGACATTTCGAACTCCAACATGATAGATTTTTTAAATTTCTCGAACATAACATCATCATTTCCAGTATAAATCAGATCATCAACATATAAGCAAACAATGAGCAACTTTCCATCTTCACCAAACTTGACGAAAAAAGTATGCTCGTAGGGACGTCTTAAATCCGGCGTTTGAGAAATAGGCTTCAATACGGCTGTACCAAGCACGAGGGGCTTGTTTTAGCCCGTATAATGCCTTTTTTAGTTTATAAACTTTATAATTGCATGTACGATTCACATAACCAGGAGGTTGATTGATGAATACCTTTTCTTGAAGATCACCATGCAAGAAAGCTGACTTTACGTCTAACTGAAAAATGGGCCAAGAATTCTGCGCCGCCAATGCTATCACCAATCTAATTGTGTCATGCCGAGCTACCGGAGCGAAGACTTCATTGTAATCGATACCGAATTTTTGCTTGTAGCCTTTAACGACCAAGTGTGCCTTGTATTTGTCAACTTCGCCGTTTTTGTTTAATTTAGTCTGGTAGACCCACTTCACATCTATCGCATTTTCTCCTTTTGCAAGTTCAGTTAACTCCCATGTTCTGTTTCTTTCAATGGATCTATCTTGTCGTTCATTGCCTTCTGCCATTTTGGTATTTTGATGGCTTCTTCGAAGGTTAACGGATCACAATCTGATAATAAAACATAATGAACAAATGAAGCATTAGATTGGTCAACCCCCGTTACCACATAATCTTGCATCCAAGAGGGCCTTCGTCTGGCTCGATGGCTCCTTTCCTCTGCAGCAGTTGCTGGATATTTATGAGCGATGGAATTTCCATCGTTTGATTCGACTTGCTGCCTCGTTTCTTCATCGTCGTCTTCAAAATCAGTGAGTAGTTTTTGTTCAGAATTGTGCTCGTCGTGACTCCAAAACTCCGCCTCATTGAAAATAACATTGCGACTGATGATAACCTTTTTGGTGATTGGATTATACAACTTATACGCCTTTGATTTCTCACAAACGCCGAGAAAAATGCATTTTTCTCCTTTGTCGTCAATTTTACTCCTCTTTGGATCTGGGACATGTGCATATGCTATGCAGCCGAAGATTCTAAAATGATCAATGCCCGGTTTTCGTCCGCTCCAAGCTTTCTCTGGCGTCTGGTTTTTAACAGCAAAAGTGGGGCTTCGGTTCAGCACATGGATGCTCCAGTTGACAGCCTCGGGCCAAAAGCTCTTTTGTACTCCGCTGCTCTTTAATATAGACCGCACCATGTTCATAATTGTGCGATTTTTCCTCTCCGAGACGCCATTTTGTTGTGGCGTATATGTTGCCGTAAGTTGCTTCTGAATTCCGTGCTCTTCGCAAAAAATTTCAAATTCTTGCGAGTTGTATTCACCACCACGATCGCTGCGAATAACCTTGATTGGCACGCCTGCTTCTTTCTCAACCTTCGCCTTGAAGACTTTAAACGCTAAGAAGGTTTCAGATTTTTCTAGTAGAAAATAAACCCAAGTTTTTCGGCTATACTCATCGATGAATGTTATAAAGTAGCGTTTACCACCATTTAACGTTGGATTTATCGGTCCGCATAAGTCAGAGTAAACAAGCTCTAAGATCTGTTGCGCTCGACGTGATTTTCCTTTTGGAAAGCTATCTCTGTGTTGTTTTCCGATCACCCAATCTTCACAAATCTCAGTAGGGCTGTTGATTTTATGTAAACCCGTCACCATATTTTTCTGCTGTAGTGTTTTGAGCCCGCCGAAATTTAGATGCCCTTAGCGAAAATGCCATAACCACGCCCCATCTTTCACCTTCGCAGATGGCATGAATGAGAGAGGCTTTGGAGAGAGAGCGGAAACATGCGATTTGAAGTCATGTTCACTTGAGCGATCAGACCCAAATTCTTATCGTGAATTCTGCATGCCCCGTCTTTAATAAGAATTTCATACCCCTTCTCTTGCAACTGGCCCACACTAAGTAAGTTTGTCTTCAAATCTGGAACAAAAAGAACATTTGATATAGTGTGGGTAGCGTCACCTTTTCCATGAAGAGCGATCTTTCCTTTCCCCATAACAGATATCGTTGAGTCGTTGCCAAACTAGACAGTGCTGCGAAAAGTCTCGTCTAGCTCGGAAAAAGCTCCCTTGCTCCCACACATGTGGTTGCTGCAACTGGTGTCTAAGTACCAAAGGTTCCGTTGAGTTTCTTCATTCACATGGCACACCATCAGTAGCGAAACCTCTTCCTCTTGTTCTGCAAAATTTGTCGATTCCTCCTTGTTTTGCTTATTTAAATTAGTTCGACATTCTGACTTGTAACGGCCATATCTATGACATCGATAGCATTCAATGTTTGACTTGTCTGCCGACTTTGGTTGATAAGTTGATGAGTTATAGCCACCTCGTCCTCTTCCTCTAACTTGATGTCGGTTTTCTCGTTGTTGTGACTGCTGCTGGTGGTTCCATTGATGATGGTTTTTCTTCTCGCTACTTCGGCCTCCACCTCCTTTGGACATCAAGTAATTTGCCGTTGAAGCTTTCAAGGCTTGCTCCTCATTATCTTGTTGCTTAATCTTATGTTCGTGCACGTGTAGAGAACTTTGCAGCTCATCAAGCGAGAGTTGATCAACCTCCTTTGATTCCTCAATTGCACAGACAACAAAATTGAATTTTGGTGTCAAAGATTTGAGTATCTTTTCAATTATGATGTAGTCCTCGGACTTGTCCCCAAATATCCGCATCTTGTTTGTGATTGCCATGACCTGTGAGAAGTAACCTTCAATTGTCTCGCCAGACTTCATCTTAAGATTTTCAAACTATGTACGAAGGGATTGCAGTTGCTGCCTTTTTGCTTTCGCCGAACCTTCGTATTTTTTCTTCACTGAATCCCATATTTTCTTGGAGCTGTCTTTGCAAAGAATTGTCTCCAAGATTGAGCGATCAATAGCCTGGAATAAATAATTTTTGGCTTTTAGATCCTTCAATTTCATTCTTTCAATTTTGACCTTCTGAGCGGGTGTCGATGTTGCTGTTTCTTCTGGTACTCCATCAGATACAAGCTTCCAATATTCCTTTGATCTTAGGAAATTATCCATTAACATTCCCCAATGATCGTAATGACCATCAAAGCGAGGAATTGCGGCTTGTACAAAGTTTTCGGAAGTCATTTCTTCTTAAACTGCTGTTTTTTTTTATGTTAACAAAGGGCTCTGATGCCACTGATATAAAATTTGAGAAGAGAAAATGAAGGACGAAAAAATTGTTTTCATTCATAAACAAACGCACCTATAAATATGCATTACATAATAAGACTTGGTAAATAAATAACTGACCACTAAGGACTCGTTCTAGACCAATTCTAAGTCACTAAGACTAAGTCCTAAACTCATTAAGCAACTAAAAACATGAAACAATTCACATATTTATAGGAATAACTAAACGTGGCTTAACAACCCTGACGTCTCCGTGCATCAGCGAGAGCCCCTGGGGGATTTCCCTTTCACGGGGTTCATCACCATGGTGGCTACTATTGGGACTTTGATGGTCGACACGTACTCTACTTCTTATTACAGGAGGCGATCATCGCGATTGGTGGTTAAGGCTCGGGTGGTGGACGGCAACGAGGAATGCATTTGTCGTGCCTCATGTTCATAGTCATGGGCATTCGCATGGTCATGGAAGTGGTGATGGTGAAACCGACGTGCTCTGTCACCGTGTGATCTCTCAGGTATTTTATGCATTCATCGCCTTGTCTTAATTACATCGTGTAGATTGCGAGAAATAGACCAAATGGGGATTGACATGTTAAGTTTATGCAAAGGTATTGGAGTTGGGAATCATAGTCCACTCTATAGTAATTGGCATTAGCTTAGGCGCTTTGAAGAGTCCAATGACGATAAAGCCCCTCCTCGTGGCTTTGTCGTTCCATCAGTTCTTCGAAGGCATGGGTCTCGGAGGATGCATAACACAGGTAAGTAAACACTTATCTTCTCTTTAATTACCAGCGCACACATTATTTTGATCAACCGATGCGTATCTTATTGCAGGCGAGATTTAACTGGCGGGCAGTTTCGGTAATGGGGCTCTTCTTGTCCCTCATGACTCCGGTGGGGATAGCCGTCGGCATAAGAATAAGCAACATCTATAGCGAGACGAGCCCAACGGCTTTGATCGTCGAAGGGGTTCTCAACTCGGCTTCGTCTGGAATTTTGATCTATATGGCCCTTGTGGACCTCTTGTCCGTTGATTTCATGAGCCTAAGGTTGCAAGAGAATCGGAAGCTTCAGTTGGGGGCTAATGCCGCCCTTCTTCTCGGCGCCGGTTGCATGTCCCTCCTGGCCAACGGGCTTTAACTAGAGAGGACAACGAGAGATCTTCACCATCACAAACACATTCCATAAACTACTTAGAATTATTACCATCGCACAAATATGATTATTTTGGACTGAATTATCATTCTTGGCATGACCTTTTTAATGCACTTCAAACATTTTCTCGAGTGCCAAATGAAGTACCGTTACATAGAGCGAAAAATACTACCGAGACATCTACAAATAAAGGCTGTTGTTGATCTATGTAATTATTTAGAAAACAAATTTATTTGTTCGTGCGCGCTGTGTATATTGCATAAATATACCACACGTGACTAATTAAGGGACAAGTACACATAAATCCCTAGTTACAAAAAAAAACTCAATTAACTCCCCATATGAGATAAAATTTCATTTAAGGACCAAGTGGAAACATTGCATACAAATAAGGACCAATTGGACGAAAATAACCCTATGAACTTGCATTATTACAAGTATACCTGAAACTTTATTTAAAAATAAAGAAACAAAATAAAAATAAATTCAACTGATCGAATGGAAAAAACAAAAACTCACATCCCAATCAAAAACCACAATCTCAATCGAACCTCAAATCAGAACACTCACACCAAATTGTTTTAGGGAGTCGCCGGCACTGTCAGGTCTTGAAATTTCTCACGTCATAGTAAGTTTCATAGTTTTTATTTTTAGTCAATTTCGTTCTCGTACTGCAATTTTGTATGATTTACGTGTTAATACCTCGATTAGAGGTTTTTAGATCTCGATTTTGATTAGAATGTTTCGATTAAATCTTTTATATGTTTAATTCGTCATTTTTTGTTCAAATCGATACCTTTTAGGTTTAATTTGAGGTTTCTTTTTAGGTGATGCTCGATTAGGTTCTTGTAAGTTCGTTTCTTGTTTCGTTTTTTTGTATCAATCATGATAGTAATTTTCTTATTTTTGGTATGCTATATGTATGTTTTTGGGACATTATATGTATATTTTTTGTCCCGTATATGGATTGTAATGGTACGGCGTGATAGGATAAATTGGTACACTATAGATAGAATTAGGATGCGACGAGCCTCTTTTTTGTATCAGATATCGTATTCTAATTAAATTACATTTTATGTCATTTTTATGATCTCATAGTCTACATGAATGGTTAACAAACATGGTTGACGTATAAGATGTGTATGGAGTCCCACGTTAGCGCCACGTCAGCGCTGGCGCTTGCGTCAGCGCCACGTCAGCTTCACTTGTACACGTGTCCTCTAACACGTCAGCATCACTTGCCACGTCAGCGAGACCGCCACGTCCCCAGTGACATCACCGCCGCCGCCTCACCAGAGTATAAAATTAAGGGCTCCTCAAAGCTCCTCGCTCCGATGCGCCTTGCTAAGTGCAAAGTGCGCCTCAAAACGCCCATTGCGCACTTGGCACGGTTCGGGTCGGTGTTGATCCCGGGTCCGGGCTCGGCGGTGCGAGGCACCGCCACGCACTTGGGCTATAATTAGGTCCAAAACCCCCCACACAAGCCCATGAGCCCATAACCCACCAACCACTTGGGCAAGCTATTTGAGTAGCCCATGTAGGGATACTCCTTATAAACAAGTTAAAAAGTGATGAAGTTTCCAATGTGGGACAACAAGTCCCTTAATATATTAAATATATATTTCATCTCTTTATTGGGCCAACTTCGAAAATTAATTTCTCATTCACCCGACATCGGTTTTGAGCCAATTAATATTAGATAAATTCCCCTCGAAACGTAGAATTTGAATCTTTCATCAATTTTGGGTTTCGACGAACGAAGGCTTCTCGATTTAATTAAAATCGGTTAAGCTCTTATCTATTAGGTCTAAAACCCATTTGGACCTATAGCCAAAATTTCAACAATCCCCCACATGAATGGATATTAATGCAAATGCAATGCATGCTGACTCTAGCAAGAAAGTCCCGACGATCCATCAGTGCATCGAGATAGGTAGCTTATTGCTTTGAACCTTCCTTAGTGAAATGCTATCATATTTTCTTGCTGCTCAGTGAACGTGATGTCTTGAACTAGCGGCTTTTTGTGTAAACCAAGACTACAGCATACACACAAAGATGAATCTGATCTTTTTCGATTCTTACGTTGTGTCCGTTTCGGCCTTGGACCATATCTCCATTCATAAGTGTTTCCTTTGAAGCGGCCCCACTTCACACTTATATAGGTGACCGACTATTAGGACTTAATCCTGGAGTAGCTCGAAATACTCCACCAATTTGGTATAGTCATCATTAAAAGCGTACACGCTTACCCTTACCACACGTCATCGAGAGATTACTTGAATAGCTCTCGAGAATGGACTTTTAGGATTTCCAAGTATACAACAGAAATAGCCACAACTTAGTTGTCTCATTGAACCAAGTTCGTGCTCCACTCATCATGGTTGAGTTTCCACTGTGCCTTTTCTTGGTGTGTGAATTTTTAGTCCCATTCCCCTTACTGCAGTGTTTAACTGTTCTCTAGTGATGCCTTTCATCAAAGGATCTGTTATGTTCTCTTTAGACTTCACATAGTCAATTGAGATTATTCCATTTGAGATTAGTTGTCTTACGGTGTTATGTCTCCGACGTATGTGCCGAGACTTTACGTCATACATACAACTCTGTGCGCTGCCGATAGCCACCATGCTATCGCAGTGTATCATTATCGCTAGCATAGGTTTGTTCCAACAAGGAATATCCTCTAGAAAATTCCGAAGCCATTCAGCTTCTTCGCCGGCTTTATCTAGTGCAATGAACAACGATTCCATCGTTGATCGGGCTATGCACGTTTGCTTTAAGGATTTCCAGGAAACTGCTCCTCCACCGATGGTAAATACGTAACCACTCGTGGATTTGGAGTCTTTACTGTCAGATATCCAATTTGTGTCGCAGTATCCTTCCAGAACTGCGGGATATCTCGAATAGAGTATGCCATAATTAATGGTGTACTTCAGATATCTTAGCATTCTCTTTAGTGCTATCCAATGGCTATTACCCGGATTACTGGTAAACCTGCTACGTTTACTCACTGAATATGCTATATCAGGTCGAGTGCAGTTAGACAGATACATCACACTGTCAATCACCCGAGCATATTCGAGTTTTGATATAGGCTCTCCTTTATTTTTGACCAAATGTAGATTAGCGTCTATAGGTGTCTTAGCCGGAGGATCATTGAAGGCTTCAAATTTCTTTAACACGTTCTCACGTAGTGAGATTGTGTCAGAACAATTCCTTCGGGTGTTTTAGAGATATTTATCCCTAATATGACATCAGCCAAACCCATATCTTTCTTGCTGAAATAATTTTTCAACATATTTTTCGTATTCACGATAATTTTGTGACTGTTTCCCATGATCAACATGTCGTCTACATAAAGACATACAATCACAAACTCCTCGGGTGTGCCCTTAATGTAAACACATTTATCACACTCGTTTATTTTGAACCCATTCGATAGCATCGTCATATCGAATTTCTCGTGCCACTGTTTCGGCGCTTGTTTAAGCCCGTAAAGTGATTTCACGAGACGACATACTTTGTTCTCTTGCCCGGGTGCTACAAACCTTTCGGGTTGTTTCATATATATTTCTTCTTCTAATTTCCCGTTCATGAATGCTGTCTTCACGTCCATTTCGTGTATCTCGAGATTATATAACGCTGTAATAGCAACGAGAACTCAAATGGACGTTATCCTTGTTACGGGCGAATAGGTATCAAAGAAGTCATAACCTTCCTTTTGATTGAACCTCTTAGCGACAAATCGAGCTTTATATTTCTCTATCGACCCATCGGTCTTACTTTTCCTTTTCAGGATCCACTTACATCCGAGAAGTTTGCACCCTTTCGGGAGATCTACCAGTTCCCAGGTATGATTCTGCATGATGGACTCAATTCGCTATTGATAGCTTCTTTCCAGAACGGTGCTTCTGGACTGCACAAGGCTTCTTGCAATGTCCGGGGTTCGTCGTCCATCATATACGTCAGAAAGTCGGGTCCAAATGCTTTGGCCACTTTCTTTCTTTTACTCTGCCTCAGTTCCTCAACTTCTTGAGGTGAACTTTCAACGCTATCGTCAGTTCTTTTCACAGAACTTATCTCCTTTCTTTCCTTATTTGGAAAGATATTTTCGAAGAATGCGGCGTTCCTCGACTCGATTATCATCCATGCGTTCATGTCAGGGATATCTTATTTGTGCACCAGAAATCTGTATGAACTACTGTTATTAGCATATCCGATGAAAATGCAATCACCAGTCTTTTAGGTACTTCGACCTTTGCTAGGCACCCCCACACTTTAAGGTAATCGTAAGTCGCTCTATCTTTCCATAACTCATATGGAGTTTGGTCCCTCTTTTTTTGTGGTAACATATTTAGAATGCGGTTTGCATTGAGAATTGCTTCCCCCCAAAAGTTCTGGGGTAACCCCGAACTGATCAACATCGCATTCATCATCTCATTTAGAGATCTATTTTTGCGTTCTGCAACGCCGTTTGATTGAGGTGAATACGGCGCAGTAGTCTGATGAATAATGCCATGTACTTGGCAGAATTCTTCGAATGGCACCACGTATTCTCCTCCTCTGTCACTTCGAATTATTTTTATTTTTGAGTCGAGTTGATTCTCAACTTCACTCTTATATCTCTTAAAGGCTTCAAGAGCTTCGTCTTTGCCACTTAGAAGATATACGTAACAGAATCTTGTGCAGTCGTCAATAAAAGTAATAAAATACTTTTTCCCACCTCTGGTCTGCACGAACTTCAGATCACATATATCGGTACGGATCAGTTCTAGAGGTGAACTACTTCTCTCCACGGAGGAGAATGGTGTTTTGACCATCTTTGCCTCAACGCAGACCTCACATTTTTGTGAGTCTATTTCCATTTGCGGAAGCATGATTAAACTTATTAACTTTTTGAGTTTGTTTAAACCAACATGTCCCAATCTGTCATGCCATAAACTAGAACACTCAACCAAGTACGAAGAACTTGCTTTATTACTAGGCAGCTTAATCTCACGTTTTACAGGCATTACACTTAATTTAAGGAGCCACTTTTCAAAGTAGCCCTTGCCTACGAAATGACAATTCTTGGTCAGTACATATTTGTCGGCCTCAAACACTTGTCTAAATCCGGCTTTGCTCAGCATGGAGCCGGAGACTAGATTCTTGCGGATGTCCGGGACATGCAGCACATCCACCAGCGTCAGCTCTTTGCCCGAGGTCATCTTGATGACCACCCTTCCCAATACGAAAATTGGTGAAGTCGTTGCGTTCTCCATATATAGCGTTCTTCCGGAAATCGGGATGTACTCGGAGAACATCTCTTTGTCGGAGCAGATATGGCGCGTTGCTCCGGTGTCGATGTACCACGATCTGGGGTTCTCTACGACATTGGCTTCGTACACGACCGCAGCGAGGTCTATCTCCGACAGATCTGAGGCCAGCATTGCCTCGGACAGGTGAGCCTGGTTCTTTTTTACCCTCTTTTTCTGTTGGCAGTCTTTAGCAATGTGTCCGGGCTTGTCACAGTTGTAGCAGTTCCCTCTTATCTTGTTAGAGTTCGGCTTCTGCTGGTTCTCCGACGTATTTGCCCGCTTGCGTTTCTTGCCGGTGCCCGACTCGGCCAAGTTCGCCCGTGCCTCTATGTAGCCCTCTTGTTCTTGGCCTCGATTTTTCGGTTATCTTCCTCGTTCCGAAGCCTCACGATCAGGTTCTCAAGCCCCATTTCCTTGCGCTTGCTTGAGTAGTTCTTGAAATCCTTCCACATAGGCGGTAGCTTCTCGATAATAGCAGCTACCTGGAAGGTTTCGCGGATCTGCATGTTCTCCGCGTGTATATCGTGGATGATCAACTGCAGATTTCGGACTTGATCCAAAACCGGTTTGGAGTCCGTCATCTTATAGTCCAAGAACCGGCCGACTATGAATTTTTTCAGTCCGGCATCATCGGTCTTGTACTTCTTATCCAACGAGTCCCACAACTCTTTCACAGTCGTAGCCACTACATAGACGTTGTATAGGGAGTCGTCGAGAGCGTTCAGGATATAATTACGACACATGAAGTCGTTATGCTTCCATGCGTCTAACACAGCCTTTGTGTGCTCATATTGCTCGTTCACTTCGGGAGCCTCATCATCCGCCTCGTTAGGTGCGGGTTCCGTCACCTTCGGTGGGAGCTCCTTCAGGAAGCGGACCATGTTCAGGGTCGTCAGGTAGAACAGCATTTTCTGTTGCCAACACTTGAACTCGGTCCCGTTAAACTTCGTCGGTCTCTCAGCATGGCTGCTGTCGTTTGTTACGAGCAGCGGTAGTGTAACTGGAATGTTTGCCATCGATCAGACAGAATAATGTCTTACGATTGTTGGTTCTGGTGTATATTGTCTGGTCGGTGGCTGCAGAAACTCGAACAAAAATTATGTTAGAGTTGAAGTCGAGGCACGTACTACGTACGCTGTCTGTAACACGTTATTGCCCCGTATTTCAGTGCCTCGGGTTATCGCAATCCGTCCTGAAAATACAACGACTCCAGAATTTTGCACGTTGCACAACGATATAAAATTATCGGCGAATCTACTCAAAGACTCGAGCCTTTCTTGCTTTTATTTTACTCTGAACTGTGTATGCACTATCTCTAGAATGCTGGGGGTCGATTGAATGAATTTCCAACTTCAGCAGGGGTCTATTTATAACTTCTGAATAGGTTTGGGGTGATTCTGCAAATGGTTGCATCTTTTGGGCTGTTTTGAACTTTTTGCACCTTTCGACCATGGGCCAAAGCGCAAATAGTCACAACTTTCGGGGCCCTTCGGAATAGGTATCTTTTCAGCCCAGCGGTTCGACCCGAGCCGAACCGGCGCGACCCATCAGACCCTATCCGATCCGCTACACGTCACCTATCCAATCGCCGTCCATGCGGCGCTTGCGTCAGCGCCACGTCAGCTTCACTTGTACACGTGTCCTCTGACACGTCAGCGGGACCGCCACGTCAACGGTGACATCACCGCCGCCGCCTAAGTGCAAAGTGCATCTCAAAACGCCCATTGCGCACTCGGCACGGATCGGGTCGGTGTCAGCCCCGGGCTCGCGGTGCGGGGCACCGCCTCGCACTTGGGCTATAATTGGGTCCAAAACCTCCACACAAGCCCACGAGCCCATAACCCACCAACCACTTGGACAAGCTATTTGAGTAGCCCATGTAGGGAGACTCCTTATAAACAAGTGAAAAAGTGATGAAGTTTCCAATGTGGACAACAACAAGTCCCTTTATATATTAAATGTATATTGCATCTCTTTATTGGGACAACTTCGAAAATTAATTTCTCATTCCCCTCGAAACGTAGAATTTGAATCTTTCATCAATTTCGGGTTTCGACAAACGACGGCTTCTCAATTTAATTAAAATCGATTAAGCTCTTATCTAATGGGTCTAAAACCCATTTGGGCCTATAGCCCAAATTCCCACCAAGAATCACTTATTTATAAATGGCGAGTATGTTCTACTCACTGTCATTTTTAAACACTAGAAAAATTGTATGGATCAATTATTCTTCTCTTAAGGTGGGTCCATTATTTCTTATTTTTTTTCTCTATATGAACTGTAGATATAATTTGATTGGTTAATAATATAATTGAAATTAAATCTAATTTGACAGCTTGTATCGACCTCTTGCACTTTTTTTAAAGAGAATATTTTTTTCTCAATATTAATTGTATGATATAATCTTATTGGTTAATAATTTAATTAAAATTGAAATTGAAGTTGAAGTTTAAATCTAATTTGACGGTTTGTATTGACATGGGACACTTGAGAGAATAGATAATAGATTTTGGTCTTGGTCTCTATATAATATATTTATAAAATAGCACAAAGCCCAATTAGAATGTACGGTTCCGTTAAAAATGAATATGGATTTGCAGCCCAACGAAAATATACCATCGTCTCGTCTGGTCTTCCTCAACCATCTCAGCGCGGCTATTCACTTCATTTAGTAACGCCTGCGTCAACGTGAATCCTGCGAATTCGTGCAGTTGAGTGGTAACCAAGCTTCTCATTCTCGTACAGTTCCTTTTTTTCTTCTTCTTATGGTTCTTAGATCCAAATTTTGCTAGCGAACGCACCGGAATATTGGGTTGCGAGAATATCTTGCAACAGTAACTTTTTTTTTTTATTCCTTGATGTTTACTTTCTGGTTGGTTACGAACTTTTTTTGGGGCTTGATATCCGTTTTACCAGTGAGCTTGTTCGAGCACTTGCGAGGTATCGTCTTTCGAGCTATTATTGTTATTGATACGAATAGTGGCGGAGGGAGCCCTAGAAAATCAGTTGTTCTCAGCTTGATTTTGATTTCTTCCAAATATGTATTGCATTCTCGTTCCGTTTTTTACGAAACTTCAGAACCGTCTTCTGCATTAGCAAGGGCTGTGCGATGATGTTGATCGATTTGGATTATGTGCCCCAATTCTCTTCTCGTGTTTCTCGAGCAACTACTTGGCTATTTCTATATGAAATGCAGGTGTGATCGAACATGTTGTGGCGTGTCTACGATGGTTGTAACGAAATTCTGAAGATTCAGAAGTTTCGAAGAACGGTTTCTTATGCTGGATTTTACTGCTTCGTTGCCCTCATCAGCTACGCATACACTAACAACACGTATGTATGTTCTTGTTTGTGCATTCACATACTTATCTAAAGATAGGAATATGTATGCCCATTCGTATGATCTCGGAATAATGCAGGACTAGGGCTGGACATTCCAGGGCCGACCAATTCTATGCATCTTACCCTGCTGGGACCGAGCTTCTCGTGGACACCACGAAGGTTTTGAGATGCATATGTGAATAGTTTTTCATGTGATTTAATCAAATTTTCCTCGTTTTTTCCTCCTAAAAAAAAGGTTCTTCACATAAGACCCAATTTGGTTTGACATAAACTTGCAAAGCCTTTCTCGGTTCTTGAATTTGCTTTGACATGGCTAACGTAGCCTTTTTTTTTTTTTTCTCAATTGCCAGTTGTATAAAGCTGCTCTTGGCCATTGCTTTGAAGAAGAAGAGTGGGGACCGATCGAATGGAGCATCTTGGCTAAACATTTTGAACGGCAAGGAAAGTCTCCGTATGCCTATCACGCGGTTAGTAGCATAGCATAGCATAGTTCACCATGGCTCCATTCGGTTATATTTTGCAAAACGCTATTTATAACTTTTGATGTTTACTTGGTTTAGCAATATATGGCTCACCTTGCTTCACATGGACAACTTGATGGAAGTGGTTAGATAAGCTTAGCCTAGCCCATGAAGGAAGCTGGAAACACAACGAAGAACTCGAGTAGAAGTTTGTTGTCCTTCTCTGTCTGTAAGTTCGGGAAAATGTTCCACAGATTGTTGATCTCAAAATGCATTACATTGTTTAATGGTGGTGGTGTACGGCGTAAATTTTGATCTCCAAAATAATCGTACTGCCTTTACTTTTCGTCTTCATTTTCTTTAAATTTTCACTCCAGCTTGGTGTTATTCCCATTTCATCACATAACATAATGTCACAAGATGATTTCATTAATAGTATTAGAATGTGTTCTCTTATCTGTTATATAGCTGCTCGCATATCTAACATTACAAGCCAACCAATCTCATCAGTTATGCTAGCTTTTTTACTTTCAATAGTTTTACCCATTTTTTCAAATTTCTCGGTTTTATAAGACTATATTTTTGTCTATACAACAATGATATCGGATGATTTGGCGTGTAAAGAATATGTATGTGTGTGTGCATATACACATATTACAAAGGCACACACACATATATGCAGCTAAACGATATGTGTGTGTGTGTCATGTCATATCATTTTCTCGAATTTTTCAAGCCTCTTCACCCTCCGCATTGATGTGACAAACAGAGTGAGGAAAACACCTGCATAGGAACTAAGGATTAGGGACAGTGTTATGTATGTATCTATATCTGATGTTAGAATTTAGGCAACTCAAGCTATTGCTTTGTTAGACTTACAGAAAGACAACTCAAAAGTAGTTACCCAAGCAATGTTTGGTTTATATTTTTATGATTTCTGGTTCAAAAAAAAAAAAAAAGTAGTTACCCACCTGCAGCAACAAAGGAACCATCTGCAACAACTGAATTGCCTTGATTACTGAACACAACTCCCAGATTTAGGAGGGTACCACCGAAAACCGTATATATTGTTGCCATTTGGAGTATCGTTGCTTTACGAGCGGCTCTCTCCGACTGAGATCATAGAGACTCATTAGAGATAAATCTATATCTACATATGCATGTGCGTGTGTCTACACAATTCATACACACACATATATATATATATAGATAATGGAGATAATTGTAAAGTCCTTGCAGGTAAAATTTCTGAGTACCTCAAGAACTCGGACGCGAAGTTTCAAATCTCCAGATTCGAGCTGTTTCACGATTTCTTCAATCTTCTGGACTCGGGACGGCATAGAAATCGTCGACGACCTTGCCTATTATATATACACAGTAACGGCATTTATACGAGTAGTAGCATACATAGATTTATTTCAATGGAAAAACATCAGAGAGAAGCTTACATCATCGGTTCGCTTCCTTATTTCTTGAACGAGCTGCACACCCGTCCGCCGCTGCTGTCTTAAATCTAAGAGCTCCTGCGCGTACGGCGCTGCTATCTTTGCAAAGGAAAAATCCGGGTCCAGAGTATAACCGATTCCTGAAACATTTTACACCATTTCTTTTATTCCATTTTTCATTTACTTCCCGAGACGAATAAATATGAATCAGTTGATTACCTTCGAGCGTTGAGAAAGCCCGGAGCACAAACGTAAAAGTGGAGGGAAAACGGAACGGCTGATCAGTTGCTATTGCGAATAAATCCTGCAGAGATGTTTCATAATTTAGAGAGAGAGAGAGATTCAGTTTCATTGTAAATTGTTGATGATGGAATAAAGTACCATCAATCATACCTCTCCAACTGCAGATAATGTTTGTTGCTGATCAGGTCTTTGATTCAGCAAATTATCCAAGAAGAACTGTATTGATCTCCTCACCTGAAAGGAAAAAAAAATCATTCAAAATATAGCTAGTAGCGGGTTATGGATTATTTGTCTTTATGACATACCGAGAACATATCTCCTGTGGGCTGAAGTGCCCCGAGATCAATGAGACCTTGCATAACCTGAATGAACGATAAGATATATCACATTTGCTTTTACTCTCACAGCCTAACAACAATGAATTAAGAAAACTTGACAGTGTTCGATTTTTTGGACCTTCTTCGCATCCTTCTCGTAGACGGCGTAGAAAACGTCTAGCAATCTCTCCCTCGTAAAGCTCTTGATGTCTCCCATCATGCCAAAGTCATAATATATGAGCGCTTCGTCGATGTCGATAGCGAGATTCCCGGGGTGAGGATCAGCGTGAAAGAAACCCGTCTTCAGTATCTGAAGACGGTAAGAAAGAATAAGGAAAAGCAAGAGCAATCATCTCACGAAAAAAAAAAAGCGGACGAAGAAGAACGGTTTTGTAACAGAAAACAATCAGATGCGAGAAGCTCGCACCTGAATCAAATAGGCCTCGATAGCGCGCGACGAAATCCTAGATCGACTGAAACCTCGAGCGTCGATCGTATCTAGCTGGTTGATCTTTACGCCGGGAACGTATTCCAACGTCAACACCTTCGTCGCCGTGTAGTCCCAGTACACCGCCTTTTTCGGAATAAAATTCGTTTCATTATTTGCAGCTATAAATGGAAATCGATAGAGAATGTTCGCAAAAAAAAAAAAAAAGAAACAAAATGAAATGGCGTGGTGCGCATGGAAGAAACTTACAGGGACTCGGACCCACTTTACGTTCCTAAAATCCCGACGAAATCGGTCGGCGTTTTTCCCTTCGTTTACGTAGTCGATCTCCTCGTACAAGATCCTGGGAATTTTCATCGACGCAAAACGTAACAGTCAGTTATAGCACGAAAAATAAGCCAACTCGTTGGGTAATTAAAAAAGCATTACTTGGCGCATTCTTCGTATATTCCAAGCCAATCCCGCGTTGGACCGCCAAGAGTCTCGCTCTTTTGGAAGTACTCAGCGACCAGTTTTAGATTTTCTGAGGGTGAAAAAAAAAAAGCGTAACGGTGAACTAAAGTAAAATCGATAATTCGTCGAAAGTAGCCTGCTACGAATTGCTTACTCAGATCGATATCGAAGAGTTTCTTGAGCCCGGGCCTCTGAACCTTGATGACAACCTTTTCTCCATTATGCAAAATAGCCCTGTGAACCTAACACATTCCCGAAGAGGATCAAAAGTTACACTTAACTGACTTCGAAAAATTCAAAACATAATATGTCGAAACATTCGAAAGAAATCGATGTCCACTATAATACTACATAATGTCGATTCAAAGCCATTGATATTCTAGAATAGCTTGGTAAATCTCCCAATTCACATGTCATGCAAATAAAATGTACTTTATATAAAGAAAAAACACATAAATCAAACACCTGGCCAAGGCTAGCAGCTGCAATGGGCTGGTCTTCAAATTCCCTGTACAGTATTTGCATTGGAGCACCCAATTCCTTTTCGATAAATTCCCTCGCTTTGCTTGGTGAAAATGCAGGTACTTTATCCTAGAGCACGAATTATATATATCCGTAAGTAATATCTGAAAGACTGAATATCACCAAGGCTCTGTGGCGTGCAAAGGACGAATGAAAACAATGTTAGCAAATCAAGAAATGATACGTTATGCTTCCAGTGTCGTATTTATTACACCTTTACTTTTCTTTTCCGAATCACCAAAAAACAGTGTGTAAAGCTACAAAGGTAAATAAATTAGCACACCTGTAACTTGGCAAGCTCTTCCACGAACTCTTTAGGAAACAAATCGGATCTCGTCGACGACAGCTGTCCGAGTTTGATAAAAGTGGGACCAAGCTGCAGCACGCTCTCTCGCAACCACGATGCCGTTTTTCGCCTTCTCGCAGCCTGAAAGTTAACGTAGATCTCATGACTTAAATTTCATAACGCTGTAAGAAAGAATCGAAAATTTCTCGTTTACTATAAATGAAATCAAAATCACACCCACCTGCTTATCTTCGGTGAAACCTCCAACATAGCTCCACTTTGCATTGTCCAAAAGAACCCGCACGCGCAGTGAGAGAACAAAGGACCAAACGTCTACGGTTCTCTGAATCGTGTTGTAGTTTTCGTTCGCCCAGCTGAAGCCTTCGTCCGAAGGCAACACTTTCACTCCTTCGAGCGGCGGGAGCTCACTGAGGGTTGAAGTTTTTACAGGAGGTGGAAGCGGATCTTTCTTGATCAGGCTTTTCCCCGTAGTGGCACCTACACTGTTGACGTTTTTCGTGGATTCTTTTGATCGTAAAGTCCCTTTTCTAACTTCGGTTGCAGGTACCATTTTAACGGCTCTGCCATTCGTGCCTAATTTTTCCGGCAACTCCGTTTGCGTCATTTTAACACACGATCGACGTGATTTTCTTGTTTTAACGAGAAAGGGGCGGCTTATGTTGCGAGAACGTGATATAGAACCTGAAATAGTAAGGCCATCACCGAGTCTTTGGTGATTTCTTAAATCTTTAATGTGGCAGTTGGAGCTATTAGACGCCAATAATGCCACCGCCATCGAAGGGTAAAATCTGTGCACGAAGTTGAAAAAAAAATAAAAAATTAAGAGGTTGCAAGAAACAAATGAAACTATGCACGTGCTAATCAAACTACAAGAACAATTTCAGTCCATGAAATGGCACAAAAAGGGAAAAGAAAAGAACAATCTTTGAGCTCGCAGGAAACAGTATTCAATCAACACGATCGATCATGTAATCACCAACAAAAGAATATTGTAATAACATGTTGGCCCTGTTAGAATATAAGAACGATTATGCCTCGTAAACAAGTTGAAGAAGTGATATTTTATTTGTTTTGAGCTATAACTCGAAACGAGTCTGATGTTGGATTATGGAGTGATGGATCATCGCAGATGCAGAACGGCATGGAAAGCATAAAGAAGCCCACCAATAAACATCTAAAAGGAAACAAAAAAAGACAGAATAATAGAGAAGCACGGAAACTTTGGGGAGAAGAGGAAATCAATCGTGGCCACCTGAGAATTCTCTTGAAACTGCCGAGAGAACTTCAATTTGAAACCTAATGGCAAGAAAAGAAAATGTTTTTTTTTCTCCCACTTGCCCAACTATCTCAAGAAAGACTGTAAGAGTTGGATATTCTGATGGGAACAAGATGGATAGATAGAGAGAGAGGGGAGCAACGTCTCCTTATTTGAGGAGTGCAAGCTTCAAATACCCACTGAACGACAGCCTCTATTATTGAAAATTATATGCATTTTCCTATTTTTGTTTGTGTCTTTGCGTTGCTTGTCACTTCCTCATTGGTCTGAGTTTTCCTTCTGTCGTGTTTGTATCCCTCTCCACATAGTATCAGAAAAACCTGAAAAAAAATTATATTACTAATTGCGTTGGTTGGTCGGTTGGTTGGTTAGAATATCTCAGTACGAGGAACACTGGAAAACATATTTATTTTTAGGGGCAATTTCGTTTCGGACGTTGTTATAGTTTAAAAATAGGTTTCTGACCATGTCAGTAAAAAAATGATTTTTAAAGACTCATTTCGCTGAAAATTTAGAATAAAGGACCCAAACTTCGAACTGACCAAAATACCCTTACAAAAAATTTATAAGAAGATTCATGGAAAGTCACTTTTCTGTTATTACTTACGTTATTTTGTCATCATATATATATATATGAAGTATTATCATATGTCAATATTACGTTCATGTATGGTTAAAAGTGGTATAAATATACTAAAATTGACTTTCGACGATTGAAATTTTACGTATATTTTATATTCATTCGCATGAGCATCGTCCATGTGAGCTTTGGATTTAGAAAATAGAATTATCACTAAAACTGAATAATGAATTACAATGCGTATTTCCTAATTTATACATCAGAGATCTATTTACTATTTAGTCCTTGGAATTACATAAGCTACCTCAAAATACATTTGAAAATAGAAAATAGATCCTCTGTACACAATACACTCAACACTCTTAACACTCCCCCTCAAGTTTGGTACTCATATAAATCTAGTACTCAAATTGACATTTACCCAAGGCCTTGGTTAACAAATCGGTTGGTTGCTCTTGAGATGGCACATAAATGGTCTTGATTATGTTCTTTTGTATGTTGTCTCTTACAAAATGACAATCAACCTCGATGTGTTTCGTCTTCTCATGAAAAATGGGGTTCGCCGCAATTTGCATAGCTGATTTGGTATCCAAGTGCACTACAACAGGTTCTAGTATAGGAAGGCCAATATCTTTCATAATATTTATTAACCATAATACATCAGCCGTGACTGTCGCCATCGCTCTATATTTGGCATGATACGGTGCTTTGTTTCTTCGTCTTCCACGATATCAAAGAATTCCCAAATAATATCATGTATCCCGTTAGAGATTTTCTTGAATCTTGACATGATGCCCAATCTGCATCCCAATAAGCCTTACAACACATTTCACCGTTAGCATCAAGTAATATCCCAAGACGTGGTCTTCTTTTCAAGTACCTCAAGACTCCATACATCGCATCAAAATGTATCTTTTTGGATTTATGCATATATTGTGATAGAACTTGAACAACATATGAAATGTCTGGTCTTGTTAGACATAAGTATATTAGTTTTCCAACTATCTTTCGAAACAAGTGTACATTCTCATATATATGAGAACTGCCAGGTTTAGCTTCTGTTTCGGAGCATTTTTCATGCTGAGAACCTGTTTCTGTACACTCAACATGTTCATAATTCCCAGATTTGAAGTAACCTGATGCTGTAAACTTGGTATTCTGCTCTACTGGCACAGAAAATGGCTTAGACCCAAGCATTCCAGTTTCTGCGAGGAGCTCTAATGTATACCTTCTTTGGCAAAGCAAAATTCCACGTTTAGATCTAGTTACTTCTATCCCTAAAAAATACTTCAACTTACCTAAGTCTGTCATATGAAAATTCTTATTCAAATAGGACTTAGTTTCATCTATCATTTGCATATCATTACCCGTGATTACTATATCATCTACGTATACTAATAAAATGGTTACATTTCTCCCCCTTTATTTGACAAACAAGGAATAATCATTCCTTATTGTACAAAGCCAAAATCTCTCATCACTAATGTGAACTTATTGTTCTATTGTCGTGAAGCTTGTTTATGCCATATAATGACTTTTCAAGCTTACAAACTCTTACTCTGTTGCCTGAATTTAGTGTCTCCAACCCCGGTGGTAGCCTCATGTATACTTCTTCATATGAAACACCTTGTAAAAAAGCGTTAGTAACATCCATTTGCCAAATTGGCCAATTATTCATATATGCATGTGAGATAATCACTCTAACGGTCACATGCTTCGCAACCAGAGCAAATGTATCTGTATAATCTATCCCTTCTACTTGATTATATCCTTTAACTACTAATCTCGCTTTGTACCGCTCTATGCTACCATCTGCTTTATATTTAATTTAGTATATCCATCTACAACCTATAGGAACTTTACCTTCCGGGAGATCATCTACCTTCCAAGTCTTGTTCAATTTTTAGGGCTGCAAGTTCTACATCCATTGCCTTCTTCCACTAATTAGACCTTACTGCCTCTTCAAAACTTCTTGGAATCTCTTGATTAGCTAGTGCTGCCAAATAAGTGGCATGTCTCGGTTTGATCCTGTCATACTGCATATAGGAAGACAATGGATACTAGAAAAAACTTGGTTAGTATCACAATTAAATGGAGAAATATATTCCTTTAACCACCATGGGGGTTTGCTAGTTCTACAGGACCTTCTAACAGGTGGTAGTTGATCTGTTCCATGTCCTTTATCTTCAGGTGTGGGTTCTCCCATGTCACTTGCAGTATGCTCATCATCAAAGTCATTTAAAGCATTATCATTCATATTAGGAATTTCATTATTTATGTTTTCATTTCTGTTTTCATACCAAGTATGATCATCAAAGTGAAAATCAATTTTTGCAGGCTGAAAGTTGTCTCTATAATCATTTTTTGCAAAGGGAAACCTATCCTCATAGAAATTCACATCTCTTAGAGGTCACAAAGTTCTTTGTCTCAGATCTAGTAGTTTATATGCCTTTTGGTTAATGGCATATCCCATTAATACACAAGGTTTAGATCTTGGTCTAAACTTATCAAGTTGTGGCAAAATCTTTGCAAAGCACAAACATCCAAAAACTCGTAAGTGTTGGAAGCTTGGTTCCTTTCTGTATAAGATGTGAAAAGGAGTTTTTACTTCAAGTAAAGGGGTAGGAGTCCTATTGATCGAGTATATGGAGGTTTTGATGCATTCTCCCCAATACTTGATTGGACTCGTGATTGAAATCTCAAGGCTCTCGCCACATCTAATATATGTCTATGTTTCTTTCCACCACTCCATTTTGTTGTGGTGTATAGGAACACGAACTTTTGATGTATTATTCCTACAGACTCAAATAAATTTTTACATTCTAAACAAAAAAATTCCATAGCATTGTCTGTTCTCACTATCTTTACCCTCTGCTCAAACTGATTATGTATATATATCAGAAACTGTTTTAAAATGGCACAAACCTCGGATTTATTTCTCATAAGAAATCCCCAAGTGGCCCTAGAATAATCATCAACAATGGTTAGAAAATATTTCTCACCATTGTAGGTTGGTTCCCTATACTTTCCCCAAACATCAACATGTAATAATTCCATTATGGAGGTAGTCATAGTTGACCTCCTATGAAACATGCCTCTGCTATGCTTTGCTAGAGGACATATTGAGCAATATTTATGATTGTCCAACACTTTAAGATTCAAAACAGGTAATTACTCTAATCTACTAAAAGATATATGGCCAAATCTCTTATGCCATAGTGAAACTTTGTTATTCCCTGCTTTATTTGTTGGATTTGAACATATATGTATATAAGCATTACATGTAGTTGCATTAAAATCAAATCTTAATCTAGCAGACTCATTATCTATCCTATGTAAGTAATAAAGCCCATTGCAACATTTACCAATCCCCTTTATCTTGTCAGTCCAAAACTCCTGAATTAGGCAAAAATGAGGATAAAATACAACATATACATTAGCATCATTAGCTGCTAATTGGGACACAGATAAGAGGTTATGTCTAAAGTTGGGAACACGAAGCACATTGGTCAATTTCAAATTTTTTGATAAAGATACAGTACCTATATTGGCTGCATTGTTGAGATTACCATTTGGTAATCTCACAACTGTGTTATGGCTGCATTTAACAGTCCATTCATCATATAGGGACTTATTTGAAGTCATGTGCTTATTTGCCCCAGTGTCAATTATCCAACTATTAGAATTTAAGGACTCAGAATTGGCAATATTTGAAGTTTTACCTGCTTGGTTTGCAGAAGCCACAGTGGCTGTAGACTCGTGCCCTTGCAAGATGGATAGAATCTGTTGATATTGGTATGGTGTGATTTGTGGCATGGATGTTCCACCATTGTTCATCATTCCACCAAATTACACATTAGATCCTTGATGCGTAGGGATTACAGTAGCTCCACCATTAAACTGCTTGTTCTCATCTTGTGAGTTGATGAATGATGAATTTGCCTTCAATGAGTTCTCATTCAATTGTCCATTTAAGCGGCCTTGATTTTGATTGTTATATCTTCCTCTTTGTCCTCGGCCTCGAGATCCTCTTCTACCTCCTCTATTGGAACCTTGAGGATACCCATGTATTTTGAAGCAGTTTTCTTTAGTGTGCCCCGTGATATTAGAGTGGTCACACCACCAATTTGCTTTGTCTGTTTGGTTGCTCCACTGCTTTCCTTGGCCGAAACTGCTCTGTAATGCTATTGATTGATCCATACCAATTCCTTGGACATTGATATTCCTTTGAGTCTCCTCATTGCAAATCAATGAATACACTTGCCTATGTGATAGTAGAGGTGCCATCATAAGGATCTGCGATCTCATATTACCATATCCTTCGTTGAGTCCCATAAGAAACTGTATCATCTTGGGATTATCCCCAAATTCTAGGTATTCTTTCGACGGATTGTTGGTAGGAGAGGGTATGAGACTATCATACTCGTCCCAAAGTTGTCGTAATTTTGAGTAGTAGTCGGTGACAGAATTTGTACCTTGCGTGATGGTGTTGATTTGGCGATATAATGCAAATAAGCCTTGCCCCGTTTATTTTATCGAACCTTTCCTTCAAATCTCTCCAAATCAGGAACGCCGATTCACAATATATTACGCCTTGAACTAATACTCTTGACAATGATCGATGAATCCATAACCTGACCAAGGCGTTGCATCGTTTCCATTGCTGACTCGATGGGTGATTATCAGCCGGCTGCCCACAAGAACCGTTTATAAATCTAATCTTGTTCTTCGCTACGAGTGAGACAACCATTTCACGACTCCAAATCTTGTAGTTCTCTGCTCCTTTCAAGACCTCCGTCACAAGATCCAAATTCGGAGTATCTGATGGGTGCAAGTACAGCGGGTCATTAAAATCGACCGTTGGCGCTTTCTTTGTTTCTTGATTACTCTGCTTTGGACCTTGATCTCCATCGTCTCTCTCGTGCAAGACTTCGTCGTCGGCTGACATCGCTAATCTCAGACGTGTTTTAGCCCTAGGACCGGTTTCAATTTGATTCGTAATACGCTCGCTCTGATGCTATGTGAGCTTTGGATTTAGAAAATAGAATTATCACTAAAACTGAATTATGAATTACAGTGCGTATTTCCTAATTTATACATCAGAGATCTATTTCCTATTTAGTCCTTGGAATTACACTGAATTACATAAGCTACCTCAAAATACATTCAAAAATACAAAATAGATCCTCTCTACACAATACACTCAACACTCTTAACAGTTCCTGCAACAAATCAAGTTTGATGTGCCATCGACGGTTTTTTCTAATCCTAACGTCATCGAATGTAATATTTAGGATGAAAATTTGTTGAAATTCTTAAACCGAATAAGGAAAAGTAATTGTGAAATGAATCATATTTTCGGCCGAAATTGCAGCTACTATGTATAAATTCGAGTGACTTATAGCCTGAATATTACCTTGCGCCACCGTGTTGGCTTCATCGTTCGTCGTTCAGGGTTAACGGATTTGGAAATGAAATCGACGGAAAATTTTTGCATAAATCATTGTTCGTTAAAGTGGTATGAATTTAAAATATTTGTCATCGCAAAATAAATAAGAGGTATTCCATGTGAAACATGGAAACCTATATTTTTTAAAAGGTACCAGAATTGATTTAAGTGGTATTCATTGCCATTTATTTGATATAGTTTTGAGGTTGAGGATTTTGGCGGAATTCCTGAATTTGCTTAGAGTTTGGGCGGGATTTCGAAATTATTCGGAAAACATTAAATTAACACCTTGTTGGGTAACACTTCTTGCGTTCTTGGTAACAATTCTTATAGTATGTGTAACAATTCCTGGGTAAAACACATGCGAGCAAGAGGAATAGATCGATAACCGTCGATAACACCAAAAAAGCATTGAAACTGATGGCATCTCTGACTTTAGTGACCGTTAAATCGACCTCAATTTGGGTCTTGATAATCAAGGAATATTAATGGAGTTTATAATGGAATATTGCATTAATCTCACATTCTAAAATTCCGTTGAAAAAACGGGGGGAAACTCGATATTATTGACTTTTTAATGTTAAAAAACTCAAATTTATCACGAGCCTCAAATATCAACGAGAATTGTTGACAAATATGATGAGTCTTGAACATTTTCGAACTGAGTAACACTTTCGGCAATAAATATAACACATGTACACGCAAGAAAAACACTTTATTAAGAACCTTTTAGAAGGTTCTGGATTAGCATGGAATATTACATCTTTACATACAAATAATACCACATGTCTGATTGTAAATAACAATACCAACTTAGTTTTTAACGATTATGTAAATTATTTTACCTCATAATAGGTTCCCAGTACCACAACAATAATACCATTAATTTCGTTCACGAATGTGCTTTCTTCGAATGTATACGATTGTGATTCATATATAAGATTTGATGATCATATTTCTTTAAAAGACACAATCTTCGAATGTGAATGTTATTAGTCGAATTTTGAAGTTATTAGTCATGTAAACATATGATCCTTTGTTGGCAAACATAAGTTACTATCTCTTTTGCATTATAATATATGTTATTCGTGATTTCTAAATTTGAGTATTTGGGGTTTGAGATTTATATGTGGTGTGGCGGCAATATTGATTTCGAGTTGATATTTGGCATAATATTAGAAAATTCTCTTAAAATACATAAAATGGTACTAGTAAGGGCTTAAGAGCTACCAGTAAGTGTTTAAGTGTTATACTGAAATGGATGATCTGTTACAAATTGCAGTTTACGTGCCAGGTTTTCTAGGTTCAGTTTTTGGGTTTAGGGATTAGGGTTTCGGGGTTAAGATTAAGGATTTACGACACACAAATTTGGTAATATGATGTACAAGTTGTGATTTATAGGATGCAACAATAAAAAATTTTAGGGTTTCGGGTTTAGAGTTTAGGGTTCAGGGCCTAGGGTTTAGGGTTCGGAGCTTAGGATTTAGGGAATACGGTCTATAAAATATTACTCATGATTTAATGTTGAACTTTGAACAAGTTTGTGATGAAATTCGTAAAGTTATATTCATTGAGATAGATAGAGTCTATGTTTTGAAATCAAAGAGTATATGTTTACATGAGTAATGACTTCAACATTGTTACTTTCTACATCAATATTCGCATAACGTGACTTGTAAAGGAATTTGGTGGTTTTGCGTCATCATATCATCTATTTCCATGAATATCAATCTTATACATCCGAAAAAGTGCATTTATGAACAAAATTAATCGAATTAATAATGTGGTACTGAGAAGCTATTATGTAGCAACAATATTTACAACTGTGTTATAAATTGGGTTCATAATGGTATTTTTTATCAGACATGTGGTATTAAGGCAATGTGATGTGGTAATATCCGTAATTATCCTGTTAATATTTCTGACAATCTAGAATATTCTAGAACGTTCTTAATGAAGCGTTTTCTTTTGATGTGTATGTGTTATAATAAGTGCATAAAGTGTTAATACGCTCGAAAACATTTCAATTTTGGGGAAAGCTAATTTTCGCATTTCCATAATTAACATCAATAATTTCCTTACATTATTAAGACTTGTGATCAAATTGAGTTGATTTCACGATTTTCTACCATTAAAGGTGAGATTTCACCCCGAGATTTTCGAATTGGTTCGAAATATTAGTTCGGTTCAAACATCAACAATTTTCCTTTATTATTAAGACACATGAGAAATTAATGACGATCTAACCGTATTCGACCAATAACATCGAGATTTCATCGGTTTTAGCTGCTTTTTAGTGTCGTTGGCGGTTTTTGTAACATTCTTCGCGATCCATTGACAATAAATGAAGCGTTTTTTTCTGAAGGATATGTTATTATTGCAGGAATATATGTTATGTAAAACAAGACATATTTTATAACTGTTATGGGAAGTGTTACGCAGACAGCGTGTTACTTAGAATTCATTTCAATCTTCGGTCGCATCCGACTTCTTCGTTATTCCATGATTAACATAAAAAATTCTCGTCGATTACTAAGACCCATGGACAAATTGAGTCGATTTCACATTATTCGGCCATTAAAGTAGATATTTGAAGTATTATTCCATTATAAATTTAAAAAAAATCGATGATTATGAAAATTTATGAGAAATTGAGGTCGACTTAACCTTATTCGGCCACTAACATCAGAGATCCGAGCGGCTTCATTGATTTGTGGGTGTCATCGGTGGTATTCGATCTATTCCTCTTAGTTTCTTGCTTGTTACCCAAGAAGTGTTATTCAGAAGGCATTAAGTGTTATCCAGGATGCACCAAGTGTTATCCAACGAGCGTTCAAACGCTTTAATCATAGCCGCATCAAAATTCTACCTTCTTCCATGATTAACATCAATAATTCTTGTTGATTATTAAGACTCATTATCGATTTCACCTTATTGGGACATTAAAGTCTAGATTTCTCGATTTTTTAACGAGCTTTTCAAATTGCATTTAACACATTTTTTCATTATAAACTTCGAAATTTTTCGTTGATTATTAACACCATGAGAAATTGTCGTTAATTTAACTTTATTCGAGTCATTAACGTCGAGATTGAGCCAACTTTCGCATGTAATTTTTGGTTTGATCGAACTTGATTTTGTAATATAAAACCATGAGTGCAGGCCTCATTGCGTCAAATATGATACAAAGTTAACGGATATACATATAGAAATATGGTTTCCAAAAATGAATTTGTAATTGCCACGAAAAACGCTTACCCCAGTAAGCTATACACAATCTATCGCTTATGTTGTATCATTGGAGAGTCTGTGACTGTACCCTATTGTGGTGATATATTGTACCTCATTTAAGTAGTTTGTGGTACCAATATTAAGAACCAAATTAGCCGACATTATATAGAAGAATTTGTTCCATATCTTGTCACTGACATTTCAGATACACGTATATGTCAGAATCCTGTCAGACAAAAGCAGTTTTAACGTGTCGGGTTTTATTCACAAGAGCTGACATTTTTATATTACATCTCTATTTTACGTTTATTAAATATGGTGACCATTTTAATGCATTTACCATATTATATTAATGTTTTTAGCGTATTATTTAGTTGGAGTTTGTTGTTCCTTATACCATGATTATCGTACCTTTTTAAAATTGTTATTTAATCAAATATTTCATCCATGTCACATAGTAAATTAAATACAAATATTCCACTATTAAGTTTGTAATCAAAATACATCCACCAACAACCTATATCAAAATATCACATTGCTCCGAACAAAAACGATATTTGTTCTGAAACAGCTAACTGATGTATGCTTTTCAGCTCCAATGCCAAAACCATCTACTGATCATGTAAAGGTACATCAAAAAGCAAATGGGTATCATAACCACACGTAAATCGGTATGCAATATACATAAAAGTAGTACAACATAACAAACTTTAAAAGAATTTCCAAATGTCTCACAAGCGTCTCAATTAGATTTATCTTAGTATAAGGCCGAAAAAATATATTTAAGCATAACTAAACAAAAAGAACGAGTCCTTTTTCAAAAGCTAACCAGCGAGTATTTTTTCGCTCTAATTCCAAAATCTGCTACATACTCTATAATGTATGCCAAAACAAGGGATGAGTACCATAACAACAAGTAAATTGGAACACAATATCTGATAAGTTAGGATTTTACGTAATATATACACTCGTAAACTTGCAATTTTCGATTGTTATCGACTCGAAACCTTTCGAATATACTACATTTATGTGTATATTTTTATTTGAGAGATTTCGGAGCAAAAGAGACCAAAGGCGGGCAAATACGATCACTTTTGAAGCTTTTAGAGTCTTAGGGATTTATTTGCAATTTTCAGAAATCTTAGGGGCAACTTTACAATGAACCAGATTTTGAATATCAAAATCTATATTAACGTAGCTAAAGTTGAGGAAGGAATGAGTCTAAATTTTTAAGTTTATGAAGATCGAGAGTTCATGGCCACCATCAACGGGATTTTCTGTTAAGATTCGGCCCATTGATCCCGTTACCTAACTTGTACATTAATCAATAAATTAAGTTGAAAAAATTGAATACTTATCTTTTGCGAGCTTCTTTGTCGGAATTGGACTTGAAATTTTTGAGCTTAGCTGCTGAAAAATAACAATTCATAAGTTAGTATTTTCTTAAAAACATGAGAATAATTTAAGTTGAATCAAATGAAACTAGTATTTAGGACTTATCTTTTTCGGGCTTGATCGTCGGACTCGGGAGGTAGCTTAGAGACGTTGGTTGAAAACTAAGATTCTATTAGTATGTAATTATTTAAAAATATAAAATAAAAAATTAATACAGTGAGAGGTACTTATCTTTTTTCGAGCTTGACTTTTTTGGACTCGGACTCGTAGATTCTCTACTCTCTCTACTCGTAGTCGTTGTCGCCACCATTGCCGCCACCACTAGTCTATGTGCCGGTGGTGTCGGCAAACACGTCGTCGTCCGAATATATTCGAGAAATCTTGTGTTCGATGTTCGACTCTCGTCCAATCATCGAGAATGCATTGGTATTCGACATTTTCTACTGTCAAACTCGAACGTCTTTCACTTCAAGTTAAGCCGCACTTGCTAAAAGCATGTTCAACCGCGACGGTTGAAATTGGGACGACAAAGATTTCCCGAGCGATCTTCGCCAACGTTGGATACGTTGGCGACATCATCGACCACCATCGAATCGATCGTCGTCCTCGGCGAACTCAAACGTGGTGGATAAATAGTTATCTATTTCTACGAACGAGTTTTGCGCCCTTTGGATTAGTTTGAGTTGATGAGATTGTAGAAGGAGGCTAAGTATCGACCACTCCCAATACTTGTACCACTACTACTATAAGTAGTAGATGATTGATCCGAACTCGATCGAGTTGGGTTTTGACCAAAATCAGTCTTATACTCTCTATATATTTCCTTTAGAGAGTCATACCCTTTATTCATTACTTGAAGATGGTAGTTCTCGGAGATGGCACGAGAATTAGCCGCAATCGACGGGTAGTATAGTGCCAAAAAACTGTATGTTCCCTCTAGGCGCATTTTGGAGTCGAATATCTTCGCTATGATGAAGATATCGGGTAATTCCCAAAAGTATTTGAGCCAGACTTCATGGCCAAAACAGCTGCGCCCGCAAACTCATCCTCCAAGAAAGCATTAAGAATGTATGCAGCTTTAACGCAATGATCTAAAGCTAAGATTGATGTCGGGTAATATGTTCCCGACATTTCCTTCGTGGCATCGTGAAATACTTGAAGTATTTCACATATGTCGTTGCACCTGTCCCACATCGAAGGATATATCGTTACGCCAAAATTCGGCATTATTGTCGTAGAAATTGCAAAAGGGATGGCGATGTTCGTACGACTTACCCAAAATCTTGTAGGTGGCGATGTTTATACGCAAGTACCGTCTTCCTAATGTCTCGAGTAAGGGTACTACGTGAAACTTTCTTCCCTTGATGGTTATACGACGATCCACTCTTCGAAGACTGGATCATCGGCAAACCGAAAGGGAAGATGTTTCACGCAAACAAATTTCGCAAGTTGTTTGTGCGCGACGTCTTCGTTGTACATGAACAAAGACGTCGGACTCGCATTGGGTCCTTGTCCGGTAGCGGACGAACCCGCAACTCCGTGCATTTGGCTTTGACTTTGACTAATTCATATCTTAGTTGGATATTTTGACCGGATGTGGCCAGTGAAATTGCCATATCCGCCACCATTCTTAAAGGGGTAATCTTTACCACAATAATTACATATAAATTTAAAAACATCTTTAGTTTCGGTCGGTACGTTCTTGAAGTGTAGAACGAAAATATCCGAGCGTAGCGCAATTGTTGCGGTGTGTGCTTGATTCTCGCTCGGCATCGGCCTCAGAACCTCATGCTCTTGTTGCGTGTTGGTGTTGTCCTCCGTTCCATCCATGTCTGAGCCGAGGACGTCACTGAGATCGAGAAAAATTTCGGGGAGTCAACATGTTGGTAGTTACCTTGCGATGAACTACCAACAATTTGTCTCCCCCTCGATCTCGATCCTCGATGACGGCTATCCATTCCTAAAATAAAATATTAGAAAAAAGCCGTTAGATAAAATGTGTCTAAACTTACGAGAAACGAGGTGTTTAAAATTTGGATCGTCGTGTAGTAGAGCCGAGGATTGAGGAGTGTCATAGAACCGAGGTGTGGATTGAGGGAGTACTATTTTAATTAGTTTATTTTTCATTAGCGGAGTAGAGAGATTGAGGATTGAGAGTGAATAATTGGGAGAGAGGGAGATTGAATTGAGTTGTGATTTTTTGAAGAGGGGTGTAGTGGCTATTTATAGAATTTTGGGGTATGTGGCCGTTGGAACCGCCGGTTCCAACGGCTAAAATATATATATATATATATATATATATATCTTATACGCAACGGCTAAATTCTATTTAATTTTTTTAAACGCAACAACTACTGATACATGTCAGATATTTTTTTACCAACGGATATATTATATTTATTTAATATATATTATATTATATATTTAACGGAAACTGCCGATTGAACCGCCAAACCGGCGGTTTGCGGTTTGGGATTTTTCCAAACCGCCCGGAACCGGCCAACCACGGCTCATGGTTCCAGTTGGTGGTCGGTTCCGATTAGCGGTTGGCCGGTCGGAGCCGCTGGTTCCGATTACTTTTGCGCATGGCTAACGCAGCTCACACCTTTTTAAATATAGTCGCTGCAGCCCCAAAACAGAGAAGGACCGAGAGCTGAGAATAGAGCCACGATCGCACATCACAGCGAGGGCCACACACACGCCCATACGGCCAAAATGCAGCTCTCACACACGCATCCCGTACCATCCGTGACCTCCAAACACTGCGCACATGATCGCCTTACCATCATGAACAAAATCCGAGGAGGGCTGTGATATTCGGGAACTTTTGATGATCAAATAAGAACGGAGAGCCAAGGATCGATTACGAGGGTCTTCGAGGCGATTTCTCAACCGTCCTCAACGGGAAACACCAAGGAGATGCGTGACAACTCGAGCATCGTGAGGGACGAATTTCTTATATTTAATATTTCGATGTTTCCGTATATTAATATGTTAGGCTAAGTTCTTTTTTGATTAAGGCCGTATTAGGCCGGATTATGAATTCGTATTTTATTTAATCGTATGAGTTTAGTTACGTGTTATATGTTTGTATTTAATGCTTGCGTGTGCCTGATCAAATATGCATGATATTTGATTGGTTTATGAGACGGACAAAGTCATAAGACTGGTTAAAACAATAAACATAGAACACCACTATGTAAAACCGACCAGACCTAGAATTCGTTTCTATGTGTGGTTATCCTCGAGAGATTTATGGGTTGCCGCAAGATACCTTGCTTGTGCCATTATCGTCAAAGTAAGAGAGTAAAAAGCCCGAGAGCACTAAGTGCCCGACAGAGAATAAGATAATATAAGCGTTCGGGCTCTAAGAGACAACATTAATGGTCTCAGAGCCTTTATGGCATGTAACGGTCCCAGAGTCTTCATGGCATGTAACGGTCCCAAAATCTTTATGGCTTGCGTTCAGATGTACCCGCATGAAAGGATACTGAAGGAGCCATTCATACGAGTTTAAAGGCAATTAACTAGTTTTTTAGGGTGGTGAATGGCTCTCCTCCAAAGGTGGGCAGTTTTCGAAACATTGGGCTATAAGTACGGAAGAAGGTATCATCTGAAAAAAGGGGGCAAGATATAGAAAAAAGGAGACATACACTTATATTGGACAAGAAGGTTCCCGAGGAAAGAAAGAATCCTACAACATCTCCATCAAACACATACATTCAAAGAAAATTCCATTCATGTACAGTTCGTGGTGAAGAAAGACCCTGTTGGATTTTTTCCCGACGCATCATTTTGGCGCCGTCTGTGGAAAATCGTTATAATCCTATGATGATTGTCGGGTCAAATTCAGCTCCTGAACCAGAAGAGGGGAATACTTTTACCTTAAGAGAACTGGCAGAAATGATGAAAGCAGCTATGGATAGTCGTTCCGAATTTAAGGAAATCGGAAAAATAAGGAAGAGGTTAAAGGCAATAAAAAAATGAAGTAAAAAACTCGTCCAAGGGCCTACAACCAAACAAAAAGAAACGATCAATGATATGAAAAAACACAAGAAGAATCGTTGGAAGAAAAGAGAGGACGGATGGAAGCATCAGGGGAAGAATCGACCCACCTGCACGAGGAAAGGGTGAGAAGAGGGGACCACAGGAGGAGGTCCGCTGAGAGGAAGAAGAAATCTCTTGAGCGGAGGGAGGAAGATGAAGCTTCCGTAACATACCCAGGCAGAAGGGAGGGCACACCGTAGTTGTTCGGAAGAACCGAAGATCGCCACGCCTCAGAGGAAACCCTAGGATCTCCTCATCGTTCCTGGAATTTTAAACCCGCACGAGAATCCCACACCCCACGGCGACAACCCCGATCCCGAGGATGGCGAAGGGTATCTGAGTTTCTAGAGCAGACTCAGGATCGTCGTGAAACTCGTAAGAGAAGAAGGGGACACCACCCTCGAGAGAGAAGTTAAGAAGAGGAAATTCGGAAGTTAAGGGACGCGGTCAAATGCTTGAACGACATAACCGAACCAGGAATTTCAAAACACTCGGCTCGAAGGAGTCCTGTCACTGGAGAAATCCTCGATGTCCCTCTTCCCCCACACTTTCGCATGCATGAGGGAACCAAGTATGATGGTACCGCAAATCCCAAAGAACATCTGGATAGTTTCGAGGGAAGTGTTGCGTTATATCAGTTGGATGACGCCCGCAAGTGTCGAACCTTCGCAACCACCTTGGTCAGAGGGGCACAGCGTTGGTTTACCCTATTGCCCCCGGAGGAATAAATTGTTTTCAGGAGTTGGGCCAGGTCTTCCTAAGGCAGTTTTTAAGTAGTATGAAACCTCCGTCTTCAGCCGTCAACTTGCTCCATATTAAAGAAGGAAAAAAGGAAAGATTGCGAGTTTATCTGAGGAAATTTAATCAGGCCCGAATAGTAGTACCTAATGCTACATCAGATTTGTTTATACCACTCCTTGATAATGAAATGCCCGAGGAATGTGGAAGAATTAATAGCCCGAGTTGAAAAATTTGTGCGAGTGGAAGAAGCCCAAATGTATCGACAGAACGAGAAGCGGAAGATGGGAAACTCCATAACCAATGGTAAAGAGAAACGCCATCCCGACCACCGAGAGGTGGACAACGAGGACAATGGCATCATAGGGCGGAAGGGGGACGACAAGAAAACAGACTCGAAGGAGAAGGACGGAGACCCGAAAACCATCCTGGACGGTTGTCCCCTCCTCACCGAGCACTCCCACGATAGATTAATATTATATCAGGGGGGGTTTGCGTGTGGAGACTCTAATTATGCCCGAAAGGCGGGGGTAAGACGTTTGGAAAACATGGAAATAAAGCCTGGAAGGAAAACATCTAGCCCATCTATCTGTTTTGGGCCCGAGGAGTTCCATGGTGGGCCCGAGTTACACAAAGATGCCCTTGTGGTAAGAGCAGAGATATCGAATCACGACATAGGAAGGGTGTTCGTAGATAACGGGAGTTCGGTTAACTTACTTCTCAAGGAAACCCTGGATCAAATGAACCTCGACATTTATCAAATGAATCCCATGAATACTGCCCTTTTTGGATTTACAGGACACGCTATTATCGCTCTCGGACTTTTTCATCTCCCCCTAACCTTGGGAACGGGACGAACACGGAAAACTAGAATCCTTCCCTTCACTGTCATAGATGTGCCCTCCTCTTACAATGCCATCCTAGGGAGACCGACTCTGAGTGCGTTTGAGGCTGTAGCTTCTGCACTCCATCAAAAAATAAAATTTCCGGTAGGAGAATTAATTGGGGAAGCGTTGGGAGATTGCAAAGTAGCTCGAAAATGCTACGTGGAGGAAGTTGGGGTTGGATCAAAAACTTTTAAACGAGGAAGATACGACGGGCCAAACGAAAGAGGAGGGAGATCAATATATGCCATAAGCACGATAGCAGAAGAGAACAAAGACGATGGAATAGAGGAAGTCCTAATAAAAAGACCCGAGGGATAGGTACGAATTGCTCGTGGAATGGAAGGGGTTAAGAGAAAAGCTCATCCGATTATTATAACGAAACCAAGACGCCTTTGCTTGGTCGGTGGGAGACTTGTTCGGAATCAGTAGGACGATAATGGAACATAAGTTTAATATATCTCCCGAAGTGCGACCTATTTTTCTGAAGAAGAGGTAGTTGGGGCCTATACAGGATGCGGATGTCAAAAAACAAGTAGAAGAACTGTTGAAAGCTGGACATCTCCGTGAGGTCCAATTTCCAAAGTGTCTATCAAACGTGGTAATGGTTCCTAAGGTAACTGGGAAATGGCGAATGTGTATAGACTTTAGGGACCTCAACAAAGCGTGTCCTGAAGACTGTTACCCCTTACCTAGGATTGATCAGTTAGTGGACTCCACTTCTGATTGCTGTGTTTCTTAGATGTCTTTCAGGGATATCATCAAATAATGTTGTCTCGCGGAGATGAAGAGAAGGTTAGTTTTGTAACCTCATGAGGACCTATTGTTTTATTGTTATGCCCTTTGGATTAATGAATGTTGGAGCCATCGATTAACGATTGATGGACAAGATTTTCCAAAACCAGATTGGAAGAAATGTGCAAGTATACGTGGATGATATCTTGGCCAAGTCTAAGACGCAAGGAAACGTTTTGATGGATCTAGAAGAAACCTTCAACACCGCGCTTAAATATAGACTGAAGCTTAATCCGGCTAAGTGCACGTTTGGTGTCCGATCGGGGAAATTCTTGGGATATATGGTGACCCAAAGGGGGATAGAAGCTAACCCCGAGAAAATTAAATCCATAACAAAGATGTCGTCCCCTCGAAGCATCAATGATGTTCAGAAACTTATCGGGCGCATAACCGCCCTATCACGCTTCATTTCTCGATCCGCAGATAAGAGTTACCATTCTTTAGAGTCCTAAGGAAAGTGAAGAATTTTGAATGGGGAGAAGAATGCGAAAAGGCCTTTCAAGATTTAAAGGAATACTTGAAGGAATTGCTCGTGTTGAATAAACTCGAGCCAAAGGAGGAACTTTTCGTGTATCTCGCAATCTCCGAGCAAGCGGTTAGTTCTGTCCTGATCAAAGAAGAAGACCAAGAGCAAAAACCCGTGTACTATATAAGCTACCTTTTAAAAGGAGCCGAAGCCCGATATGCTACTCAGGAAAATTTAACATTGGACCTAGTGGTAACCTCCTGAAGATTACGACCATATTTTCAATCCCATTACATCATTGTTATAACCAATAGTCACTTGGAAAAAATTGTCTCCCGACCCGATAGTTCAGGACGATTAGTAAAATGGGCTACGGAACTTAGCGAATACGGAATACAATTTGCCCGAGGACGACAATCATGGCACAAACTCTTGCCGATTTTATAGTAGAGACAGTAGATGGTAGCATGGAAGCGATGTGGAAAATAAACGTCGATGGATCCTCCTGCCAAATGGGGAGCGGTGTAGGCATTGTTATTACCTCCCCATGGGGAGAAGAAACCAACATGGCCATACGACTAGATTTTCAAGCTTCGAATAATGAAGCCGAGTATGAGGCCATGCTTCAAGGATTAAGGGCGGCTCGGAGGATGGGGATCACTCGGCTCACACTCTACTCCGACTCCCAGCTGATGATCCGCAGTCCGAGGGGAGCTTCACAGTGAAGGGTGGAAGGATGATCAAGTATGCTCAAGCGTATGAAGAACTAAAGAAAAGTTTCGATGAGTTAATAGTGATACATATTACCCGAGCCGAAAATAGGAAAGCTGACCATCTGACCAAATGGGCAAGTTCAGTGGATCCCCTCTCCCCAGGAGAAGTACGGGTAGAGATTATATCTCAGATAGAAGACGCTCGGGAGGCTATCGCTGACCTACCAGTTGACGCTTGGAGGTATGACATATATCAATATTTAGCTAGGAATAGCAATGAACAGATTGAGACGAAAACAACCGAGAGGAGAGCCTTATGCTTCGTACTACTCGACAGAATGTTATATAAAAGATCATATGGAGTCCCTTTGCTCCGGTGCCTTTCCAAAGAGGAGGGCGACGAAGTTCTTCAAGATATCCATAAGGGGAGGTGCGGGAGCCACCTCGGGGCCCTAGCTTTGGCTCACAAGGCGCTGTTGGCCGGTTTTTTCTGACCGACCATGAAAAAAGATTCGTTGAAAATAGTGAGAGAATGCATGAAATGCCAAAGACACACAAACCTTGTGAAAGTGCCCGCAGAAATGCACTCTGTAGTCGCCTCATGTCCATTCGACATCTGGAGAATGGACATAGTAGGACCTTTCGCTCAACGAATAGGGCAAAGAAAGTTTTTGTTATTAGCTATCGATTATTTTTCCATGTGGGTTGAGGCCAAAGCGCTTGTAAAAATCACTGAGGAAGCTGTAATTGGATTTTTATGGCGAAACATTGTTTGTCGGTTCGGAGTTCCTCGGAAAATCGTATCCAATAATTGGAGGCAATTTATAGGGAGGAAACTGAAAGAATGGTGCGAGGATCTGGGGATTAAACAAGCGTTTACGTCGGTGATGTTCCCACAGGGTAATGGGCAAGTAGAGGTCACAAACCAAACCATCTTGCAAGGGTTGAAGACTCGACTTGAGGTATTAGATAAGGCATGGTTTAGTGAACTAAAAGCGTATTATGGTCTTACCGAACCACTCCCCGCACTAGCACCAATGAAACTCCTTTTAGTCTTGTATACGGGAGTGAAGCTGTTCTCCCTGCGGAAATCGGACAAGGGAGTGCTCGGGTGTTAACTTACTCTGATAAAAATGATCAGATAAGGACTATGGAATTAGATCTTGCTGAGGAGAAAAGGCACGCGGCGACCAGGATGGCGGCTTATAGGAAGCGGATTGCCCGAGCGTATAATCGAAGAGTCACTTAAGGAAGTTGAAGAAGGAGAACCCGTGATGAAGGAAATTCTAGTGAAACAGAGGAAATTGGGGCCCAAATAGGAAGGACCCTTCAGAATCACAAAAAATGAAGGTCCTGCTGCTTATTATTTGGAAAGTCCCGACGGAAAGAAATTAGAACGACCATGGAACGCACAACACCTCAGGAAATATTATCCTTAAAAATAGAGTTTCCTTAATAAATGTGATTCCTTTTATGATCTTATTGCAATTGATTATAAAAATTTATCATAAAGAAAAAGAAAATGAACCCTCGAATGAGGCGAAATAGTCCACGGATGTGGAAAAAGAAAATGAACCCTCGAATGAGGCAAAATAGTCCACGAATGTGGAAAAGGAAAATAAACCTCGAATGAGGCGAAACAGTTCACGGATGTTGGAAAAGTAAATGAACCCTCGAATGAGGCGAAATAGTCCACGGATGTGGAAAAATAAAATGAACCCTCGAATGAGGCGAAATAGTCCACGGATGTGGAAAAAGAAAATGAAGCCTCGAATGAGGCGAAATAGTCCACGGATAATGGAAAAAGAAATTAAACCCTCGAATGAGGCAAAACAGTCCATGGATGTGGGAAAAGAAAATAAACCCTCGATGAGGCGAAATAGTCCGTGAATGTGGAAAATATTATGAATCTTCAGATGAGAAGAATGGTCCGCGGATGCGGAAAAAAGACGAAACTCGGGGACAACTAGGATCCAAATGAATATGAGACATGTGTAGGGGGAAGAGACATATGTATTCATAAAAAAGCAAACTATGCCGAAACGTCAAGAAGCGACAGAAATTATTCGAAATATAAAGGACAAGAAAGACAAGCAAGGTTCGACTACAAATTTCACTGCGACTCGAAGAACTTCTTAGCGCCCGAAGCTTGACCAACCTCCAAAATTCCTCCCCCCATCCGATCAGAGGATCCTAGCCACTTCTCGTTGAGGTGTGCCAGTTGAGGTCCCGATGACAGTTCCGGTCCAAAGAAAATCGTTGAAAGCACGTCGGGCATCCAGCAAAGCGAAAGGATAGTTGGCGGAAGAGTAGCCTTTGGACCGGATTTTTCCTAAACAAGCATGGAACCCCAGCTCGAAGTCGAGAAATGCACGAGGTAGAGCGAAGCTTGAGGGAGGGGTCTCTTCGATCGATTGAAACTTTTCTAAAGCCGACAGTCTTTCACGGCTCGCCTCCAGTTCACCCAACAGGTGAGCATAAGTTTTTCTCAGATCGGCGATTTCCTGATCATTGGAGATAAGTTGTGTCTTGGACTTCGAGAATTCGTTAAATAATGAACATAAGGCCTTTTGTTGGATCTGCGACTACCGATTAGGCCACACGAGAGATAAATGCCTGACTAGATGGAAGAACGAAAAGTTCATAAAAAAGGGGGAGAAGGGGAGCACATACGAAAAGAAATCACAAGAGGAAGTCGAAAACCTATGCCATAGACAAGCACCATTTTTCCCATAGCTCGGGGACATTGACGCTCTGAATTAACTCCTTGTCAGCCTCTGCAAAAAAATTCTCCATGTAATGGTAAGCGATCTTACCCTCCTCCTCCCCTAAGAAGGGAGGGTGGGCAGCAAAGATCCCTGTGAAAGGCAGGCCTCCCTCGGGGGAAAGAGCCGCGTCACGCGGGAATAACCTACTCCTCTTGGGGCTCGACCCTCGGGTGCAAAAACTTCCCTCCGCTGAGAAGAACGATCCTCCTCGGGCGAAGATGAGAGGGAGATCATGGGTGCTTTCCATTTACCTTGGAGGGCAGATCGCATGTGTCGAGCCGAACGGATAAAGGCCCCGCTCATATGCACATCTACTCCGTTACCAGGAATGATTAACCTCATTATTACAAAACAAAGAAAAAAGGAGAGAGAGGGAGGAAAGTCAGGAAAATGCAAGGTTACCCATATCTCCAAGTATTCGAACTTCTCGCGGACCAAATCCAAAATGATAAAGAATATCATCTTTAATCAACTCAGGGACCAGAAATCGCCTATCACCTATAGCCTGAAGAAAAGCATCCAAGACCGAGGAAGGAGTAGGAGAAAAGGGTCGAAGACAGTGGTGATTCCAGAAAGCCGATGTAAAATAACAAAGAAAAATTTGATCATCTATCCCATGGGGGATAGAGAGTTGCCCCTAACTAGCTCATCAGCCTGACGAAGTATGAAAAAGAACTTAGCCGCATCCCTTTCATCAACCCGAAGAAGGGAAAGGAGCAACGATACAGTTAACGGAAGCTCACGTATCGAATAAGCACCGCCAAGGAAAGCAGTAGACTATAGGAATTGGGGTTATTTGGCTAGGGCTTATTAACAAGTGGTCACACATCTCGATAATGAAAGAAGGAATGGGAAAATAAAGTCCCATATTGATCTGTTCGATAAAAAAGGTACAGAATCCGAGAGGAGGAAGGCCGGCCATGTCGGTAGGCGACGGAATACGGATTTCAAAATCTTGCGATAAACCTGCCTTTTCCCTCAAAGCGTTGACTTGGGTCAGAGAGATGGTGGAAACCTTGACGCGAAACCAGGGAAGATCCGCTTAAGATCGAGAGCATTCCACTTCACTCGCCCACTTTTGGAAAGTTTTTTTAAAGGAACTTTCGCGACATAAGTCATCGAAATAAGGTGGTTGCCGAGGGTCAGAAGGCATAGGAGTAGGGATAGGTGATCGAATAGGCGAAAGGTTAATATCGGGAAGATCTGAGTTGCGAGAACATTCTCCTCCGCCAGGAGAACCCAAAGACACCATGAATGAAACTATTTTCGAATGATAAAAAAGAGAGGGAGAAGAGCACACATATATACATGAAGGACGAGTGTAAAAATGATATCCTCATAAATGAAAGGCGGATGGCACGGGATTCTCTAATAATCCTGGAGCGAAAAAAAGGGATAAGGTATCAAACAGTTTGTTAGGAAATTATCATCTGGAGATGGGAAGGGGTAATGACACGCGAATATTACGGGATTGTTAGGGGCTAATCAAGGAGCATTGTCATAAGATATTGAAGTGGTGAAAATATACGCAATTAAAAAGATATTCGCATTAAATGTCTGGAATCCAAATTCGCCCTCGGGCGATACTAAAAAAGATGATCATAGTTACAACAGCTCTAACTAGGATTTTCGCCGATCTCGGTTGCTATGCTCTCCCCCTCGGGAGGCTCCTCCTAAGGCTTGATCACCGCACCCTCTTCCCTCTGCTCGGAGACAGTCGCCTCCGGGATCACCGTATGCTCGGGCTCTTGTTGAGTCTGCTCGGGCTGCTCCGCCTCTCCGCTTGTTGGAGTCTTCTCGGTCGATTTCTCGACGGAAGCCTGATGTTGACTTCATCGCTCCAAGGAACGCCGAGGAATTGAGATTCGGCGCTTGAGGCCAGAGGACGCACGAAAAAATACTTATTCGGCCAACCCTTGTGAGAAGTCAGGTTGCCCTTGATAAGCTCGTCCGGATAAACGGAAGAGAAAAAGAATTTGTCGGGCTCCTTTTTATTAATTTTCAAAAGGGCCAGGAACATGGAATTGGACAGGGGACAATTATGGTAGCAGAGGAGAATGCCTAAGGATAAAAGTAAACTATAGGAGTTGGGGGCAAGCTGGCTCGATAGAATACCAAAGTAAGGCAAATTTGGATGATGAAGAAAGGAATAGGGAAACGAAGTCTGATCTCAATTTGCTCGGGGTAGAAGGTCAGGAAACCCTCAGGTGGCGAACCCGCCACTTCCACGACCGAGGGAATTCTAATCTCATAGCCCGAGGGCATACATGAAACCTCCCGAACAGAATCTAAGTTAGATTCGGCCAGAGTAGAAACTTTGATAAGGTACCAAGGAAGTTTTTGAGACTTACGAAATTTTTCAGTGGTTGCTCGCCACCTACTAAGAACCAGCTGATTATTGCCTGGCTGTTCGGGATCTAGGGGGCTATTCGGGTCAAAAGAGGCCGGAAATGACTTGGGTGGTTTCGAGTCATGCGAAGGGATTTCAGCGTCGGGGTCGTCTTCTAGGTTACCCTCAAAATCGGGATCCCTGAAGAAGATGCCTCGTCGCAAGAGCCATAAGAGATGGTGGTTTCTTTCTAAGAAATGTTCTCAAAACTGTCAGACTCGACGAGAATGGGGGAGAGAGGAGGCGGAACCTTCTCAGAAGAGTCGCTGGAACCGGGGATGCCATGAAAGCCTAGTAGAGAAGGGAAAAGTTACTTACTAGGGAAGATTAACGCGAGATTGGCTGATAAACGCGGTGGTCGGAGCTGATCAACGAACGCGACTGCAACTAAAGGCTAAGAAGAGTGATTAGTGAGAGAAAATGACAAAATTGGTTTCGGGGGTATTTAAAGGACGATCAAGGACGACGACTGTTCGATTTACCCTTCATCCAGGGTCAGGGCGCCTCCACATCTCCCAAACATTTAAGCGGGAAAAGCCCCGCTGCCGCATAAAGACACGCATCGATTTAGGAGACGACCGCAAATGCATCGGGAGGTGAAAAGACAGGAAGGCGACGGCTATCTATGGAGGATGACGAAATCATAGAAAAGAAAAAAAACGGGGGGGGGGGGGGGGAAGAAAAGGGGACGGAGAGTTGCCTGAGATATAATTTTTAGGGCATCTTGAAACCACGTCTGAGACTCGTTAACACTCTTTCATACTACTTGAAGGGGAAACTAGTGTTATCCTCCAGAGCATGGGCGGCTCATCCTAATATAGGGGCCTAAAGCAAACAATAAAACGGGGCCTATTTTTCGTGTCAACCTAGCACAACCATTCTCTTTTACACAGGCTTGAGATCGACAACTATAACACCTAAAGTTTATAGAAGACGGGGTTAAAAATTTTAACAAAAGATTTTTTTCCTTCTAGTGGAAAATTTTCAAAACAATAAACAATTTTAAACATGAAATTTAGTCTTCTAGCTTTTTTGATGGGATTTTTTTATAAATGTAATGAATCTTTTCAACAAATTCATTGATAAAATACCTAATCTATTTCATCTTTCTTGCGAAACATAAATAGTATTTTATAATTTTTAATTTAAAGAAACTTCTTTTTGTGGAAGCTACAACACGGAAATCGTTAACATAATCATCTATATCAATGGAGTCTAGCTATCGGTTTAGGTTAAATTTAGGATTTTTATAAATTTGGATCTTTATAACTAATTAAATTTTATTTATATCATAGCATTACTAAACTGAGGGCCTCAAGATATTATATTTCTTTAAGTAACTAACTAAATTTTATTTATATAACAGTATTACGAAATTGAGGGCTTCAAGATATTATGCATTTTTAACTAACGAAATTTTATTTATATAGTAGCATTACAAAATGAGGGCCCAAGATATTGAGCCTTTAAACTAACGAAATTTTATTTATATAGTAGCATTACAAAATGAGGGCCCAAGATATTGAGCCTTTAAACTAACGAAATTTTATTTAAATAATATCATTACTAAAGTGATGGCCTCAAGATATTCAAACTTTTAATTAACTAAATTTTTTATTTATATTATAACATTATTAAATTCAATGTCTCAAATATTGGGCCTTTACGACTAAGTAAATTTATGTATAAAATAACATTACTTAATTGATGGCCTCAATATATTGAGTTTTTTTAACTAATTAAATAAATTATACATTATATATAATAATATTACTAAATTGGGGCCCCTAAAAAGTTTGGGGCCTAAAGCTCTTGTTTCACCTGCTTTATCCAAAAACCGGCCTGCTCGAGAGATTTATGCGTTGCCGCAAGATACCCTGCTCGGGCCACTATTGTCAAATTAAGAGAGTAAAAAGCCGGAGAGCACTAAGTGCCGACAGAGAAGAAGATAAAATAAGCGCTCGGGCTCTAAGAGACAACATTAACGGTCTCAGAGCCTTTATGGCATGTAACGGTCCCAGAGCCTTCATAGCATGTAACGGTCCCAGAGCCTTCATGGCATGTAACGGTCCTAAAATCTTTATGGCATGCATTCAGATGTACCCCCACAAAAGGATATTGAAGGGGCCATTCATAGGAGTTTAAAGGCAGATTAATTAGTCTTTAAGGGTGGTGAATGGCTCTCCTCCAAAGGTGGGTAGTTTTCGAAACATGTGGCTATAAGTACAGGAGAAGGTATCATCGGAAAAAAGGGGGCGAGATATAGAAAAAGGAGACATACACTTATATTGGACAAGAAGGTTCCCGAGGAATGAAAGAATCCCACAACATCTCCATCAAACACATACATTTCAAAGAAAAGGTCATTCATCTACAGTTCGTGGTGACGAAAGACCCTATTGGATTTTTTCCCGACGCATCCAGTGGTTTCCGAGATCTTAAGCGCCAAAAGCGTCTAAACTCGGGAAATTTCATAGAGATTGAATGAGTGCGTAGAAACTACAATTCCTATAGACATATAGAAATTGGTTCTATATCGCATAGGATCGCTATTGCGGGACAAAGGAGTAGCGATCATTTTAGGAAATTCTACCTTAAGTGAGATTCATATTGGTTAGATAGAATCGATTGCATGAATACGTATGATTAATCTGTGCCAAGTATGCGCTTTAATCACATTTGTCGTTATTTGATTCTCGTTATCTTTATTTTATTTGTTCTTATCGCTATTTGCGTTTTTTTATCTTTTTTATCAAATCATTAAAAAACCATACAAATATGTTTTTAGTCTAAATTGGAAGTTAGAATAATATTCTAGAATTAATCGACTTGTCTCTGAGGATCGATACTTGGACTTATATCCTTTTTATACTACTTGCATGACCTAGTACACTTGTTATTATTCGAGCGTGTCAATATCATAAATAGTACAATATACCAAATATGTGAATAATTCGGATTTACAACACATCAACGTCAATTAATACCAGAATTCCTAAACCTACATTAATTGATCTTATCGTCGGAAGTTCTATGAGCATAGTGGATTGTGCAAACCCACAATTTTAAATAAATCCACTAAGCACTGACTTATATCAAACAAATCCATGAAATTTGAGAAAATTTCGATTTATTTATGGCAACTGATGTTGGGTTTACTTTGGATCGAACAAATCCGAACAAAATTGGATCATGAAACCCCAATTTTTTCTTCTTCCTCGACTCTTTCTTTTCCTCTTCTTATTCATGATTTATGTTTTTCTTTCTTCTTGCGCATTGAGAAACCCACTTGGACTAAGGTCGGAAAATTTGAGTCGGAAACATCATCCTCCTCTTCGTTTGACCTCTAGCTCTTCTCTTCTTTTCTTCTCTATCTTCATTTTCTCTCTTCCGTTTTTTTTTTCTTTTCATTTTTGTTGTTTAGTTTGATAATAAATGAAAAAACAAAATATAAACATAAAATAAGGGTAAAGTTGGCATTTAGACGAGCTGCTCCTTAACTGATTGTTGTGTTTCTAACTTAGGTCCTTAAATGATCAAAATTATGACAGGGAGGGAGAGTTATGTGATAAAAATTAAGATTGGGTTGCCTTGACTAATCCAATCACTTCGCGTAGCGCACATGCATGGGTGGATGATGCTTTCAAAGGGAATTTTCTGCATTCACGGTTTCGAACCGAGATCTTGCTTAAGCGATACCAAATTGCTTACCACTTGGACCAACCCATTGGTTAGTTATGTGAAATTCTTCCTTATTCTTTCCATCGTTTTCTTTTCAAATTAAAGTTTCATTTAGAACTAAAATAAAAAATATACCTTTCTTGTACTAACAGGATGAATTCTTACTATTTAATCTCACAGCCTCTATACACATTGCTTCCACCTCGATGAATGGTGTTTTCTGGAAGATACAGAGTATATTACCAATAATAATCATCATCATAACGAAATTTGAGAAACCGGAGATGATTCCTCTATTAGCTAATTGGATATATGTTCGCGATCAAGTAGGCAGAGTGGAATTGGGATGAAAAACAATATCCGCTTCACTCCATCAAGCGAGTGATCGTCGTCGTTATTGAGAGTTGCATTAAGCTCAACAACGTTAGTGATTGAATAAAAATCATGAGCCACTTTCTACGACCCATATGTTCGTCTGAAAATCGTTTTAAGCAGCTTCTCTATCAATCGTCAACTTGCGTGGGAGAACTGATCTTACCAAATCAAATAGCTCAACAACAATTGTGGAGTCTCGAAAATGCGTTGCCTACCGATCAGAAGGAATGCAGTAAACCGTACAAGCAAAAGAGATCAAGATAAACAGGATTTGCTGCAAAAAAATCTCCTTATTGCATACTTCAGAAGATAGCATGAATCTTTAGCATAAGAGTCCGCATAGATCAAGTAGTGACACATGGCATTATGTTTGTCTCATACACCAAGCAATCAAGGATGAAGTACACATAGCAAAACATATCATAATCATCATCATCATATGCATAACCAACCACCAAACACACTGTTCTTGGACTGGGCTCGCTTATCATAGTAGGAAGGAAAGACAACACTAAAACAGCAATAGGTGTCAGGAAATTGAAGGAACTAGAACAAGATTGCTGACCAAATTGGACTATTTTTTTCATTTTTCTGCTGGGCCTTTTATTTCTCTCAATTCGAAGGTTTAGGCCAATTGTAGTTCATCACCATCTTTCCCGGTACCAATTGATGACTGGCTATTACATAAGTGACAGGCACACGATCTTCGTCCCACTTCCCACTCTTCGATTCTCGATCCATATTCTTCATCAACTTCTCTCCGTTATTATTATGCTCAGAAGCTCCACTACGCCCCAGAATCGTCTGCCATGGGAGAGCTGCTTTCCGCCCGATCCTATGAGCCCAGAGAATGCTATTCCTTCTCCACTCTCTGATCTCTCCGAGAGAGAAGAAGGTGCTTTCTCCTCCTGCAACTTCTTTCTCCTTCTTTCGAAGAACAAAGAAGGGCGGCTTTGCTCCAGCTACGGCCATCCTCGGGAAACCCAGAAAGCTGCTGCCCAAGGAAAGGGACGAAGCAGCCGCTCCCTTGTTGTTGGCCTTTGGAGAGGAGAAGGCGTTGAATAGAACGTCCTTGCTAGCAGCGATGTGGCTCTTCCCCGGCATCGAAGCGAAGGCGAACGATCGCGCAGATTCGCGCGTCGACGTGATTCCCGAGGGGTTCGTATGGGATGCGGCCGCCATCGCATCACGTGCGAGCTTGGGCAGTGGGCCGCTGCTGCTTCTCTTGGGTGTAATCGAAACCCCATTCCATCGTACCTGAGCGATTCGAGAGGAACGATTGGGGTCGTAATCGATTTTCTCTACGATGCCCACGGACGACGAGCTCCGTTTCAGATCGATTTTTCGCTGCAGTCGCTTTGCTCCGCCGCCTCGGTGGAAGATGGTGATGCGTCCTGAAAAATTCCTACCGGCCGCCATTTTCGATCTATGCGAGGGTTTTCACAGCGTGATTATTGCATAAAGAACGGGGAAAGGGTATTATGTTATATTGATATATAATATGAAATGTTATATATAGATATATATTATTCAAAACGATGGTTATAAAAGGTATGGTAGTTTTGTAAAATCATACATAAAGTATTTAATAAAAAAAGTTATTTGCTCATATATAATTGTAAATTATATAATACTTAATATATGTAATAAGTTTATAGTAATACTTACGGAGAACTGCTTAAAGCATCTATAACTGAAAAACTCATTCGAACTCAAATGTCAAAAATGTCAAATCTATAGTCCGAAATCTGATAACACTTTTGTTTTTTTACTTCTATACCCACTGCGCCTTTGTGCTTCGTGTGTTGTATGTTGATCTACACTGCATATTTTTTTTGACACCTCTGTTTTCTATACTTCATGTGTATTGTTTTTTTTATGTGCTCCTTAATTTGCGATTTCATGCTTACCTCACTTGTTACTTGAGTTGTTCTTTTGGAATTGGTGTTTGAACTGTATTTTCAAGTTCTGAAATCGAAACATCGATTTCTGCAATTAAATTCTAAGGTTTCTGTAATCCAGACATATCTTCTTCTTGAGCTTTCGAGCTTTTTTTCTTACATAGGGTTTTTGTAACCCATATCTATCTTATTCTTGAGCTTTTTTGAGCTTCATTTCTCATCATCTTGGGTTTTATAACCCAAGTCTATCTTTTTTTTCTTGAGCTTCCTTTCTTATTATATGAGACTTAGACCCTTGATGTGCAAAGTTACCCCATCATTAGCATTTGTTCTTTTGAGTTTCCTTTCTCGTCATCTGGGGTTTTATAACCCAAGTCTATCATCTTCTTCTTGAGCTCTCGAGCTTCCTTTCTTATTATATGAGACTGGACCGTTGATGTGCAAAGTTACCCCATCATTAGCGTCTGTTCTCTTTTAACCTCAAATTGATATGAGGTTTCTAAACCCTCATTGTGATAATATATCGCATCATGGGGGTTCTATTTTGTCTTGAACATGTATGAGATGATCAAGTATTTGTTGGACTACTACTTTGATTTAGTCTCAACAAAGCTATCGATTTTGCACTAGTGGTACATAAAACCCTAATATGCCAAGTTATCATGCTCTTAGGGTTTCTGCTTTATAAGCTTGCAAAGATTTGATGTTATCGAGCTTTTAATCAAGCACTATCTTAAAAATCCTAGTGTATCAAGCTATCGTTCACTTAGGTGTTATCGTGCTCTTAATCAAGCATTGTTTCTTTTAACAAAATCATGGTGTACAAAGTTATCGTGCACTTAGGTTTATCTCTTATTCCTTTTTAGATCTGAAGGTTACTTGTATGGATCTATAACTTGTGTTTCCTGTATAGATGCTTCAAAATCTTAAAAAGAGAACATATGTGGAGGCTTAGATCTTCGTTGCCAACACTACTATTATCCTCTACATTTGAGTCCCTATGGACTTCGGCTTGGAATTCACGATGTATTCGCCCCTAGAAGGCTCATGTTAGAGAAAATTCTTTGGATAATTTATCATTTTGGACCTGTCATTGTGTGAGATAGCGTTTCAAGTGAATTCTGGCTTCCTGAGATTCTTCATTGGTACATATGTGAAGAAGAAAGTCGAGTTGCGGGAGCACGTAGCACATCATCACTAAGGCGTTCGGAAAGGAGAGTCGCGTTAAAACATATTGTGTATGCAGAATATTTCCAGCCCATCATCGTGAGGGCAAGTGTTAAAAATGGACCTGCAAGGCCATTTCACGATTTTGGGCCTGAAATATTTTTCTGCAGCAAATCAGCTATTTTGTCCAACTAAATTATTAGTTGGGACTAAATCTGCTAGAGGTGAAAATCTCTGGGCAAAATCAATAAACGCTTCGAGGTTTGGATAACGTAGTAAACGGACCAAAATGAAATATCTGAAACTTCTCCATACCAAAACGTTTAAGCCTTTATTTTATGATTCATGTTTTTTCAACTTTCTTCCTAATTCAACCTAGCTTTCATCTCTTTTCTCTATTCCGGCGATTTGAATTAACACCTTCTTGTTAGAGTTCTGGAGCATAGAATATCTACTGCTCGACATTCGAGCTTCTCGCCTGCTATTAGCTTCCCCATCACTTCTTATTGCGAAGGCAATGCAGCTTCTAATTCGTTTTCAGCCTCTTCATCTCTGTTCTTTTACGAAGCCGACATTCCTGTTGGTAAACTTTCTGATTTATATGACCGGATAATTCTTTAGAATCGTGTTTGGAATTCACTTTCAAAAGACAATATTTTGTCTCGGGATAAGACTAGAGAATTAATATTCTGATACGTTTGTTTCTTTTCATTTTGTCGAATAATTGTTGTCTTTTGATGTGTATCTGTGATTCGCTTCTTACTGAATCGATTTTATGTTTGTAACTGAAATTTTATATTGCCATGGTATAGAGACAGATTAGACTGCCACGAAACTGTTTTTTTTTTTCACTATGGTGTTTTACTCTTCCGACTGCAAATCTGTTCTTCCATTTTTTTGTGGATTTTTCTTTTACATATTCTTGCTTTTCAAAAGTTTTTTTTTTCACTCGAAACTTTCTGCAGCATAGATCTTCGGTCAAAATCTTGAATATCTCAACTAATACTCAACTTCTTGTCATATAGTTACTAAATTAGCCTCCTCTGTGAGATAGAGCCTCGGTGACTTACAGACGATCTTAAAGCTATTATATTCGGAGACTGAACAAGTTTTTTCGGATCAAGCTTCTGACTACTGCAAAACTGCAGCTATAAAGCTGTAAGATCCCGATCGATATTTGATCGGTTTCTTACTTGTGCTTTTAATCGAACACTTGGTGTACGGAAATGAATTGTTATATTTTTTGTAATTTGGGTAAAATAATCGAAGGACGATCGTAGAGGAATGATCGAAAGACGATCGGGACGTGAAATGAGAATTAGATTGGGAGAGATAGAGAGACATCTAGAGAGACGAGACAGATAGAAAATGTTGAAGACGAAAGTTATAATTGCCATAATGATAAAAACAACACTTAGAGTACTTATATATTAAGATATGATAATACTAAAATCAGCCCAATTATCTTTAAAGCCCAACAATCTTTCACGAGTCCAATCCAAGCATAAATCGATCTCGTCCTTCATTTGGGTCCTTACATTACCCTCTCGTTGAAGACATCCTCATCCTCGAGGATGTGAGAGTAAACTACCGACATAGTTATGATAATATTCGATAACGAAACCACGAACGCCTGCTGATGTCGGTGCGGAAACTCGATTGCTTGAGAGAACTCCCATACCTTGATCCATTCAACATCGTGACAACGACCCCGATCAAACGGCACACCTCGGACCTTCCCCTCGTGTAGTTGCTCGATGTACCATCGGTCTCTATCAAAAGGTAGGCTATGGTCCTCGCCAAGCTGGAACGGCTCAACATACCACCGTCCTCGATCGAATGGTATGTTTGTTCGAACTAATCTTGTCCTTGTAGCAGATTTTCCTCGAGCGAACAACTCTCCTTCATTACCTCGACAACGTGCGAACGTTCTCGATCAAACGGCACGCCAAGGTCCTTTCCGATGAGCAACCGCTCGATATACCAACATCCTCGATGAACTACTCGCTCAAAAGGTAGGCTACGATCCTCACCACAATGCAACGACACAACATACCACCGTCCTCGATCCGGTACATGCCATCGAGCACTCGCAGCCGATGTAAACCAACAATCAACTAACATCGGGTCATCAACCAATATCGATGGCTTAGATTTCTTATCAACGAACACCGAGGAATCCACGTCAACCAACACCAATTCACCTTCATTCAACACCGTGGTTCCACCTTAACCAATGCCGACGAATCATCAACAATTGACATCGAAATTTCGTCGGTCGAAACCGGTTCAATCTCAAACAACGGTGAATCATCAACTACCACAAATTTTTAATGCATTTATCATCAATTGGATCCATAGTATCAACCCGTTACAACACAACTTTGGTGAAATCATTCCAAGTTAAAGAATCATCATTTTCGCAATACTCTAGATATCATACCTCGGCCTTGCCTTTCATGTAGATCGAAGCAACCTGTATCTTCTCTCGGTCATTGACGGTGATTAGGAGTTGAAAGTATTCGTCACATTTTTTTATTCAAGCTTGCGGTTCCGTTCAGTCGAATAGGTGAGGCACCTTCAACTTCAGCGTCGATGAAGTCAAAAGCATCATTGTAATCCAAATTCAAGAATCGATAGCTTTGATACCACTTATAAGATCCCGATCGATATTTGATCGGTTTCTTACATGTGCTTTTAATCGAACACTTCTTGTGCGGGAATGAATTGTTATATTTTTTTGCAATTTGGGTAAAACAATCGAAGGACGATCGTAGAGGAATAATCGAAGGACGATCGGAACGAGAAATGACAATTAGATTGGGAGAGATAGAGAGAGATAGCTAGAGAGACGAGAGAGATAGAGAATGTTGAAGATGAAAGTTATAATTGTCATTTTTTGCTTAATGATAAAAACAACACTTAGAGTACTTATATCTTAAGATAGGATCATACTAAAATAGGTTCAATTATCTTCAAAGCCTACAATCTTTCACGAACCTAATCCAAACATAAGCCGATCTCGTCCTTATTTCGGATCCTTACAAGAGCTTGGCGATCTGGTGTGACTCTTGCGTGCGATAGCTCCATATCCGCTCGGAACTCACCCAAATCCGTTCACTTTGGTTAACTTCCGTAACCTCATTCTAATCAGAATTGTTGCTGGGTTTTTCTCTGCTGCTGTGTGCTTATGTCTTGAATTTTATTTTTTTATGTGCGTCTCTGTTACACGTGATGTGTTTTGCTTTGCAAGTTTATGCTTATCACTTAATTTTTTCTTTCAATCCATACATGTTGTCCCTCTATGTTATGTGGGTTGTGTTTTGCTCTCGAACTGATTGCTCATCTCTTAAAAACAGTAGAGTATTTTAATCTTCTTTGCAAGGCTTTTCGGATCAATAATAAAAAAAACCTTCGTCTACTGCTCTCTCTCTATCTCTCTATATACTGATTGATCGAGTTTTCTTCTCCAAATCTCCAGCGCGGACAGAGTTGAGATTTTCATTGCTTGTTGCTGTCTCTGAGCAACATCTTTCTTCTCTATTGTGTGCTTATTTGCATATTTATGTGTAAATATGTTTTACAATTCATTGAATCGATCAATCGTTAATCATTTATGTTTCATGTACTTAGATACCTAAAGATTCTGGGCTGAAGCTTTGAACATGGCTTGTCATATCTCCAATAGAGTTTCTTTCGTCAAGGGACAAAGAAAACCTCTTACGAGATTTTGAAGGGTACGAAACCTACGGTCAAGTATTTTCACGTGTTTGGATGTTATTGCTATATGATGAATGATCGTGAATATTTGAGAAAGTTTGATTCGAAAAGTGATAAATGCATTTTCTTGGGATATTCTACTAATAGTCGTGCTTATCGTGTTTACAATCTTAAATTAAAAAATATTCAGGAATCAGTGAATATAGTTTTTGATGATTCCTCTGACCTTAGCAAAAATATTCCTCAAGTTGACATTGCAGATGTTGTTCCGACGGTTGGTCCATCAGAGGATCTGGAAGCTAATAATGTTGAGTCAACATCCGACTCAACATTAGCTCCTGAACAGGATACTGAAGATGAAAGCTTAAATGTTCGGAGAGATTCCCCTGCTAGGATTCAGAAGTCTCACCCCTCTGATCAGATCATAGGCAGACTAGATGAAGGACGGAAGACCAGGGATATCCCACGAAGAGATTACATATCTATGGTAAAAAATGTATGCATGAAATCCGTACACAACTAGGTAAGGTTTAACTGCTTTGTATCTAAAATTGAACCGAAAAATGTTTTTGAAGCTCTCAAGGACAATTTTTGGATCAATGCTATGCAAGAAGAGCTTGTCAATTTGATAAAAATCAGGTTTAGACTTTGGTTCCACGACCAAGCGATGGTAACGTCATTGATACAAAGTGGATTTTCAAAAACAAATCTGATGAGTATGGGAATGTTATTAGGAATAAAGCTCGTTTAGTTGCCCAAGACTATACCCAAGTTGAGGGTATAGACTTTGATGAAACCTTTGCCCCCGTAGTAAGGTTCGAATCTATAAGACTCTTGATTGCTATGTTGGCTCAACATTACCCTCCACCAGATGGATGTTAAGGGTGCGTTCTTAAATGGATTTATTGATAAAGAAATCTATGTTGAGCAACCAAATGGTTTCGAAGATCCTTACCATACTGGTCATGTGTTTAAGTTGCAAAAAACACTTTATGGTTTAAAACAAGCTCCTCGAGCTTGGTATGGTAGACTAACTTCGTTTCTCTTAGATTTTGGTTTTGTTAGAGGCGGAGCCGATAGAACTCTTTTCGTAAAAAGAGCTGGTAATGAAGTGTTAATCTCCCAAATTTATGTTGATGACATAGTCTCCAGATCAACATCTCGATCTATGTCGAATGATTTTATCCAGGCTATGAATTCCACATTTGAGATGAGTATGATCGGTGAACTAACATTCTTCCCAGGTCTACAGGTGAAGCAAAGCAAGGACGGCATCTTTATGTCTCAGGAAAAGTACGCGAAGAATACTGTGAAGAAATTCGGGTTAGATAATGCCAAGGTAATGAGAACTTATACGGGATCTACGCAGAATGTAAGTAAAGATAATGCTGGGGAAAATGTTGATCCAACATTATACCGTTCCATGATTGGAAGCTTATTATATCTTACTGCGATTAGACCATATCTTATGTATAGTGTTTGCGTATGAGCGAGATATCAGGCGGCGCCAAAAATTTCACATTTAAATGATGTTAAAAGAAATTTTAAAAGTATGTTGGTGGTTCTTGCAGTCTCGGTTTATGATTTTCCAATGATACTAACACAAACTTAGTTGGTTTTAGTGATGCTGACTGGGCAGGTGACGAAGATGATCGCAAGAGCACAAGTGGTGGGTGTTTCTTCTTAGGTAATACTCTGGTGTCTTGGTTTAGCAAAAATCAAAATTGTGTTTCTCTCTCTACTACCGAATCTGAGTATGTGGCAGCGTAGCTGTTGTACAACTCATATGGCTGAAGGGTATGTTGAGTGATTATTGGTTAGAGAGCAAAACTGTTCTGATGTATTGTGATAATTGGAGTGCTATAAATATTTCGAAAAATCCTATTCAACACTCTAGGACTAAGCACATAGATATTAGACATTTTGAGAGATATAGTAGAAAAAGAGTTGGTGAAAATAGAGCATATAGATACTAAGAATCAGTTAGCGGATATTTTCACTAAAGCGTTAGACTTTGAAAGGTTTTCAATCCTTAAGAAATCTATAGGTCTGTGTCAGTAAATGTTGGTCCAGTATCTAAATCGACATTTGCATATGTTAAATATGGTTGTTACTGTTTCGATTTTTGGTCTAAATTTCTCTCAGTTAATTCCTAAAATAATTTGACTCACCATGACCGTTTTCTGAAATGACCCGCTCATTAGCACAATGTTTGCTCATGATCCCTTTTCAAGATACATGTTCAGAATATTAAGAATCCTTAGATACACGGTATTCGCGGTGACGATGTATTCTTTGCGTGCAATAAAAAGATGAACCTTGATGAAAAGGAAATCAATAAAGAACAGTGCACAATTTTCCTATCTATACTAAAGGTGAAAAAAAAGCAAAAAATGAAAGAAAATTGAGCTCTAGGGTGTTAAACGGAAAATGAAGGAGATCGTTTGAGAATGCTGGATTAAATATTGAGCAACATGTATGACTAATCATTTTGATCATGCGTTATTTTATATTTATACATATATATACATATATTTATATATATTGTCGAGTCTAGTCTTGTCGCGGTTCAGTCCTATTAGTTTTCTTTAAACTCTTAATTTGTTCTATTTTCCAGGCTGAAAACTAGTTACCGTTGCTGCAAAAACTTTTGACTGTTACTACATTTTGGCATTTACCTATTATTTATACTCACTTGATATCTCCTAATTCGCACTGCTCTATTTCATATTTTCTGAATCTATCTCTGCAACTCACGAATTTCTCGAGCTTTTCTTTCATTATCCATCAATGGAGAACTCACCTCTTTCGAACTCACTTTACACTGTGCTATTTGAAATAGCAATCTAAAATAGCAGTCGTTTGACGGGCTACCCAAGGTTGTGGAATTTCCCTAGGTAGGAGCTCCAAATGCTGAACCAAATATTTGTTCATCATCTGCTCCAACAGCAGTCCTGGAACGCCATATCAAGTGTCTGGATGATACAATTGCTTCATTGGTTGCACAAAGAGAGACTCTTCGGAGACCGGAGTTTCCTTTCACCCAAAAAGGGGGAGATTTAGATGGTGCAGAAGAAGAAGCCGGGACGACTGATGCAACTGCTGTTGGTAAGGGAGATGATGTTGAAGGTGAAGATGCTGGAGAAAATGCTGGAAAGGAAACCGGTGAAGAAGAATCACCGGATTCTCTTATTTTTTAGATTTTCTAATCTATTTTTTTGGTTTCTCTAATTTTTCTTTCTTGCAAATTTGGTTAAGACTTAATCAGACTAGTCCATATGGTTATGTACTAATATTTCTGATCTTATGATAACCATGTTTTGTTCTTATTGTATTAATGATTTATCTATGCACAGGTTTTGGGAAGAAAGACAAAAGAGGGGAGATTGTTAATGTTTACATTGACAATGTGGAGTCAACACCTGAGTCAACATTGGACTATCCTTGGTTTTGTCTTTCATACCCGAAAACCTTATTACAAATTTTTTTCTTTTTGGGAAGAATGACAAAAAGGGGGAGATTGTTAATGTTGACATTGTTGACATTGACGATATGGAAATAGTATATGAGTCAGCATCGTTTGACTCACACTTGTTCCATCCTTGATTTTGTCTTTCAAATCTAAAAACCGTTTATCATATATTATGGCTTTATTTACGAGTGTGCAGGAGTTATTTCGAAATGGATATGATCCAATAAAGTGGAGTTAAAAAGAAAGAGTTATTTCCTAGATATGATCCAATAAAGTGGAGCTAAAAAGAAGGAGTTATTTCCGGAATGGATATGATCCAATAGAGTGGATGAGATATTTTTGGGATGGATATGGAGCTAAAAAGAAGGAGTTATTTTCGGAATAGATATGATCCCGAATAGAATTGCAGCTATATAAAGAGGAACTTTGATCTCGAAGTACTACAATGAACAACGACGAATGACCACGACGAACAATGACGAAAGACGCACATCTAGAGTGGCGAACGAGTAAAAAGAAACAAGAGAGCACTCTTCATATTTTCGTCAATCTGTTTTAGCCTAGTATTTATCTTCACACTTTTGTATAGAACCTAGTGTCTATACGTATTCTTTGTGTGAAGATCGGTTGAGTTCTAATACTCGTTTCTAGGCTAGGTTTACTATCTTTTGATAGTTGTTCTTTTTGTAATACATTCTTTATAGTGGAATTTTACCTTGAAGGCGTGTAGCAAGTTATTTAACTTGCTGCATATTTTAAATTGTGTCTCCATCGTCTTTATTGCTAAGTTTTAAACTTTTCGCTGTGCTAAAACTTTCTGATCCCTAGTGTTGGTTCAACATTAGGGTCAACATTTCTGATTTACTTTTAACTTAGCTATTTCCATATCAATTTACCGGGACCTCCCCACCACCCCTCTCTTTCAAAAACGTTTAAAAAGTCAACATTCCCATTTAACGTCTTAGTTCATTTCCATTAAATAAAAAAACAATGTCCTAATCTAGAGGAATATAAGATAAGAAACATGAAAGTTAATACATTTAAGACATATTTTATATGAAAAAGTAGTTTTACATTAAACCGTCTTAGTGCTTTAAAGATTTACCTTTGTAAAATCGATGAAGATTTCTAAGTTTCCACTGTGTATTGTATATAATTATATCATGATTTAAAAGCAAAAGTAATTTTTATACATTTGCTTATTACACCTGATATTTATAAAATATAAAAAAACATTAATTGATATATTTGTTCATTGAAGGAGAAACTAATAGTCTATTCTTGTTGAAGTCTTTAAGCTATATCTTCTTTGTAGGCAATCAATCAAGCATATATTTGTATAATTTACTTTTTTGTTCTAACTAATAATTTTTTCACTAATGTCTTCTCAAGTAAAAAGAATTTGCTTGCAAAAAGCACTTCTAACACAAACCTTGGACGATATGATGGTAGTCCTCAGGGGCGGATCCAAGAATATTCTTTCGGAGGGCCGTAACATAAATTAATAAATAAGAGTACACCGGTCCAAAAATAAATGGGATAATCGAATTTTAAGTTATATTTGACATACAACGTCTGAATTTAAATAAGTAAACATTTCTAACTAAAAGGAATCCGGCGTTCTTTCAGATTTTCATAGTCTTCAATGATGGTATCAAGACTCACTCTTGTAACAAATTCTCTCTCAATATATACCATTAACGTGTCAGAGAGAAAATCTTCCTCCATTTTACTTCGAAGCCTAGTCTTCACGATATTCATTGACGAAAATGAGCGCTTTGTAGTTTAGCAGTATAAACTGGAAGAGTAAGCAGAAGTACAATCAATCGAAAAATGAGATTGTATGTCACCGACTTATTAGTCTTCACCAACCATTGACATAATTCTGAAATAGTTGAAATTCTTTTATAGTCATCGCATTTGACTATATTGTACTCGTAGTGCTTCAACTGTATCTGCAAGTGATCTATCTCATCCTTTGTAAAATCTTCCATATAATACTTTTCAGCTAATTTACATATATCTTCAACGTTTAAAATCTCCGTCGCATTTTGAGGATTTAAAGGATTACTAAGAATGAGTAATTCCATAGCATCTTCACTAAAGCAACTATTAATTTCTTGCAACTGAGAGTCTATGGCATCATAAAAAAGGTTTACCTGATAATGATGCTCAATTGTGATATTATTTGAATGATTATGGACTCGGCCTCGCACTCCTCTATCAATATAACGATCACCAAAATCATGAATAACAATACTTCGAGCTCCACAAAAAGATTTTACCTTTACTAGAAGATCCTCCCAATTGTTATCCCTCATCTTTTGGAGTAAATTCTTGGTAGACAATACAAGCTCCATTGCATTTATTATATCTTGATACTTGCATTGTAAAGCTTGACAAAGGACATCTGTGATCTCCATTACATCTTTCATAAGATGTAAGATAAATATAAAATCAAAAGAAGTAATTTCATCATAAACCGACGTAGCCTCTGCTCGTTGGGAAGGAAGTCCATCATCCATAATCTTAAGCAATAGTGTACACGATGCGCTAAACATCTTAATTAGGCTGATCAGTGATCTCAAATGAGAACTCCAACGTGTATCAGCAGCTCGCTGTAAAGTAAAAATCTGATTAAGTTCACTCCCTGTCTCTAGTTCACCGATAGCAATCAAATGTGCAATATCATCCGCATGAGTTTGCTTTCATCGTTACGCTTACACGAAGAACCAACAAGATTAACTATATTAGTTAATCTATCAAAAAACTGATGAATAGGGGTCACATGTTTTGCTGCTGAAACTAAAACCAACTGCAACCGGTGAGCAACACAACGAATATAATAAGCACTTCTGCAATCTTTTGCAATCAAAGCTTGCAATCCATTAAACTCACCCCTCATGTTACTAGCTCCATCATATCCTTGGCCTCTAATATTTTGAACGTCCAAGTTATAATGAGCTAAAACAGAATATTTAACACCTTTTAAGGTCAAAGAAGTTGTATGAGATACCTGAAAACGCCAAAACAAACGTTCAAGTTATTGTGAGATAAAAAAATATATTTATATAATGCCTTTAAGAGTCCTATCAAATACTTGAAAAAGCCCAAAAAAGCGTTCATGAATGAGTCCTTTAGCATCCACAAACCTTAACACAATAGACATTTGCTCTCTTTTTGAGTCATCACGGGCTTCATCAACAATTATGCAATACTTTGCAACCCCAAGTTCTTCACGAATTGCATTCTTAACTCTCACAGAAAGCACATACAGTATCTGCTTCTGAATATCGTGACTCGTATACTTGGCATTTTTTGGAGCATTCGTGATCGCCTTCGCAAGTTCGTCATTATATCCAGTAACGAAATCCAATAATTCAACAAAGTGACCACGATTTGATGAGCAAGATCTCTCATCATGACCTCTAAATGCAATTCCTTGAAGTGTAAGAAATCGTACAACATATATATGAGCCTTTAATTGGAGACGATTAATTGCAATTTGTTGAGCATCAAAATTATCAAACCTCCTTGCTATATGTTGTGGTTGATTCATCAAATCCTCGCACGCTTTTTCCGCATTACGATGTAGTGAAGGAACATTCTCCTTTCATATGTGGTTTAGAAAAGCACAGGTTGTTCCATTTTTAACTTTCTTCCAATTATCAAACCCATCAACAGTAAAAGCCGTCTGATTTGAGCACGTCGATGGCTTGTTACAGATAAAACATGGAAAACAATACGCTTTATCTTTAGCCGACGAGTACTCCAACCAAGGATATTGTTTGTACCAGGTGTAAAATCTTCGAGGGTGCTCATTTTTATTAAGCGGATACTCCTGAAGAATTGGTTGATGCCTTTAAATTAATATAAGCTCGACGAACCTCTTCTTCATGGTTAGGATTATATTCCCAAATTTGCCGACGTATCCTCGGATCCCGCTCCAAAGAATTGAGATCAACATCTTCAATTTCTGAATTTTTGAATCTTATAAGAGGAACTTGGGCTGCAATATCATTGTCATTTGTTATTGGCGTCGGCGATGCGATCGTCGGGGAAGATATATCTTCATTTGCCCTCTTCCTTTGAAAAAAACTATCAATAGTAATCGGTTTTTCCATTGATGTGAAACCTACGATCATAAAATAATTATAAATTCAGTACAATCGAACAATAAACTATCAATATTAAAAAGACAATGAAGATTAGAAGAAATTAAATATAATAATACCTTTAATATCTAAGTGAGTTTGTTCCGATAAGTATGATAAAGTTAGGGAAACAATGAGATTGTCTTGTTCCTTGCTGTTAAAGAGACGCATATAATCAGTGGTTTATGCGAAGAAAGATCACGTCTTTAGTGTTGCCTGAGAAAAAAAAAATATCTACTGCAATTTTTTTCTTATCTCTGCCCTGCCGTTGAGATCATGTGGTTTTTTTTTAATCAAATTTTGACCTAATACGTTAACTTAAAACCCATATTTATATATATATATATATTAATATATATTTGTTGAGCCAGCCAGCTCTCTAGGCGCCAGCCCAGCCCACTAACTTAAAATTTTTAAATTTCGTCAGCCAGCCCGCTAAGGTACTAAAATTTTTAAAAATTCACAATCTTAGTTATCAAAAGGATTCGTAACTTATATGACTAAACCTCTGCCGCCAAACCACCTTCATATATTTAACATAAGGCAAGACACAATTAAATAAATATGTATGAAACATTTAAATGTTATATAGTTACTAAAAATTTCGAAAATTTTCGGGGGGGCCACACGGTCCTACAGTAAATCCGCCCCTGGTACTCCTAACCTTCTGTTGAAGAAAAAATAAAAATATATAACTATGATAAGCGGTCGCAACGAGCAATGAATTTATAAAATATTAAACCAAGCGACAAAAATAAAAGAAATAGTTTCCAGTTTTGGTGTATAGAAGAAGTACGAATGAGTCATTATTCATGCTTTTTCCAAGAGTGTAGTCGTGAATGTTTATAATCACCTCACTCGTAAGGTAGTCTCATCCCACATTATAAATAGTGGAAGTTCTCACGTTTCTTGCATGTTCGTTTCACACCGTTTTTTGTCCACTGCTCATCTTTCTGCCCTTGGTTTCTTGTCGGAGGTTGCAGGTGTTGAGAAATAATCTCAATGTGGGGAACTTACGTGGATAAAGATGTATGAGAACCTACGTGGAACTTACAGGTGGAGAATTTACGTGGATAAAGAAAATCAAAGTTGACGATTCAAGAAGAAAAAAAAATAAATGCTACGGTACACGTTATGAAGAAAAAGTCATGATGATCTTGTACTTCTTTTGGGTCTATAAATAATGTATGCTTGATGTATAATATAGAAGGAAGAAGGGAAAAAAAAAAGTGCCGTGAGAGAAAAAGAGGGCATTTCCTTCTTCATACCAGTGCATGAGAATAAAATAAAAAAATAAAAATTGTGCCGTCTCTCAAAAAAAAAAATAAATGGAACGTGAGCAGAGTTATCAGAGAGTTAACAAAACAGAAATATCAGATTCAATCCTCATTAGTTTGTATATAAAGATAACAGCAGGCCCTCCTGATCGATAACTCGAATGGGTCGTCAAAAGATGCAATAACGGAGCCGCTGCTCTGCTTGCAATAAGACTAAGAGCATGGAATTGTGGATCCTACTTGGTTCCCAGCAGTTTTGGGATACTGGGTTATCCATTCGTATTAGTATGAAAATATATATATATGTATATATATATTATATATATACATATATATATTGCAGAGTTTAAGTACGGGTTGTTGGGAAGGGTGGTGGGCCCCGCAGCGGAAATCGGTCCCGAATTTGCTCGGTAGAACGGTCGGGAAAAGTGGGACCCACAAGGTAACTTTTTGTGAGACTCGCACAGTAACTATCACGGTAAAAATAAAATTACCGCAAAGTACGAAAGACACCTGAATTTTTACGTGGAAAACCCTCTGTTAACGAAGAGAGTAAAACCACGGCCGAGTTGGCAAAAATCTTCACTATAGTAAAAATTATAACACTCAATTTTTACTACCTCACGACTTTTACCACTCGTATTTTACCCCACACCTCTCTGTGGATGTGGAACCCTATCATTTTCTACCCGAACTGATACCCTCACAACTCACTCAGACTACTTCACTCTCAAATGTAAATCTCGAATGAATCTGTGATGATAATAACTGAAGAACTGCAGCCTATTTGTAGATGCCTTCAGCTCATCTGGATCGTTCAAATCCAACGTCCAGGATCTCGCCGCGTCGCCAATCAATACGAGTCGCGCATTCAATATCTTTAGATTTTTTTTTAATATATAAAATAATATTATAATATTATATTAATAATATTATTTTATTTTATTCTCATTTAATGAGGTTGTCTTCGTCGGTGGATCTGTGTTGGACATAACAATTCTCCCCCTCCAGCCTCATCCACCACTTACGGGGGAGATCTTCTACCGCCTCAACGATAGCCCATCCCGGCGAGTCCCGCAAAGAACTCTGTCTTCTCCTTGGGATAGCCTTCGTGAGAATGTCCGCAACATTCTTGTCCGTGTGGATCTTCTCCAGCTTGAACGTTTTCTCCTCAATGGCCAGACTGAGCCAGTGATAACGAACGTCAATGTGTTTCGTTCTCGAGTGATACATAATATTCTTGCTCAAGTCCAACGCACTTTGACTGTCGCAAAATATTATATATTCCTCCTGCTGAATGCCAACTCCTGAAGGAATCTCTTCAACCAAAGCATCTCCTTCCCGGCTTCGGTGGTGCAACGTACTCCGCTTCAGTAGTTGATAAAGAAACACATTTTTGTAACCTCGACTGCCATGAGATAGCTCCCCCTGAGAGTGTAAATATGTATCCCGACGTCGACTTTCTGCTGTCGAGATCACGGCCATATCAGCATATGTATAGCCTGTAAGAAAACATCTACCACTTCCAAATGTTAGACATAATTTGGAAGTTCCTCTCAGGTACCTCAAGATCCACTTCACTGCCTCCCAATGCGACTTCCCGGGATTCGATAGAAATCGACTCACAACGCCAACTGCATGAGCGATATCTGGCCTCGTACACACCATGGCGTACATCAAACTTCCGACCGCCGATGAATATGGAACGTCTGTCACTTCTTCTCCGTCTTCATATGTTGGTGGACTGGATTTCTTTCGCAACTTGAAGTGCGTGGCAAGTGGCGTGCTAATTGGCTTAGCACTCTTCATATTGAACTTCTCTAGAACTCGTTCAATATAACGCTCCTGGGATAGCCACAACTTGCCAGCTTTCCTGTGTCGGGTAATATCCATTCTGAGAATCCGCCTTGCCGATCCCAAATCCTTCATGTCAAACGTCTTTGACAAAAATCTCTCTTTAACCTGCTAATCATCTCTGCATCTTGTCCGACAATTAGCATATCATCAACATATAGGAGAAAAACGATAAATTTACAGTTAGAGTATCTCCTGACATATACACAAGGATCCGCATCCGTTCTTTTAAACCCTTGGTGCACCATGAACGAATCGAACTTCTTATACCATTGCCGTGGAGCTTGTTTCAGACCGTACGATCTTTTCTTCAGCCGGCAGACCATGTCCTCTTTACCTCTAACCTCGAACCCTTCTGGTTGCTCCATATATATCTCTTCATCGAGATCACCATGCAAGAATGCGGTCTTCACGTCGAGTTACGCCAATTCGAGATCCATGGTGGCAGCTAGTCCCAGTATGACTCTGATTGAACTCATCTTCACGACCGGTGAAAAAATCTCGTCTAAGTCGATCCCCTTCTTCTGAGTGAAATCTTTGACCACCAATCGAGCCTTGTATCTGACCAGCTTGCCATCATCTTTCTTCAATTTGTACACCCATTTGTTCTTGAGTGTATTCTTTCCTTTCGGCAATCGAACTAACTCGTACTTCTCATTCTTCCTCAGATAATTCATCTCCTCTTGCATGGCTTTTATCCAACAATCTTTGTCCATGCAAGATTGTATCTCCTGGAAGCTCTCCGGCTCCCCCTCGTCAGTAATCAAAATATAATCAGAACTCGGATACCTCGTAGATGGTTGGTGTTCCCTAGTTGACCTTCTCAGCTGAGGTTCAACTGCTTCTGAAGGCTCCCCTTGCTCAGCACCTTCAGTATGCTCATCTACGTCTGCCTCATAATCTCCGGTGGCTGGCTCTACCGGTTCAGGTTCTGACTGCTGCATTCCTTCCTCCATGGCATCATCGTGCGGAATGCTGGCTGGTGTTTAATCATCAACACCGCCACCCGTGGATTTCGACACATCCACGTTTGAGTCTCAAATGGTCTCGTGCTCATGGAATACTACGTCGCAACTCCGAACAGTCTTCTTCTTCTTTGGATCCCAAAGTCTGTAACCGAACTCCTCGTTTCCATACCCAACAAAGATGCAAGGATTCAATTTATCATCGAGCTTCGATCTTTGTTCCTTCAGTACATGCATGAACGCCCTGCAGCAGAACACTCTCAAATGCAAATATGAGATGTCTCTACTGATCCATACATTCTCTGGAATATCGAAATCCAACGCCGATGAAGGTAGTCGGTTGATAATGTAGACTGCAGTGTTGACAGCTTCACCCCAAAATGACTTAGATAGGTTAGCCATTTTGAGCATCGATCGGACTCTCTCCATAATGGTTCGATTCATCCTCTCTGCGACACTATTTTGCTGAGGAGTACCAGGAACTGTCTTCTCATGCTTTATGCCCTACTTGGTGCAATAATCTCCGAACTCATGAGAGATATATTCACCACCATTTTCTGTGCGTAGACACTTCAGCGTCATTCACGTCTCTCTTTCCACCATCGCGTGGAACTTCTGAAAATAATATAACACCTGGTCCTTCGTCTGCAACAGAGATACCCAGGTCGTACGAGTAGCATCATCAATGAAGGTCAGAAAATATTTACTGCCTCCCAGAGATTCGACTTCCATGGGTCCGCATACGTCAGAGTGTACCAACTCCAACTTCTTCATTCGTCGGGTCGAATTCTTCGCGAATGAAACTCTATGTTGCTTCCCAAATAGACAATGATCGTAGGGGTTCAGCGCTTTCCCCTTGGCTACCGGTATGAGGGACTTTCCAGCCAAGATATTCATACCCTTCTCGCCTACGTGCGTCAGCCGTCTATGCCACAAATTTGGAGAAGCATCATCTTCAACTGCGTTCAGTTGGTTAGCACATATCGTCGCATGTGTCTTGTACAGCGAGCAGCATAACTTTCCTCTCGCTACCATCAATGATCATTTGGTAAGTTTCCAGTTGCTATCACCCATCTCGTTGTAGAATCCTTCATTGTCCAGTACCTTCACAAAAATCAAGTTGAGACGAAGATCTGGAATATGTCGCACATCCTTCATCCTTAATGTGCAGCCCACGTTCGTCTGGATACAAATATCACCGATCCCCACAATTTGAGAAACATTTTGGTCCCATCTTGGTAGTGCCAAAGTTTCCCGCCTTATAAGTGGAGAAGTATTCACGCCTTGGAACACAGTGGTAGGAGGTACCAGAGTCTACTACCCACTCGGTGTTTGTATCTGCAACATGACAACATTCTGCTTCATTCACCAGCGTAACCTCTCCATCATGGTTAGAGACGATCGCAGACGTGTTCTTGTCATCGTCTTGTTTCTGCTTTCCGTTGAGAAGCCTACAATTTCTTTGCAAGTGGCCGATTCGTCCACAATGATAGCACTTCCTCATCTCTCTGGACTTGGATCTAGCTTTTGACTTGTCGTATCCTTTCGGACCTCTACTCTTGCTCCGGCCCCTATTCTCCGTGACAAGGGCCTGATTTCCTGTACTGATATTGGCAGCGTCCTTCCGTCGCAACTCTTCATTGTACAGTCTGTTATTCACCATATCCATCGTTACTTTACCGCTTGGTGCTAAGCGATACCACCAACGTGTCCCAACTCTCAGGTAGAGATCCCAGTAGTAGACATGCTTGTGTCTCATCATCAAGGACTAGACCGGTACTTGTAAGTTGAGTCGCCAGTCCTTCAAAGTCATTCAGACGTTCAGCAACTGACCGTCCCTCGTTCAGCTTCATATTCATGAGTTTCCGCATCATGAATACCTTGCTCAGCGCATTCGTCACCTCGTACACACCCTCCAGTTTCTTCCAGAGTATCAGGGGGTCTGTCTCGTTTCTTACATGGTTGTAGAGGCTAATGTCCACCGATTGGCGGATCGCACCTAGCGTCTTTCTTTGCAACTTCTTCCATACATCGTCCTTCGTACCTTCGGGCTTCTTGCCTTCACCGTCGATAGGATCACGGAGGTTTTTGCAATAAAGGTAATCCTCCATCCTTGATTTTCATATGGAGTAATTCGTTACTGTCAACTTGATCATTCCTCCGTCGTTCTCCATGGCCGTCAGTCTACCAGCAACCTATTTAGTATCTTTTCTGATGTGGAAGATCAGTCTCAGCTGCAACCACAGAGCATACTCAGAATACCAATTAGGCTTTGATACCACTTGTTGGGAAGGGTGGTGGGCCCCACGGTGGTCAGTGGGCCCCGCAACGGAAATCAGTCCCGAATTTACTCGGTAGAACGGTCGGGAAAAGTGGGACTCGCACAGTAACTACCACAGTAAAAATAAAATTACCGCAAAGTAAGAAATACACCAGAATTTTTACGTGGAAAACCCTCTGTTAACGAAGAGAGAAAAACCACGGCCGAGTCGGCAAAAATCTTCACTATAGTAAAAATTACAACACTCAATTTTTACTACCTCACGACTTTTATCACTCGTATTTTACCTCACACCTTTTTGTGGATGTGGAACCCTATCAGTTTCTACCCAAACTGATACCCTCACAATTCACTCAGATTACTTCACTCTCAAATGTAAATCTCGAATGAATCTGTGATGATAACAACTGAAGAACTGCAGCCTATTAATAGATGTCTTCAGCTCATCTGGATCGTCCAAATCCAACGCTCAGGATCTCGCCGCATCACCAATCAATACGAGCCGCTCATTCATTATCTTTAGATTTTTTTTAATATATAAAATAATATTATAAGATTATATTAATAATATTATTTTATTTTATCCTCATTTAATGAGGCTGTCTTCGTCGGTGGATCTGTGCTGGACATAACACGGGTGGGACATAGCCTAAAGTTGATGTGTCTGCCTTCAAGCATTTTTCATGATATATATATATATATAATATATATATATATAATTAATATTCCACGATGTTCTAATCATCTCGCGCATTCGTATTGTAGTCCTCCATGATAAATTGAAGAAAGTGGTCTACCAGGAAAAATTTGAAAGAATGTGGTGTTGGTTACACCCAGTGGCTCGTACTTTATCACGGCACGTTACGTGGATTCGTCACTAAAGAAGAAGCAGAGAATTCACTCTGGGTCAGGGAGGACAGGAACTTCCATCCCGGGACTTTCATTTCATTATAGTCTTTTTATCGTTACCATTATTATCCCAATCTCACTCCGAAATATTTTTCCCATGCATTGTAATATTATGTACAGGTCAACCGTTCGAACAAGTTCACATTCCCATCGAAACATGCGAACAAAAAACAATAAACACTACATGATACATATATATACTCTTTTATTAATTGTCAAAGCAAGTTAAAAACTGTCAATACAATTAATAATTTATTAAAAAAATGTGGAAGTTACTTTTAATTATATAAAAAATAAAATAACAATATATAAATGCACACATGTATGAGTGTGCTGGAATATTAGTATGTATTATGTAATGTATAATTACCGCCTCAATTTCTAGCAATATTAGTTAGCGTTGCAGAACTTTTATTATTAATATTTATATGTATGTAATATATATAGAAAGCAGGTACATATTAATAAATAGTATATATTATTAATTACAAGTTTACATATATATATATATATATAATCTATATATATATAATATTTTTTATTGGGGTCGGGTATCGGGTGGAGTTGGCCAAACTCGAGCCCGTCTTAGACCCAACTGAGTTGAGCCCAATTTAATTTTCAGACCCGACGCAATTTTCGACGGATATCCGTTGCAAATAGAGAAAAAAGAATAAAAAGGAACATACCTCGCCGGAATCCCGTCGCCCTGCCCAGATCCGAGAGCTCACAGCCGGCGTCCCATCGGTCCCGATTAAGATTTCGGAGCCACACCGCTTGCTCCGCCCGTCCCATCTCCCCACCGCACACATCAGCCCCTACTTCGTAACCTCCCGCTGCCGGCTGTCTCATCTCGCCACTCCTCACTCAAGTCGGTCCCGCTGCAGCCCTGCAGCACCGCCACCGCAGCCCCGCAACACAGCCCAGCATTCCAGTCCTCTCGTGCAATCATTGTTCAATTTTCAGACACATTTTAAATTTTCGATTAATTGGGCGGTTTCAATTCCCAAAAGAAAATGAAAATTGGGCAGTCAAATTCCCAATAAATGAAAATTGGACGGTCAAATTCCCAAAAACCCTAAACCCAAGATGGAACAAATTATAAATAGTAGCTCATGCCTTTGTACAAACAATGAATCAAATATTATCAGTACAACAAGCTATCTCTCGTGTCATGTGTGATTCTTCTCTGAAAAACAACATACATGCGCTCAAAAGCAAGAAACTGAAGTATCAATAAAATGGACATGAGACGACAATCACCACCACCGAGTCCCATATTATATGAGCACCGGTGCACATAATAGATCCCAATGACATCTCATTACGAGATAATTATGTAATCTAGTCAAGACCAAGAAATAAACCAAGAAAAAAAAAAACAGAAAAACGACGGGTCGATCACCATAATTCCATCACAAAATGGAAGAAAAACGAATGACTGGTCTATTAAATTCAACATTAAACAAAAAAAAAAAATAATTCAATCAAAACAAACTTCATTTCTTCTTTTCACCACCACCGGCAGCCCTGCATCGCAATCAGTCAAAAGAATTTAGTCCATAAATCCCACATTCATGCAACATATATCAAGTGAAATATATATATATATATATATATAAATGAATACGAATAGTTTGAGAGTCATCATGATGCTTCTTAGATGATTAAGAGAATTGGGTCACCTCATCTTGCGGAGCGCACTAGCCATTTCCTCTCTCTTCTTTTTCGCCCTCTTGTGGGTCCCCAGCTTTCTCTTGGCCACCTTGAGCGCGCGCTTGTCTTTCCCAACTTTGAGAAGTTCGGTGATCCTCTTCTCATAAGGGGCAAACCCAGCAACCTCCCTTATAAGACTCCTCACAAAATGCACTCTCTTGCTTGTTTTCTGGATTTCATTCAGATTGAAATTTCTGTGAAGGTATGATATTCCATATATAAGATCCCACCTTCACATTACTTTTAGATACTAAACCAGCAATCAAAGTTTGATGGGAATCAAGTTGTTCAAGGAAGCAACATACCACACACTCCAGTGAAAGAATTCACGAATAATCTCAATCAACAGCCAACACAGATGATGATACAAAAATAGTAGATGAACCATGAATAACACTGTTAAAGCTGTAACATACCCCTTTACGATCCGATGGCCTTGGGGCTAACTCTTTCGGGGTGACAACATGTCCTTTGTTCAGCCCAACAAATAATCCACTGTGTGGCTGCTTTGGAGCCATAACCTAAGTTCACAACATAATGCAGATATTTAGACAAGAGCTGAGTGAGGCCTCAAAACCCATGTTAAAGAAGGAACAGACTTTGTCATAAAAAGCCAACAAGTCCATATTTGCTAGCAATACAAGCATAATCACACTTATTCTACACAAAGTTACCTCACCACATTGAATTCATCAACCAACAACCAAGCGATATTCTAGTATAGATGCGAATAAAAAAAAGTTACTTGACACTGGCAGAAGACAGAAACAAGCAGGGACCTAAACTCTACTACAGAGCATTAGAACATTTGCAACGCACGGCTTGCCTCAGATTTTATCAATTCCGGCACAATACACAAAATTAACACACAAATGAAATATATAGTCACTATTAGCATCTTTTGTGAGTCAGGCATCATACCTTTACTTTACGATCTGTTAACCAAAATGCAGCAAGCTGAGGCGAGCTGACGAAGATAAATTAGGGTTTCGTTTATAAGGCCCATTGTCTTACTCATATTTGGGCCTAAAGGGCCTATTAAGACCTCACATGAAGCCCACCAATGTTGTCTCGATACTCTTGTCACGCAGCTCATGGTGAAAGGTCTCACGTGGAGTGTAATTCTTGTGATATCTTATTCCTTGAACCCACATCCAAGCCCAACATATAAACCTAACCATAGTCATACCTAAAAATAACCGGAATCGACGGTTCCGACCGGCAAACCGCCGATATCCAACCGTCGAATCGGAACTGGTCACCAACCGCAACCGTGAGCCATGGTTGGCCTGTTCCGCGCGGTTTGAGAAAATCCCAAACCGCAAACCGCCGGTTTGGCAGTTCCACCGACTGTTTTTCGTAAAAAAAATATATATTAATTAAATATAATATATCCGTTACAAAAAAATAAAAATTCTAACGTGTCTCGTGTCAGGTCAGTACTCAGTAGCCGTTGGATTTAAAAAAAATAATGTTAGTTTTAAAAAAAAATATTATTTATGAGTGTGTCTAGCCGTTGAATTTAAAAACTAAAAAAAATAAAAAAAAATAAGTTAGCCGTTATGTTTAAATATATATATATATATATATATATATATTATCTAGCCGTTGGAACCGGCGGCCAAATACCCAAAAAAAAATCTATAAATATCATACATCACCCTTCAAAAAATCACAACTCAATTCAATCTCTCTCTTTCAATTATTCACTCTCAAGTTTCAATCATCAATCTCTCTAGTCCACGAATTAAAAATAAACTAATTAAAATATTACTCCGTCAATCTTCGGCCCTCGCCTCGGCTCTACTACACTCCTCAATTCCCGCCCGGCTCTACTACATGGCGCTCCGAATTTTACACACCTCGTTTCTCGTAAGTTTCCACACATTTTATCTAACGGTTTTTTTCTGATATTTTATATTAGGAATGGATAGTCGTCGTCGAGGATCGAGATCGACGGGGAAACAGATTGTTGGTAGTTCATCGCAAGATAACTATCAATATGTTGACTCCCCCGAAATTCTGCTCGATCTTAGTCACGTCATCGGTTCGGACATGGATGGGACGAAGGTCAACACGCAACATGACCAGGAGCACGAGGTTCCGAGGCCGAGGCCGACGTCGAGCGAGAACCAAGCACGCACCGCCGCAACAGCTGCGTTACGCTCGGATATTTTCGCGGTATCCTTCAAGAAGGTACCGACCGAAAGTACAGATTTTTTTAAAAGTTAAATGTAATTATTGTGGTAAAGGATACCCATTTATGAAGGGTGACAGATATGATAATTTTATCGGTCATATCCAGTCAAAACATCCAACTAAGATAAGAATTAGTCAAAGTCAAAGTCAAATGCACGGGGCTACGTGTACGGGTTCGTCCGCTACCGGACAAGGACCCAATGTGAGTCCGACATCTTTGTTCATGTACAACGAAGACCTCGCGCGCAAATAACTTGCAAAATTCATTTGCGCAAAACATATTCCCTTTCGGTTTGCCGATGATCCAATCTTCGAAGAGTGGATCAGAAAGTCGTATAACCCTCAATGGAAGATAGTTTTACGTAGTACCCTTACGTGAGACATTGGGAAGAAGGTACTCGCGTATAAACTCGAGTTAATAGACCTAGGAAATTTAGAGCGTAAAGTGTCCATTGCCTCCGATATATTGAGCGATCACTGGCAAGATCATCATTACATGGGCGTTACATGCCATTGGATTGGTGACTCTTGGACAGTACAAAAATATTTAATTGCATATAGGGAATTTGACACAACACACACAGCTCAAAACATCGCATCCAAGATTAAGATTATATTAGCGGAATATAGGATACTCGAGAAGATTTTCTCAGTATCCTTTGACAATGCTAGCGCTAATACCGCGAGCATTGATGATTTAATTAAGTATTGTAGACCGTCATTTGGCGGTCGATTCTTCCATGTCCGATGCTTCTGTCATACTTAACATATGTGTTCAGGACGCACTCACACTAAGACACACATTATACCAATACGAACGGCAATAAGTTATGATGTGATACTCTTCTGTACTGAAGAAGTGGAAGCGTTATTGTAGAAGTGTGGTCATCACGTCCAAAAAGTTTGCCTTAGATGTACCCAACAGATAGGAATTCCACCTACAAGATGTTGGGTACGTCGTACGAATATCGTCATGCCTTGTGCGATTTCTACAACGAAAATGTCAAATTCGGCGTAACGATACATCCTACGATGTGGGATGGATGCAACGGCATATGTGAAATACTTCAAGTATTTCAATGCCACGAAGGAGATGTCGGGAACATACTACCCGACATCAATCTTAGCTTTAGATCAGTTAAAGTCGCATGCATTCTAAATGCTTTTTGGAGGACGAGTTTGCGGGTGCAGCCGTTTTAGCCATGAAGGCTAAATGACTAAAATACGTTTGAGAACTACCTGATATCTTCATCATAGCGAAGATATTGGACCCCATAATGCGCCTAGATGGGACAGATAGTTTTTTTGGCACTACACTACCACTCCATTGCGGCTGATTTTAGTGCTCTACCCGAGAACTACCATATTCAAGTAAGGAATATAGTGTATGACTCTTTAAAGGCAATTTAGAGAGTATAAGACTGATATTGGCCAAGACCCAACTCGATCGAGTTCGGGTCAATCCTCTACTACTTCTAGTAATAGTGGTACTGGTAGCGGGAGATACTTAGCCACCTACTACAACATCATCAACTCGAGCAAACGCCAAAGGTCGCAAAATCCATTCGTAGAAATAGATAACTGTTTGTTGACCACGTTTAAGTTTGCCAAGGACGACGATCAATTCAACGTCCTCAGATGGTGGTCGTTGATGTCGCCAACGTATCCAACGTTGGCGAAGATCGCTCGGAAAATCTATGTCGTCCCAATTTCAACCGTCGCGGTGGAACATGCCTTTAACATGGGCGACTTAACTTTAAGTGCAATGCATTTGAGGGTGACGGTAGAAAATGTCGAATACCATTGCGTTCTCGATGATTAGCCGAACATCGAACACAAGATTTAAAGTGTTCGACGACACCACTGGCACAAAGACTAGTGGCGGCGGCAACTACGAGTAGAGAATCACCGAAAACGCCGAAAAAAGATAAGTACCTCTCATTAGGGGTGAGCAAATTCGGATATCCGAAATCCGGATATTCGAATTTTTGGATATCTAAAACACAGAACCGTATCCGATCCAGTTTTAATCGGATATCCGAAAATCCGAATATCCAAATTTCGGATATCCGTAATCCAAATTTTTATTTCGATTAATTTTTTTAAAAAAAATAAATTGTAACGTATTCGAATTTGTTTTCAGCTCTCCATTTATTTTCACGAATGATATAAATTCAATCCGATATATTTTATTTGGGTCAAATTATGGTATTGAGCTATTTTTCTTATTTTTTCCCTCTTTTTGGGCCTAATTGTTCTTTGTTTTTGGGCTATTATTTAATTTATTTATTTCTTTTAAATAATAAATCGGATACCGGATATCCGAATTTTAGTACCGAGCGTATCCGCATCCGATCCGGTTTATGTTTAATATTCGGATTCAGATCGATCCGATTTTAAAAACCGGGTATCCGGTTTCCAGAATTTATAAACCGGATACCGGATCGGATTTTGGATTCCGGATATTTTTGCTCAGCCCTACCTCTCATTGTATTAATTTTTTATTTATATTTTTAAATAATTACTTACTAATACAATCTCATTTTTCAGCCAACGTCTCTAAGCAACCGCCTGCGTGACATTCGAGCCCGACGACAAAGCCCGAAAAAGATAAGTCCTTAATACTAATTTCATTTATTTCAACTTAAATTATTCTTTTTTTTAAAGAAAATACTAACTTATACATTGTTATATTTCAGCATCTAATCTAAAATATTTCAAGTTCGATTCTGACGACGAAGCCCGCAAAAGATAAGTATTCAATTTTGTCAACTTAATTTATTGATTAATTTTTTTATGCTGCAAAAAAATTTCTAACTTGTACTGTACATTTTTTCTCGGACACCGAATAACATTGGCAACTCAACGACACAACACTATGATGAATAATTTATTTATTTTTCCTTACTTTGTATTTTGTAATTTGTAAATGGTAATTGTATCTAAATTTTTGTAATGAAATTTATGTTGAATAAAATTTTTGTACAGAAAACCCTAATTATGTATCGAAAATATAACGAAAATATCCTAATTAGGTACCAAAAAGTATCGAAAAATACACCAAAAAATAAATACAAAAATAAAAATAAATATAAAACCCGGCGGTTTAATCGCCGGTTCAACCGTAACCGCTGGTTATTGCCCAACCGTTGTTCGGAGATGACCAACCGGCGACCGTCTCCGGCCGGTTGTGGACGGTTGGTCAATTCGACCAACCACCGTTGGGCATGACTACCTAACCAGGGTTCCATTATGAAATAAATTAGCAATAGGTAGAGTAGCGTAATCTGCTTATATGCAGGTCATTCACATTGTACTTAATCGATGTAAGACTGAGTTTGATTGCCCAAAAAAAAAAATCTAAACGCAACTACCAAACGATTATCCTCTTCAATGATAATCATCTTACAACGCTGTTTCCGAATAACGAGCACCCCACCTAACCAACATCAATGCCAATAATACTTTCGACAAAAGACACCAAATCGAATGGACATGCTCTCAGTCAACCATTCAACGAAATCCGCCAAAATTGTTGTAATGGTCGAGCATGCGTTACATTGCATTTGGAATAGAACCTCGCTCTATACCTGTTAGAATTTAAAAATCTCTTTTAGCCCAAATTAAGAAGCCCAAGTGAGTATCAACTCTAAAATCTATATTTCTTCTATCATGGGTTTCTTCCCCATAATCTGATTCTGTCAGCCTTTCCTTTTAACCTCTTCAAACACATTCATCACATGCATGTCTGTAGTCAATTGGTACCATGAACCTGTTGCAAATGAGTTGGCATCCATCAGACTTTTTGCTAAGTGCTTGATATCACTAGCTAACGAAGATCTTCTTGAGTATCGGTGGTTGATGATAATATGCGAAAATATAGAATAGAAGAAGTTAATACTTGATTAACAAATACAGGAACCATAGGGAGAGCTTCTCCCCATCATCCTCACACATTTCTTCTAGATTGGAGTGAAAACAACCGATAAGAGCCGAGTAATTACATGAGAGACATTCAACTATAACATAGGCATGACAGGTGAGAAAATTCCTTCTCCAGTGTCCAAAAATCATTCAATCGCCACTACATTATAACGTAAAAAATATAAAAGGCTTTATCTTAGCACCAAAAACATAAGCAATGTGCCGAGAAAGATAAAGAGGGAAGGGATAGCTTAAGTGGCTCGATTGAAATCCAAAGAGGTTTTAAGCTTGAATACAAAACCCAAGCCACCGCATATCACAAATTACAAGGGTTTATCCATCAAATATTGATAGTTATGAGAACAAGGAACGGTAACAAAATACCCAAAAGAAAAATAAACACTCAAAATTAACTCCGGGATTGAATATTTAGAGCGAATCAGACGACGAAATTGCTTTCTTAATTGAGCAAGAGGTCTTGAAAGTTTCGACTTGCGATTGACATTTGCTATGATCCCCTTTGTTTTCCTCCAAACACTTCTTAAGCGCTTCTACGTCACATGGAGACATAATCTTTCTCACCGTAGAGCTTCTTCCCTCGTCGTTGATCTCTGATTTTGCTTCCATCGAGCGACACCGAGTTCAATTTTCTCGATTGCTCGCTCGTCTATCGTTCAACCGCTCGGTCTTCTCAATTACAACCCAAACCTCTTAAAATGCATATAGTAATCTGTGCAAATCCATTTTTTGTACGGAAAATAATATTTAAGAAATAATTTTTCTTTTACAAATAAAATGTAGGGTAAATTATGCAATACCCGATTATAATGAAATGCACATAACTAACTTATGCTTTTTTTAATTGTGTAAAACTCTCTTGTGCTATCCAAAAGTTTGCAACGCGTTCCCGGTGTTATTTAAAACTTAGCACAGTGCCCATGTGTGGTCGAAAACTTAGCACCATACCCCATGTATTTTTTAAAGCATAGCATTATACCCCCTAATTATTAGCCATTTCCGAACCATATGAGTTTTTATGCTTATTTTCCAAACCATAGGTGGGTTATATGCTATTAAAATCTTAAATGCCAATGAAGTCTTGTTCTAGTGGTCAAGTAGGGGGGCCTTAAGGATTTTAGGGCTTAGGTCGTGGGATCAACCATCCTCCCATAATTTCCTTGAGCAGTCCCCACGGACTTTATAGCTCATGACTATCGTTGTCAATTGAGTTTGAGACGTATTCATCTGGCCCGGGGACACCTCTGGAGTGTGTGGTGCAATTAGGCATCCGCTAGTTCTAGCCCAGGCCGGTATTTAGGGGCTAGCCATAGCCAGGTCAAGTGGAGATACCTCGGGACAACAAGTAATTAAAATCTTAAATTAAAAAAATTCTTAAAATATTGAATATATTATGAAATATTATATTAAGATGTGAATGTTTTTAATGTTGATAAAATTAGGTTTATTAAATGTTAAAATTAGTTGATTATTGATGAGATGAGATAAGATGTATTTAATGTCGTAAATGTTAGATGAAATAGTAGAAATTTTTCTACTATAAATAGACTGATGTATTTGTATTGAATCATATCGAAAAAATTGATAATATTATCTCTCTGCAATTCCCGTGTTTATATTTTTGTTCTTGTCCAGTTATAATAGTTTTATAACACGTTATCAGCACGAGCGCTCTCCGGCAACGATCAACCTCCGGACAAGATCTTATACAACTATAATCGAGGTATGGTAATTTTATTTTGTGTACGGTGAGTTTATTTATAACACTCGTACACTTATGTTACGAACTATTAAAATTATATAAATATAACATATATACCACTAAAACGCCTTAGTTCGAGTGGTTTCGCGGAATATCGTCACTACAAGTGATGTAAGGTCCAGATTTCGAATCCCAGTGGTGGCGAGTGTAATTTTATTTTTTGACGAGATTTTGAAAAGAGCGATTTAAATATATTATTTATTTTATTGATATCTCAAGTATATATCATATATTTGAATTAATTTTGGACTATACGGATGGAAATATTTTATTACCACTAGGAGAAATTAAATTTATTTTATTAAGAAGAAATACATATATTTATCCATCTCAGATTATTATGATTTTCTTATAAGAATCATGTCGTTTTATACAAAGATGAATCTTGCGCTTCTTACTTTATTTACCGTGATGCTTATCGGGTGGTGAATAATATTTTTACAGTTGTTTCTAAAATATAGTTATTAATTGTAATATTTTTCATTATTATGATTACCAAAATATAATTTATATTTTGAAGAATGTTGCTATACACGATGATTGATCTCCTGATTCTTGCTCTACTTACGACGATAATTATCTATATGTGGATTATGTTTTTACCAAGATTTTACGAGAGTGATTAATTACGATATTTTTTAATCCAATAATATATGTTTCTTATGAAATATATTTTGTGATAGAAAGATGTCACTCTACCTGATGATTGATCTCTTGACTACTATTATTTTTACGATGACAATCATCGGGATGTTAACTTTATTTTTCGTAATGATTTTTACAAAAGAAGATTAATTGTAATTTTTCTTTAAAGTATTTTTACGATAAACTTGTATTGATATTTATATTGAAAATATTAATGTTATTCACATCATATATTTGTTTTATACTTTATAATTTGAGTATTAAAACGTGTTTTTTATTTTATGATAGTATGACGAATTTGCAAAGTCTCGAGTTTGTTGCCCTTGACATATCAGGAAAGAATTATTCATCTTGGGCACTACACGCAGAGATTCATCTAAAAGCAAAAGGTTTGGGTGACACTATTGTCGACCCAAAAACCACAACGGGTGCATGTGACATCACTGATACTGTAAAAACCACAAACGATCAGGATAAGGCAAGAGCTTTGATAGTTCTTCACCACCACATTCCTGCGGATCTGAGAGTTGAATACTTAAATGAACAAGATTCCGTTGAATTGTGGAAAAATCTGAAAGATCGATTTGACCACCTGACAACTGTTATCCTCCCAAAGGCAAGGTATGAATGGATGCATTTAAGATTACAGGATTTTAAATCCGTAACTGAATATAACTCGGCTGTTCATAAGGTGACTGCCACACTGAAATTGTGTGGAGAAACATTCACCGAAGACAGTATGCTGGAGAAAACATTCAACACTTTTCATCCATCAAATATGATAATGCAACTGCAATATAGGGAGAGGAGATTTAAAAAGCATTCAGAGTTAATCTCTTGTTTATTGTTGGCTGAACAAAACAATGAATTGTTGGTGAAAAACCACAAATCCCGACCGACTGGTTCTACTGCAATCCCTGAAGCGAATGCAGTCAAATGTAATAATGATAGTAGTCGAAGCAATGATCGTGAATGTGGTCGTGGACGTGGCCGTGGTCAAGGTCGTGGTCAAGACCGTGGACGTGGCCGAGAAAATTACAGCGGTGGTTATCAGCATTTCTGTGGTGGTTATCATAGCAATCGTGGGGGTCATCAGAATTTTCCCCAGAAGAGGAAAAATTACGAATATAATGATGAGAAGAGGCACACTGAACAAAAGAACAATGATGAGCATGCTATCGTTGCGGTGGTTCGGGCCATTGGTCACGTAACTGTCGTACGCCCAAACATTTGGTTGAATTATATCGACAAAATAAGGGCAAAGAAAAGAGAATTGAAACGAATTTTGTTCAAAGTGATTTGGCCTATGCTTCTGGGACAAAAGATGAAAATACACATTTCGAAACTGCGGATTTCTAGTTTTTCCTGAAGAAAACTAATATTATCGTGTGCTTTATTATTATGTGTATTGTATGCTTTATTATTGTGTGATTTATTATGTATCGTTTGGAATGTTTTATTATGTTACATGTTTACTTGTGATATATCTGTTTATTTTAATAATGATTATTATGTGTTTGTTTATAAAGGAATTTGTCTGATGGAAACGAACATGTATGGAGAATTATGTCTTGCAGACTATGCAACAACCCATACGATTCTGAAGAATATAAAATATTTCGATCATCTTGAAATGAAAGAAACAAGTGTTATTATCGGGTAGCACAAATATAATTGAAGGCTCCGGAAGAGCCAACATTTTACTATCCAGAGGAACAAGGCTGATAATTGAAAACGCCTTATATTCTCCTAACTCTCAAATAAATTTATTGAGCTTTAAAGCTATTCGACATAATGGATATCATGTTGAGACTCCAGAAAAAGCAGATGTTGAATATTTGCACATTACAAAGTGAGTTTCTAATGATAAAAGAATTATGGAAACATTACCTTCTTTTGAGTCAGGGTTGTATTACACATATCTTAGAACGATCGAATCGTATGCTATCATAAACCAGAAGTTTACTAATGACGGTACATCTAATGTTTGGAATGACCGGTTAGGCCATCCCGGTGCAATTATGATGCGGAAAATAATTGAGAATTCACGTGGGCATTTAATGAAGAATCAAATATTCTTCAAAGTAATGAATTATCATGTGTCGCTTGCTCTAAAGGGAAGTTAATTATTCGGCCATCACCAGCGAAAATAAAGAATGGATCCATAACATTTTTGGAGCGTATACATGGTGATATTTGCGGACCGATACATCCATCATGTGGACCATTTAGGTATTTCATGGTATTAATTGATGCATCGACTAGATGGTCTCATGTATGTTTGTTATCAACACGCAACATGGCGTTTGCGAGACTGCTTGCACAAATGATCCGACTAAGAGCACATTTTCCATATTATCCGATAAAGAAAATACGTCTTGATAATGCTGCTGAATTTACTTTCAAGGCATTTAATGATTATTGTATGTCTATCGGAATTGATGTTGAGCATCCCCGTACCACATGTTCATACGCAAAACGGTCATGCAGAATCGTTGATCAAACGCTTGCAATTAATTGCAAGAGTGATGAAGTCGAATTTACCCTCGTTTTGCTGGGGACATGCTATATTGCATGCAGCAGCACTAATACGCATCAGGCCAACAAGTTATAATGATGTCCCCTCATTACAAATGGTTCATGGTCAGGAACCAGATATTTCCCATCTAAGAATTTTTGGATGTGCAGTATATGTTCCAGTTGCTCCACCACAACAAACAAAGATGGGACATCAAAGGAGGTTGGGAATATATGTCGGATATGAATCTCCATCGATAAAAAGTATTTGGAACCTCTAACTAGAGATTTATTGACGGCCAGATTTGCTGTCATTTTGATGAATTGAATTTTCCGACATTAGGGGGAAAAAAGAAACAGCTGGAGAGAAATGTTAGTTGCAATGAATTATCGCTAAATCATTATGATCCTCGAACTAAAGAATGTGAACTAGAAGTTCAAAAGATAATTCATTTACAGAGTTTAGCTAATCAACTGCCACAAGGTTTTACTGACCTTAAAAGAGTGACAAAGTCACATATTCCAGCTGTTAATGCTCCTGCAAAAATAGATGTTCCTGTAGAACATAGTATTGAGCCTAAGCCATAGCTAAAGCGTGGTAGGCCCTCGGGTTCCAAAGATAAAAATCCTCGGAAAAGAAAGGGAGCAAATAATAATAAGAATAGTCCAACCGAGGATTTATCGACTAGAGAAGAGTCGATGTGCATAAAATATAATGAGAATGAAGGTGAAGCACTTCCTTCACTGTATGAAGGTGAAGCACTTCCCTTCAATTATTTTCAGGAAATTGGTATATTCAATTGGAGTTCGAATCCGAGATTTATAATGATGTTATCATCGGGGAGAAAATACGCGTTGCACTCTTTTTTCCTTCACTGTGGTTTTTCCCATGTGGTTTTTCTAGTAAGGTTTTTAATGAGGCAATAAATGAAAGCGTATCAAAAGGAATTATGTACTCTTTTTCCTTCACTAGGTTTTTATCCCACTAGGTTTTTCCTAGTAAGGTTTTTACGAGGCAAATTCTTTGAAAAACATCCAAGGGGGAGTATTATGAAATATTATATTAAGATGTGGATGTTTTTAATGTTGATAAAATTAAGTTTATTAAATGTTGTAAAAATTAGTTTATTGTTGATGAGATGAGATAAGATGTATTTAATGTTGTAAATGTTAGATGAAATAGTAGAAATTTTTCTACTATAAATAGACCGATGTATTTGTATTGAATCATATCGAAAACATCGATAATATTATCTCTCTACAATTCCCGTGTTCATATTTCTGTTCTTGTCCAGTTATAATAGTTATATAACAAAATAAGTATATATATATATATATATATAATTACTGGACAACATTTAGAAAATACTAATATATGTTACAAGTAATAAATTATTTCCCTCCTTATTTTAATTACGTTATTCTACAAAAAAAATATTTAATAAATATAAATAAAAATGTTCACGAGTCGATTTTAGTATATAACTATTTTTGTGGCCGCAAGTTGTGCGTCTAGGAGAACACTTCAACCCGAAAATGAATCACGCAAACTTAATACGGAAATGTATAACCGAAAAGTATAATCTAACCCTTTTTCTGCCAGCGATATTAGTTAAGACTCCTTACCCAATTGATTTATCATTGCAAGAAGACATGATTCCATTTCCATGGCTGTGGATTATGAATCCTGCATAACGCATCTCATATGCCTGTAAAAACATCAAGATAGCAGTTACTGAGCAGTTAATGAAGAGTTGGATTGATTATAGCAGCTTCTCCACTTCATCAAACAACAACAACAAAACATCTCGGGAACATCCACAAAACACAATCAAGAATCACAACTCATTCAAAACAAGAGGCGACAGAAGCACATAAATGAAAAAATCACAGAAAATCAGATGCCCACTTTAATTTTCAAGCATTTATTACCCGAATGGACATGACGACAAGTTGTTAGGATGTGGGAACAACATCATCATGGATTTTTAACGGTGATGCTCTCAGCAGTGCCCGATACGCATCCCACGTTATAGAAGTGGCGACAGATCGCAAAATCGATAGAGAATTCGGCAAGTTCAAGTATCAACAAGTCATTCTCGCTCCCATTCACTGAAGTTATTGAGCCCACAGACACTGAAGAGGTCTCCCGGAGGCGAGACCAGTCTGTTGGATCGGATGGGTAGGTCTAGGTGGCGCAGTGATCGACGGTTGGTAGTTTCCTCTCTCCACGGCTCCGTTGTGTCGTCAGAGGACTGCTCGGTGGTGGTGGAGCTTCTGCTTTTGTCTTTTGGGCACATCGTCGGGGACGATACAACTTCAACGGTGCTCCCACTTTGTAGAGAGAGAGAGAGGTCAACGTGTTCTCTGCTTAGTTTGGTTTCATTAACCCCAACTGATTTGTTCACCAATAGTTTTATTGATAGGTGGAAAAATATTAATTTCTAGTAATTTTCTAATTTGAGGTTACTTGCAGCTTACATGAAACAGGATGATAACCGGTGGATAACCTCTTTTAATTTAGTAATAGAATTGATACGAAATTCTAGAAAAACTTGGATAACCCGATTCTTGTACGCAATATAGCGGGAGTAACTAATAGTATAGTCCTATAACTTTCAGTAAAATCGGATTTCGTCCTATAACTTATTCACGTCCAGAAATGGTCGTATATGTTTATACCAATTATTATAAACAGTCCTTTTTTAAATATTCCAACCAAAGTTTTATCCTAGTCGCTGAATAACATGTCACCTACCTAATTAAAAAACACCTTCACACATCACTCGAGATCGCCATCCCTCTGCGGGTGAAATAATAAATTAATTCTCAGACTCGTGCTTCAATAAAACACTTCACATCCATCGACGGGCGGTGATGATGAGGACGGGTGGCAGGAGTGGCCGACCGAGGGTGTGACTAGTGGTGTTGGGCGGCGATGGCCGACTGCGAGAGGGACGACCGAGGGCTGAAAGGTGATTCCGGCGAGGTCGGCGGATCTTGTGGTAAGAGGTGGAGGTTGTGAGGTCGGGCGGATCTAGTGGCAGGAGAGGTCTGGGAGGCAGTGAGAAATTCAGGTGAGGTAGGCGGATCTAGTGGCAGGTACATGGCTTCGATGGTGGCAGATCCGGCAAGGGGTAGCCGATTGTCGTGGGGTCTGCAATCTGAGGGGAAATAGATGGATTATGGCAGGTGAGAATGGGCACACGACATTAAAGTCTGTAGCTTGATAGTTTTTTTCTTTTTCAGATTGATAAAGCCCGTGAGTGACGATGATGTGGACCAATGATGTGGCTTTCCTGTGGGATGCCCTGTCAGCTAGGGGTGGGATCGGGTCAGGTTTGGACGGGTTTCGGGTAGATCGAGTCGGGTACCCGACACATGAGGGTATATATTTATATACCCGATCCCGACCCGACCATAGTCGGGTACCCGAAACCCGCGGGTAGGGTTCGGTTTTTTCTTTTTCTTTTTTTTTTTAAATTTTTTAATATTTTTTTTTGTTTTTTTAACAATTAAATGAGCTTAAATTAAGTTTAATTCTAACAAAATAAATTCTAACACCATCAAAAATAAAATAAATTCAACATCAACAATAAAATAATTTAAACACCATCAACAATAAAATAAGTTAAACGCTGTCAAAATTGAATAATTTTCATACAATTAACAATAAAATAAATTCAACACCACCATCAAGCATCAACGATAAATAAGTTCAAGTTACAATATAGACAATAAATAAGCTCACAAAATAAGTTGTTCAATACCTTACATCATACCATCACCATCATCCATGCATATACGATACGATAAAATGACCTCACAAATAAGTTCAACACAATCATAAATAGTACTACATAAAAAGTTGTTCAACCATTAAGAAACAAAGGTTCACCATCAAATAGTAAAAATCGATCCACGTCACATTTCACACATCAAATAGCGATTGCCGATGTATCCACGCACGTGCTCTCCAATTCTACAAAAGAATAAAAAAAATAGCCAACAAACCAATTGGTAAATATCAAGTAAAGCATAAAGTAAAATGAAAACATACCCTTCTCGATCTTCTCGATTTCGCTCAAGTCCTCCTCAAGATTTATTGGTTTCGAATCGCGACGAATCCAATCTTGGATGCATATTAGAGCGCACAATTTTAGGGGACAATAAACTCCTAAAAGCTTCAAGCACATGACCACCCGTACTAAAAGTGGACCCGGAAGCAACCGTAGAGACCAGAAAGGCCAAAATATCTCGAGCCATCTTAGAAAGCACCGGGAAGCGATGAGAATTCAATTTCCACCACTTAACTATGTCAAAACCATCATATGGGTCCTCAATATATTCGCTCAAATATTTATCCAATTCCGACTTCACACGTTCACTTTTTCCGTCTCTCTCTCTCTCTTTCTCATTTCATCAAACAAACATGTGGCATTTGTAGCAATGGACAAGAACGAACCATCGCTAACTAGTTGTGGAGCAATTGGACTATTGGGTACTCCATATCTCAATTTGTACACCGTGAACAATTCTTGGATGTCACACCTAACTTGTTCTTTCATCATCAACGAGGTAACATAATCGGGATATAACCGGTCAAACAAGAAATCAATCATCTCCCACTTGGAGCGAGGATCAAGAATCACGACATAATACATAATCTTGTTCACATTCTCTATCGACCCCCAATATTTGTCGAATTTAAGCTTCATTCTACGAGCCATATTTTTTAGTTCTCCATCGTCTTCATCTAACCAACTTTGTAGAAGCAAGTCGACGGTAGTTATTTCATGAAAAGACATGACATACAAAGAACCTGAAAAGGCCAACGTAAGCTTGTAAAAATGGCTCAAACATTTTACTAACTTGGCTCTTTCCCAATCATCCGTCGTGGGAACACTGTAAAATGGCTCGGCTCATTCGATAGATCATTAACAAATGTCGCATCTACGTCTCCAAATTTTTAAACGCTCTAGAAAAATATATCGCCGACTCCATCATCAAGTATGTGGAATTCCACTGAGTCGGTACATCAAGACTCAATCCCTTAATCGTCTATCATTTCACGGTTTTGGCGCATTCAAAATACTGTTTTAGTCTACTCGACAAGTTCTTAATGTATCGAACAACTCCTCTAATACGAGAGATAGCATCATTTGTTCTTTCAACCCATCTTCCACGACAAGATTAATAACATGAGCTATACATCTCATATGAATGTACTCCCCCCCCCCCAATACTTGTACCAACATCACAACTATTCTTCAAATAAGCAATTGCACCGTCATTTGACGATGCATTATCAACCGTAACGGTAAATATCTTATCAATTTCTCACTCAAATAAGCATTGTTCGACACCGTTGCCTACTTCCTCACCTTTGTGACCTAAGATCGGGCAAAAGTTCAAAATTTTCTTTCTCAAAATCCAATCATCATCAATGAAGTGGGCCGTGAGACACATATAATTGATTCTCTTAATCGATGTCCACGTGTCCGTCGTAATACAAACGGTTTGTGATTGGTTTATTATAAGCGACTTTAATCTATCTCTTTCGCTCACATACATGTAAATGTCCTTTGTTATAGTTTTCCGTGAAGGAATTCTAAACATAGGACAAACAAACAACAAGAAGTGCCTAAACCCTTATTCTCAACGGTTTTAAAAGGCAACTCATCAACGACAATCATGTAACAGAATGTATCAATTGCCTTACCATGATCGAATCTCCAAGTGCCTAGTGTACCGTCTTGATCATTCCCACAACCCCGGGACGGTTGAAAGCAAGAAGAGTTTGACTTGTTTGAACTTCTTGTGGCTTCTTTTTGCACTATTTATAGTGATTCCTGAGAGAATTGGTTCCATGTTTCCTTGGATCGGCTTTAAGTTCACTATCACAATACTTGCACCTCGCCTTTTGAATTTCGTCACTTTACAAAAGAACTTGTTTAGTGTTCTCAATACTTTAATATAGATGCAACGACAATTTTCTTTTCGACCCTTTCGTTTACCTTCGGCTTCTATCTCCTTTTCAAGATCAATATCATCCATGTCGACACTTTGACTTGGCGGAATATCATTAGCTCCAATGTTAACATGATGTTCGATATATTCTCAGTTAGCTTCTTTTCCGATACAAACATCCCTAGTTGAAGCTTCACTTAAAACACGAGTATTACAACTATGACTTGCCATTTATAAATAAAAACATTCAACCCATATATTAAAATTCGAGCATAATTCAACCCGAATACTTAACGAACCCAAACCCAAATGGCCAAATCGACACCCAAAATCGTATGATGAAGTCTAACAATGAATAGAAGCTAATAGAACCATAGAATCATCAATTGAAACCGAAAATTGAATGAAAACAAAAAATCCTGAAACTAACAAAATTAGGGTTCTTAAAAAATAATATACCTTTAGGTTTAAATCTATGTGGCCCGAGGTGATGACGAGGACGACGCGCGACGAGGAGGTGGCTGACAGACGCGACCGACCGACGAGAGGCTGAGAAGGTCGTGCTCGTGGTGCGGTGGTTGTGAGCAGTGCGCGTCGAGGGACGAGGTCGAGGAGTGTTGTTGCCTGTTGTACGTGTAAGCATGTGTTGTGTGTGTATTGTGTGTTTGTGCCTATTTATGTGTTTGGGCTTTTTTTTTATTGAAATTCAATTGTGTGTGTTGGGCTCTTTTTATTATTTATAGTAAATTTATGCGGGTACTCGACGGGTTAATCAAGTAGCATAATTCTACCCGCTACCCGACCCGCGGATGCCGAATCGGGTATCGAGTAGTACCCAATACCCGATTTTCTACCCGATCGGGTCGGGTCGGGTTCTCGATACTCGCACCCGTTTGCCCATCCGTAATGTCAGCTCCGGTGGTTGACTAGGATAAAACTTGGCCGAATTAAAAAAGACTGCTTATAATAATGGTATAAACATATAGGACCATATCTTGACAAGATAAAGGGACAAAATCCGATTTTAGGGAAAGTTATAGGACTATATTATTAGTTGATCACTAATATAGCAGTTGTCCTAAAATATACTTCAATGTCTATCCCGTGCAATAAAGGCAACATTATAAGATTGGATCATTAAGTATATTCGATTTTTGTTATATGGTAAGTTTGTTTGATAATTGTAAAAATATGTCAATAACTTACTATGTCAAAATTCAATTGGGTTTACGGTCATTTTTCCGACAAAAATCGTCGAAAATCTTACATAGCTGATGACATGTCAACTGCCATGTGAGTGAAAAATAATCCATCTCATCAACCATGTAGGATTGCCGAGGGTTTTTTGTCAGAAAAATGACTTAAGACCAAATTTTGTTTCAACATATGAAGTTAGTGTCTTATTTTTTGCAATTATCGAACATAGTGACCCAAAAAACGAAAACAATTATACTTAGCAACCCAGTATTATAACTTTACCTGCAATAAATAATGTGAAATCTTTACATTTCCAAGTATTTCGACATGAATGGGAATCTCAACCACTTTTAATGTTCGATTTTTACCCGTGGATTGTGTTATGGGCATGTTAGTACGCAAGCCCGGACAAAATTTGTTGAGTGAAACTACGCAGATTTTGCCATTTTTTGTATTCATGTAAGATCTTACTAATGGAACCACCATTACATATTCCAAGTAAATATGTAATATATAACCGAGGGCCAATATAAGAATTAACACCAGTTACAGAAAACGTAGGTCCATGGTTAAGTTGTAGCAAACAAGATTTCATGAAATACATGTTAGGTAATGTCGTATTTGTAGTGTAAATGGGTCTTCCCGTTAATCTTGATGGCCAATGTACTCACTTGACCAAGTTGTTCTGCACTTTCTTTCGATTTTGCATCTTCATCAAATAATGTGACTTCTTTCAAATCATGGCACACAGCTCACCTGCTTCAATGGAACCAATAAAATGAATCAAGTAAATCAGTAAAAAAAATCTTTGAATCAAAATCCAACTTGCATAATTAGGTTCTTTAGTTCAGTAGACAAATTGAGCTTAGAAGGTGAAGACAATTCATCCCATGAGAGGATTACTTATAACTCAAGAATAGCAAATTCTAAAAATTGATTAGTGAAAAGCATAGGGGAAAAAACGCGAGAATAAACTCTTTTTTTGTTCCACCTATTAAAACCAACATACACATGTACGATTGTGCCTTCCAATAACTTCTCTTTTTTCCAGCGAGAGCCAGGGCTCGTGAGATTTTCAGCTCTTGCAGGACTACGTGGCAATGAAGGAGATGCAGTTGAGTTTTGTTGAGAGAAGGGTGACATCATTAAAGGAGGACGTGATAATGGGTGACTTCGATGATTTGACTTACATTGTAATCCAACCCACTCCGGCTCGATGATGACTTGGCGTTACAGCATCACTGTGACTCTTTGAAGAAGGACGAGAACTAGTGCTCCTAGGCCTAGGGTTTTGAGAATACTCAGGGCCTCCTCTACTATGATGCAAAATAATTGACCATATCTCAAGAATCATATTAATCAACTAACTAATGTCAACCCTAACTTCTATATGAACACTTTAGAGAGAACCAAATGAACTAGAATCAGTACCAGTGAGTCAAATAACGTCCAATCGAAGTCTGATACAGGTGCACTGAAATCTACTTCCTTCATCGTAACAATCATAGCAAATGTATTGATCTCATTTATAAAAATTGTTAAGAATATGTTTTAGGAGTTCATGTGTTTTAGTTTTCTTTTAAAATGGCAGTTACTATGTCTGGACTTTGAATTACCGTGAAAGTGGTTATTAGGTCTTAGCCGTAACGTAGTGGAAAATTAATTTTTTTCTGGTAAAATACGAGCCGAAGCTAAGTGATAATTACATCGAGATATAGCATGGTATGATAAACCCTACAATATCACATACTAGCAATGAAGAAAGGTCATTATGAATATAATACAACAGATGAACTCCAATTGGCATTGATACCGCTTTCTTAGGAAGCCAATCCGCACAATAATTTCCTTCCCGAAACATGTCTTATACTAACTTGCCAATCCCGAGCTATGACTTAACGAATATCTCCAATCAATGGCGAAGCGAAATTGCATGATCGTCGTCCCGTGATATCATAGTCAACACGATAAGTGAATCAACTTCTACAATAATCCTCGACATCCCATCTTCCAAGCCATGTTAAGCCTCGTGATCACTCGCCACAGCTCAGCCACAACTGCAAAAGCACATCCCTAACCGTGCATAAAGCTTCTAATCCAGTTTCCATCCTCATCTCGAAGAATTCCTCCCGCTCTTGTTGGTCCTGAATTTCCTCAAGCAACGCCATCTATATATAACTTATTTGCATAATGCATGATGTTAATGTGAAAATACAGTTCCCCATCTCTATAATTGCTGTTGAAAAAAAAAAAAAAACAACAATTGGTATCAGACTATTCATCCGAGACCTTAATTTTTTAAGATCATGGACTGAAACAAGTCTCTCGACGATTGATCTGGCGGCGTTCGATAGCGACAACTACTAGCACTGGACAGTACGTATGGAGACATATTTGGAGACTCTCGATCTATGGGAAGCAGTGGAAGCAAATTATCAAGTTCCCGGACTTCCCAACAATCCTACGATGGCTTAACTGAATCCGCAACAAAAAAGACAAGGAAATCAAAGACAACGACATGCTTGTTTGCTGCAGTTTCATCCACCATTTTCACTCGGATTATGTTTGTATAGTCCGCAAAAGAGATCTGTATATGAAGAAGGATTACGAAGGCGACGAACGAATGATGCTGAATTCAAAGAAAGGAGGATTGTGAGATGATCAAGGAGTATTCCGACGACAAATTGACTTCTTGGTTCTGAATTTACCGATTCGTGGATAATCGAAAAACTCTCGTTGCAATACTCGAAAGATATGGAGCAACCATCACTACCTTGGAAAATACCAATGATTTGTCAAAAATGGATTTGTCTGAATTACTTGGTGCCATGCAAGCACAAGAACAAAGAAGATCGATGAGGGAGATTACTCCAATTGAAGGAGCTTTGGCAGCCAGGGAGCATATCCAGTCCAAAGCTAAATGGAAGAAAAACTACGACGAAAACGTGTCAGCGGTAGAATTCAAGATTATTAAACGAAGGTAAGAAAAAAAAAAAAAAAAGCGCATCCACCCTGCAAACACTGCGAGAAGAAGGTCATCCACCGTTGAGGTGTTGGAGAAGGCCCGACGTTGAGTGCACCATATGTCATAAGATGGGACACAAGTATGTTATTTGCAAAATAAAAATCAGTAGCAACACGAAGTGGAAAAACCCGTTGATTCTAAACCGGTTAATCAAGAGGAGGATATCTTTTCGCTGCCACATGTGTCTCGAGCATAGAGTCATGCGAAGAGTGGCTCATCAGTAGTGGGTGTACTAACCATATGACTTATAACAAGGTGTTGCTCCGAGATCTGAAGAGTCATATCAATCCAAGAGTTCGTGTTGGAGATGGCAAATATATATAGGTTAACGAAAAAGGAACCGTTGCAACTCAACCAACTCAGGTACGAAGTTAATTTTTGATGTGTTATACGTTTCTGATATTGATTAAAATTTGTTGGGCATCGAGCAACTAATGGAAAAATGCTTCAGACTTCACTTCGAAGATTGCTCTTGTATCATTAGAGATAGACATGATCATGATATATTCAAAGTCAAAATGAAAGGAAGACGGTTTTTTTTATTGGTTAATCAAATGGCAAATGGCCTAGCATTGTAGCTTCGCATGTTGGCTCATACGATCAAAATAAAACTAATGTAGTGAAGCCCAAGGGAATGAAATACTTTGAGAAGACTAAGGAAAAACTGGAGAACGAACAGTTCTCCAAAAATCATACTGAGGCTAGTTCATGTTATACGAAGAAAATGACTTGAAGATCAAGTCTATGTTTTATTTCTGACCAGCGGACGAGTCTGAAAAGTTTGCAGATCCTAAAATAAGGAGGAAAGTATTTGTTTTAGGAGTTCACGTGTTTTAGTGTTTTTTTTAAATGGCAGTTATTATGTTTGAACTTTGAATTATCGTGATATAGGTTATTAGGTCTTCGCCGTAACGTAGTGTGAAGTTATTTTATTTAGCTATTTATTGTGTAATGACTTATTTGTACGATGCGTGGTGTTAAAGTGAAAATACAATCATCTCTGTCATTATTGCTGAAAATAAAAATATATATAAATCTAGCTAGATTAAGCAAAATTTTATGAAGCTTTAACTTAATAGCAATTCTAGCCAACTTTATCCGCCAAAACCAATAAAAAAAACCAATAAAATTTAAAAAAAAAATCAAGTCTTCACTAGGTAAAACCACTTCATCTCAACAAAATGAATGTGAACAACGTCCATGCATACAACTCAATAAAATTCACTATCATGAAAGGCGATCAATCAACTTCAAACTCCCTATAAATGCGACAAATTCACAGCTACTCGAGCAAAGCTGATCAAAACCACAGTTACCCACCACTTCCTAAGCATACTTTTGACAAAAATCAAATATCTTACACAAAACCAGTCCAGCACGTCTGTTATCAATAGCAAATCAACAACACCGTCATGCAAATTTGGACGTTGATGTTAGAATTCTAGGTAACTAAAAATTCAGATTTATTAATTTAAATTCGCAATATAATGAAATTAAAATTTTCAAACAAATGGTGTCGATCATGATGTCAACAACAGTGTCAAACATCATTAGCTATAATTCAATGCAACGAAATATAAAGAAAACGATCACATGGATAAACTTTAGCTTACAAGTGGTAAAACACTTGTAGACTGTGGTAAGACGCCAAAAACTTTCAGTAGATGAAAATCACATATGTTCGATGAAGAAGATAATCACATCTAGGAAAATAAAAAACATGCGCGATAAAAAATAAACAAGATCAATCAAATAAGGAGTGCAAAAAGATCAAAAAATCTATGAGTTCGAATGATCTCTCGATTGTCTCGCATGAAGCATCCCACTCCTTTTCCATGTCTTCATGTAAAGCCCCCAAAAATCCATGCGACCGCTATATTCTTCGTGTCTTTGTCTGTGTCTCAGAAGGAACTCCCTCGTCCCTCTTATACAGAAAGCAGAGAATTGTGCTTGCTTCTTCAATGATTTCTTTCCACTTTTTTCCATATTTCCTTTCCACTTAGTGAACCTACTTGAAATATGACAAAATCAGATCAAGATAACATGGCAGCATAAAATATTTTTATTCTCTTTTTATGTAGGAAACAAAATCATATCATTGACCAAGTTATAATATATTTTCCGTGTAAGAACAAAACCATCTAAATATATAATATATTTTTTCATGTATGAAAAAAAATCATATCATAATCTAAATATATTATATTGCATTTCAGAAAAAGCAAAATATAAATAAAAAAATAAACACGATAGGAAATTGTGTTCTAACAGTTGCGACCATAACAATTAATGCGACATAAACCCCATATGCTTAAACACTACGTCGCAATTATTCGATTTCAAGTGTGTGGGTTGAGATTTAATGATATAGATCGTCACAGAAAGTTAAGTGGGAGTATCAGGTCTGTAGCTGACAAAGTCGGGACTTGAGGCGAAACACGAAAGTCGAGCCTCAGAACCTTCTTTTAGTATATTTTTTTCGGCGATCATATCATCAATCATTTCATCGTTCTCTAATCTGCTCTCTTTTCCAACCATTGAGTTAACGCTTCCGCCGATTTATCTTTCTCCATTGTGTTATTTATTCCAATCTTTGAGTTGACGCTCCCCACTTTATTTTTTTCTCTAGATCCCAATGTGGTACATATTTTTTAGTTAAGTTTCTTGTATATAACAGTGAAAAGAAAAAAAAAAAGATAAAAGCTCGTCAAAGAACATAATTAATATACCGGGTCAAAACAAAAAGTAAACAACATACATGTAGTCTTAAATCTCTCCATAAGCAGCACACAATACAAACAATCTTCACAAAGACACACCAACTGGCTCAATGTCAAAACCAAAGGAGGAAAAATATGCAAAAAAAATACTTATTTCTTCATCAACAACCCCAACTATAAACCACCACAATCAAGTCAAATCTAAACAATTTTTCACGAAATTTAAATGAAAGACTCCCCAAGATTGAAAGGACTGGTCAACACACCTCTTTAGCTGCAGCCACCACATCTTCAATCAGAAAAAAAAAGCCGGATAAAACTTGCCTCAAGAATTAAATACTAAATTAAATAAAGTAAAAACTCGAGAAAAATAGTCAATTTACCTAAGGAAAGTCTCAAATGAAAATATGATTCCGAACTAAATCTTTGATAAACCGTCTGACAAGACTAGTTTGGATTGCATCATTAAATAAAAAATATCGTCGCTTTTTTTTAATAAATATAAAAGTACTATTTTGGATGAATATTTAATAAAAAGAAAATTGAGTTATTTAAAGGCAAAAGTACTTTTCCAGCATTTGTCTATTTTGTTTTATTTTTTTTAATTTATACTATAAATAGATGGAAAATAAAAAAAATTACCTAATATATATACCATGTAAAAAAATTTTGAGCCCCCTACAAATGTTGGGCCCGATGCAGCGCAGCTGCCTCTATAGCCTCGTAGAAGCTACGGCCATGGGGAGCATATTGAATAGGTACCGTGCTGCTTCTTGATTGTGTGAAAAATAATTTCAACAATGGCCGCAATTATTGTAATGATAATTTAAATAAAAGGGACGACATTGAGAGTTAACGACTGTAACGTAATTTCGATGGAATATTTAAAAATTCAAATTCATTCATACACATGGTGCATGTCACCTCTACTTTTCCGGTTGCACCAGGAGATTTCAGGAAATTGAATCGTCAGAATTAACAATGAAGTAGATTAGCAACACCGTGTTAACTTTGTCTGTCCGATTCGCAATTCGCTTCGAAATTAAGATTTGAATTCGAAATATTCGAATACAAAATACAAATAAAAATATTTTTATTTTCGAATCCGAATACGAATATGACGGTATGCGATGTGAATAATTATCGAATATGCGATTCATTTAATTTAATATATATATTTAAATAATATAATATACTATAAAGACTTATAATTAGATACGCCCTCTAATATTAAATATTTAAAATATTAGAGCCCAAGAAAAAATTTATGCTGCAAGATACCACCACCAAACCTCGTTCATTGCTAGGCTATTTCTTGAAAATTTATTGACTTTGGATTTTGTAGAGTTTTTACTAGATTTATTTGATGAACCAATGATGTTTGCCAGAATTTTTTCTTTCTATTGAAACAAACTACTCAATGTCTTTTGCATTGATTATATTATTAAGTTTTTTTTTTTTGTATTAACAGATTTTGTGAGAAAAAGAAAAGCAGAAAAAAATATTCGAATCCGATTCAAATATTTGCGAATAATTGGAACATCATTAACGAATTGAATCGAATCGATTTTAGGATTCGAAACAAATCGAATAAGAATATGAATATTCAATAAAATAAATGAATACGAATAGAATATTGTGATATTCGACTCGTTCGATTCGTTTGCACGCTGGCAGCACCTGTGAAAGACGCAGCATACACAAATCCACCACCATATATCACATTACCATAAAATACATGCTCATGAAGAGTTCGTTGGTTAAATGTTGAGACGTATGAAATGTTCGTCTTACTTAGAAAATACACGCTCATGAAAACCACGCCATATCAATTCATTCGTTAAGACTTTTTATTTTAACAGAGAACAAAGGACGAGTCTTGACCCGATGCTTAAATATTATTATTACATACCAGTTAAGTCTTACGAACACGCACACGAAATCTTACCACGACGATGCTCCTTTCACTAGCCTTAAAATGGAAAATTTTCGTATCTCATACGACAATCCACCATCACGACGTCTCCACCAATGGCAAATGGACACATAGTAAACAGATTATCCTCAGCGGAGGCCAAGCATGTCATGCAGTCTTCGACACTAAGCTGTGTGTTAGTGCAACTCGAATATCCATACGTTCTGGCGCCAACACCGTCCGTATAAGATATGTAATATTGGTACTGTGGCTGATTAGGACCATTGAGTACTAAATCCTCAAGCATGTCCTCGACGAGCGTTTCATAAGGATCGTTAGGTAACCAATTATTAGGATTGCATTCAACATCCTCAATGGTTGTGTCTGGAATGCTTTTTACAGTAACAATGTTGAAGAAAAAGAGATTGAAACATATAAGTAGAAAGGTGATCGAGGCACTTATTTACTTTTAAATTATTTGAACCGTGTATTTTGTTTGATTTGGTGTGGGTGGTGGCTTTGTGCGATGAGGTTTATGGCTTATTTATTCATGTCCTCCAAACATTGTTTTCTTCGGCAGTTTTGTAGATATTGTCATCGGACCGATATTTAGCATGGATATGCATGGCTACGTTGCATAAACATGTTTCCAAGCGACGAACTATGTATGTGGAATAATCGTCGCATGTATTTGGCTTTACATATAGCTTAGTACAAGGCTTTATTCATGAGTTGTTGTAAAGTTGACATCCCGTCAAATTACAATTTAGGTCACTAAATATATTTGGTTATATCGTGAGCCACAATATTCGATATTTCAAAAAATTGGTCACTAACTTCATGTGTCGGAATAAATTTGGATCTCTGACCCTTTCGATAAAATTTGTCGGACATTATATGTAATCGTATTCAAGGCAAGCATCAAATGGGTGCAAAATACTCCAAGACAACGCTAGATTCCATCTTATTTTGTCGGAAATATGATCGAAAATCCAAATTTGATCAATATATGAATTGTGCAATTTATTTCTACAACTATCGAATAATTATAACGAGATTATGTGTTTTACATGTGTAATTGAGTAGCACATTTTTCTTTAAAAAAAATGGGTCTTAAATCTTTTTTTGAACATGCTAACTAATAATCTAATAGTATATTTCAGATTTGATAGTAAATGGGCATCGCATGCTTGCTTTTATGTGGAAAGTTTGCCATCATATATACATTGGAACATCCCTAAGTTGGACCAGTTAGTTTAATCACTATGTTGGGTCCAACACTGTCATAATTAAATAATAAAAATTAAATTATTTCTCCCCTATGTTGGACCAATTATTTGGCCTGATATGAATTGATAACCGTAGTGATTGTTCTTGATGGTTGTTGGTATTTATTTAAATTTTTCTTCTTGGTCGAGTGCTTTTGTTTTCTTATGCAATATATTGAATTATCGGGATTTGCTTAAGTGTATTTTCTAATTTTATTATAGTAAAGACTATTTTAGTGGTCATTCTTTTATTAATAATTAAAATATCACTAAATGTGACTAGCAACCCGTTGGAAATTGGCTACCAACATGTCAATTGTCAACTTCGGCTTTTATATATGTAAAGATATTTGTTTGGGAAAACGACATTTTTGGTCCATCAATGTTTGAGCTATGTACGTTTTTGGTTCCTCATGTTCCGAGGTGACACTTTTAGTCCCTAATGTTATCGATGTTGGATCGTTTTAGTCCCTCACTTAATTTAATCGAAAGTTTGGACGGAAGTTAACACGCGATACACACCGGATTTCATTTCAGTCGACTTAATGGAAGCGATACACATCGGATTTCCTTGCTTTCCATATCGCCCAAACGATAGTCAAACAACACATATATTCGGTTGGATTAAGGAAAGCATGCACGTGTGATATCTACGTCTTACTCCATCCGCACCAAAGGTCTTTTGACATCAATCATGTGATGCTCGGGGTCGACGAGGACGAGGAGTGATCGCCGGTGCCACAGAGGTGCACGGACAAGGAGCGGCTCCTCGCAGGTTTCTAAGCGAATGGGGTACATGAATGAACCGATTCCACAACGGAGTAAGAGGAATTATGAGATTGTGCAGTGTAAAGTTACAAAATGTTATAAGAGACTTCATTGCGCTACTCATATCACCAAGGTTCACATTTCTTTTTAGGAGTCCATTTATAAGAACTTCAAAGTGAAGCGTGCTTGACTTGAAGAAGCACTGAGATTGGTGACTCCAAGGGAATTTTGCTCAGGGTGTGTGCGAGTTATGACAAAGCATGTTCGAAGGCTAGTAGTGCTATAGTGAGGACAGACTTCAGTCAGAGTGTGGTGGGCCCAAACCCCATGGGTCCTAGGACGGGATGTTACAAATGGTATCAGAGCACAATATCTCCTAATCGTTTGGTCCTGGAACGAACCAAAGCGGAAGTTAGTGGGCATGTGACACCTGAGCCGACGAGGGCGGAGAGTGATCGATGGTGCCACAAAGGTGTACAAAAAAGGAGCGGCTCATTGATGGCTTCTAGGCGCATGGGTACACGAATGAATCGACTCCACACCGAAATGAGAGGAATTCCGAGATTAGGCAGTGTAAAGTTATGGAATGGTATGAGATTGATTGTGCGACTCATATCACCAAGGTGCACCATTGTTTTCGAGAGTCCATCCATAAGATCTTCAAAGTTAGCGAGTTTGACTTGGAGTAGCACTGGTAATGCGAAATTCGGGATGAGATTCGCAGAAGAAATGTTAAGATCGTCCTTGAAAGATTTTACTCGTTGACGACTGCAACGAACAACTAAAGACTCGACGACGGGCTGCGATGAACGTAAAAAATAAATAAATACTCGAAGACTCGAAAGAATAAATAATGACTTGATACTACCCGAAAATGATAGAATGCAATTTGAAGGACTAGACCTTACGAGTTGGATACGAGAAAAATATCAATCTCCTTAGAATCACAACGAATAGTTTTCGTAATCATATCGCCTCGCCCAAGTTGTTCCTCAAACAACAATCTTAGGATGAAGCCTAACACCTTTGGATTACGGACTGATTTTCGGTTGAATATTTTGACACCAAAACTAGTTAAAATTGTCATGAAATACTAGTTGACAAATCAAAGGTAGGGGTAAAAATGAGCCGAGCCGAGCCGAACCCGAATATGGCCCAGCTCGAGCTCGATCAAACACTAAAAATTGAGGCTCGAGCTCGGATCGAACAATTCCCGGGCTGCTCGAGATCTTGTACTCGAAATGCTTGAGTTCGGCTCGAGAGCTCGAATCAATATTATAATAATTTTTTTCGAAATAATATTATATATATATATAAAAATAATAAAAAACATAAATTTTGGCTCGATAAGCTCGACGAGCTATCGAGCCCATATAAATCCAGCTCGAGCTCGGTCAAACTCGAACACAAACCGAGCTTTGACCGAGATGCTCGTTTGTTTTTACCCCTAGTCGAAGGAATTGTGAAGAAAAATCGACTAATTTGTGAGAAACTAGCATCTTGCAGGTTACTTAATGGGACTCGCACTTGTTTTTTATGAACATGCAAAACGAAAAATATATAGCTTAAGGTCACTATATAAAAATCAGCAACATAATTAAAACTAGTTCCTAAAAATGATCTTGACCTGATCGAAGTCCAAAATGAGCTTTGACCGGTACGAACAACCATGCAGTCAAAATCTTCTAATTAAGTTTAACCTTTCGTGCAATCATGTCATTCAAAGCCCCTTGTCTGATTTTGAATTCATGTAAGCTTATTTAGGACTTAAGAAATTAGATCGAGGGTTCTCATCAAGAATGACTCATTAGTTAGTTTCACATCTGGCCCCTAGAAAGTTTGCTAGGGTGTGTGTCAGCGAGGACAAAGCACGTTGAAAAGGCTAATGGTGGTACAACGAGGACAAACTTCAATCAGACTGCGGTGGGCACAACCGCACACGTCTCGGGACGAGATGTTACAAATCAACCACTCCATACATCTCCAAATTGCTTTAGATACCGAGCAGTCCGAAAAATGATGTTATCCTCGTGGTCACAACCACAACACGACATTGCGATTTTTCAAAATCGTTGCACACCCCTAGGTGCAATTTTATTGTATAGTTCATTTCGTTTTTTAATAAGAGTCGAATAAACTCAAAGCTTATTCGTTTATGGTGGAATACTAATTAGAATGAACAAATTGCGATAAATAGATTCGGACTAGGTAAGGAAAGTAACCGATTAGTAGTATTTCATGCACACTCGACGTGTGTGCTTACAATACTAATAAGTAATATTCTTTATATTTGGAGTTATTTGTAATTTACAATATTTATTAGATGAAATATTATGATAAAAAAATTGATTTGTGATTATAATAAATAAAAAAATTGAGGAGTACAATGATAATTACTCATGTTAAAATAAATTATAAAAGAAGGGTCAAATAGTAATAAAGTTTACCCACCAAATTGTCAGTTTATATCTACCCGTCGCTCTTAAGAAATAGTATAGATATGAGCATCTTTAATGGATACCTCTATTTTAGAGTAGAACACAAAAATATAGTACATTTCTCGTCCCGAGTACTCTATTTTATCGCAATTATTGTGTTGATGAATAATGTTCGTCTATTTTTAGCTTACCGCTATTTTCCAACGCTAAAATAGCGTCATTATTTTTATTCATATTTTTATTTTCTTTTTAATTTCATAACTTATTTGAATTGTGTTCAAAATATTTTATATAATTAAAATAATAAAGTAGAAGAATATAAATGTTATTTTGTTAATTATTTCTTTTTTCATTTTCAATTTGATAAAATTAAAATTAAAGTACAACAAAATCTCTATAAATTAATACTCTATAAATTAGTAAACTCTCTGAAATATTAAAATATTCCGGTCCCGACTCGAGACTTTGTAAAAATCATCAAATTCGATAAGATAATTAGATAATAAATTTTTGGGAAATTTCTTTATAAAAATTAGGTCCCATTAAAACTCTAAATTAATAATTCATGAATATTACAAATTATAAATATTATGATAATTTGCTAAAATATGAATCTATTGTTACTTGATTTTTCTCAAAAGTTAAATCCAATTGGATTTCAGCCCTAACTTTTTAAATTGCAGTCAAGAGTTCCAGTGTCGAGTTGTCTACCTACAACAATGAATTGATATTATACATGAATATATTTAATAAGTTACAAAGAATTGGTTGGTGCATGAATATAATCAATGAAAAATATGTGAATTAATTTATTCTCAATACATATTAAATTGATGAATTATTAATTTATGGTCCCAAAGTTATTAATTAATGAAATATTAATTTATCGATATATTAATATCTTTCTAAATTAATAAAATTTCATGGTCCCAAAGTTATTAATTTATAGAGGTTTTACTGTAAGATGATAACTAAGCTATACCACTACTCTGTTTTATATAATTTAAATATATATAACAAATAAAATTTTAAGCATAATTAGAATTTAAGTTTGTTTTTTTTAATAAATTATAATAAAAATAACTAGGATTATGTATGAAATATTATTTTTAGTGTATAAAATAAAGTTAAAGAATTTAGAGTAAAATTAATATAAAAGATAAAGTTAATGGGTTGGAGTAAATATACTCTAACAACCGTATTTTTTTATAAATCTAACTATTTTTTCGCTGTGGATTGAAAAGGAGTCTTTAATTAGCCCATCGACATTTGAAAGCACCAAGCGAGTGTATTCATTGAAATCGATTTGTCAGACGAGTAAAAATGATCATAAGCTCCATTATTTAATTACTCGTCATAGCCAATATATGCTATATTTTGAAGGCGGAAATTTTCCAATATGACTTAAGTGAAAGCAATTAATAGCCCCTTGTTAAAAAAAATTATTATAATTCCTGCATACTACCACACTTCTATTTCTTAAAACCTTGAATATTAAAATTTTGCATAATACATTTACCAATATTTTCAGAATATTAAAATTTTGCATTATTAGTTAATTTTTTTTAGCTAATTTATATGTTAAATTAAATACTGACACAAAATTTTAAGCCAATGCCGATTCATTGTCCAAAAATTGGGTTATGATTAATTTGTAAATACGAGCCCAACGGCGATAAACTGAAAGTCAAACTAAAACATCCAAGACTAAAAAAAGGAAAAACCTAGTACTACTATAGTAGTAATGAATGATAATAAATTAATAACAAAGATGATAGATAACATTATGCTTAGGAAGCAACAGGTTTTTGCTTCTTGGGCATCCGATAGCTACCCAAAACACAGGCATGGTCTCTTTCGAAGGGTTCGAGTGTCGCCTGCTCGGCAGGCTTGAACTGATCTTCCCGCAACTTTTTCACTTCTTGGGCAAAAACAGCCTCAGCGGGAATGGTTGAATCTATGCAGTTAGCCTAATGAAAAGAAGCCTAGTTACATTACAACAACGACATCACAACAAGCTATAGATTAACTTTTTCCAAAATAAATGAACCTTGATTGACATCACAAAGTGGCCTCCTTCTTTCAAGAAGTATGATGCATTCAGAGCTAATATTCTCGCCTGCAAAAAATTATAGTAGTGGGGAGTTGTGTTTATGAGCAAATTTTTGGTTTGAACAAAATAAAGATAATGCCAGGGTCAATAATATTGGGACCCATAGGAGTTAGTCATATATATATATATATATATATATATATATATATATTATGTGTGTGTGTGTGTGCGATTAGAACAGTACATCATAGGAGTTAGCCATGCCTTGTAAGAAGGGAGAAACAAGCATTGTTGGATATTAACAAAACTTAAAATATTTGAAAGATTTGAGAGAAAGTAAATCATCTTTTTCCAGCTGTGAAGAAAAAAGTAAAAGAGATAAAAGAAAAACAGAAAGCACGATTTAACAATAATGCATCAGAAACTCGGTTTTGCATCACCCGTGATGTCCTGAAGGGGAATCCGAGTATATCATCATATGCTTCATTTTGTGTAAGAGATAAGAATATAAAGCACAGTTTAAAAGAATTACTAATGCATCACCCTTGATGTCTTGAAGGGAATCCGAGTGTATCATCACGTTGTTTTATTATAAATAAGATGAGGGAAAACAATTACTAATGCTTAATACTATCCATAGTAATAAATAAATTATAGTAAAAAGAGCATATTCTTCAAAAGACATTTTGCAGAGATTTTAAAACATTGAATGGCAAAGATCGAACAAAATCCTCAAGAAAAAAAACTCAAAACATAGGAAACAAACCTGATCAGGCTGAGCAACATCAGAAAAAATCACATCAACCATGCCAACAAGCATCCGGTACTTGGCAGGATGTCTTGCATCCTCGATAATAGGAACAACGTTAGTCCTTTTCTTTGCCATGTTCACCAAGTCTCTACCACTCCGATTAGAGAATTCAACTGCATAGACCACTCCTTCCTGACAGTGGAATAGGGCGTTTCATTTGGACAATATCTAAACTCGGGTATTCTCGTATCATAACTATACAAGCCACTGCAACTTACGGGGCCAATAATGTCAGAAACGTGAGAAACAGTAGTTCCTGAAGCAGCACCAAGATAAAGAACACGAGCACCGGGTTTCTATATCAAAGAAAATGTAAATTTTGCGGTGACCAACATTATAAGATTTGTACGAGATAAATTTTGAGAACCCACAAAGCAAATAGGTAGCCCAATTCGAGACTCACAATCCATATACTGTCAACCCCACTAAGAATTGCAGCAGCTAACTTTGAGCGGAACGGGTTCCACACTCTGTACTCAACCTTTGTACCATCTTCGCTCTGAAAAAGATTTAAGTTTCCGGTTGCAAAATTTATCAATCAGAACAATACAAAACATACGTAATGATTGAAATGCGGATTTCTAAATTTGTATATTGAAATCAGTTTATTGGTCGCAGATCTAATAACAAATATATTTTTCCAGCATGAAACATAAACAAGCTTTAACAGACCTGAACGGATACTCTTTTTTCAATGTACACAGCTTCACCAGGCACCATATTCTTAGTGCAGAGAGCATCCTCTTTGCTCTTAACAATAAAAACACCCTTATGCCTATGCTGCTCCACCACCACTTTACTACCTCCCTTCATTCCTGATCCACCTCTACCACCTCGTCCACCGCCACCACCACGTCCACCTCGACCACCACCTCGCTTCATCGGCGTACCGCCTCTTCCACCAAAACCTCCCCTACCACCTCCACGACCTCCTCTTCCACCACCATCTCCTCTTCCTCCTCTAAAACCACCTCCGCCGCGGCCTGCAACATAAGCGTAGTTTATTTTTGAACTGTCTCATTAAACTGAAAAACAGAACATCCTAACAAATGCACAATATTCTCGAACAGAGCAATATCTTAATTAGATAGATGTTGATAAAGCTAAAATATCACAACATCTACGGCAATAAGGTCGATACCTCTTGCAACCATGTCTGCTGACTTTCTCGTCTGTGTGTGTAAAGAGGTGGCTATGAAGGGATATAAAAGTGCGTCGCGGACGATTCTATAGGAGTGGTGGGAGATAATTTAGGGTTTAGGGTTTTCGCGTTTCACGGGAAGTATTTTTTTTATTTTCGATTTGTTTTTTTTTTCTCGAAATTCACGGGAAGTATTTTGTTAATTTGGAAAGATTCTTATAGATACGGCCCACTAGCCCAAAGAAGATGGATAAATCTCTTGAAGAGGGAAATTTATCGTGATATCCGATTTAAAATTTCTTGAAATTATTGACGTACGTAAAAATCATTACTTTTACAAACCGTCATTTAAATATATTTCAGAAAAACCGACACCATACTTTCTTTTTTAAATTGTTCTTATAGTATTGTTAAATATGTATTTGATCTCAATGAAATATTTATAATGTATGTGAATCATGGCGGTTTTTTTATTTTTGTGGCCCGGTTCTTTAATGTGAGGACCTACTGATATTCGGCACATTAAAGCCGGGGGCCCTTGGTAAATGTAATGAAAACATACAGGAGCACGAGATCTCATGTTTAATTGCATGTATTAATAAAATGTGAAAGAAATAAAGAAAGGAAAAAAAACCAAAATTGTGCCCTAAATTTAGTTGAGCCTATCAATATAAATTCTTTAATAATAAACCAACAAAGCTAAGGCCCAATTTGTCTTAATAAAGGGACAAATCGTACACTTACCAATATAAAAATTGTCTGCTCAAAAGAAGACACTATCGCTAGCCCACATGCCTTGCACCGGCCGAAATACGTGCAGGACCAAGATCAGGCGCAGAGAACGCTGCTCAACTATTAAGCAATGTACTATTGGGTCTAAGATAATGTGGCCCTAAATAATCTGTGGCCTTGTTCAGTGGGCCTAGATGCAACGGCCGAATCCGGTTAAGAAAAGAAATTTGAATGAATAAAGATTACCAACATTTTACTAGTATTATAGTAGAAATGTAACTTTAGATGTCTTTTGTGTACTGCTTTTCTAACTTTTGTGTAGAAGTTAGACTGCCAAAAAGTAATATGTTTCCATATAGTTATTATTATTATTATTATTATTATTTTTTCAACGATATAGAGTTATTTTACTACCACTGTAATTCAAACACCACCATGTGGATACAAAGAAAAACCTGTCTTTTCACAATTTTTCTGCTTTAATTTGTTATTACTTACATACACAAAACTTTAAAAAAAAAATCCTTACAAAATCTCACAGCGCCGTCTCTCTATAAACTACATTATTGAAGGAAGTCGATGGAGCCATATCATAGTTTCTTCATTTCCTTGATGTTCGTGTCCGGGTATGCTTGCTGTTGCGAGTCTTTTTAGGTTTAGAGTTTTTCGGGAGGTTTGCTTGTTCGTTTTCGTGTCTTTGTTTGAGTTTGTCGAGCTTATTATAGGTTTGTGAGTCTTCCAAGTCGGAGCTTGCTCTCCTCACTGTAGGACAAGACTGGGAGTGGCTTTACTGGAGAGGACAAGACTGGGGTGCCATATTTATGGAATTTTAGACTTATTTTAGTATGTTCTTTAGTTCTTTTCAATCTTTTTTTCTTGTTTTCTTTCAGTTTTGTGTTGTCTAATTTCAGTTTGTGTGAAGTCATCTCTTGATGAGCGCATTATCCACTCTGGACGACTGAGTGTTAACAGATGGATCTCTTGGGCTCTTTAGCCCCTTGTAATTCATTTTTAGTAATAAAAAGAAATCATTTCTAAAAAAATATGCTATTACTCTATCGCATAGATTTCTATCTGTAGTTATTTTTATTTTACATTATCATGTAATTCTACGTCTTAGCTCATTCTTGATTGCCTGCATCAACTACTGCGCAGTCCATTTCTCAATTCTATGAACTCTCATAAAAGCGCTCTTTCCATATTGAATTATGGCTTCAAAGCATGCTCTCTATCTTCTTCGTTCGACAGATTTGACTTTACTGATTTATACAAGTATCCTCCCTTCCTTGCATTGAGATATAGCCCATGTAATGTATTCATATCACTCAATATTCTTATGTTGTAGTTCACATTCAAAGAAAATGTGAATCATGGATTCACCTTCCTTGGAGCATTAAACACGTTGGTTGTCTTGTATAATTATCCCATGGATCCGTTGATCTTTTGTGTATACTCTTACGCAACACAAGCCACATAATATATTCATACTTAGAAATATTATGCTTGTTTCGGATAGCAACACTATATGGGAATCGTTCTTTCGCACCCATTAGCCATTATATCCCGATCCAACAATGTAGTCATGTAGATCTCATGTGTTTGTTTCTACACTTCATTCTCATATCACTATCTAGACTTCTCTTTAGCTTTGTTTAATTTTTTCCAATGCCAACTAGTTGTAAGTGAAGGAGAATGATCGGTGAAAATTAGTGTTGAGAATATATTCCATTGATCCACAACCCACAAAATATCATATTTATTCGATAAGTCATATACATGTCCCAATACAATCTTTCCACTTTTCACAGTTTTTAATAGCCACCCTCCGTTTTGCTTCAACTTGTAAGATGTGTTCCAACTTATAACTTAATTTTCTTTTCATGTTGTGCTTTTAACTCATAAAAACTGTATGCATATCTTGCTTGGTTGATCACACTATTCGGAAGAGAAACATTCCACTCCAATATTCATGCAGAGATAACATGGCACATTTTATTAAATAATTGTGCTCCACATATGACAAATTTGCTAGATGTCAAGCAGAGGATCCACTTCACAATTATCTATCACTACTGGAAATTTTATTTTTGTCCATCTAGTAAGCCATATGGATACCGCATGATATCTAATGAAGATTGAGCCAAACACAGAAACAGAATCAGTCAAAGCTGCAGAAATTAAGTGTTAATGGTATAATATCAAATAACGGAAAAATCAAGAAGATATTTTGGAATATGATTTAGTCACAAATATCCCAACGACTAGTTTTTCTTCTATATATTAATCGATGTACTCTACATAAATATTATCAAGAAATGCAAACACAATCCAAAATCAACATGGTATCAGAGCAAGTTTATTAATCCTATTGCAAAAACAAAAAAAAAAAAGGAAAAAAACTCATAACATAAATCTTCTACAAGTTATGGCTGGAGACGTAAAAAACCTTCTAGCAAGCCCCCTTGACAAAAACCAATTAACATTACCCAAGAATTCAATTTAATCGAGAAATCAAGTAGCCCACCAAAGAGGGGACGACATAAAGCTTCAATCTTTGAGGTGTTCTAGAGATGAAATTCGTGTGCATGTTATAGCTCAAATGGATCCCTTCAAGTTAGCCACAACAACTTTGTTCAGTGTTGCTACCAGTCACGATCAAAGCGAAGAAAGCCACCGCGAGCGAACACGACCACGACGATAAGGGAAGTAGACATAATGATATTTCTATTGTTCTACAAATTAACCTTTTTATCGTTTTGGTTAAAAAAAAACCCTAAATCCGTTTACTATTAATTGTCTAAAACACAGATTCTGACAAGATCACAAGTGCCCGACCAAACGGAAGAAACTCGGATCAGAACTCCAATTTCTCAGTCAAAGCAGAGAAGAAGAGCCACAAAAATAAGTGCAACCGCAACACCATTCTCCTCGAAGTAGAAAAAACACATACCATACCAAACATTAAAGGCGATGGACACAAAAATGCACTGATCAAAAGCCAAAAAAATATTACAGATAGTACAACCCTAAAACTTACCTTGAACCGTAAAGAGGGTCACAACCACTGTAAAAGAAAAAAACTATCTATTATGGTGACCACGTTGGAGCAAGAAGAAGACATGACGAGAGTCTCAAATTAGAACAACGACAAAATCGCAAAGACTGATTACGAAGACCACAAGAAAAAAAATATCTTTCCAAGCAGGACTTATCAAAATATTTTAAAGTCCAACTTGAGGGGAGTGTTGAAGAGCAATTGGTGATATAAAATCAAGGACAAATAAAGAAGAAGATATTTTAGGATATGATTTAGTTCTAAATGCCCCGCACCGCCGCGCCCGGGCTCGGGCCGAGGCCGACACCAACCCGAGCCGTGCCATGTGCGCAATGGGCGTTTTGAGGCGCACTTTGCACTTAGCATGGCGCATCGGAGCGAGGAGATTTGAGGAGCCTTTAATTTTATGCTCCGGTGAGGCGGCGGTGGTGATGTCACCGGTGACGTGGCAAGTGATACTGATGTGTCAGAGGACACGTGTACAAGTGAAGCTGATGTGGCGCTGACGCAAGTGCTGAGTGGACGACAATGACGTGTGCGGACCGGTTGGGTCGCGATGGTTCGTGAAATGGGTCGAACGGAGCGGTTCGGACCTAACCGTTGGGTCAAGAAGTGACTGTTGACGATTGGGCCTAGAAGTTGCGTTTATTCGCAGAATGGCCCCAAGTCAAAGTTCCAGAAACTGTCAAAACGACCCAACAGTTGCAACGCTTCGCGAATTGACCCCAAAAAAGTGCCAGCTATAAATACCCTGCAGAATTAGAAAAATCATTCAATCGATAATTTTGTATCGTTGTGCAACGTGCAAAATTCTGAAGTCGTTGTATCTTCGGGACGGATTGCGATAACCCGAGGCACTGAAATACGGGGCAATAACGTCTTACGAACAACGTACGTAGTACGTGCCTCCACTTCGACTCTAACAAAGTTTCTTTTCGAGTTTCTGCAGCCACCGACCAGACGATATACACCGGAATCAACAATCGTAAGACGTTATTCTGTCTGATCGATGGCAAACATTCCAGTTGCACTACCGCTGACCGTAACAACCGGCAGCAGACATGCCGAGAGACCGGCGAAGTTTAACGGGACCGAGTTCAAGCGTTGGCAACAGAAAATGCTGTTATACCTGACGACCCTGAACATGGTCCGCTTCTTGAAGGAGCTCCCACCGAAGGTGACGGAACCCGCATCTAACGAGGCGGATGATGAGGCTCCCGAAGTGAACGAGCAATACGAGCACGAGAAGGCTGTGTTGGACGCATGGAAGCATAACGACTTCGTGTGTTGTAACTACATCCTCTATGCAGTGACTACGACGGCGAAAGAGTTGTGGACTCGTTGGATAAGAAGTACAAGACCGATGATGCCGGACTGAAGAAATTCATAGTCGGCCGGTTCTTGGACTATAAGATGACGGACTCCAAACCGGTTTTGGATCAAGTTCGAGATCTGCAGTTGATTATCGACGATATAACGCGGAGAACATGCAGATCAGCGAAACCTTCCAGGTAGCTGCTATTATCGAGAAGCTACCGCCTCTGTGGAAGGATTTGAAGAACTACCTCAAGCACAAGTGCAAGGAAATGGGGCTTGAGGACCTGATCGTGAGGCTTCGGATTGAGGAAGATAACCAAAAAATCGAGACCAAGAACAAGAGGGCTAACATAGAGACACGGGCAAACTTTGTCGAGTCAGGCACCGGCAAGAAATGCATCCGGGCGAATACTTCGCAGAACCAACAAAAGCCGAACTCTAACAAGATAAGAGGGAACTGTTACAACTGTGACAAGCCCGGGCACATGGCTAAAGACTGCCGACAGAAAAAGAGGGTTAGAAAGAACCAGGCTCACCTGTCCACGGCAAAGCTGGCCTCAGATCTGTTGGAGATAGACCTCGTCGCGACCGTGGACGAAGCCAATGTCGTAGAGAACCTCAGGTCGTGGTACATCGACACCGGAGCAACGCGCCATATCTGCTCCGACAAAGAGATGTTCTCCGAGTACATCCCAATTTCCGGAAGAACGCTATATATGGGGAACGCGGCGACTTTACCAATTGTCGGATTGGTGGTCCTCAAGATGACCTCGGGCAAAGAGTTGACGTTGGTGGATGTGCTGCGTGTCCCGGACATTCGCAAGAATCTAGTCTCCGGCTCCCTGCTGAGCAAAGCCGGATTTAGACAAGTGTTTGAGGCCGACAAATATGTATTGACCAAGAATGATTATTTCGCAGGCAAGGGCTACTTTGAAAAAAGGCTCTTTAAATTAAGTGTAATGCCTGTAAAATGCGAGATTAAGCTCGCTAGTAATAAAGCAAGTTCTTCGTGTTTGGTTGAGTGTTCTAGTTTGTGGCATTACAGATTGGGACATGTTGGTCTAAACAAACTTAAAAAGTTAATAAGTTTAAAGATACTTCCGCAGATGGAAATAGACTCACAAAAATGTGAGGTCTGCGTTGAGGCAAAGATGGTCAAAGCACCATTCTCCTCCATGGAGAGACGTAGTTCACCTCTAGAACTGATCCATACTGCTATATGTGATCTGAAGTTCGTGCAGACTAGATGTGGGAAAAAGTATTTTATTACTTTTATTGACAACTGCACAAGATTTTGTTACGTATATCTTCTAAGTGGCAAGACGAAGCTCTTGAAGCCTTTAAGAGATATAAGAGCGAATTTGAGAATCAACTCGACTCAAAAATAAAAATAATTCGAAGTGACAGAGGAGGAGAATACGTGGCGCCGTTCGAAGAATTCTGCCAAGTACATGACATTATTCATCAGACTACTGCGCCGTATTCACCTCAATCAAACGGCATTGCAGAACACAAAAATAAATCTCTAAAGGAGATGATGAATGTGATGTTGATCAGTTAGGGGCTACCCCGGAACGTGGGGGGAAGCAATTATCACTGCAAATCGCATTCTAAATATGTTATCACACAAAAAGAGGGACCAAACTCCATATGAGTTATGAAAAGGTAGGAAGCCGACCTACGATTACCTTAAAGTGTGAGGGTGCCTAGCAAGGGTCGAAGTACCTAAACTTAAGCAGGTTAAGATAGGACCCAAGACTGTTGATTGCATTTTCATCTGATATGCTAATAAGAGTAGTGCATACAGATTTCTGGTGCACAAAGCAGATATCCCTGACATGAACGCAAGGATGATAATCGAGTCGAGGAACGTCGCATTCTTCGAAAATATCATCCAAATAAGGAAAGAAAGGAGATAAGTTATGTGAAAAGAACTCACGATGCCGTTGAAAGTTCACCTCAAGAAGTTGAGGAACTGAGGTATAATAAAGAAAGAAAGTGACCAAATCATTTGGACCCGACTTTCTGACGTATATGATGGACGATGAACCTCGGACATTGCAAGAAGCCTTGTCCAGTCCAGAAGCACCGTTCTGGAAAGAAGCTATCAATAGCGAAATTGAGTCCATCATGCAGAATCATACCTGGAAACTGGTAGATCTCCCGAATAGGTGCAAACCTCTCGGATGTAAGTGGATCCTGAAATGGAAAATTAAGGCCGATGGGTCGATCGAGAAATATAAAGCCCGATTAGTCGCTAAAGGGTTCAATCAAAAGGAAGGTTATGACTTCTTTGATATCTATTCGCCCGTAACAAGGATAACGTCCATTCGAGTTCTCGTTGCTATTGCAGCGTTGTATGATCTCGAGATACACCAAATGGACGTAAAGACAACATTCCTGAACGGGGAATTAGAAGAAGAAGTATATATGAAACAATCCGAAGGGTTTGTAGCACCCAGGCAAGAGAACAAAGTATGTCGTCTCGTGCAACCACTTTATGGGCTAAACAAGCCCCGAAACAGTGACACGAGAAATTCGATATGACGATGCTATCGAATGAGTTCAAAATAATCGAGTGTGATAAATGTGTTTACATTTAAAGGCACACCCGACGAGTTTGTGATTGTATGTCTTTACGTAGACGACATGTTGATAATGAGAAACAGTCACAAAATAATCGGGAATACGAAGAATATGTTGAAAAATTATTTCAGCATGAAGGGTATGGGTATGGCAGATGTCATATTAGGGATAAATGTCTCTAAGACACTCGAATGAATTGTTCTGACACAATCTCACTACGTTGAGAACGTGTTAAAGAAATTTGAAGCTTTCGATGATCCTCCGGCTAAGACACCTGTAGATGCTAATCAACATTTGGTTAAAAAATAAAGAAATGCCTATATCGCAACTCGAATATGCTCGGGTGATTGGCAGTATGATGTATCTGTCTAACTGCACTCGACCTGACAGAGCATATTCAATGAGTAAACTTAGCAGGTTTACTAGTAATCCGGGTAATAGCCATTGGATAGCACTAAAGAGAGTGCTAAGATATCTGAGTACACCATTAATTATGGCATACTCTATTCGAGATATCCCGCAGTTCTTGAAGGATACTGCGACACAAATTGGATATCTGACAGTAAAGACTCCAAGTCCACGATGGTTACGTATTTACCATCGGTGGAGGAGCAATTTCTTGGAAATCCTCAAAGCAAACGTACATAGCCCGGTCAACGATGGAATCGGAGTTCATTGCACTAGATAAAGTCGGCGAAGAAGCTGAATGGCTCGGGAATTTTCTGGAGGATATTCCTTGTTGGAACAAACTTGTGCCAGCGATAATGATACACTGCGATAACATGACGGCTATCGGCATAGCACGAAGTTGTATGTATAACGGTAAGTCTCGACACATACGTCGGAGACATAACACCGCAAGACAACTAATCTCTAATGGAATAATCTCAATTGACTATGCGAAGTCTAAAGAGAACATAACAAATCCTTTGACGAAAGACATTACTAAAGAACAATTAAACACTGCAGTAAGGGGAATTTGACTAAAAATCCACACACCAAAAAAATGCACAGTGGAAACTCAACCATGATGAGTGGAGATCGCACGAACTTGGTTCAATGAGATAACTAAGTTGTGGCCATTTCAGTTGTATACTTGGAAATCCTAAAAGTCCATTCTCGAGAGCTGCCCAAGTAATCTCTCGATGATGTGTGGTAAGGGTAAGCGTTTACGCTTTTAATGATGACTATACCAAATTGGTGGAGTATTTCGAGGTACTCCATGATTAAGTCCTAATAGTCGGTCACCTATATAAGTGTGAAGTGGGTCCGCTTCAAAGGAAACACTTATGAATGGAGATACTGTCCAAGGCCGAAACGGACACAACATGAGAATCGAAAGAGATCAAATTCATCTTTGTGTGTATGTTGTTCTCTTTGTTTACACAAAAAGCCACCAGTTCAAGACATCACGTTCACTGAGCAGCGAGTAAATCCCATTGCATTTTACTAGGGAAGGTTCAAAGTCACAAGCTACCAATCTCGATGCACTGATGGATCGTCGAGACTTTCTTGCTAGAGTCAGCATGCCACATTTGCATCAATTTTAATTCATGTGGGGGATTGTTGGAATTTGGGCTACAGGTCCAAATGGGTTTTAAACCCAATAAACAAAAGCTTAACCGATTTTAATTAAATTGATTGTTGAAATTGATGAAAGATTGAAATACTACATTTCGAGTGTAATTTATCGAATATTAATTGGCTCAAAACCGATGTCGGGTGAATGAGAAATTAATTTTCAAAGTTTGCCCAATAAAGAGATGAAATATATTTAATATATTTAAAAGGACTTGTTGTTGTCCCACATTGGAAACTTCATCATATTTTCACTTGTTTATAAGGAGTCTCCCTACATGGCTACTCAAAAGGGCTTGCCCAAGTGGTTGGTGGGTTATGGGCTTGTGTGGGGGGATTTTGGACCTAATTATAGCCCAACTGCGAGGCGGTGCCCCGCACCGCCGAGCCCGAGCCCGCGTCCGCGCTCGGGCCGAGGTCGACACCGATCCGAACCCTGCCAAATGCGCAATGGGCGTTTTGAGAAGCACTTTGCACGGAGCGAGGAGCTTTGAGAAGCCTTTAATTTTATGGTCCGGTGAGGTGGCGGGGTGATGTCACCAGTGACGTGGCAAGTGATGCTGACGTGTCAGAGGACACGTGTACAAGTGAAGCTGATGTGGCGCTGACGCAAGCGATGAGTGGACGACGATGACGTGTGCGGACCCGTTGGGTCGCGATGGTTCGTGAAGTGGGTCGAACGGAGCGGTTCGGACCGAACTGTGGGGTCAAGAGGTGACTGTTGACGATTGGGCCTAGAAGTTGCATTTATTCGCAGAATGGCCCCCAGCCAAAGTTCTAGAAACTTTCAAAACGATCCAACAGTTGCAACGCTTCGCGAATTGACCTCAGAAAGTTTTGCCAGCTATAAATAGGCCCCTCCAGAATTGAAAAAATAATTCAATCGACCCCCAACATTTCAGAGATAGTGCATACACAGTACATAGTAAAATAAAAGCAAGAAAAACTCGAGTCTTTGAGTAGATTCTCCGATAATTTTGTATCGTTGTGCAACGTGCAAAATTCTGAAGTCGTTGTATCTTCGGGACGGATTGCGATAACTGGAGGCACTGAAATACGGGGCAATAACGTCTTACGGATAGCATACGTAGTATGCTATGTCGGCACGTACTACGTCTAGACAACGCAAAAAAGTGGCTTGCGCAATAGCCGTGGGAGGTACCCGACGAGCGCTCCTGAGTACGCTATTAATGGTCACTTACCAATGTGATGTTGTTGACACATACCTATAAAATTAATGTTAGTAAATATAGCAATATATATGAAAAAAAAGAAAGATATACCTAGCACCTCCATCATGAGCAAAGGTCATTCATTTATATTTTGCATATTCTTCATTATGCCGTCAAACTTGTCTATATCTTCTGCATATGCAACAGACCACGTTGTGCTTTTCATAAGAGAACTTTTGAAGTTGTACATGAAATTTGACATTACATGTCGCATATGAAATCTATAAAAACCTTCAGGTTTAGAGAACGCAAGGATGTATGATAGAGCTCCTATTAAGCTAGAACCTCGATCAGATATGAGACATGTCTTTCGTAGCCCTTGAACAATATGCGTGCTAATGAGATCAAGAAATCAATGCCAAGAGTATTTTGATTCCTCCTCTACAAAAGCAAAAGCTAATGGCAGCGTATTAAGAGTTGTATCAAGTAGATGTTTGCATTCATAGCATGAGCGTCAATCGATCGCATCATTTGTCATAACGGGTCGACAATGCTCATACGGATCAATACACGGACCGAAAGCCAAAAATATATAATTCATTGTAGAACCACCATTATCTAAAGGTATATTTTTGTCAAATTTACAAGTACCTGCATATTTAAATTAAGAATGGTTATGAAGAATAATAAAATCTCCTCAAATAAATATGAGGTGAAATAATTATAATAACAATAATAAATAAAATAATACCTTGAATTTTCTGTTGCGCAGCTTGAAGAAAGCGTGACAATTTGGGAAGAGATGTTTCGATGAGCCCTATATTTCCCTCACTGCATGTTGTGCTTTGCTACGCTTAATATCAAAACTGAACTTATTTTTTATCACTCTACGGACCTCTGGAATAGTGATGGCAGGTCTCCCTTAATATCACTAAGTATTACAGAGCTATCTCACGCTTAAATTTGTATGCTCTGAATGTAAATTGCTTCTAATATAACATTTTTGATCCCTTTCGTACATAGAGACCTTCCAAAATTGTGATTTTTTATCCAGTATACCTTTGCTTCTCCAATCGCAAGGCCGTATACCTTTATCTTATGGATAACGCAGCTCCCACGCTTTCAAGTACTGATTTTCACAATATAAAGTGTTCTAGTTACTTCAGTACAATATCTATGAATTGCCAACTAAAAGACTCGTTCGAATCAAAGCATGTAGTTGAATCAAATAATAATCACTCTCTGTATTACTAATCTCGAACTTTTTTGGAACGACAATGAAAGCTTTTAATACGGAAGACACGAATGACGTAAATAAGTTTCGCGGGTTCTACGATGGATGATTCTCCATAGTAATATTTGTATCTATCTCAACTTGCGGTTCGCTTTCAATTGGTTGATCTTCATTGGAAATATCAAAATGACCATTATTTGTAAAAAAAATGTCAATAAATATAAGTTGAAAGAAGTTAGAAACAAAAATTAAAACCATTATAAAATTGAACCTGAAATCTCTGTCAAAGAAACCTCTTCTAAGTACATGTTTATCCCAGTTGCATTCCGTGTTGTACATCAAAGACGTAAGTAAGAATGTCATCACTATATATAGTGTGGAAAAAAGAAGCAACACGATTCGCATCATCTATTGCCACATACTGCACATATATCTTCAATAAACTGTCATGCAATCCGCCAATTTCTCGCAACTGAGTTAATATCGTATCCAATAAAATGACACGTGAAAATACTTTACTATTGTTGATTTTCTTATTTTTATGAATGAAAAATACTCTATGAATTGATTGAAATTTCTTCTGTCTTTGTAGCTAAACATAGAGTCCTATTTATACATTTGGCTTTAAGCTAAGAAGGCAAGTAGCCGTTGGAGCATTAAGTGTAATTGGTCTATATATCCTAATTTAAAGCTTTACTGCTTGTTTATTGGTTTGACCACTTCATCTCGCCTTTGCAGCTTCATCCGGATACGGTAAATGATAGTTATTGCATTCTTCAACACTTTCCCTCAAGTTAGGATTGAATAAATCAATTAACCCTAATTTGATAAGTATGTCTTCGAATGTTCGGACATCAATTGCTTTTGTACCTGGTTTTCTTTGCTTGTGACAAACGGCGTCTCTATTTCTTGACTTTGAATTTTTTCTCTGACGAAATGGCAGTCTACCTCAATATGTTTTGTCCGTTCATGAAAGACCTGATTTGTTGTGATGTAGCAAGCTTCCTGGTTGTAGCAGAACACCGTCATCGGTCGGTTGTTCTTAATCTTTAACTCTTTCGTGGGAGTTTTTGAACGTTTAACTCCCGGTTTCCTTTAGGATATCTAAGACGTATTTTCTTTGGGATAGGAAAAGTCCTTTGGTGAATGAGATATTTCTATTCCTAAAAATCATATCAGTTGTCCAAGGTAGAATGTCAAATTTTTTTGAAGGTATTTTTTAACTCTGTTGATTTCATCAATATTATTTCCTGTGATTGTGATGGCATCCCCGTAAACTAGCGCAACTACAATAGTTTGATTGTTTGTCTTGATGAACATAGAAGAATCAACTGAAATTTTTGAAAAATTGTAGGTTTGAAATGAATGGTTGAGTTTTGAGTACCACGTTCTCGGAGATTGTTTGAGCCCGTATATAGATTGTTTAAGTTCAGATACAAGATTTCCGTGATGGTTCTCGAGTTCGTGACCTGGTGGGAGTCAAATGTATATCTCCTCATCCAGACCAGACCACCTTGCATAAAGGTGTTTTTCACGTCCATAAGTGATAGACTCTACCCGGAGTTAACAATAATGGATAGACGAATCCTCACGGTGTTCATTTTCGCAACTGGCGCAAATGTTTCTTGATAGCTATTCCTTAAGTTTGTGTAAAGCTCTTTGCTACCAGTCGAGCTTTAAATCTTTAAATTGTTCTATCATTGTTGTATTTGATTTTATACACTCATTTGCATCCGACGGGTTTTTGTTGGTAGGTAGAGGGGTTATGTCCCGTGTTCTATTTCGTTCAAGGGCTTCAAGTTCTTTCCGCTTAGCTTTATGCCATTTTCAGCTTTTTATTTGCGTCTCTGAATCTATTGAATTCGACAATTTGGTTGATATTGCTAAAAATAGGGTGATATGAAGGTGAATTTTATTCTGGTGTTCTAGTACTTCTTGTAGATCTTCTCAACTTTTGTGGTTCAGTTGTATCTCCCCTGAATCTGATATTATAAAAATATTATTTTCTTCATATTGAACTATCCCTTGTGGCTCATAAGGAGGTGAAATGTTTTGTCCTACAGAATTTTCCATATCTTGATTTGGAAAGTATGGTTTGGTATATGAGAAATATTTTGTTTCTTAGGATTTTGGTTATCGAGTTCTCAATGAGGAAAGCATGGTTCGGTCTATAAATATTACATTTCTAAATATATACATCTTTTGCTCCTTGAGGTCATAGCATTTATATCCCTTTTTTTAGAAGAATATTCGAAGAAAATAGTTTTGATTGAATGTGTGTCGAGCTTGCCTTTTCGTTTTACGTGAACAAAAAAGGCACACCCAAATATTCTCAGGTGTTCAATATTGGGTTTCGATTTAATAAGATTTTCAACGGACTTTGGTAATTTAGTTGGGCACTTGGAAGTCGGCTGATTAGGTATGTGGCAGTTAAGACTACGTTTGACCAGTGTTGTTTAGGAACATTGGCTTGAAATAAGAGACATCTCGTAATTTCAACTAGATCTCTATTCTTTCGTTCAGACACTCCATTTTGCTCTGGTGCGCTGATGCAAAGTTGTTTGGTGTAATAAGCCTTTGTCTTTTAATAATTCGAAAAACAAAATTATTTGTATATTCAGTTCCTTTGTCAATTCTAAGAATTTTAATTTTTAATGTACTAATTTTCTATTAGGTTAGAAACTTCTTGAAATTTCTAAAAAACTTCAGATTTATTTTTTAAAAGGTAAAGTCAAGTTATCTGAGAGTAGTCGTCAATAAAAGTGATAAAATATTTGAAATCTTTACAAGAACCAATAAGAGCATGTCCCCAAATGTCGGAATATAGTAATTTAAAAAATTTATCTGTTTTATTCAAGGAAGGAGAAAAAGGCAATCTCGTCTGTTTCGAGAATTTGCACACTTCGCAATTATTTGAAGTAATAGAAATAAACGGAAAATTTTTCTTGAGAATTTGGTCTGAAGGAGGCCCCATTCTTTTATGCATGACGTTATTGGATCGTGCTGAATCAATGCTATTTTCGACTACATCCGTTCTTCAATGATCCATCACCAATCAGTTTTTCCCGCATTACGATCCTTAAAGATTACTTTGTTTGGTGCGAAAATCACATCACAATTTACATCGTTGGTGATTTGTCTTACAGACAGTAGGTTTAATGTTAGGTTCGGAAGGAACAAAGTGTTTGGAATTTCTTTACCAAATATTTGGGAAGTTCCAATTTTTGTAACTGGAACTTTAGTGCCCTTGCAGCTGTAACGTATTGAGTGATTTTCAGGTGAACGGGGTTTTAATGTTGTTTAAATCATAAGTCATATGATTTGTGGCACCTGAATTTGCAACCCAAAAATCATGCGAGCAATTTTTATTTGAATTAATCATGTTAGTAAAATATTTTAAAGAATTGTCGAGTTTCATACCCGTACAGTGTTTACCTGATACTTCAAAATATGCTGAAAATTGATTGTTGGAATGTTGTGACCCGCCCGACCCATTCCAACCATAGTTCTCGGTCCATTGAGCTTTAAAGGATCAGCTGACCCGTTTCTATTTATTTTAGGCTTAATAGTGTCTCGGCCGAAAGCTCATTTACTTTTTCATTGAGCCACTTCTCTCTTAGATATTGGCCGACCCGGCCCTCTTCCCTCATCAAGCTCTCGTGATTACTGTATAAATCTTCGTCGCTGCGCGGATTTAGCCCGTGTCTCTCGCAATTATCCCGGAATCCGCCTTTGTCATAGCACTTAGGCCTAAGATGTGGGTGAACAACAACCCTCTCGACTGTGGCATTCTTTTTGCAATTATCGCACTTGGATTTGTTTCCGGCGGTCCTACGCTCCGTTTTAGCCGTCGGGTTTGGTCCCCTAACTGTCATGGCTTGGGCTTCTACTGTCGAGTTCGGATCTACGTTCGTCGCCTTGCATCGGGATTCTTCCCCCCTCGATGGCGGTGACGATGGAGCTCCGTGATGGCAGGTTTAAGCTGCGAGGAATTTGGGTACGATTCTGCTCGAATGCTAGACTGTCGATTTTTGTTTCTGTCAGTTGAAAGAGAAATTATCCCTTCTGTAATGTTGTAGATTTTGATTGAAAGTGAATTTGAGTGTGCAAGTGTTTGATCATTGCTATACCATGTTGATTTCTTACTTTGATAGAATGAAAACTACTCTATGAATTGATTGACTGTGTTTATAGCTTTACTTAGAGTAGAATTTATACAATTGACTTTAAGCTAAGAAGGCAAGTAGCCATTGGAGCATTAAGCGTAATTGATCTCTATATCTTAATTTAAAGCTACATGATTTGCTTCGTTGATTGGTTTGACCACTTCATCTTGCCTTTTACAGCTTCATTCGGATAAGATAAGTGACAGCTTCAACAACTATCTTTGAAGCTTACCATAAACCGTATGATTATCAATCATTATTAAATTGTCACCCTAACACAATGTCATAATAACTGAAACTGACACAATTCCTGCCTATTCTGCCAAGTGTATAAGCAGCTAAAATTTGCATAACGATAAAAGAACACTACGCTGGAATCAAAGTTAATATGGTAACGAGAGCAAAAGAAGAATAAATAAAGGATACACAATCAAAGTCAATATGGTGAACTTGTTACGCAATAGATAGTAGAACACTACGCTGGAATTAACACGATGATTACCTTACATTCAATCAACGTACGAAGCTGCCTTTGAGATGATTATAACACGATGTAATAATTTGAAATATGGACCGATTGTTTTTTGGAACTAATTAGTCATGATGGAATCGTTTGCGATTATTATTACAAATATAAAAATGCAAAAGAGTTCTTAATGTGCAATGATATTGTTATTTGAAGCTAATTATCTTGTTACTATAAACAGTAAAAGTTCACTTGTTTTGATCGAATAATGAAGATATAAACATGAGAATTCTCAGCTTATGGAGTTATTAAAAAGAGTGTGGTTAAAAATATAATTAGTCATAATTATTATGGGAATTTGAGATAATGATGGTGTTAAAAAATAATTTTAAAAACATTTGTGGGAAAAATAAAAATAACTATATTAAAAAAGTTGATAAGTTTTATAATAGGGTGAGAAAGTTATCTAGTTTTGTAATAGTGCTAATAAAAATAGCATTAATTTTGTCATTTTCTCACAAATATTGTATTGAGAACATCTAAAAATATAGAAACTATTAATGTTGACGTTGTTGACATTGACGATATGGAAACAATATCTGAGTCAGCATCGTTTGACAAACTTGTTCCATCCTAGATTTTGTCTTTCAAATCTAAAAACCGTTTACCATATATTATGGCTTTATTTACGTGTGTAGGAGATATTTTTGGAATAGATATGGAACTGAAAAGAATGAGTTATTTCCGGAATGGATATGATCCAATAGAGTGGAGGAGATATTTTCGGAATGGATATGAAGCTAAAAAGAAGGAGCTATTTTCGGAATAGATATAATCCCGAATTGAATTGCAGCTATATAAAGAGGAACTTCGATCTCGAAGTATGACTATGGACGACGAATGACTACGACTAACGACCACGACGAAAGACCCACATATAGAGTGGCGAATGTGTAGAAAGAAAACGAGAGAGCTCTCACCATATATTTTCGTCAATCCGTTTTTAGCCTAGTATTTATCTTCACACTTTTGTGTAGAACCTAGTTTCTATACGTATTCTTTGTGTGAAGATCGATTGAGTTCTAATTCTCTTTCTATGCTAGGTTTACTATCTTTTGATAGTTATTTTTTTTGTAATCCATTTTTTATAGTGGAATTTTGCCCTGAAGGCGGTAGCAAGTTATTTAACTTGCTGCATATTTTAAGCTGTGTCTCCATCGTCTTTACTGCTAAGTTTTAAACTTTCCGCTGTGCTAAAACATTCTGATCCCTAAGAGTTTTTATCCTATTGATATGGTGTCTTAAGCCCAAACTATTTTGGCAAAGTCTCCGTCTTAGACGGATCAAATTATGTCTATTGGAAAATCTGAATGCGACAATGCATAAAGTCGATTGACTCGCGGCTTGGGATTCGGTTCTTAATGGTTATATCCCCCCCCCCAAAACACATCCTGATGCTGATGGAGAAGTGTTTGACAAATTCATTGCCGAATGGACTGCTTTTGAAAGAGCAGCAGCCGATTTTAACGAAAAAGCCTTACATGCTGTTTTTTCCTCCATCGATATTTTTATGTTCAAAATCATTCAAAATTGTACCAATGCGAAACATGCATGGGACATGTTGCAAAGGTATTGTGACTGTGATGCGAGCGTGAAAGACACTAAGTTGCGTCTTTTAAATAGCCAACTTGAAAAACTTCGTATGAGGGACGATGAAGACATCACTACTTATTTTGGAAAATATTTTTCTAGCGAGTGTCATAGTTTAGGTGAACCTATTTCTAACAAAGTTTTATATTCTAAGGCTATTAGGTCACTATCTGAGAAGTTCAATGTGAATGTGGCAGTTGTAGAAAAAGCCCATAATCTAGCCACACTCGACTTCAATACCCTCATGAATATTATGAAGAACTACGAGATCAATCTCGAGGTTCAGAAAAATGCGTCAAGGGATAAGGTCTTGCTTTAGTCTCACAACCTTCAGGTGTTGAATATGAGGTGGATCCTGACGATGATGAGGATATGGCTATGATAGTTAGGAAGTTCAAAAAGTTACTAAAAGATACGAGGGAGTTGAATGTTGGTCCAACATTCAAGAGTATTTTCAACGCTAAAGAGTCTTCATCTTCACCATTGCGCCCTATCAACAGAAGAAATTCTGCTGAGAAAGCGAAAGACGACAAGCTTGACAGGGACTGTGTTCAATGTCATGCTTGCAAAGGCTGGGGTCATTTTGCAAATGAATGTGCTAATACTCTTCGCAGGTATGGAAAAGGTTATTGGGTAAGCCTGTCTGATGGTGAATAAGATGTGCCAGCTAGAGATACGCAACATGTCGCCCAATGGACAAAAGTTCTTAATCCAACCTTCTATAACAACGAAGATGAAGAACATCATGCTGGATTTAATGCGGTAGTAGATGTTGATCCAACATTGGATTCAACATATGAACATTATATTCTCTTTGATTATGATGAATCAAACAATGTTGATGAATCTTTGCTGTTAGATGATACAGATCATCTTTTAGAACTTGCCGAGGATGGTGAATCATGTGAAGAAATGTATAAACAACTGTACATAGAGTGACGAATCAAAGGAAGGAAATCTCGAAACTGAAGGATTTCGTTCAAGTGCTGACTGAGGAAAATATTAAAAACGAAAAGGTAATCAATAGCTTGCTTGATGGGATGAGCACGATGGAAGCTTTATTGACCAGAAAGGAGAAAGAAATTGACAAGCTGCAAAAGCAAGTCAACAAGGCTTCAGATACATTTTCGAAAATGAATAAAGGCAAGTTAACACTTGACGAGGTACTTTCTTTCGTTAATACTTCTAATCATGGTCTAGGATTCAAATCACATCCTAAAAAATCTAAGCATTCTGCATCGAAGTCAAGGTCTAGAAGCTTTAAGTATCATTTTTGTCTTAAACATGGACATATCAAACCTTATTGTTGGAAACTGAAAGATATGATTTCCAAAAAGCAAATGTTGGCTAAAAAATCATTCAACATTCGCTCCAACATTGAGAGATCAGTGTTGAAGAGAATGTCCGGAGATAATTTCGACAACCGTAGTTTAAATTATGTTAATCATAAGAATATAGCTTTTTGAGTCAATCAGTTCAGAAGAAAGTCTGGGTAAGAAAGTCGTCAATTCAATGTAATGTTGATAGACTATACTCGCTTGAGTAATGGTACGGTTACTTTTGGAGGTGGAGCAAAATGTAAAATTCTCAGACGTTGCAAACTCAACGTGGTTGACTTTCCTGCCCTAAGGAATGTCCTCCATGTTGATGGACTTGTTAATAATTTAATTAGCATAAGTCAATTATGTGACGACGATCTTGAGGTAAGGTTTAATAGAGAATGCTGTGAATTTTTTAATGACAAGAATTTGTGTGTGATGGCAGGTAAAAGATCGAGTAATAATTGCTATCAAGTTGGTGATAAGGATGAGAGAAAAGAGATATGTAAAGTCTCTAAGACCGAAGATGATGTTGTTCTATGACACAATAAATTGGGTTATGTCAATTACAGAACCTTAGAACAATTGATTCGGCATGAGTAGTTTAGAGGAATTCTCATCCTAAAGAAATTTGGTAAGATTGTTTGTGAGCAATGTCTGAAAGGCAAGCAGAAGCATGCAGTCATAATGTTGACCAACATGTTGTACAACATTTTAGAACTGGCCACTGCTTTCAGCTACTTCACATGGATCTTATGGGTCCTATGGAAGTAGACAGTATAGGCGGTAGAAAATATGCGTATGTCTTAGTTGATGACTTTTCTAGGTTTTCATGGATATTTTTCTTAGAGAGAAATCTGAGACAATTGATTTTTTCAAAACTTTTTGTGTCATGATGAAAAATAACTTTTGTGCTCCCATTTTCGTATTAGGTCTGATCATGGTAGAGAGTTTGAAAATCAAATTTTTAAAGATTTTTGTGATAAAAAGGGTATTATCCATGAGTGTTCTTCTCCTAAGACACCTCAACAACATGGCGTAGTCGTAAGGAAGCATAGAACTCTTCACGAAATGGCTCGTGTAATGCTCCAATCCAAGAGTCTTTCTAAAAGGTGTTGGGGCTGAAACATTGAACACGGCTTGTCATATCTACAATAGAGTTTTCTTTCGTCAAGGGACAAAGAAAACCTCTTATGAGATTTTGAAGGGTACGAAGCCTACGGTCAAGAATTTCACGTGTTTCGATGTTCATGCTATATGTTGAATGATCATGAGTATTTGACAAAGTTTGATTCGAAAAGTAACAAATGCATTTTCTTGGAATATTCTACTAATAGTCGTGCTTATCGTGTTTACAATCTTAGATTGAAAACTATTCAGGAATCAGTTAATATTGTTTTTGATGATTCCGCTGACCTTAGCAGAAATACTCCTCAAGTTGACATTGCAGATGTTGTTCCGACGCTTGGTCCAACAGAGGATCTGGAAGCTAATAATGTTGAGTCAACATCCGACTCAACATTAGCTCCTGAACAGGATACTGAAGATGAAACCTGAAATGTTCGAATTCAGAAGTCACACCCTTCTGATCAGATCTTAGGCAGACTGGATGAAGGACGGAAGACCAGGGATAAACCACGAAGAGATTATAGATCTATGGTAAAAGATGTATCCATGACTTCCGTATACAACGAGGTAAGGTTTAATTGTTTTGTATCTGAAATAGAACCCAAAAATGTTCTTGAAGCCCTCAAGGACAGTTTTTGGATCAATGCTATGCAAGAAGAGTTTGTTCAATTCGATAAAAATTAGGTTTGGACTTTGATTCCACGACCAAGCGACGACAACGTCATTGGTACAAAGTGAATTTTCAAAAACAAATCTGATGAGTATGGGAATGTTATTAGGAATAAAGCTCGTTTAGTTGCCCAAGGCTATACCCAAGTTGATGGTATAGATTTTGATGAAACCTTTGCCCCCGTAGCTAGGTTAGAATCTATTAGACTCCTTGCTATTGCATGTTGGTTCAACATTACCCTACATTAGATGGATGTTAAGGGTGCGTTCTTAAATTGCTTTATCGATAAAGAAATTTATGTTGAGCAACCTAAAGGTTTCGAAGATCCTTACCATACTGATCATGTGTTTAAATTGCAAAAAGCTCTTGATGGTTTAAAGCAAGCTCCTCGAGCTTGGTACGGTAGACTTACATCGTTTCTCTTAGATTTTGGTTTTGTTAGAGGCGAAGCCGATACAACTATTTTCGTAAAAAGAGTTGGCAATGAAGTGTTAATCTCTCAAATTTATGTTGATGATATAGTCTTCGAATCCACATCTAGATCTATGTCGGATGATTTTATCCAAGCCATGAATTCCACATTTGAAATGAGTATGATCGGTGAACTAACATTCTTCCTAGGTCTACAGGTGAAACAAAGCAAAGACGACATCTTTATGCCTCAAAAAAGTACGCGAAGAATACTGTGAAGAAATTCGGGTTAGATAATGCCAAGGTAATGAGAACTCCCATGGGATCTACGCAAAAGGTAAGTAAAGATAATGTTGAGGAAAATGTTGATTCAACATTATATCGTTCCATGATTGGAAGCTTGTTATATCTTACTGCGAGTAGACCATATCTTATGTATAGTGTTTGCGTATGTGCGAGATATCATGCCGAGCCAAAAATTTCACATTTAAATGTTGTTAAAAGAATTTTGAAGTATGTTGGTGGTTCTTGCAGTCTCGGTTTATGGGTTTCCAAGGACACTAACACAAATTTAGTTGGTTTCAGTGATGCTGACTGGGCAGGTAACGAAGATGATCGCAAGAGCACAAGTGGTGATTGTTTCTTCTTAGGTAATAATCTAGTGTCTTGGTCTAGTGTCTGGGCAGGTAGCTGTTGTACACAACTCATATGGCTTAAGAGTATGTTGAGTAATTATGGGTTAGAGACCAAAACTGTTCTGATGTATTGTGATAATTGAGTGCTATAAATATTCCGAAAAATCCTATTCAGCACTCTAGGACTAAGCACATAGATATTAGACATCATTTTTTGAGAGATATAGTAGAAAAAGAGTTAGTGAAAATAGAACATATAGATACTAAGAATGAGTTAGCAGATATTTTCACTAAAGCGTTAGACTTTGAAACGTTTTCAAGCCTTAAGAAGTCTATAGGTCTGTGTCAGTGTCAGTAAATGGTGGTCTACTATTTGGATCAACATTTTCATATGTCAAATATGGATGTTAATGTTTCAATTTTTGGTCTAAATTTCTCTCAGTAAATTCCTGAAATGATTTGACTCACCTAGACCGTTTTCTGAAATGACCCGCTCACTAGCACAAGGTTTGCTCATGATCCTTTTTCAAGATACAAGTTCAGAATATTAAGAATCATTAGATACACAACATTCACGGTGACGATGTATTCTTTGCGTGCAATAAAAAGCTGAACCTTGATGAATGAAATAAATAAAGAGCAGTGCACAATATTTCCTATCTATAATAAAGGTAAGAAAATGGCAGAAAATCAAAGAAAATTGAGTTCTAGGGTGTTAAACAGAAAATGAAGGGAATCGTTTGAGAATGCTGGATCAAATGTGAGCAACATGTGCGACTAATCATTTTGATCATGCTATATTTTATATTTATATATATATATACATATAATTATATATATAATTAGTCTGTCGAGTCTAGTATCTATATCTCTTTATGATGATTTAATAGAAAATCAGAAACCTCCACTTGGAGCTCGCGGTTCATCAAGTCCTAACAGTTAGTTTTCATTTAAACTCTTACTTTGTGCTATTTTCCAAGCTGAAAACTAGTTACCGTTGCTGCAAAAACTTTTGACTGATACTACATTTTTGCATTTACCCATTATTTATGCTCACTTGATATCTCGTAATTCGCACTACTCTATTTCATATTTTCTGAATCTATCTCTGCAAATCACGATTTTCTAGAGCTTTCTTTCATTATCCATCAATGACAAACTCACCTCTTTCGAATTCACCTCACTTTACACTGTGCTATTTAAAATAGCAATCTAAAATAGCAGTCAGTTGACCGGGTTACACAAGGTTGTGGATCTGCCCTGGGTAGGAGCTCCAAATGATGAACCAAATGTTGATTCATCATATGCTCCAACATCAGTCCTGGAACGCTATATCAAGTATCTGGATGATACAATTGCTTCATTGGTTGCACAAAGAAGAGACTCTTAGGAGTTTCCTTTCTACCCAAAAGGGGGAGATTTAGATGATGCGGAAGAAGAACTCGGGACGACTGATGCAACTATTGATGGTGAGGGAGATGATGCTAAAGCTAAAGAAGAAGCTGATGTAGATCTTCGGATTCTCTTATTTTTAGATTATCTTATCTTTAAGATTTTCTAATTTTTTCTAGCTTTTCTTATTTTTCTTTATTGCAGGTTTAGTTAAGACTTGATCAGACTAGTCCATATGGTTATCTACTAATATTTCTTAACTAATGATAACCATGTTTTGTTCTGACTGTCTTAATGATTTCAGGGGGATTTTTGTGAATTTATCTCTGCACAGATTTTGAGAAGAGAGACAAAAAGGGGGAGATTGTTAATGTTTACATTGACAATGTGGAGTCAACACCCAAGTCAACATTGGACTATCCTTGATTTTATCTTTCATACCCGAAACCTTATTACATAATTTTGGATTTATCACTGCACGGGTTTTTGGGAGGAATGGCAAAAAAAGGAAGATTGTTAATGTTGAAATTGTTGAAATTGTTGACATTGACGATGCGGAAACATTATCTGAGTCAGCATAATTTGACCCAGACTTGTTCCATCCTTGATTTTGTCTTTCAAATCTAAAAACCGTTTACCATATATTATGGCTTTATTTACGAGTGTGCAGGAGATAGTTTCAGAATAGATATGGAGCTAAAAAGAATGAGTTATTTCCGGAATGGATATGATCCAATAGAGTGGATGAGATATTTTCGGAATTGATATTGAGCTAAAAAGAAGGAGTTATTTTCGGAATAGATATGATCCCGAATGGAATTGCAGCTATATAAAGAGGAACTTCGATCTCGAAGTATGACTATGGACGACGAACAACTACGACGAACGACCACGACGAACGACGATGAAAGACCCACATATAGAGTGGCAAACGATGAAAGACCCACATATAGAGAGCTCTCACCATATATTTTCGTCAATCCGTTTTTGGCATAGTATTTATCTTCACACTTTTGTATAGAACCTAGTTTCTGTACGTATTCTTTGTGTGAAGATCGATTGAGTTCTAATACTCTTTTCTAGGCCAGGTTTATTATCTTTTAATAGTTATTCTTTTTGCAATCGATTCTTTATAGTGGAATTTTGCCCTGAAGGCGTGTAACAAGTTATTTAACTTACTGCATAATTTAAAATGGTCTCCATCGTTTTTACTGCCAAGTTTTAACCTTCCCGCTGTGCTAAAACTTTCTGATCCCTAGTGTTGGTTCAACATTAGGGTCAACATTTCTGATTTACTTTTAACTTATTTATTTCCATATCAATTTATCGGGACCCCTCTCTTTCATAAACATACACAGACATGAAAACATAATGAAATTATTTCAAAACAAAAATAGGAAAACAATTTTGTGATCACAAATATTTTTGGGAAAAATGAGTGTTTCTTAATACAAACAACTACTGTCGAGGGTGGTTGTTTATGATTGGGATTCCTCGTTCCCCATAGATTCACCCAACAAAGTGGCCTATCCCATGTCGTGGGAATGCGGCGAGTTCTTGCCCAGTAGGTGGTTCCGTGTCCCGCTTACCACCTAGTCTGATTCCAGTCCTTCATTTGCGTCCCACCAAAGTTACAACACTAGTCTGCATCATGGGATCGAGAGTGCTGCAATTTCGTCGTTTTTTGGCAGAATGGAGACAGAAATTCCCCAAAAAATCAGGGTTCCCGATGGGGATAAGACTTGCGTCGAACCCCGCTCATTAACAACCTACTGCTACTTTTGCCAAGTAATATATATGTATATATTATCAATAGGATAGTGTTACATTTTTGGTCTCGATGTTTGACCTATGGGCGATTTTTATCCCCCATTTTTTCGAGTTACAGTTTCAGTCCCTAATATTATCGATTTTTAGCGTTTTGGTCCCCCGATTAACTTAATTGTATGTTTGGAGGGAATTTAACACGTTACACGCACCTGATTTCACTCTTTCGAACTTAAAACATTCCATTGTCATTCACATCGATTTAATCGCTCAGAACATCTCATTGTTATAATTGAATCGTTAGTTCGAATTTATGCTCTAACTCTCCCCCAATTCTTTCATTCCATGTTGAAGAAAATGGGTTCTGAGCATTTAAGTTGATTAAAATGAAATCAAGTGCGTGTAACGTGTTAAATTCCCTTTAAACATACAATTAAATTAACTGGAGGATTAAAATGCCGAAAATCTTAACATTGAGAATTGAAACCATAACTCGGGAAAATGTATAACAAAAAATGCCCATAAGCCAAACAACGGAGACCAAAAGTGTAAAAATCACTTTATCTAGTAACGCTATCCACAAGATTGTTTTTCCATTTTTTAACATCAAAAAATGACCGAATGCAAATATCAATACCATGGCTTCTTCTCTAGCGTCATCTTTTCTACACTGTACCTCAATATCAGCCCCCAGAGCAGCAGTAATCTCTCACCACGGTGGCTTCATTTCTCGACGGGGCTGTGCTCGTCGTCAACAGTGGAATGGGCTCGTCAAGCATGCTTGCCTCAATTCAATCACAAGATATTCAATTAAAATGGGTAAATCACACATGAATTCTTTCCTTCTTTACAGCTTCTCCTTTTTATTATAATAATCGGCTACGACGCAGAGAGGAGGACAAGGAAAAACAAAGGTAAAGGAGTTTATGCTTCTCTGTTTGGAGTCGGGGCGCCCGAGGCTTTAGTCATAGGTGTGGTGGCTTTGTTAGTTTTTGGTCCAAAAGGCCTTGCGGAGGTAAGTTATAGCCAGTTAGTAAATTACTGGTCCTAAATTGTATTCTCGTACACTAATAAGCCTGCTCCCTTTGTTTGCGTCAGGCCGCTCGTAATATCGGCCAAGCTCTACGAGGTATCCAACCTACAATAAGAGAGCTTCAGGTTCGTTCTTACTCCTTATTACAACATAACACTTAGGCTCCCTTTGGTATAAAAATTCCGACGTCGAACATAGAAGAAATGTATCATTGCTTTATACACCAACATTGTTTTCTTACACCAACATTGTTTTCTTTTGTATTTTCGACTCAAAAAAATTTCGCGTACCAAACGGAGCCTTAAGGTTTCAACGCCCAGGCGATGTAATGATGTGAGGCGTTGTTTACGAATTTCGTTTTCCCGGACAGGAAGTTTCGAGGGAGTTTAAGACCAGCCTCGAGAGGGAGATTGGTCTTGATGAAATCGATTCTAAGCCGAGAAGTTCCAGCTACAACACCTCCACTATTGCCACACCTGTCGTAAAGAACTCACCGGTGGCCGATGATTCTCAAGAAAATCTTACCCTTACAACAGGTAACTAAGGCATACACGTGTTTCTCTTTTGATGACGGGAACATAATGATCAATGTGGTAAAATTCGCTTTCTGCGTCCGGAGCCTAACGCCTAGCCGGCCTGAGTATATGCGGAAATTAGATCGTATACCTAGTGTCGGAACCAGAGATTAGTTTTAGTGGGGTTCAAGTACCATTGAATCAAATCTAAATATTAAATTTCAGTTAGATCATTTATACTAATTTTAACTAAACCACGTAGGGATGTCAACGGAGCGGGGCGGGGGCAGGGATCTAATCCCCGTCCCCGTCCCCACGAAGCAATCGGGGGAAAAATCGTCCCCATCCCCGCCCCCGCGGGGATCCACCCCCCACGGGGATTCCCCGCCCCGACAATATTTTAAAAAAAAATATTATTTTTTATAATATAAATTATATTTTAATATTAATTATATTATTTAAACTATATTTCAATAAATTTATATTATTTAGGTCTTATTTAAGTTATATTTTAATATTATTTAGATTATTTTGATATTATTTAAACTATATTTTCATATTATTTATATTATAATAATATAAATTGGATATAAAAAATATTAATTAAATATTATAATATACCGGGGAATGGAGCGAAGAACATGGCGGGGATCTCTGCGGGGAAAATCTCTCCCCGTCTCCGCCCTACGGGGATAAAATACCGGGGATTCCCCGTCCTAATCGGGGAGGATCCCCGCGGGGACGGAGAATCCTTGCCCCATTGACAAGCCTAAAACCAGAGCCTATTTTGTAATTTATATCAACAAATTAAAAATTAGTGGGGTCCAATGACCCCCACTTATGCTGGCTCCGCCAATGGATATACCTGTTTTCATTATTTTTATTTCTTATATATAAAATATGCTAATATTCTATCAAAGTATAAATATATCAAATTTATTCAAACATTCCAAATAAGTAATGTCAATCTCAACAATACAACGTTAGTGCAAGTATTATTTTTTTCCAAGAAAAATAATGAACATTGATAATGATTTTCGCCACGAAGGGGCACCGCTTAGAACGATTTTTACAACATTGATAATGATTGAATCTTTTTTTTTTTTGGAAAAAGATAATGATTCAATCTGAGATATAAATGTAAGGTTTGTGTGTATGTGTGTGTGTGGATTGGTATCCGTTGCAGATAAATCTGCTGCATCTAAAGTCGAGGCGTATTCAGCTGATGAGTACTTGAAGTTCACGGAAGCGCAGTTAAAAGCAGCTCAAAGCAAGCTCGAGGCATCATCATCTCAAGGTCAGCAGAATCCTTACTGAAAAGACGAAACCACCGAAATTATTTGCCGATCTGATTAACAGGTTCGTTGTTTGATTAGATACTACGGCTCAGAATCCCGAGGACAATCCTCGTCGGGAATCTACTTCGCCTCAGTCCCTTGATCCAAAGCCCAAAGCAGAGGCATGAACGTTTCTGGAGAATGGTCGGGCTTTGTCATATTGAATGCTTCTTGTAATAGAAATGTTATGGTTTCGTCGGTTTTCAGTTTATAACCTTTTTTTTTTTTTGCTTTTATTTGTTAGTTCCGGTGTATTACGTCTGGTCGGTGGTTGCAGATACTCGAACAGAAATTTCGGTGGAGTCGAAGACGATGCACATACTACGTAGGTTGTCCTGTCCGTAAGACGTTATTGCCCCGTATTTCAGTATCTCGGGATATCGCAATCCGTCCCGAAGATACAACAACTTCATAATTTTGCACGTTGCACCACGATTCAAAATTATCGGCGAATCTATTCAAAGACTCGAGTCTTTCTTGCTTTTATTTGACTTCGGACTGTATATGCACTAACTCTAGAATGTTGGAGGTCGATTGAATGATTTTTATGACTTCAGCAGAGGCTTGTTTATAGCTGGCTTCTGGGATCGATTCGCGAAGTGTTGCAATTGTTGGGTCGTTTTGACTATTTCTGGAACTTGACCGGGGGCTAATCTGCGATTAAACGCAATTTTTGGGTCCAATCGTCCACAACCACATCTTGACCTAACGGTTCGGTCCGAACCGCTCCGTTAATCCCGTTTCACGAACCGCGCGGCCCAACGGACCCGAACCGGCCCGTACACATCATCGTCGTCCACGTGGCACTTGCATCAGCGCCACATCCGCTTCATTTGTAAACGCGTCCTTTGACAAGTCTGCATCACTTGCCACGTCATCAGGACCACCACGTCACCGGTGACATCACCGTCGCTACCTCATCGGAGCATAAAATTAAGGGCTCCTCAAAAATCCGATGCAAAGTGCAAAATGCGCCTCAAAGCGGAGAGAAAGACAAAAATAGTTAAGTTTTAAAATTCTAATTACAAATATAGTTAACTTTTTAAAACTATAACAAAACTAATCAACCTTTTGAATTTTAATTAATATTAATTCCATTTTCACCCCAAAACTTTTTAAAATTATCATTATTCACTATCATTATTTCTAATCAGTAAAATATTACCAATAATTATTTCAAAAACAAATTAAAGAAAAACAATTCTTTTTTTACTTTTTGTATGTTTTAATTCTCTTCTTTCTTTATATTGTGACTTTTTATTTTATGTTTAAATTTTTATTTATTGTTTTCAAATTTTATGATCTTTTTATTCCAATTAATATTTCTATTTGTATTATATTTTAATTTAATTGTATTTCTCTCTTTTTTTCTTCTAACGAATGAGAAACTTCTTTTCTTTTTCGTGTTAATGTTAATTTATTTATTCCTCATTTGAATGAGTTAAAAATATAATTATTAGTAATATTCTGCTTATAAAAAATAATGATACTGAATAATGACAATTTTGAAAAGTTTTGGTGGAATCAATATTGATTAAAATTGAAATAGTTAGATTAGTTTTGTAATAATTTCAAAAAGTTAACTATATTTGTAATTTGCAATTTTAACATTTAACTACTTTCGTCATTCTCTCCCTGAAAGTGCCATTGTGCACTTGGCACGGCTAGTGTCCTTGTCGGCCTCGACCCGGGCGGGGGCTCGGCGGTGCCAGGCACTTGGCTATAATTTGGTCCAAAATCCCCACATAAGCTCATAACCCACTAACCACTTGGGCAAGCCATTTTGAATAACACATGTAGGGAGATTCCTTAAACAAGTGAAAAGAGTGTGAATTTTCCAATGTGGGACAACAAAAAATCCCCTTTATATATTAAATATATTTCACCTCTTTTGTTGGGCCAACTTCGAAAATTAATTTCTCATTCGCTCGACATCGATTTTGAGTCAATTAATATTTGATAGATTCTCCTCGAAACGTAGAATATGAATATTTCATCGATTTTGGGTTTCGACGAACGAAGACTTCTCGATTAAATTAAAATCAGTTCAACTTTTATTTATTGCGTTTAAAACCCAATTTTGGGCCCAAAGCCCAAAATTCCAACATTGTTGTCATTAAATCGTATAGCTTGACCATAGTTATCGGAACCGTTGACCATAGTTAGTATATCTTCATTTCAAAACATCTCTCTCACAACGTCGTTAAAGCAAACACCTAAACGTGCATCGTTGTTTCATACTAGTGATAGTGGTTGATGCGTTCAGAAATCCGCCTCCGGAGTATTTGCGGTTCTCCGCCTTGAAGGTGGCTGGAAAATGGCGGGGGATTTCTTTAGTTGACAGAATTACTCGAGAACACCTTCCCCAACGACCCTGAGAAAATAGAGAGTAAACGAACTTAGGGTGGACATCGTTTCGGCGACGCCACTCCGACGCTCAAGTCAGTTCCTATTCGATGTGGCGGTTTAATTTGTGCGTAAAGGAGAAAAGATCAAGAATTCGATACCTCAGTCCGTTTGAGGATCTTTCCTATTTATAGGATCGTATCCATGACCAGCACATCGGACATGCATTGCCCACGTTAGCATCCATGTTTCATCCCACGTTCACACGATGACCTCCACTCTCGCATAACCGTAACCTGCTCGGCAATGATAGGCAATTCCTTTCTCCTTCTCTGGGGATCGGGAAATCACCCGAGCAACCCACCTCTCTCATTCAAGAAATTGCTCGGACTATCCTCTTTTCTTACTCGGGAATCCTCCCGAGCTTCCTTCCTTGAGTTATCCCGAGGAGGTACCTCATGGGCTCTATTGGAATTACGCGGGTGATTTTTGGTTACCCCAAAACCCAAAGGGTAACAGTAGTGTCCCCTTCGGCTAGTTTAAAAAGAGTAGATGGAGTTTTAGACGTAGTTATCCGAGCGTCTTCCCCTCGGCGCCATCTTCTTCCCAATGAAGTTGTATTGTTTTCTAAGGCATAGAGCCATGACTTCCCGAAATTTCGCGTGTCGTGGCCACGTTTCGCCCTACGCACGTGTCCTCTTCCTGTGGCGGGATTTTTGCCGCTCGTCTCTTTGAGTCTCGTGTCCGTTACTGACACGATTGGACCCTTTAAAATCCAAAATGGCCGCTTCACATCTCCTTCTTCGCCTTCGTCTATAAATACCCTCACTTTTCCTTCTTCCTCACACGCACATCTCTCTACCTTACAGAAACGTTGTCGATTTCCCTGTAACCTTCTTCAAAACCGTCCTTCCTGTTCACTGTTATAAGCTTATCTACTTTCTTTTTTTACTCTATTAAATGGTTTCTTCTTCTGCATCCGAAAGGGTGGTCGCAGACCCCAACTCCGGATCTGGCGCCATTGCGCGGCCGGATGACGACGATTCCCTTTATCATAACTCTCATTCCGCCGTGCCGCTCCTCCCACAACGACCCTGCCGGAAGAAAAAGGCCCCTTCCAATTTTTCTGGGTTTAATTCTCATGTCCCTCCCCTTCGGGAGGACTTCAATGATGTTCTGGCTTTTTCGAAAGCCCATCGGGAATGGGTCCTCACCCTAGAGGCATACCGAGAGATGCATGAGTTACCATGGCACGAGGCCATGGTCTCTTCTCTGTCGGATGCCCACATTCCAGCCCTCAAAGAGAAGGCTGGGATGTCCAAGGAACTTAGGTCTCGATCCCTTCTTTTATACTAGATGTCTGTAGTCATTTTCAAATTTCCCCTTTCCAATTAGCTTCCAACTCCTTCAGTCTTCTTCTTTCTTTGGCTATCCTCCTCAATTTTCCACGAGTTTCCTCTCTCTGCTTCTCAAATAGCTTCATTTCTAAAAATAAACCGTAAAGAACCAAGAAAGTTCTTTTTCTCCTCTACCTTTGCCGAGGAGTTTATTGTTGGTAATCCAACTGCTCACAAGGGGTGGATGAATAAATTCTTTTATGTTCGTTTTCCTCCCGGGAGTGTGGAGAACGACATAATTTCTGAATGGCCTGACTCTGCCTTGGCTAATCGCTCCCCCGTCCCTGAATTTCTCGAGATGGTGGAGAAATTCAGGGAAGCTGTGGGAGGCAGAAGCTTACGTGCTCCCGAGCTCATAAAAGATGACCTCCTATGCTATTATGGCTTCTACCCAAAGGAGGTGCCCATGCTCGGGAGCACATGTATTTCCCTTTCTACAAGCATATTTCTCTCGAGTTACTTCGCTTCTAATCATTGTGTTCTTTTCAGAATCAAGGATGAACATCGCTGCTATTATCGCCCTCCAAAAGAAGAAGAGCGGAGCTCCTTCTACCCTTGCTTCCCCTGCTTCTCCAAGCCCCTCTGCTCCTTCAAGGGGCAAAGAAAAAGATATGAACCCAATAACCTCATCTGGCCTCCGAAGACCTCCACAGAAAAGAAAGGTATCTGCTCCCAAGGGTCCCTCCTCTAAGAAGGCGAAAGCGACCCCTTTCGCCTCGAGCGCCACTACCACCAGCGATCTACCTTCCGATGCTTTCCCTCCAGAGCAATCGGCCTTGTTTAACCGCCCCCAAGCCCGAGACTGCATCGGGCTCAGGGACATGTTCAGAAAATGGCCACTAGGGAGTTTTGCAGCGCTTACGCTCTTAACGCGGGGCATGTAATTTTTTTCTATTATTTTTTACACCTTGCTCCTTGGCTTATTTCTTATATATTGACTTCTCCATTTGGGCAGGGAATTATCTATCACTCGGAGGCCCTGGACAGGTTGGTGGAATACCATGAGATCCATGATGATGCTAAGAAGACAGAGGCGGACTTGGGGCAGCACATCGAGGAGTTAGTGCAAGAGTGCACTCAAGCCAAGGGTCGGGTGAGGGAGATTCAGGGCAAACTGAAACAAGAGAAGTCTATCCGAGCCAAAGAGGAGTCTACTCGTGTTCGGGAAGTGAGGCTCCATCGTGAGCTACAAGAGAAGCTCGGTCGGGATTATACCCCGAACGAGGCTTATGGGGCCCAAATGATCACCCTGAGAAGGCCCTCGGTGAATTTCCTCGACGCTGACTTCCCCCTGACTTCCCCCAAATGATCACCCTGAGAAGGCCCAAATGATCACCCTGACTTCCCCTTTAATTTCCTCGACGCTGAGAAGGCCCTCGGTGAATGCGATCCCGAAACCGGCTAACCTCCCGAGTCTCGTGCTCCTCGAAAGAATCCCCGAGTGATATCCGCCTCCCAGCCCGTAACAATTGACAGCCTCGAGGAAGGGGAGACCCAAGAGGAGGTGGCCCCAACCAAGCCCAACCCGAAGCAGCGTGAAGTTCCCGAGCAGGCGGTTAGCGTGGAGAAGGAGAGTTCCCAGCAGGCCGGTGAGGCCGAAACGTTCGCGGAGGAAGTACTGATGCAGGCCGGTTCGGTCGAAAACGAAGTGGTGCAGAAGATCCCCGAGCAAGCTAATGAGGCTCCGGCACAAGGAGGATCGGGAGGAGGCGCTAGTGCAGGCCGAGGGACACCTGACTGAAGAAAATGCGGCGGTCGCACCCGAGTTTGTGTAGCTAGGATTTTTTTCTTTTGTTTTTTCGTGTTCGGCGCACTATCGGCACCTAACTGTAACGACGCGCCTCGAGCGCTTCTTGAATATAACCTCTATGTTTCTCGCATTTTATCCTTTCCTCTGTTTTCTTCTATACGGTACTTGAAATCCATAAATAACGAAGCTTGTCGCGCCTCTGACACAAATCATTGAAGAAAAATATGAGTTATTTCCCCTTATTAATGTGGGTTCCCGAGGGGGATCATAAATGGTCCTTTAATCTCTACACTGCCTCATGTATTATCGTAATAATTGATCTTATCCTTCCCTACTCATCATAATAACTGATCTTATCCTTACCTACTCATCAGCAAGACACTTAGTCAATAGATTTTAAATGAGGGAAATTCACATTTCAAGATCCCCTGACTTGTCGGGTACTCTTCTTGACCCCTCACGCGACTCAGCTCCTCCTAAGAGCTTTATATAAGGGATCGTTTACGCATCCTTATTCACTTACTCTAGCTCCTAATAATCCTTCTTTTGAAAAGAGCATGTATTTCTCCCATCGCCGAGATAACCTTGTTTACAAAAAACTAGTCCCCGCTTCTTCATATTCTGATGATGTTGGGGAGGTATTGCAAAATTCATCTTCCCGACGGGTTAATTACTACCGCCTGATACTTCTGATCTCGGACGCTGCCCTCCGTCCAAAGAAGGGAAAGATGACAAAACTTATCATCAGGACCTAATTAAGTTGGCAGCCGAGATAGAAGAGAGCCGGGGTAAACAAGGACTACCTTGGTATCGCACAAAGGTGTCTACTTTGAATCTTTCCTTATTACCCGAGTTTCTTGAAAAAAGCTCGAATTCCTTCTAATTATGAAGTAAGAATTCCCGGACCCGAGCAGGTGGCCTCTCTCCCACCACGCGACTTTTTGTAATTTTACACGGATCAGATCGACATGGGACTCAGATTTCCTCTTCCCCCTTTCGTTTTAGACCTCTGCAAAACTTTTCTTAGCTCTCCTGGTCAGATATTTCCAAATTCTTGTAGCTCGATTCTGCCTGGCAGCCGTTTCTCAGCAACATGAGCTTCCTCCATCGGTGGAGTTAGTTACTAGCTTTTTGAAAATCAGCGAAAGGGAGGACGGCAAATTTATTTTTACCCCTTCCTTCGTTGATATTTTTCAGGACAATTTCCCAGCCACTAAAGGTTGGATGAGCCGATTTCTCTTTGTAAAGCCTTCACCTTCTCATTAAGATCCTCGCTTTTATTCCCTGCCTTGGAGAAATCATTGCAATGTACCCTCTCAATCTCCCTCCGTTCTTCATGAATTCATGGATCTGATCGGCGATAACACTTTCCAGTGAAGGATCTGGTGATATATGAGTCCCCTCGGCGCGGCATGTCCTTCGGGAGTACTCCTTCCTGAGGAGGTTTAGGTATATGTCATGATTTTGTTGCTAATCATATATGTCTTCTAATAATTCCCCTGACTCAGGAAAGGAATGAACTTCGAATCGGTGGTAGCCTTTCGTAACCGGGCATTCTCTTCAAAATCCCGTGAGGCCGTTCCCTCGAAGCTTGCCTTGTTCTGTCAAAAGGTCGTCTTCTAAGGGTCTATGGGACTTCTTCTCGAATCGGGCTAAACTTCCTCTATCATCCCCAACTTTGAACCTCGACCTCGAGAGTGCTTCTCTTTCTTCCGGAGCTTCCGAGCATCTTTCCTTCCTTTTGGAGACCGAGGGAGCCACCTCTTACTCCTACATGCAGACATTTTTATGTCCAGAGGAAAGAAGTTACATAATGAAAGTACCTGATAAAGACTTCTGGGATAAGTGGGCCCTTTCACAGAGCTAGGTACAACATTTGTTCTTGTCGCCCCTTGGGAATTTTTTAGGACTTACAATTTTCTTAACATGGATATTCATTCTCCTGTGAGGGGGCTAGGCGTTTAAGAGCCATAACGAGATGGTTGGGACGTCTCGTAGCAATAACGTATAGACGACTATAAGGTTATTGGAAGGGGCGCAAGAAACTTGAAGAAACAACTTAGCGACTCCCATGTACAAATTGAAAAAAATGGGATGAAGCTCCAGTTCGAGCGTGCTCGTAGTCATAACGTGGAGGAGCTCTTATCTCAAGGTCTGGTTCCTGCCAATCGAGTGCCCGAGGCGGATAACCTGTACTTTGACTACGTGTTCCGAGGATGTCTTGCTCAGATCCGGGCTAACAGTTTTCCCGATTCCAAATATCCTTTCGATTTTCTCGACCAAGATCAAGCTCTTCTAGACGCGGCTGCTAATTGTACCTTACCAGGTGTCTTCCCAAAGTCTCGAGAAGCTGATACTTCTGAGTCGGGAGAAGAGGATGAGTCCGCTGAGGATCACGAAACGAGGAGAGATTACGACTAGTGTCGTTATATAATTACCTTATGTTTGGATTCCGTTGTTTCCATTTCCTTGCTTGTTTGCGTCGTTCCTTTTTGAATATTCTCCGCCTTTTGCCTCGTGTGGTGTTAGTAATATATTTGGATGACTTCATTTGCAACTTCTTCGAGAATCCTTTATTTTTATCTTCTTATCTCTTTAATTTCCTCTTGGTTTGATTGGGATGTTTAGGCCCGACCCCAGGGCTCTACATTCATTCGGTATGATCTTGCCTCAATCTGAGGGCTTTTCTCTCTATTCAATCGGGGTGCTCTTGCCTCACTCCGAGGGATTTCCCTCCGGATTCAATCGGGGTGTGGGTGCATCAATCCAAAGGCTTTCCTTGATTCAATCGGGGTCTGGGTGCCTCGATCCGAGGGCTTTTCCTCCCGATTCAATGAGGGTATTGATGTCTCGATCCGAGGACTTTTCCTCCCAATTCAATCGAGGTATGGGTGCCTCGATCGAAGGGCTTTTCCTTCCTCTCGATTTAATCGGGTATGGATGCCTCAATCCGAGGGTTTTTCCTCTCGATTCAATCGGGGTATGGGTGCCTCAATTCGAGGGCTTTTCATCCCAATTCAATCGGGGTACGAATGCCTCAATCCGAATGCTTTTCCTCCCGATTCAATCAGGGTATAAGTGCCTCAATCCGAGGGCTTTCCTTTCGATTCAAGGTACGGATGCCTCAATCCGAGGGCTTTTCCTCCCGATTCAATCGGGGTGTTCTATTGAATTGGGTGTGTAATTCTTCGATCTTCATTATATTATCAGATGATCCTTGAGTGAATAGAAAGCGAAAACATCATTGATCCCAAAGACTCTAGCAAACAACTGAACAAGACTTATGAAAAACAAAATAAACTAACAAATGAATAACAATTTTGAGGATAATATTTTTCAAATGCTTAGTGTTGTGAGGCCAATTCAGTTTTTTCCCTTCCAGGTCTTCTAAGTAATAAGCCGCCTCTCCGTCTTTCCGAACTACCTTGTAAGGCCCTTCGTCCTTCTGCTCCAACTTCCCTTGATTCCAATGTTGTAGTTTCCCCTTCATGACCAGGCCTCTCTCTTCGACCTTAGGCAAACCCTCCAATTGCATGTTCGGGTAATCATTCTCTGGTATGCAACCATCCTTAACGCAGCCTTCCGTCAATTTTCTTCTATCAGGTCTAGTTCATTAGCCCGAAGCTGGTCGTTGTCATCTGAGTACCCGAGTATCCGAGCACTTTTTCTTGTCCTAACTCTGCTGGCAGAACAACCTCGCTCCCATATACCAAGCTAAAAGGCGTCTCCTTTGTCCCCGACCGAGGAGGCGTTCTGTAAGACCAAAGAACGCTCTATAGTTCATTGAATCATGTCATATTTAATCCGTCCAATTGGACTTTGAGCGATTGAACTATCGTGCGGTTTGTCACTTCCACCTAGCCGTTACTCTGTTGGTATGCTATAGAGGTGAACACTTGTTCAAATCCTAACTCTTCGCACCATTCCTTTAATTTCTGCCCGTTGAACTGCCTTCCATTGTCCGATATGAGTCTCGGGACTCCGAATCTGCACACTATATTCTTCCAAAGGAAGGTCATGTCAGTTGCCTCCGTAATGCGTACGAGAGCCTCAGCTTCTACCCGTTTCGAGAAATAGTCAATGGCCACTAACAAAAACTTCTTTTTTGAGGTGGTGCCCTCAAAAGGCCTCACAATATCCATACCCCATTAATCAAACGAGCAGGAGGATACTACCGATTTTATCATCTCGGCTGGCACTCTTTGAAGGTTGGCATGTTTCTGGCATCTGAGGCATCCATGCACTAATTTGATAGAATCCTCCCTCATTGTATGCCAAAAGAATGCTGCCAATAAGGCTTTCCGAGCCAAGGCCATACTGCCGATGTGTTCTCCACATACACCTTCATGGATGTACCGAAGGACTTCCTCGGCTTCTTCTTTTGAGAAACATCTTAATAAGGGTCCCGAGTAGGACCTTTTGAACAATATCCCATTTATCATAGTGAATCTAAATGATCTTTTTGAGATGACCTTGGCACGTACCTTATCCTCGGGCAATATCTGGTTTGATAGTTACCGACGAAGGTCGTATTGCCAATCCTCCGAGGGAGTTCTTCCTCCGCGTTGAACTGATGAACCGAGGGGGCCAGCTCTACTTTGGTTCCTTCCTCGGGAGGTAAAGGAACTGGCCCACTTGGCCACCTTGTCAGCTTTTTCTCGTTCTCCGTTCGGGATATCAGCACTAACTTGAGCTCCTCGAAATCTTTCTTTATTTTCTCAAAGGCTTTAACATACTCTATTTCCTTGTACTTGCTGCACTACAAGGAAGTTTCCTTTGACTTGCTGCACATCTAATTGGGAATCTGAGTGCAAGGCAATCTCGATATCCCGAGCCTCCTAGCCATCTTGATCCCAATCAACAGAGCTTCGTACTCAGTTCGTTGTTGGAGGCTCGAAAGTTCAATCTTATCCCGATGCTACTTTCTTCTCCCCATGGGGATATAATTACCAAGCCCACATAATTCCCATACTGGCATGAGGACCCGTCGACGAACATTTTTCACATCTCGGAGGGTCTTTCCCCACTCATTTCCACAAGGAAATCTGTTATCACTTGAGCTTTTATGGTGGCTCTCGGGCGAAACTGTATATCATACTCACCTAGCTCGGTAACCCACTTTACGGATCGTCCTGAAGCATCAGGCCTTGCAACTATACTCCCCATCGGGGTGTCACGATTGGGTGAGAGAGGAAGTAGGGTCTCAGCCTCCGAGCACTGACTACAAATGCTAAGAGTAGCTTCTCTTGGTTACTGTATTGCATTTCCGCTTCTTTGAGGATATGACTCACAGAATAGGTTTCTGTTCCTTACCCGCTTCTCTTACCAGGGCCGAGCTAACTGCACGGGTTGTGGCAGAGAGATATACAATTAATACGTCATTGGGTTTCAATTTGTTTAGTACCAGTAGTTCCTTCAGATATTCCTTCAACTCTTGAAAAGCCTTTTCACATTCCGGGCTTTATTGGAAATCTTTAATCTTTCTTAACACCTTAAAAAGGGTAAACTTCGCTCGGCGGACCTGGCGATGAACCTAGATAGAGCGGCTATTCTTCATGTTAACCTCTGCACCTCATTGTGGTTCTTAGGAGAGGCCATGGCTACGATAGCCTCAACTTTATCTGGATTAGTCTCGATTTCTCTCCGAGTTACCATGTATCCGAGGAACTTTCCTGTTCGAACACCAAAAGTGCACTTCTCAGGGTTTAATTTTACGCCATACCTTCTAAGCGTAGAGAGGGTCTCTCGAATGTCTGACAAGAAGCATGCGTGCTCCCGAGATTTGATGAGTATGTCGTCCATGTACACTTCTACGTTCCTCCCTATCTGGTGTTCGAATACTTTGTCCATCAAGCGTTGATATGTAGCGTCAACATTCTTTAAACCGAAGGGCATTACTACATAAAAAAAGGTCCATCTCACCGTTACGAAACTTGTCTTTGGTTGATCCTCCTCGACTAGCCCGATCTGGTGATACTCTTGAAAGGCATCTAGAAAACAGAATAGTTCGTGTCCCGAGTTTGAGGCTACCAACTGGTCTATTCGAGGAAGGGGATAACAATCTTTTGGATATGCCTTGTTGAGGTCCCTAAAATCCACACACTTGCGCCACTTCCCCGACGACTTGGGAACCAATACAACGTTTGAAAGCCAAGTTCGAAATTGTACCCCCCTTATGTGTCATGCTGCTATGAGCCCTGCCACTTGTTCCTTAACAGCCATATCTTTTGCCAGCCCGAGGTGTTTTCGTTTTTGAAACACCGGTCGGGAATCTCGAGAAGCGTTCAGCTTGTGCTCCATAATGTTCTTGTTAATCACCTTTAATTAATTCCCGACCAGGCAAACATGTCTTCATTCTATCTTAGCAGGGCTATAAGGCCTCTTCTTAATTCCTCTGTCAAATCCTGAGCTATCCTCAATGTTCCCGAAGGAGGTCTTATCACCAATTCCTCAGTTCCTTCCTCGGATTTTCCAGTCGTTTCCTCTAGAGAAACCTCCTCAGATGTTACTTCCTTTGCTGTCTCTACCATCTCTTTCTCCATCGTACCTTCGCTTCTGACGGTGTGTATTTCTCGGACGACTTCCCTTCTAGGGTGCAAATAACGAACCCCTTTATAGAGCTTCAAAGATTTTATTTCCATCCTGACTTCTTCCACATAGCCTTTACGAGCTACTCTTTTATCCCCGAGCACCTCTCCCACCTTGTTTCCCACGGGAAACTTCATCTTCTGGTGTAAGGCCGAGGCCACATCCATGAAGGAGCTGAGGGCAGGCCTTCCGAGGATGACATTGTAGGAAGAAGGCGCTAGTACTACCTTAAAGGAAACAATTCGAGTCTTCTCAGGCTGCCACTCCCCAATGTTATCGGGAGCTGGATTACGCCCATCACTTCAATAGCATGCCCAGTGAATCCTAATAAAGTTGTTCCCATGGTATCCATATGATATTTTCCGAGCTCCATCTGGTCTAGAGCCTCTTTATATAGGACATTCACCGAACTTCCACTGTCGACGAATACTCTTCCCACATCGTGGATTGCTATTTCAACCCGTACCACGAGGGCATCCTTATGAGAATCATCCCCTCCGTGGAAGTCTGCAGGTCCAAAGCTAATAAGAGGACCTAATCGTGTTGCCACATTTTTTACTTCATAAATTTGTAGCTTCCTTACTGCCGCTTTCCTAGCCCGATTACAATCGCACAAGCAGGTCCCCCCGATATCATGTTGATCCTTCTTATTGGCGGCATCTGTTTCTCAGGAGATTGTACCCACTCGGGATCTCTTCTATCACGATTAACTCTTCGACTTTTTCTGCGACCCTCGAGGACCCTTCGCCTATTCTGTAAGGGACCTTCCTCTATTCTGAGGGAGTCTGGGGGGCGGATATGGTCGTCTTTGCTGGTAACCACGTTTCGCATCCTTCCTCTCGAACCTTAGGATCAGGTTCCTCTCACCCTCCACGAACTCGCTCCTAGCCTCAGGATTTATTTCTACCAATCTCTCTAACTCATCATTAAGACGATAACAATCATCCGTGGTGTGACCATACTCTCAATGGAAGCTGCAATATTCTCCCGACACTGGGTTTTTAGGCCCCTCCTTACTACGAACTGGCCTCCTAAGGGGATATCGATCATCACAGATTTCCAAAGCTCGAATTTCGTTGACCTTCCATCTAGTATTCTTCAGCCTCAGGTTAATGGGAGCTTCCCTTTGAAAGTTTGCACCTCTAGAAGAAAGAGCATTCTCTCCCTCATGCGACGAATTCACGATCTGCTTCTTCTCGGGCTTCATGTATCCCTGTGCTTCTTCAACTCTCACATATTTCTCCACCCGATTTACAAATTCATCCACCGTTGCCGGGTATTTTTTCACCAGAGACGTGTATAGCTCTCCATCCTTTAGCCCATGGTGAAAGGCACCGCAACAAATCTGGAGTGGCCATCGGGACTTCCATGGTGATGTCGTTGAACCTCCTGAGATAATCTCGAAGGCTCTCCCGATCGCCCTGCTTCATGTTCAGCAGGTTGACGGCCGATGAGGGTCTCCTTCTACTGCTCGAGAAATGCTTTAAGAAGGAATTAAGGCCTTGAAAGTTTCTAATTTCCCTTGCGGGTAGCATGGTGAACCACTGTTGAGCTCCTCAGGTGAGCGTGGTGACAAACACTCGGCATTTAATTGCATCGTCCAGTTGATAAAGATCCGCGTTTCCTTCAAAGCTTGCTAAATGATCCTCAGGATGTCCAGTGCCATCGTATCGGCTCATTTCTGGAAAGCGGAAGTGGTTGGGCAGGGAAAGCGAGTATCTAAGCTGAGAAGGGAGACCCTCGGGGGGTCAACACTAGCATGGGGCAATCGGTGAGCTCTCTCAGTTCTTTATCTCGGCCCTCATTATTCTAACTATGTTGCTTGCGTCTTTACCTGTCGTCGGGCATTGAGAGAACACCATGTCCACCGTATTCTCCATCATTCTAGATATTTTCTCCATAGTCGGAGGCCCGCCTTCGGGTAAGGGTGAATCATCTCCGACACTCACCATTCTTATCTTATATCCGTCCCACAGACGGCGCCAATTTGATGGTTTAGAAATGACTCATCCGGAGTATTTGCGGTTCTCTGCCTTGAAGGTGGCTAGAAAACGGCGGAGGATTTCTTTAGTTGAAGGAATGACTCGAGAACACCGTCTTCCCCAGCGACCCTGAGAAAAACAGAGTAAACGAACTAAGGGTGGACGCCGTTTCGGCGACGCCACTCCGACGCTCAAGTCAGTTCCTCTTCGATGTGGCGGTTTAATTCGTGCGTAAAGGAGAAAAGATCAAGAATTCGATACCTCAATCCTATCCAGAGACACGTGGATACATACTCTTGGTCACATGTTTGAATTCTGTCACTATCTTTGTTCGTGGGATTTGGGGTAATGTAAGTGATGTGAACCATATGGAAATAGTTTCGTTGGACGCGAGATCGGCTCATATCCAACTGTGAGGTTCAGATTTATTACAGATTCAAATTAGTTGGAGTGTGAGAACTACATTGGCGCTATGTGTGGATATCTTGAAAAACCATAAAAAAAAAAGACATGCAAGAGTCAGTAGGGACAGCTCATCGTGATAGGAGGCCTAAATCGCATTTTAAAACGAGGTCTTTTATATAATATAAAATCAAATTTATATATTGACAAAATATTTTACGTGTTGTTAACCCATAACTTCCTCTTTTATATGGGCTAAGGCGAGCTACCATGACACCTACCGGGTGTTTGTTTGAGGTAATTCAACGTCACTGTGATACTTACATCACCATGATATGGATCAAGGTAATATATCATTGTCGTGTTTGTTTTGAGATTGTGCATAACAAGGTGATATTGAAATATTGTTCGTGTTTAATCACAATGATGTGCTATGCGATGTTGTGTAAATGTCATATTTAACCTTATGTATGTTGTGTAATAAAGTTTGTTAATATGTTATTCTGAGGTGATATTTTACGTATAATGATTAATATTTAAATATTAAGTACCATTGTTTTAGGCATTGCTTTTAAGTATTTTCAATATCTAATCTTTTATTTTTTTAAGCATTAACTAATTTTTTAAGATTTAAGTAGTTATATTATTAAAAATGGGACTAATGGTGTATAAGAAATGGATGTTAAAATATGAGGGATAATTTTATAAAAACGAACACTGGAAAAATCACTGCATCCTGGTGATGGAGGATCACTTTGTTTTTTTTGGGTAATCTAAAACTTGAAATATCATTTAGAACACTAAAAAGGACAAAGTGATGAGGAGGTGATGAGACTATTGTGATGTCTTGGAGGATCACCCCAAAACAAATACATCTACAAATTTTATAGAAAGCGTTAAAAACTTAATAAAAAACTATTTTATTTTAGTGGATTTTTCTTAAAAAAATTATATGAAATTTATTCTTCTAGTTTTTCGGCAAATTCTTTTATAAAATTCTCATAATCAATTTTTCAGCCATTTTATTTCCAATTATAAAATAGTCAATCGATCAGATCTTTCTTGAGACATTGTTCATTTTCGTTGCGTTTGCTTTGTAGCCCACTTAGTAGTATGGCATAAGCCCGTCAATATGTTAGGCTGTTGTATAGGAAAATCCCAGATAAAATAATATTATGGGTTGATGTTGGATAAATAATAAAAGATCTTGTGAGTATCGTGCATGCTTTTTAATTTTTCCTGGGCTTCACTAATAAAACCAAACGTCTGATAATGGGTTACTAATAATATTGGAAAACATTTTTCTAGGTTTTTCTAGGAAAGCAAGCGCAACCAACTTTTTATATAAATTTTAATTTGAAAAAGCTTCCTTTGGGAAAAGCTTCCTTTCAATTGGAGTGTTAGTTTTTACAACTAATACAGTTGCTACCGTGTTCTTACTCCAACCCACTAACTCTATTATCGACATTAATTTTTACTCCAACTGTATTTTATACACTAGAAATAATATTTCATATATATATATATATATGTATTCCTAGTTATTATTATTATTATTATTATTATTATTATTATTATTTCTTTATTTATTTATTTATTTCTAAACACAAAAGCATCGTATCACTTTAAATTATGCCTAAATAGTTACTTACTATTTGTATTTTATAAAACTAATAATAATGTATATATATATATATATCCATATATAACGTAGTAATGATATAATTGACAGTTAATCTAAAAAAAAAATCACTCATATTCTCCATGTAAAATAAAAATGAAATAAATATATGTTTATAAAATTTTAATTTTATTATTTTAATGATGTAAAATATTTTAAATATAACTAAAATATTTTACAATAAAAAGAAATAAAATTATAATTATAATTATAACGCCATTTTTGCTTTGAAAAATAAAATTTAAATTAATATACATTTCGGAGAAGAGTTGTACTCTACTTTAATGTTTTGCATTAAAATAGTGCCATTGGAAATTTTGAAGAATGTCACATGTGACCAAATGTCACACATCGATTACGACATGAAAAATTAACCAGTATATAAGCTGATGGGTCACTCCTCCTATCACCAATTGGTTTTAGGAAGGAATCACATCAAGCTTATACGACGACTCCCTCCTTATGTGTGGCGCGTGTGCGCGGGCCCCGATAACCCAAATTTAACATGGTATCAGAGCGGAAGATCCGGGAGCATCCGTGAGGTTCGAAAAGATTCGCGTTCCGCATCCGACTCAAAAAATATAAATATATATATATATATATATATATATATATATATATATATATATATATATATACGGCGGGATCGAAAAGAATGGCGTTCCTGATTGATTAAAAAGAAATGGTCTCACATGTGAGGGGGGAGTGTGAGGAATGTCACATGTGGCCAAATGTCCCACATCGATTACGACATGAAAAATTAACCGGTATATAAGCTGATGAGTCACTCCTCCTATCACCAATTGGTTTTAGGAAGAAATCCCATCAAGCTTATACGGTGATTCCCTCCTTACGTGCGGCACGTGGCGCGGGCCTCGATAACCCAAATTTAACATGGTATCAGAGCGGAAGATCCGGGCGGATCCGTGAGGTTCGAAAAGATTCGCGTTCCGCATCCGGGCTTTCTGTAATTGCTTTACAGAAAGCCCGGCCAGAGTCAAACTCATTCCCATCACTGGCTAACTCGTGTACATCAACCCCGGCCTCATCTGCCCCTCCAAAACCCAAAGAAAAGAAACCTTCACCGTTGAGCTCTATACATTTGGCATTAGCCAAAAAATTAAAAATAAAACTGAAAACTAAGAAAAAGAAGTTCAAGCGAATAGTGAAACTGAAAAATTAAACTCACCACCAGACTGCGGAGATCAAATATAATGGCTGAAAACGCAGGCGAGCTCGAGCAACAGGAATCGATCGCCGACAAGATCCCGGATAAATTTCATGATGGCTCAAATTCTTCTGATTCTGACGATGATAAGGACATCATGTCGGCTGCCTCAGCCGTAAAGGCCAAGATATATCACTTGTTTGGCCGGGAAAAGCCTTTCCATTAAGTTCTGGGTGGTGGAAAACGTAGGACGTTGTATCTTCGCAACTATTTTTGTAGAATTTGGGTTATCGGGCCCCGCGCACATGCGTAGCACGTAGGAGAGAGAGACCGTATAACCTTGATGGGGTTCCTTTCTAAAACCAATTGGTGATAGGAGGAGTGACCTATTAGCTTACAGTTAAATTGTCTTGTGGTAATCAATGTGGGACATTTGCTATGTGATATTCTTCACACACCTCCTCACATTGAGCCCTTTTTCTTCTTTTTTTTTAACGAACGGGAACGCCATTCTTTTCGAACGCGTCGTATATTATTTTTAATTTTTTGAGTCGGGTGAGGAACGCGAATCTTTTCGAATCTCACGTATCCGCCCGGATCTTCTGCTCTGATACCATGCTAAATTTTCAATATTGGGGCCCGTGCACATGAGCCGCACGTGGAAGGGAGTCACCGTATAAGCTTGATGGGGTTCCTTCCTAAAACCAATTGGTGATAGGAGGAGTGGTCCGTCAAGCTTATGTACCGGTAGATTTTTCTCGTAATCAAATGTGGGACATTTGGCCATCACATGTGATATTCTTCACACTCCCCCTCATATGTGTGCCTATTTCATTTTTTAGTGGACGAGAACGCCATGCTTTTCGAACACACCGTATATTATATATATATATATATATATATATATATATATATATATTTCAAAATTCAATCGGAAGTAGAACTCCAATTTTTTTCGAACCTCAAGGATCCGTCCGGATCTTCCTCTGATACATTGTTAAATTGTTCGTAACCGAGGCCACGCACATGCGCAACACGGAGGAGGGGTGACCGTATAAGTTTGATGGAGTTCCTTTCTAAAACAAATTGGTTTTAGAAAGGAACCCCATCAAGCTTATATGGTCTCTCTCTCCTACGTGTGGCGCATGTGCGCGTGCCCCGATAATCCATTCTACATGGTATCAGAGCGGGTTGATTTCCATGTTATCACGCTTGTTAGACTTACCGCCACCCAATTTGATATGTCCACGTGTTAGGCTGTGAATTGTGCCACACGTGTGGGGCGTGTTGAGCTTATTTTGTCCCACGTCGGAAAATTAACTTCACCCGAGTCAATATATAAATCAAAGAGGAATGAACCCGCAATTTAACAGTTTTTTCATTTTTCATATGGTTTTGTTTGGTACTATTTTCAGATATATCTTGTTATCGCCTGCTTTCTTCGTAGTTTATTGGTAGATTTGAAGTTTAATAAGCTTGGCATTGTGCTCGCACAATCTGCTCGATCTGAGATTTATTGTGTGGTGTTTTATTGTGTTCGAATGTTATCACAATGATTGTTTTTGGAGCAGATTGGTCATGATTGATTGGGTTTTTGCTAGAATTTGTTTTGTCTTTTATCAATTGGTTAGGGTAATGTGGGAAATCCAAAGAACTTGATGTATTAATGTCTCATCAGTGTGTAATTCAAACTTCTCTCATGTGCATTCTTAGCTTGTGATCGATCAGCTCTGTTAAACAATCTTTCATGCTCTAGTATATTTTTGGAAATTTTGATGTTGTCAATACTTATCATTAGAGATCTCTTTTACGTTTTTCTGTTAGTTGTGGTGCCCATATGCCAACCATTAACATGTCCTTAAGGTTTTTGGTAATCTAGTTGGTCTCTCATTTTCTTTGGAAAAGCTTCGCGATATTAATATATGCTTCACAGCCACATAATGCTAGTAGTATTCCACCTTCATTTAACGATAAATGTAACATAATGCTCGTACTAAAACCCTAGATTTATTGTCTATGTTGAGAAAGGTGGTGGGCCCTGCGGTGGTCAGTGGGCCCCGCAGCGGAAATCGCTCCCAGATTTGCTCGGTAGAACGGTCGGAAAAAGTGGGATTCACGAGGTAACTTTGGTGGGACTCGCATAGTAACTGCCACGGTAAAAATAAAATTACCGCAAAGTAAGAAACATACCCGTGGAAAACCCTCTGTTACCGAAGACGGAAAAACCACGGCCGAGTCGGCAACAATCTTCACTATATTAAAAATTACAACACTCAGTTTTTACTACCTCACGACTTTTACCCCTCGTATTACCTCACACCTCTATGTGGATGTGGACCCTATCAGTTTCTACCCGAACTGATACCCTCAAATTCACTCGGACTACTTCACTCTCAAATGTAAATCTCGAATGAATCTGTGATGATAACAACTGAAGAACTGCAGCCTATTTATAGATGTCTTCAGCTCATCTGGATCGTCCAAATCCAACGCCCAGGATCTCGCCGCGTCGCCAATCAATACGAGCCGCTCATTCATTATCTTTAGATTTTTTTAATATATAAAATAATATTATAATATAATATTAATTATATTATTTTATTTTATCCTCATTTAATGAGGTTGTCTGTCGGTGGATCTGTGCTGGGTATAACAATTCTCCCCCTCCAGCCTCATCCACCACTTACGGGGGAGATCTTCTACCGCCTCAATGATAGCCCATCCCGGCGAGTCCCGCAAAGAACTCTGTCTTCTCCTTGGGAATAGCCTTCGTAAGAATGTACGCAACATTATTGTCCGTGTGGATCTTCTCCAGCTTGAACGCTTTCTCCTCAATGGCCAGTCTGAGCCTGTGATAACGAACGTCGATGTGTTTTGTCTCGAGTGATACATAGTGTTCTTGCTCAAGTCCAACACACTTTGACTGACGCAAAATATTATGTATTCCTCCTGCTGAATGCCTAACTCTTGCAGGAATCTTTTCAACCAAAGCATCTTCTTCCCGGCTTCGGTGGCTGCAACGTACTCCGCTTCAGTAGTTGATAAAGAAACACATTTCTGTAACCTCGACTGCCATGAGATAGCTCCCCTGAGAGTGTAAATATGTATCCCGACGTCGACTTTCTGCTATCGAGATCGCCGGCCATAGCAGCATCCGTATAGCCTGTAAGAAAACATTTACCACTTCCAAATGTTAGACATAATTTGGAAGTTCGTCTCAGCTACATCAAAATCCACTTCACTGCTTTCCAATGCGACTTCCCGGGATTCGATAGAAACCGACTCACAATGCCAACTGCGTGAGCGATATCTGGCCTCGTACACACCATGGCGTACATCAAACTTCCGACCGCCGATGAATGTGGAACGTTTATCACCTGTTCTCCGTTTTCATATGTTGGTGGACTGGATTTCTTTCGCAACTTGAAGTGCGCGGCAAGTGGCGTGCTAACTGGCTTAGCACTCTTCATATTGAACCTCGCTAGAACTCGTTCAATATAGCGCTCCTAGGATAGCCATAACTTCCCAGCTTTCCTGTCCCGGGTAATATCCATTCCGAGAATCCGCCTTCCCAATCCCAAATCCTTCATGTCAAACGTATTTGACAAATCTCTCTTCAACCTGCTAATCATCTCTGCATCTTGTCCAACATTTAGCATATCATCAACATATAGGAGAAGAACGATAAATTTACCGTTAGAGTATCTCCGGACATATACACAAGGATCCGCATCCGTTCTTTTAAACCCTTGGTACACCATGAACAAATTTAACTTCTTATACCATTGTCGTGGAGCTTGATTCAGACCGTACAAGCTTTTCTTCAGCCGGCAGACCATGTCCTCTTTACCTCTAACATCGAATCGAAATACCATTGCCTTCTGGTTGTTCCATATACATCTCTTCATCGAGATCACCATGCAAGAATGCGGTTTTCACGTCGAGTTGCTCCAATTCAAGATCCATGGTGGCAGCTAGTCCCAGTATGACTCTGATTGAACTCATCTTCACGATAGGTGAGAAAATCTCGTCAAAGTCGATCTCCTTCTTCTGAGTGAAACTGTTGACCACCAATCGAGCCTTTTACCTGACCAGCTTGCCATCATCCTTCTTCAAGTTGTACACCCATTTGTTCTTGAGTGTCTTCTTTCCTTTCGGCAATCGAACTAACTCGTACGTCTCATTCTTCCCCAGAGAATCCATCTCCTCTTGCATGGCTTTTATCCAATAATCTTTGTCCCTGCAAGATTGTACCTCCTGGAAGCTCTCTGGCTCCCCCTCGTCAGTAATCACAGTATAATCAGAACATGGATACCTCGTAGATGGTTGACGTTCCCTAGTTGACCTTCTCAGCTGAGGTTCAACCGCATCTTGCAAATCTGAAGGCTCCCCCTGCTCAGCACCTTCAGTATGCTCATCTACGTCTGGCTCATCATCTCCAGTGGCTGGCTCTACCTGTTCATGTTCTGATTGCTGCATTTCTTCCTCCGTGGCATTATCGTGTGGAATGCTGGCTGGTGTATAATCATCAACACCGCCACATGTGGATTTCGACACATCCACGTCTGAGTCTCCCATGGTCTCGTGCTCATGGAATACTACGTCGCGACTCGAATAGTCTTCTTCTTCTTTGGATACCAAAGTGTGTAGCCGAACTCTTCGTTTCCGTACCCAACAAAGATGCAAGGATTCGATTTATCATCGAGCTTCGATCTTTGTTCCTTCGGTACATGTATGAACGCCATGCATCAGAACACTCTCAAATGCGAATATGAGATGTCTCTACCGATCCATACCTTCTATGGAATATCGAAATCCAACGTCGATGAAGGTAGTCGGTTGATAATGTAGTGCGGTGTTGACAGCTTCACCCCGAAATGACTTAGATAGGTTAGCCATTTTGAGCATCGATCGGACTCTCTCCATAATGGTTCCATTCATCCTCTATGCGACACCATTTTGCTGAGGAGTACCAGGAACTATCTTCTCATGCTTTATGTCCTGCTTGGTGTAATAATCTTTGAACTCCCGAGAGATATATTCACCACCATTATCTGTGCGTAGACACTTCAGCGGCATTCATGTCTCTCTTTCCACCATCGTGTGGAACTTCTGAAAATAATAGAAAATCTAGTCATTCGTCCACAACAGATATCACCAGGTCTTACGAGTAGCATCATCAATGAAGGTCAGAAAATATTTACTGCCTCCCAGAGATTCGACTTCCATGGGTCCACATACGCCAGAGTGTACCAACTCCAACTTCTTCATTCGCCGTGTCGAATTCTTCGCGAGTGAAACTCTATGTTGCTTCCCAAATAGACAATAATCGCAGGAGTTCAACGCTTTCCCTTGGCTACCGATATGAGGGACTTTCCAGCCAAGATATTCAACCCCTTGTCGCCTACGTGCACCAGCCGTCTATGCCACAAATTTGGAGAAGCATTATCTTCAACTGCGTTCAGTTAGTTAGCACATATCACCGCGTGCATCTTATACAGCGAGCAGCATAACTTTCCTCTCGCTACCACCAATGATCCTTTGGTGAGTTTTCAGTTGCTATCACTCATCTCGTTGTAGAATCCTTCGTTGTCCAGCACCTTCACAGAATCAAGTTGAGACGAAGATCTGGAATATGTCGCACACCCTTCAGCCTTAATGTGCACCCCACGTTCGTCTGAATACAGATATCACCGATCCCCACAATTTGAGAAACACTTTCGTCACCCATCTTGGTAGTGCCAAAATTTCCCGCCTTATAAGTGGAGAAGTATTCACGCCTTGGAACAAAGTGGTAGGAGGCCCACGAGTCCAGTACCCACTCGGTGTTTGCATCTGTAACATGACAACAATTTGCGTCATTCACCAGCGTAACCTCTCCATTATGGTTGGAGGCGATCACAGACGTGTTCTTCTCATCCTCTTGTTTCTGCTTTCCGTTGAGAAGCCTACAATTTTCTTTGTAAGTGGCCAATTCGTCCACAACGGTAGCACTTCTTCATCTATCTGGACTTGGATCTAGCTTTTGACTTGTCGTATCCTTTTGCACCTCTACTCTTGCTTCGACCCTTATTCCTTGTGACAAGGGCCTGATTTCTTGTACTAATATTGGCAGCATCCTTCCGTCATAGCTCTTCATTGTACTATCTGTTCTTCACCATATCCATCGTTACTTTACCGCTTGGTGCTGAGTTGGTAAGCGATACCACCAACGTGTCCCAACTCTCAAGTAGAGATCCCAGTAGTAGACATGCTTGTGTCTCATCATCAAGGACTAGACCAGTACTTGTAAGTTGAGTCGCCAGTCCTTCAAAGTCATTCGTATGCTCAGCAACTGATCGTCCCTCGTTCAGCTTCATATTCATGAGTTTCCGCATCATGAATACATTGTTCATCGCATTTGTCACCTCGTACATACCCTCCAGTTTCTTCCAGAATATCAGCTGCTAATGTCCACCCATTGGCGGATCGCATCTAGCGTTTGTCTTTGCAACTTCTTCTATACATCGTCATTCGTACCTTCGGGTTTCTTGCCTTCACCGTAGATAGGATCATGAAGGTCTTTGCAATAAAAATTATCCTTGATTTCCATATGGAGTAATTCATTATTGTCAACTTGATCATTTCTCCGTCATTCTCCATGGTCGTCGGTATCTTTTCTGATGTGGAAGATCAGTCTCAGTTGCAACCACAGAGCATACTCAGAATACCAACTAGGCTCTGATACCACTTGTTGGGAAGGGTGGTGGGCCCCGCGGTGGTCAATGGGCCCCACAGCGGAAATCGGTCCCGGATTTGCTCGGTAGAACGGTCAGAAAAAGTGGGACCCACGAGGTAACTTTGGTGGGACCCGCACAGTAACAACCACGGTAAAAATAAAATACCGCAAACTAAGAAAGACACCAGAATTTTCCGTGGAGAACCCTCTGTTAACGAAGAGGGAAAAACCACAGCCGAGTCGGCAAATATCTTCACTATAGTAAAAATTACAACACTCAATTTTTACTACCTCACGACTTTTACCTCACACCTCTCTGTGGATGTGGAACCCTATCAATTTCTACCCGAACTGATACCCTCACAATTCACTCGGACTACTTCACTCTCAAATGTAAATCTTGAATGAATCTGTGAACTGAAGAACTACAGCATATTTATAGATGTCTCAAGCTCATCTGGATCGTCCAAATCCAACGCCCAAGATCTCACCGCGTCGCCAATCAATACGAGCCGCTCATTCATTATCTTTAGATTTATTTTTTAATATATAAAATAATATTATAATATTATATTAATAATATTATTTTATTTTATCCTAATTTAATGAGGTTGTCTTCGTCGGTGGATCTGTGCTGGACATAACAGTCTACTCGTTCCTGTTAACTCCTCGTCCTTCGTCTTGTGCTCGGCAGGTCCCCACCGAAGATCCCCGAAGTTGTTATTCCCGAGGATATCGCCCTCAGCGTAGCTTCCTCTCTTAGGGTAGAAATTAGCAAAGGATTCACAGCCCTTGTTGATATCGCATCTGGGAAGTATTTGAAGAAATTCCTCGCGGTACGCTAAACATCCCATTTCCATCCTGCATCTTCTTATACCATTTCTTCAATAAACATATAGATAAGTGAAAATGTTAGAGTCTATTTGATTGGGGGTATTAGGGAAGATTAGAGGAATTATAATTTATTGATGTGGCGTTTGGTTAGAAGGTTTATTTAAAGGTGTGATTTAGTTAATACTCCCTTAATAACACCTGTAGTGTTTGGTTACAAGTGATAGGATAAAGCCCAATATAAAATTATTCATGTTGGACCAATATAAATGGACTTTATAAATTGTTTGGTTCTGAATAATATCATGTTTGCTTTCGGTGGGTTATTAGATTGTTTCAGAAACAATATTCTCAAAAAGACGAAATTGTCCTCATCTTCTTAAACGAAAAAAAAGTCACTGAGTGCCCATTTTAGAAGAAAGAAATTGTGGACTCAAAAAAGAAGGAAGAAACGATTACTTCCAAGAGAAGAAGATACCCGTGGAAAGAGAACATTAATTAGCTTTCACCTCCGGCTCTGGTTTTCATTTCGAAAAGGTTACAATTTTGATTCGAGTTTACCGATAAAACATCCTTGTGTTAAATTCTAGTTTATGGTTAAATCTGGTTCTATTTTACCGATCGAACACCATTCACAAGAGATTACATATATGCTTTAATATTTCCTAAAACATACCGAATTCTTGGGACTCAAACTTGAAAGCTTTGCAATTCTGTTTTCAAAGTAAAAATGGAGGACGACATTGGGGTTTGTGTGATTTTAGAATTAGATATATGAGAAGGATAATTTCGTAAATACCCTTTTTGTAGTCTGGGTATAATATATATCTCGGCTAGTCCAATCAGATTAATTATATTGAGACCCGTGATATTATATTGGGCTATTTGTTAATATCGGGCTGAATAAGAAGAAACCAAACAAGAGTTTAAGGGTTATTATTTGTGTTATCTGGCCATATCTAGGACAGCAAACTGGCCAAGGTATTAGCCAAAACAGCCTCCCCTTACCATACTATGTCTTTTTGACAAATGTATTCTTTATTTATAAAATTTTCAATTCAAATAAGGGGTAAATTGTCATTTAATTTAATTAAACTTGTACCATCTAAATACATTTACCAAACACATTGACGTCAATATATAAACACATCAACCAAACGTACCAAAAAGCTCATATCCTCCATTGCACAAATCAAGATAAAACTAATACCATCTAAACACATCCTCCCAACCAAACACTCTCTTAGAGTGGAGGCAATGATGACAATGAGAATGAGAATTGGAAGGCTTTATTAATCGCGTACAACAAAGACAAAGCAAGCTTTGTCGGGAGTTGAAAGTCTGGCCATCAAACCTGATGATTCTCTTCTGCGGAACTTAATTCCTAGATATAAGGACTAAACGAATCTTTACTCCTAACAAATCTCAACCAGTCCTAATAAATCTCAACGAAATCTAACTTAAAATCAAATAAAAAATACTAATTACTTAAAACATAATTAAATAATATAATAATTTTTAGTAGACTCTCTCAACAAAAACCCACGATTCGATTATGGCTATTTCAAGTTTATTCTAGTGAAAGTAACACATTTGTAAAACCATTTTCCATTTGTGTGGCTTTATAGGTGATTGCTGGAGTTTGGGTTTCAGTTCTTGGAGGATGCTTCAGCTTCCTTACGTTGCTCTACATGTGTAAGTTAAAACTCTCTCAATACAGTTTTTTGCATGAGGTGCGTGCACCAATAATTGTAATGTAAGGACGGCCTAGGCGTTGTTGTGTTGTTCACCGTGTCTGTGCTATACGAGAAACGAAGTCAAGGTTGATGCTTTTGCTGAGCTGAGACCGAGCTGAGGAAGCAGTACGCGGTGTTCAATTCCAAGGTGTTGAGCAAGATACCAAATGGTCCATTCAAGGACATGTTCGCTACGGTCCCTTCAAGGATTTCAATAACACAATGAGTACCTACAACAAGATGCCGATGTTTAGCACAGAAAACTTCTTGGAATAGAAGATAATAATGGAGTAGCACTTATCAGCGCAAAACGAGAGATATTGTCACTGATGGACCTCTCACTCTCCTCAAAATAAATCCAGCACATGCTAGCGATCCCTCACAACCTCAACAGGTTCCAAAGATCCAAAGCGAGTGGACTGACGCTGAAAAGAAGCTGATGAATATCGACAAGTGGCCAAGGATACACTGTTCAAGACCTTGGACGCTGGAACCTTAAGACAAGTAATGCTGTGTAAAATGGCTGGAGAGGTATGGCGAAAACTCTGCCAGATCTGTGAAGGGAATGAGCAAACCAGAGAAAATAAACTCGGGGTTGCCATTCAAAAATACGACTCGATCAAGATGAAGATCGGGGAAACAATGGCAGAGTTTGCGGACCGGTTCACCACCATCATCAACGACCTCTCAGCACTTGAGAGAACGATCGAGAACAGAGTCATGAAGGCGCTTCCTAGGGAATGGGACGTCAAGACAATGGCCAAGAGAGATGTTAAAGATCTAAGCAAATTAGAGCTTCATGATCTTTTCGCCGACCTGAAGGCGTACGAATTCGAGCTACAAACTCGAATGGAAGAAGTCACGCTGGTGCCCCCAATAAAAGCTCTGGCGGCCGCAGAAAGCACTTCAAAGTCCGCTAAGGACATGAGCGAAGAGGCGATGGCACTCTTCATCAAAAAATTCGGGCGATTCATGAAGACAAATTATCCCACTTACTCTACGCAGTCGAGTAAGAAAATACTAAGAATGATTCTAACAATAACGCTTGTTTTAACGGTGGCAGGAAAGACCACTTCATAGCCGAAGGCCCTTGTAGCTGAAGACACGAAATGGGCAGAAACAAACTCTGACGACTCAGAATCAGAAGGAGAATAAAGCGATGAGGAAATCGGGTACCTGATTGCAGATATCGACGAATGTGAGGTATTTGATTTCTCACAACCCTAATTTACTCGTGAAGATCTGGTACAAGCCTTACATGAGATGACTAAGGAGTATCAGAAACTCGCTACTCTAAAGAAAGTACCACCAGAACCGGAAATAATGCTCGTCGGTACATACACAGAAGAACTCACTAATGCTAAAGCTGAAGCGATGTCTCTGAGAGCCAAAAATGAATCTCTCAGAGAGAGTTCTATCAAACGAAACCCAATTTTCTTGACTTTAGCAAGATGTCTGAATCTTGGTCTAAGCCATCAAGAAAACTCGAGACCTTGCAAGGTCTATCTAAAAATCCTAGCGACATGACTGGTATGGGATATAGCCCATAGCCTCTGAATCATATTCCCTCAACCTCTAAATTTGTCAAATTCATGAAATCCTCAGAACTGATGGAAAGGACTGAATTTCGGTACCCATCCAATGAGAGATAGAGCAGATATGGACTAGGTTATAAACTCAGATCCCAAAATGCTGCACCAACGATTCCCCAACCAAAACAGTGAGACCTCATGGGTAAAAGGCCAGTGTTTGAAACTCATGGAAGGATAAACCGAAAACCTCAACACAATACACTTACTTGGACATGGGTACTCAGTACAAACCTCATAAATCCCAACCCAATAACACCCAGAACCTGGGTAGGGGGAGGATTCTACCTAGGATGCTCGTAGATCCTAGCACATGAAGGTGCTTCAAGGTCATTCAAATGTGGATACCCAAACAATTACTTGGACATGGACCCAAACAAAAGATGGGTACCATAAACCCACTCATTGCAGGTATATGCTAACGGATCTGCAAGTCCATGTAGTATTTGGACAATGGATGCTGCAAGCACATGACGGGGAACCAAGAACTGCTCTCAGACATAAACCATGCACAAGTCAAACAGTCACCTTTGGAGACAATGCATAAGTCATGTGAATAATCTGCATTAGAACCTAATTAGCATAAGTTAATTATGCGACACTGGATACATATGTGATTTCAAAAAGGATAGATGCGAAGTAATTGATCCTTTAGGAAAAGCGGTACTTATTGGTTTGAGAACCAACGGTACCAACATATTAAGATGAAAAGAACAATTTGTGACAAAGGCAACATGCCATTTAGCTGAAAGCTCTAAAATTTGGATGTGACACAAGAGATTGAATCATCTAAACTTTAAAACAATATTCAAACTAAGCTCTAATGACTTGGTTCACGGATTATCAAAAGTGCATTACTTAAAGAATAAGACATGTACAGATTGTCAATTTGGCAAGCAAGTCAAGATCTACCTTCAAAAGCAAAGGGAAAACAGCGTCCAAGCGCTGCCTAGACCTACTGCATATGGATCTATTTGGTCATATACCACTACCCAACTTAGGAGGAGCCAAGTATACTCTAGTTGTCATTGATGACTATTAAGAGTCCTTGTTGTATCTAACAGCAAGCCGACCAGACATCATGTACAGTGTATGTCTCTCGCTCGGTTTCAATAAGACCCTAGATAAAGTCATTACATAGCTGCCAAACGCATTCTCAAGTATCTTAAGGGTACAACCAACGTAGGACTATGGTACCCTAAGGACTCTTCGTTCTCACTTTACGGCTACACAGATGTCGATTATGCCGGTAAGCTGGATAGGAAAAGCACAAGTGATACATGTCAGTTCCTTGGAGACATACGGATTTCTTAGTTCAGCTAGAAACAGACCTCTATTGCCACCTCAACAGCTGAAGCCGAATATCTAGCTGCTGGTAGTTGCTGCTCACAAAAAATACTTTGGATCCAACATCAAATTAAGGATTATGGCATAAATGAGTCAGAGACACCCATATATTGCGATAACACAAGTGTTATCGCCATATCACAAAATCTGGTACTCCACTCAAGGACTAAGCACATTGAGATCAGACACCACTTCATCCGTAATCATGTGATCACGAAGGATGTCCTCTTGAAGTATGTACGAACTGAACAGCAAGTGGCCGACATATTTACCAAGCCACTCCCTGAAGCCAAGTTCGTTATCTTCATAAACGCCCTTGGCCTACTTGACTTATCAAGCAACTGACTGCAAAAATCGGATTTGCTTGTGCCTGAGTACCGAAGACGATAGTCCAAAGAAAAGAGGATCAGAGAAAATTAAGGTTACATGGGCAATACCGATTTAGGGGGAATTTTTTGTACCCAACAAGGGAAAATACTCATCATACAGCTACTCAATACCGAAAACAAGAGTACGTAACTGGTTTAGTTCTCCATAAATGAGGTAAACCAGGTCTGAGACACGGGCCGTCAGTTCCAGGAATTTTCTTAGAGTAGTCAAATTGTCTAACAACATTAAATGTTGTCGCATCACTTTATCCCGCTCATTTACCTCTACTTATATGCATGAAACGTCACACTTACCAATTACGTTTCTTAAATCTTCAAAACCCTACCTCTCAAACGCTTTGAACTCCCAAACCCTAATCTTCAAAATCTTCAAACATTTACCCAGAAATTCACAAAATGGCCACTCAACCTTCATCATCTTCTACTCAAAATCCTTCAGAATTCATGAGGGTGGCCGTAAAGGTGATGTCTTGGAACTCATGAGTTCCAATGACGGAGAAGTTTACCAAATGGCGTCATGTATAATTGACGTCGGCCTGGCGACGTTTCTGGACAGCGAACGTGAAATCTTCACCGATCACGTTTGCAAGTTCATCTCCGACGCCGTTTTCTTTCAGACACTCGGATCTTCAGTTGCGTCCAGCATCGCCCGTCGAAGTCACAAAGGAGTGGTTTGTCGAGGAGTTCGATTTGCCAACTGTGGGACCGGCCAATCTTCGTGAGGCCATAGGCGACATGCGCAAAGATCTGAAGCCGCACATGTCCCGTAACGGAGCCACCTTCAAGGACTCTGACAGAAAGGCGGTACTGAAGCTCGTGTACCGTCTTCTCCACGATATAGTGGCGAAAGGGCTGCCTGGGAAGGCTTGAGCATTCGATATGCTCTCGGGGGAGAAGTTAGATACAATGGTGGTCATTCTCACCCACACAGACATGGACTGGGCCACCATCGTCTTCAGTGCCTTCCAAAACACCGTCAGGGTTAAATCCATGCTGATCAAGAACTTCGGTCCCCAGGTCACCCACATTCTGAAGAAGAAGATAGAGGGGGACCTGTTCCAGAACTTAGCCCGACGAGACTACCTCTCCGATGAGCGAGTGATCGGTCTCCAATCGGTACCGTAGGTAGCTCTGCCTTCTCCATCAAAGGGGACGAAACGAGCAGTTGCCACCACGTCCAAAGCCAAGGCACCAGCCGCGCAGCCCAAGAAGAAGAAGGTTTTCGCCCCCAACGATAAGACACTGGCTGTAATCCCACAGCCAGAACCGGAACCCGTGCTGCTCTAGACTGTGTCGGGTCCGATGCCAGCATAAAAGCCCGCTGATGAAGAACCAACCTCTCCAGTTCTAACGAAAATCTTCCGTAGCCTCACTGGAGCTGGAGATAGTACGAGGCAAGAAGCCGGAACCGGTTTCCAAAGTGAATCTACTCTGGCGGTTCCGATAGGGGGTCAAGATGATGCTGCTGCCCCCGAAGAGGTCCCAGTACAGCCAACACCGGCTAAGGACCGACCTGAGGTGGTTGCCCGGACATCAATTTTATGCATCGCCATAAGGGAACCCACCGCGACGCCATCCAAGAAGAGGAAGCGCGCAAGTGGGAAGGAAAAGATCTCCCGCTCCATCCCTCGTCATTCCTCCTACACCAACACGGTCCTGAGTGTCGTTGAGGCTCACGTTGAAGAGGCTATAACCGTGGCTCCTCAAGATTTTGAAGAGTGGTGAATGTACGAGTCAGGATGCCACTGGCCAACATCTCCAAACGTATAGCCGACAGTGTCATGGCCATCGAGAACCGGCTGCTGGAGCACCTAGTCACCAATAGTTCTAATCCAAGGTCGGGAGCTCTTAGAGGTGCACACTCGACTGCACGAGATTACCCGTCTGCTTCAACAACGAAAAGCAACCTTCGACTCCTACCACAAGAAAGCCCGACGCGAAACGAAGATACTCAAGTGGTTTTGGGCGGAGGCTGCCAACTTGCAGTAGAGGGTGAGGGTTATACATGATGAGCTAAAAATACGGGGACCGCTCAGCTCCATAACCCTCAGTACCTATGGAACCGGAAGGGTATGGACATCTCATACGCCGGCTTGGGGTCCTCAAGATAAACCTTCTACAGGTCAAGTTCTATCCCGGGTATTAGCTTCTCCAAGGGAAACCACCTTGGTTCTCCCCGGTGCGACCAGTGAAGCAGAACAACCAGCTCAAGTTCTACAAGAAGCCCCGTTGAGCTCACCAAGGGCCGACAGCAAAGCCCAGCACCGGCTATTGAAGAGTCGGTCCCGTCTTCGCCTCCGTCGACGACAGTACTCCACTTACTCTCACTTATCAAGAGGGCGTCGACACTGCTCCCAAGTTGCCTTCGATCCAGGAAGAGCAAGGAGCACCAGAGGCCGGTACCAGCGCTCCACCAGCTGCCGCGGTCACCCCGCCACCACAACCTCAGAATCAAGAGCGGATGTGACCTCAACACCACAACCCCTTGCATCCGCACCTTCCCCATCTCGCCCGCACCTTGGACTCCGTCAACACAGCTCACATGGAGTCATGTATGTACGACGCACCGATCGAGAGCTCAGCAAGATCAAGCACAAGCTGAGAGACTCCGCAAAGTCCACCAAGAAGGTGCTCCAGAAGGTGAACACGATCGCTATAAGCCAGGCGGAGCTAAGTGTTGGCCTCACTGAAGTCCGGGAGAGTGTGTCGGATGAGATCAAAGTTCTCTCCGCACAACTCGCTGCCATCGTCGAGCATCTGCCAGCTCAAGGCGATACCGGATCGGTGATTGCCAAAAAGGGGGAAGAGCAGAAATATAAGAAAAGCACCGGTGGAAGCGATAAGGCTGGCACCACCAGAGAGAAACCAACACCAGCACCGGCTCCGGTTCCCGAGTCCTCAACAACAATACTAGCTCCAGTACTACCAAGGGCTCAAACTGGAGGTTCATTATCAACGGCTCTGTACCAATGCGCGAGGTACACAGACATCAACGAAGAAAGAAACAAATTCCTCGCGCTGGTAATATTGGATCAAGAACTCTCGCCCGTGTGCCGAAAAAGAAGAGTAGAGGCTCGAGTTGGACCGCTCGAGCGCATCTACCATCCAACCGGGCTAAGGGACAGTGCAGCCTCTCTCATTGAAGGAGAAGAGGGGCAGGGGACCGGACAGAGTGCTCTCTGGTGAGCCTGACCTAGGTTTTTCCAATCACCAAAAATGGGGAAATTGATGGATACTGAAGTTTTGGTGATTGAGCAAGAACCGAAACTATCGGTACAAAAATCACTACCGAGGACTGGATGCGAGCTAGAGCAAGCCAGTACCGGCGCAACGACAAGTCATCTGTCAAGGAGGGACAAGGTGCAGATAGGAGACTGGGAAGCATTGAATGCAAGACTTACGCAAAGAGGCAAAAGCGGTACCCAGACGCAGCGTCAACACTGAGAGCCGCAGTACCCCAAAGAGGCAAATAAGTAAATTATGCAAGAGCAGGCTCAGACAATCAAAATGAAGAGGCTACTTCAGGAGCGCGAAGTATAAAAGGCCGAAGAACCTCAAGACGTAGACAACAATTCTAAGCACTTGGAACCTCTTTGTACGAAAGAAAAAGCGTTAAGCCTACGTTCTTGAGTGTTTGTATTCAAGTGTGCTTTGTAAACAACGGACTGTAAAAAGTTGTCGTAGTAGAAGGTGTAGGTTGTACGTTAAGTAAACCATACTTCTTAAGGTGCCTTCTTGAGGGGAGAAGTAGGAGTTCATTAACACTCGGAACTTCCATAAACAACTTCGGTGTCAAACACAAACACAAACATACTATTCGGTACTCAGTAGTGATTTCTTCCGCGTCACTGATTGAATTGATTAAGTGTCAGAATCCAAAATACACATAGTACCGAAACTTTTCGATATTGAGAGTTAAACACTTAAAAAAAATGAGTAGTGTTCATTCACCCCCCCCCCCTCCCCCTCCTCTAAACACTACATAGTACCGACCTGATCCTAACAATCTCTCTCTAGCTACAGTTGCAAATTAAACGAATATTTTCGATTCGAATACGAAATAATCGAATATCAATGCGAATAAGAATATTTTTTTCTAATTCGGATAATTAACTAAAATGAATATGATTATTAATGTATTCGATTCAAATAACGAATACTTTCTTCATTTAAATTTAATATATATTTAACAATAAATATATTATAAAATAAGTCCAAATTAAATCAAGCACGAATAATAATATAAAAAGAAAATCTCTCATCATCCTGACTGGCAGATGCATTGTTCTCGACGACCACCATCCTTTCTCTCTCACTGACAACCACCCATGTCCACATTTTGTCTCACCACATCACGGCTCTCTCTGGACAACTTATTTGATGAACTAATAATGTTTGTCATAACTTTTCCTTTCTGTTGCAACATTTTGTTCATTGTCTTTTGCATGGATTATATTATTTTGTATTAACATGTTTTTGAATGTTCATGGATATATTTGATATCATTAACGAATCGAATATGAATCGATTGTATGATTCGAATATAAAAGAATACGAATATTTGAAAAATAAACGAATAAGAATAAATATGATGGATCTCCAAGTTGTATAATATGATCAAGTCAATTCTACCCAAGGTGGTTAGTGAAAACCCAAGCGCGTTTATACAAGGAAGATCACAATATTTTAATATCTCAAGAATATTTGGCGACTCTACAGTAGGAAGTTTACTTTCTCTAGATGCTTAATGGAGATTGATTTGAGAAAAGCACACGACACCGTGTCTTGATCTTTTCTTAGAAAATGGCTTGAACTTGTTGGATTCCCTCCTAAATTTGTTTACTTGATTATGGAATCACCGACTACATCTTTTATTATCTCCCTTAATGGGCAATATGGTACTAAGTTCAAGGGCAAAATGGGGTTGAGGTAATGTGATTCTATATTATCCTTGCTATTTGTCGTGGCATGGAGAATACCTTTCAAGGAAGTTACTCCTGGATTCTACGTTAAAGGAATGCAGATTCCACCCCCATTGTAAAGACCTTAAGCTTATAAATTTAAGCTTCGCGGATAATCTCTTGGTCTCTTGTAAAGGCACCGCTGGATCAATTTCTACCATTAAGGAGGCCTTGGTACATTTGGCTAATGTTTCTGGCTTAAAAGCTAATGCAACTAAGTATAATAAATACTGTGTTGGGATGCATAGTAGTGATGGATGTGCAAATTATCTCTGGTACCCAGAAAAAGGAGAGGTTCCAATGATCTATCTTGGAATCCCCATTGCTGCCAGTAAATGGACAAGGATAACATGTTAATCTCTTATTGTATTACAGCATGAATCGAGTCCTGATCCTCGATGTGTTTATCTTACGCAGGAAAAATATGCTTGATGAATTCAGTTCTATTAGCTTGCCATGGTTTTGGGGGAAGTTCTACCGAAACCAGTTTTGATGAAAATTGATATATGTAGAGAATATTTATGGAATGGAGAAATTGGTGGGAGATACATTGCACTGATGAATTGGAAGGGTGTTTGTCAGCCAAAAAGGCAAAGGGTCTTAATATTAGTATTTATGAGAAATGGAACAATGCTTTAATGGGTAATCAAATGTGGGACTTGGCATCAAAGACAGATAGACTGTGGATTAAGAAGTTGGATGTAATATAACTGAAGAGCGGGGAATTATGGGATCAAACGCCTCCGTTGGACCGTTGCTGGTTTCTGTAAAGACTCAATAAGCTGAAAATGTTATTCAAGCATGGTTACTCGAAGGACATCTAACTAGCTACCAGCAATGGAGTTTACAACGCCAGCTCAGACTATCTTTGGCTCACAACGAATGTCAGGAAGTGGGGCTTTAATGTTGTGATATGGAACATATATAATGTCCAAGAAATACCATTATAGCTTGGGTCACTATATTAAGGCTGCTGACATTTGACAAATTCATGTCCTGGAATTTGTCTATCGCTAACTCTGTAGATTGTGCTTCATGGTTGAGGAATCTATGGACCATCTATTCTTTGAATGCTGTTTAGTCAACATGTTATAGGTTATTTGGCCTCAATACTCCATACTCCTCCTGTTCCTAGCAAATTCTCAGACTAGACTAGATGGATCTTGTCGCTGGAATGAAGGAAGAGACACGGTTCAAGTTGGAGATTGTGGGCTATGTGCCACATATGGATGGAAATAGAGGTTGAACCGTGCCAACCTGAATTTCGTGGGCCAAAGAAAGGGGACTGGCCCAACACGTATTTCTGTCCAACATCACCGTTAATTAACTAGTGAACATGCACAAAATCTGATTGGAGACTAAAGCTGCAAGTCCAAGATATAGGGGACCAAAGACGCACATAGGTCAAACATTGGAGAATAAAAATGTCGAAACCACGAGAGTATGTTGTTAGGGTTAGTTTGGGATTCAAACTATGAAACTAAAAGATATCGAATTTTAATATGGTCAGGTATACTAAATATTCATTAAAATTTTCTATAAATATGTAGAAATTTTGAAGAAAAAAAAAAGAACATAATCACAAGCATACTTATAGCGAGAATATATGAGGGATGTTATGGTGCACCTCAAGTGAGCATCATCCGCGAGCATATCTCATGTGATGGCAATTGGTACCACATGAACATACCACACCAACATAGGGGACCCACACGTATATAAAGGGTACCCGAGCATATATCCAGGGTACCCGCGCATATGGGTTGTTTGTTAAGTGCAGGATACCCAGACCTAAATATGAAGGGACCCTAACGTTGAAGCATGGTACCCAAGTATAAGTGTTGGGTCCCCGCTAGTGTTGTGTGAGGGTCCCCTGCTTTTACGCTCGGGTCCAATGCATTTATGTGCAGGTCTCTTGCGTGTATACTCGGGTCCCATGCATTTATGCGCAGGTCCTTTGCTTGTATGTGCCGGTCCCGTGGTTCTCTGCTCGGGTCCCATGTGTCGAAAATCACACGTGATGGTCCCCTGCATTTATGCACATGTCCCATGATCCCATGTTTAGGTCTCATGCGCTGAATTATACATACGCATGTTATATAAAGACAAACGTTTTCTAAACAATAATTTTGCATATTTGAGGTGTTTAATATGACAATTACCAACATTATATTTCAATTCGATGGTCGGTGGTTAATCGGCGAGGACAATACCTCGACTTGGTCCCCTACAGCAAATTCTAATTGGCATTCAATTTTGGTGGATGAGGACGCATATGGACGTTAGAAGACGTGAAGGACCAAACTGTACCAAATTTGTCGTTTCGCAACGACAATGCGAGACTGACGCTTAGCTATTATGTCAAATGTAGCTTACAGTTATCTGAGGCCCATATACATCGAGAACCATTATGCTCTACGTGACTACTTGGGTTTCGGTAGCCCTCAATCGAGACCCATGGTTCATGTCAAGGTAGTGGAATGTGCCATTGTGGCTCCGTCGGTTCCTATATGTGCGAGTGTTGCTGGTTCCTCTAGTTACAATATCGGACTGATATCTAATTGCGATGAAAATGCGCAAATCGAACCGTTTGAGGGTACGGTCATCTAACACACAATATTGTCGTGTTACCGGCGATGAGGGTTTTCAATAAGACAATGCTAGACCGTTTGGGCATAGGGATGACTCGGGTTTGCATTCGAACGATAGTGCAGATGAGCCAATCGAACACCTTGATGACTCAGAAGAAGAATTCATCGCACGTGATCAGAACGACGATGAAGATGACAATGTGGATCGTAACCCTGTAGATGAGGTTGCTGATGGTAATTTTGCATTTCCGAACGGTTCAAGCCTACACTTTGAGCCCTGGCCGCGTCATTCGAGCGCAAATTGGTAAAGTCGAACAAGACTTTGTATGTAGTGAGATGCGCGATGAAGCAATGTTCGTGGCGCTTACGAGCCGCAAAAGATATGGGTTCCCCTTTCTTCTCGATATGCACATATTGTGGCACACACGCATGAAGTGTGTCTCATCGACAAGGAAGTTCATCGGTTGTATCGAGGATGCTTCTTGACAATTTTAGCGGGCCGAAAGACATTCCCGCACCGAAGGTTATCATATGCAAAGTAGGGTTGGATGTTTCTTATTACAAGGCTTCGAAAGGGAAGAATTTCGCTACAGAGGAGTTGGTCGGTAACGGGGACGATTGTTACGCTTTGATCCTGGCGTACTTGGAAGTTGTGAAGCAAGTGAACGTGGAAAGTGTCATGGATTGGGAGATGGACGAGAAAAACAGATTCAAATATCTGTTTTTGACATACGGTGCATGCATAGCGGGATTTGCTTTCATGCGGAAGGTAATTTCTATAGATGTCACCTTTTTAAAGGAAAAGTACAAAGGGTGATGCTCGTTGCAACGACACAAGACGACGATTACCATCAATATCCTATCGCAGGAATTGCAGGCCCCGAATCTATCGAATCACGTGGTTCTTGACGAGATTAAGACGGTTCGTGGCCGACACAAATGATCTTGTCATAATTTCTGACAGACATGGCGTTATAAAGACTTTCGTCCCGGCAGTATTCCCAAATGCGTTTCACGGATTCTGTGCGTGGCATATTCAACAAAATATAAAGACCCGTTTGAAGGAGAAAGGTATTTGTGAGTTATTCCTTAATATAACATACGCCTACACCAAGAACGAATGTGATCGAGTGTTGCACTCTAAAAGAACGGCACTTAAACGTGCATGCATGTCTTGATGTCGACACCAAGGAAAAATGGACAAGATCGTATTGCCCGAGATCAAGGTACAACATCATGACCACCAACGACTCAGAGTCGATAAATGCCGCTTTACGTGCGGATAGAGAGCTTCCACTAGTAGGATTGTTAGATTCGATCCGACTTTTGACAACAAGTTACTTTAGTAAGCATCGAAGAACTTGTGAATCTTCGATGGCAGCGAATGTCACGTCATTTACGCCGAAGGTCGAGTCAATCCTACGGTCGAATCTTTTCACATTACAAAGGGGGTTTCTAATGATAAAAGAATTATGGAAACATTACATTCCTTTGACTCTAGGTTGTAGTACACATATCTTAGAACGATCGAATCGTATGCTACCGTAAACCAGAAGTTTACTAATGACAGTACATTTAATGTTTGGCATGACCGGTTGGGCCATCCCGGTGCAATTATGATGCGTAAAATAATTGAGAATTCACGTGGACATTTATTGAAGAACCAGAGGATTATTTTAAGTAATGAATTATCATGTGGCGATTGCTCTAAAGGGAAGTTAATTATTCGGCCATCACCAGCGAAAATAAAGAATTAATCCATAACATTTTTGGAGTGTATACATGGTGATATTTGCGGACGATGCATCCATCATGTGGACCATTTAGGTATTTCATGGTATTAATTGATGCATCGATCTTGTATGTTTGTTATCAACACGCAACATGGCGTTTGCGAGATTGCTTGCACAAATGATCCGACTAGGAACACATTTTGTAGATTATCCGATAAAGAAAATACGCCTTGATAATGCTGCTGAATTTACTTCCTAGGCATTTAATGATTATTGTATGTCTATCAGAATTGATGTTGAGCACCCGTGTCACATGTTCATACGCAAAACGGTCTTGCAGAATCGTTGATTAAGCGCTTGTAATTAATTGCATGACCATATTGATGAAATCGAACCTTCCTTCGTCTTGTTGGACATGCTATATTGCATGCAGCAACACAAATCCGCATCAGGCCAACAATTTATAATGATGTCTCCCCGTTACAAATGGTTCATAGTCAGGAACCAGATATTTCTCATCTAAGAATTTTTTGATGTGCAGTATATTTTCCAGTTGCTCCACCACAAAGAACAAAGATGGATCATCACAGGAGGTTGGGAGTATATATCGGATATGAATCTTTATCGATAATAAAGTATTTGGAACCTCTAACTGGAGATTTATTTACGGCCAGATTTGCCGACTGTCATTTTGATGAACTGAATTCTCCGACATTGGGGAAGAAAAGAAACAGCTGGAGAAAAATATTAATTGGAATGAATTGTCGCTAAATCATTACGATCCTCGACCTAAAGAATGTGAACTAGAAGCTCAAAAGATAATTCATTTACAGAGTTTAGTTAATCAATTGCCAGAAAGTTTTACTGACCTTAAAAGGGTGACAAAGTCACATATTCCAGTTGTTAATGCTCCTGCAAAAATAGATGTTCCTGCATAACATGGTATCGAGCCTAAGCCAAGCTAAAGAAAAGGAGCAAATAATAATAAAAATGGTCCAACCGAGGATTTATCGACTGGAGAAGAGTCGATGGGCATAAAAGATAATGAGAATGAAACTCATGTACCTGAACGTTCAGAAAATAATGATAATAAAGAGATCTCGATAACCTATGTCCGAAATGGAATTAGATGGAACCGAGATGAAGTCAACGTTGATGATAAAATCTCATTTAATGTAGCGCTACATGAAATGAATGAGATTAATGAGAATGAGGATCATGAACCAAAGTCTGTACAAGAATGCAAACAAAGAAATGATTGGCCAAAATGAAAAGATGCAATCGAGGCCAAATTGAAATCACTTGAGAAACGAAAAGTTTCGAACTTGTAGTCTGTATACCAGAAAATGTAAAGCCGGTTTGATATAAATGGATTTTCTTTAGAAAGAGGAATGAAAACGGCAACATTGTAAATTACAAAGCACGGCTTGTTGCGCAAGTTTTTTCGCAACGACCTGGTATTGATTATGAGGAGATGTATTCTCCTGTGGTGGATGCAACTACTTTTCGTTATATAGTAAGTCTGGCAGTACGAGGATGTCTCGATATGCGTCTTATGGATGTTGTCACTGCTTATCTATATGGAACACTTGAAAGTGAATAGATTTGAAGCTTCCCGAGGGATTTCAGTTGCCTAAAACTTCAGGGCCCAGAAACGAGTACTTAGTTAAGTTGAATAAATCGCTTTATGGATTAAAGCAATCTGGGCGAATGTGGTATAATCGCCTAAGTGAATTTTTAGTGAAAAAATGGTATCAAAATGATCAAACTTGTCCCTGCATATTTATGAAGAGATGTAAAAATGAGTTTGTCATTATAGCAGTCTATGTTGATGATATCAATATGATTGGAACTCCTGAAGAGTTGACCAAAGCTGTCCAAAGCTGTTGATTGTTTGAAAAGGGAATTTGAAATGAAAGATCTCGGAAAAACAAAATTTTGTCTTGAACTGCAAATTGAATATTTGAAAAGTGGAATATTTGTACATCAAGAGACTTGTACGAAAAAAGTATTGAAAAGATTTTACATGGATGAATCTCATCCACTGGATACTTCAATGATTGTTAAATCTTTAGACGTGAATAAAGATCTTTTCATATCACGCGAAAATGATGAAGAGCTATTTGGTCCTGAAGTACCATATCTTAGTGCTATTGGAGCACTAATGTATCTTACGAGTCATACGCGACCTGATATAGCGTTCCCTGTAAACTTATTGGCAAGATATAGTTCTTCGCCGACTCGTAGACATTGGAATGTAGTTAACGGATTTTTCGATACCTTAAGGGAACAACTGATATGGGATTGTTCTATTCTAATGAGTCGAAAGCAAATTTAATTGGGTATGCAGATGCTGGATATTTGTCTGACCCACATAATGCTCGATCGCAAACAGGTTATTTATTTAATATGGTGGAACCATTATATCATGGCTGTCAGTGAAACAAACTTTAGCAGCTACTTCATCTAACCATGCAGAAATTCTCGCTATTCATAAAGCTAGCCGAGAATGTATTTGGTTGCGATCGATAATTGAGCATATCCAACAGACTTGTGGGTTGCTTTCTGAAAAATTACTTCCAACGAACTTATATGAAGATAATGCGGCATGCATTGCCCAATTAAAGGAAGGATATATTAAAGGGATAGGACAAAGCATATTTCACCGAAATTTTTCTTCACTCATAATTTGGAGAAAAATGGTGATATTGATGTACGATAAGTGCGATCAAGTGAAATCTTGCAGATTTATTTACGAAAGCACTTCCCCCAATTATTTCAGGAAATTGGTATATTCAATTGGAGTTCGAAGACTCCGATATTTATAATGATGTTATCAGGAAGAAAATACGCGTTGCACTCTTATTCCCTTCATTGTGGTTTTTCCCATGTCGTTTTCCCAGTTAGGTTTTCAATGAGGCAACAAATGAAAGCGTATCAAAATGAATTATGTACCATTTTTCCTTCACTAAGTTTTTATCGCATTGGGTTTTTCCTAGAAATGTTTTAACGATGCAAAATTCTTTTAAAAACATCCAAGGGCTATTATGAAATAATAATATGTGGATGTTTCTAATGTAGTAAAAGTTAGTTGATTGTTGATGAGATGAGATAAGAAAAGATAAGATAAGATAAGATGTATTTAATGTTGTAAATGTTAGATGAAATAGTAGAAATTTTTCTACTATATATAAACCAATGTATTTGTATTGAATCATATCGAAAACATCAATAATACTCTCTCTAGTTCTTGTCCAGTTATAATAGTTTTATATCAGTTTGTCCATTTTAGTTGTTTTTATTCTTTTTTATTCTAGTTCTTTTGCACGTCGTTTCTTGTATTCTTTTTCGTTTTTAGTAATTGTTTATCTTATTAACTAAACTGATTTCAGTATATATATATTAACTCTCTATTTAACGTACGTCTCTTTCCACCCATTTAATTCTTTTCATAGACTATTTAATTTAATTTTCCTTTTTAGTTTTCTTAGTAGTTGGCATTTTTTATTGTTTGAGTTTTTTAAACTCGTTATATATATATATATATCAGTGCTTGTGCTATTTTCGACTCTATTTTATTAAATCATATTATAATTATTCTATTAATGTTATACTAGAGAAACACAAAGTTAGATCATATCTATATCATTTATTTGTTTTTTTATATTGATATTTCTTTGTGTTTTTTAGGATAATGATTTTCCTTTTCATATGTTTCAGTGGCAATATCTATTTGAATTGACAAATTTTTTAAAGGAAAGGAGCTAACAAAAATTTATTTTATACGTTTTTATCTCCATGCCAATATACGCATCTATGTTACGGGGCTACGGCCCCCTCGATCGTGAAATCCTGGACCCGCCCCTTGCTAGCGTCAGATAATGTCGAAGACAGGTTCCTCTCGGTTCAGTCCAAGAGAGACCATATTCGCAACGATGCCGCCAACCAATTTTGGTGAAGAGATGCTTGCTTGAAAGAATCGAGGCAGCAGGCCACGTTAACCTTGCTTTAAATAAACATGCTTTTAAGGAAGCCCCTCACTGAGAAGGTTTTAAAAAAAAAAAAATCGTTATTTTTGGCAACGAGACGAAGCGAGCCTCTGCCAGTACAACATATTGTCAAGAAATATATCCAGGGCGTGAAACTGGGGCTACGGCGCGAGGTTGATGGAACGAAGGCTTGGGCATCGGAGTCGAGGCAGATAACACCTTTTTCCTTTACAGCAACCACGGGAATCAAAACGCCCCATGGCCCCCCCTCGCGACGAGTAACGCGACAGAGAAGGACGAGAACACCCACTCATAGGCGACGCCATAAGGCGATCCGGGGCAGCAGCAAGAGGGCAGCAGGCTGCGGACTGCATTTTGGGCCTGTGGCACTGCGTGAGGCTCCGGTTCCACCGAGAGCAGAGGAACCCTTTGGGTGAAGACACTGCTGGAGAAACGAAGCGTCGGTTCGATGACAACAATGAGCCACCGAAGAGGACCACGCAGGTACCGATGGTGCAGGTTGCAGCTGTGGATACAAGGACGCGTGCACCTTGGAGGTTTGACGTCGCGGAACTTGGCAGCAGGAGCGCCCTGGACTCAAGGCTGCGGCTTGAGGGTGCCGCGTGAGGCTCCGGTTCTGGGCTGCGGCACAGGGTGGCGGCAGGCTCCAGTGCGGGGCTGCGACACGAGGCTGCTGTTCGAAGCGAAGGACCGTAGTGCATGGCTGCTGGGGGCAAGATCGGAGAAATACGGCGCGAAGTCGCTGCACGAAGAAAGAGACATCTTCAGACGGGTCTCTCCGAAATCAACGAGGTTGTGGTTTAATTTTCTTTCCAGGCATGTGCAACGCAGGCATAGGACTCCAATACGGGTCTGCTGGTCGGGCCTGTTCTGGCTGCAAAGGGCGGCATCGTGGTGGTGCAGGTCGGAGATGTGGGTACTGTGATGCGGGCTGCTGGGGCCGATGAAGAGTCTCAGGCGGAGGCCCAGTGATGGGTCCCAACCCAAGAAGACTTCATGAGCCAGGCCCAGAGCTCGAGAAAGGTATGCGCCTTCTCCGATGGGGCACTATTCGTGCCACGAGAAGAGGAACTCGTGGTGGTGATACAAGGCTAGTTTATCATGACCGTGTGCGTGAACAACAACTCGCTCGGGTCCAGCTGAGGCTGAGAAAGTTGAGAGCTGAACAAGCATTGCCCAGCTGCGCTGCTAAACGCTGTTCGGCTGCACGGCAGCTCCGTCGAACTGCGAAGCATCGGGCATACGGCCCTGCAAATCAGCACCAACGGGCGCGCGAATAGCAACAAACGCTACAGTTTGGGCCTGAGAAAATCGGTGCTAGTATGGAGGCTGCATGGCTGAGCGTTATGGCCGCTATGGTCGACGAGACTTTATTGCAAAAGTCAGCATGCATATGCATTAGTTGCATTCATGTAGGCGATTGTTGGATATGGTGAATGAAATAATCTAAAAGACACATTTGAAATGCTGCATTTCCAAAATGTACAATTGAAAAGGTGTTTTCTCTTGAAGAAATACACCTTTTGTACTTGATGAACCTTGAGTCTCTATAAATAGGTTCCCATAGGATTGGAAATAAGAAGGAAAAAAGTTCATGCATTTACAACATATAGAAATCACTTCCTAGGATCATAGTACAAGAAAGATCCGAGTCTTGTAGTAACATTCGCCGAAAAACTTCGTTCAGTCGAAAGTGTTGCGATTCCGAAGTTAGAAGTCGTTGTATCTTGGGGACGATCACCGTTAAACCGATTGTGCACGTAAAATCGGGGCGATATCGTCTTACGGACATCGTACGTAGTACGTGCCTCGACTTACCTCGTTTGAGTCTAGATAATTTAGCCACCGACAAATACACTGACACTGCCGATACTAACATATACGAGTCACAAAGAGAATCATATATGCAGGCCTGAGTGCGGATGATGGCTTTTGCGAGCACACTAATATGCAAGATCGCGTTCAGGAAGATATTTAAAGGAGAAGGGTCCGGTCAGCAGAGGAGGTTCGGCGGGCTGATGATCGAATCTCATGTAATGATTTCGATTATTTGCCCCTATTTCTTTGGGTGGATAGGATCTCGGGAATGATCGGTAGGGTCATCAAGGTTTGCAAGGAATTATATGACTTCTTCCAAGAGCTCATCGATGACCATTTGGTTCCTAATCGGAGGGTCGGGCCCGAAACCGAGCCCGATCTCCTTGACTGTCTTATCCATCTGAAATCGAGGGGAAGATCTTCGTCGATCTATCCTGAAATCAGATCAAAGCTCTGCTCCGGGGTATCACGTCAACATTCATTTCGCTCTTCCATTTCTAATACTATGTTTCGGCTCATGCGATGTTCAGAAGGCACTAGCCTTCTGTTGTTTATAGATTGTGTTGAATGACCACCTCACCTACAACCTTGAAGGCATTGCATCATAATTTGCATTTATATATTTTATTTCGGGATAACACCACTTTTGGTCCCCAATGTTTGTCCGTTGGGCAATTTTAGTCCCTGGTGTTTCCACTTGCGAAATTTAGATCCTCATGTTGTCTGATTGGGGACAATTTTGGTCCCTTGATTAATTTTCCGTTAATTTGGATGAAAGTGATCTGAACGCGCCAAGTGTTGTTAAGTGAGTGGACTTCTTATTAATTGTTTTGGATAAAACCACTTTCGATCCCCCAAACTTTGCCCGTTGGCCAAATTTGGTCTCAAAATTGGTATATTCATGGAATATTCCGTCTAAATAGACGGAAATCTAACTGTGGTCCCAAAATTGGTATATTCATGGAATATTCCGTCTAAATAGACGAAAATCTAACAGATGGACCAAAATTGTATCGAATCAGACAACATCGGGGACTAAATGTGGCAAGCGGAAACATTGGTGACCAAAATTGCCTAACGGCACCAAAAGTGGTTTTATCCCTTTTATTTCCAATGCTCCTCATGTTTGGCAGGGTCGGATTTTGACCCTTGCATCATGTTCTGTTGCACATGGCCCCAAATTTATAAGGTCCAATATCACCTACACCTATTAAATATATTTTTAGGGCCAATTTTAGGGCCCTATATACCATACACCTAATAAAACTATATTTTTAGGTTCACAAATTTTTTTGACCTGATGATCAATTTTATCACAATCTTGAGTCTCTATGTTACAAGAACAACGCAAAAAATAAAAACGACATTGTTGTTTAGGTTGATTCTTTGTTATCTTGTTTACGTGTAATTATCTTTAAAATATTCGTTGTGTGAATTCATATTCAAGACCTCTTTTGGTCCGAGCTCTGATATCATGTCGAAGGGAGTGCATTATTTTAAATTTATGTACTTTATTTCCAAACAACACATATGCAGGATAAATTCATCGTCGGAATGGATACGGGCGTGACATCGGTGATTTGGACCATGACTGCACTGATGAAAAACCCTAAGACAATAATGAAGCTTCAAACCGAAATCAGAAACATGGTCGGCTCGAAAGGTAGAATCCTGGAAGAAGATCCGCCAAAGCTCGGTCATGCAATCATTCAAAAAAAAATCCCCATTTATGTAAAAGTTAGGATAGATTTGTCCAATTCTAAGTAAAAAAGAAAATTATTTTTTTTATAAATTTATATGTAAATATATCTAAATGATATAAATCGAAATAATGAATCTTAAATGTTTATTATTTTGAGTGGAATTTTTAACTTATTATTTGCATGAGTTCCTTTATTACCTGTATTCAATAAATTAGACTATTAATTTCTTATTAAAAATGATAAAAGAAACAAAATTACAGTGGGGTCCTGGCCCAGCCTATCCTTGCGCCATATAAAACATTTACATAATTCTGTTGAGAGATGAAGACTCAATGTCCTTCAAAGTCTTGAATGAATCTGAGGAGACAGCTCAACCGTCGAAGTGCGTGAAGGTGGCTCTCAGAATGTGTTGTAGATAAGAGACAGTGAGACACATAATACATAGCCTTTTATTGTACTCGTTGGTTTCTTATATAAATAAATTGTCATATTTGTTTGTTGAAATGGGGGGTTAGTAGTTGTACTCGGTAAGGTTTAAGTAATAAACGTTGTCCCAGATTTAGAACTCTCAAACTTGTTCGGCTTCCCCTCAAAGTGCTCAAATAAAGCAAGTGATACCCGCGCCCGAATTGAAATTAACATTACGACTGCTAAGCCTATGATCGTGCTTGAATTAAATCTTCGCATACTTCAATTTGTTATCAGGCCTATGGTGACAATGGGAGCACCTGGTGGCCAAATTCCAATTTTGTGTCTCACTAAATCCAATTATGAAAATTGGAACATTCACATGGCGTTTTTCGGTCTCAAGAGGCATGTGATATTGTTAAGAACGGCTCTGCCCAAATCAAAATTTACGAACATGTACAAGATAGTCCATGCAAATACGTTGAAGGAATACAAAAAGACAAAAGGCACTTTACTGTCATCTCTTAATTGTAGATGAGGTTGGTTTCTAAAAGATATTCAAGTTCCAAAACATCGAAGGAAGCGTAAGATATACCAAGGCGCTGATCTAGTCAGTCAAGCAAGTGCAGCAAAAACACTTCGTGGCAAACGCTCGCAATAATGAAAATGAAGGAAAACAAGGTGCGTTGGAGTATAGTTTAAACCATCACAAACCAGTTGAAGAAAAATGGCGAGACATTAACCGATGCTCGAGTCCAAGAGAAAACTTATGCAGTCTCCAATGAAATAGTATGAAAACGTGGTGTGTGCAATAGAAGAATCCAATACCTTGAAAAAATAATGATCGATGAGCTTTCCAACTCGCTCGAAACTCACGAGCAGCGAAAGAAAAAGAAGCAAGAGGGTATAAACGAGGTCGTACTTAAAAAAGACAGATTATGTACACAACTATAGAATTTGGGTTATTGTAAAGAAGCAATGGCATCATTTGTGCAAAATTGCAGTACTGATAGAAGGTGGAGCAAAGTACGTTTTTTATTGCGAAGAAGAGTCAAAAGACGAATGAGTTATTGTAATGGCGCTTGATGATACTACTGCGAGAACCTATTTGATGATAATACTTCGAGCACCTATTTGATGATACAACATGGTGCCTCGACACTGGAGCTAGTAGTTACATGAGCGGATGCAAACACCTATTTGCTGATCTGAATGAGATTAAGAACTATCATGTCTCATTTGGAGAAGCCTCAATAGTGAGAGTTGAAGGTCGAGGGAACACGCGCTTCTCTAAAACGGATGGGAAACAAGGCCTAACTTATGATGTATATTACGTACCCGACTTTAAACCAATATTCTAAGCGTGGGGTAGTAGCTGGAGAAGGGATGCTCGATGATCATGAAGGATCGAGCAATGCTATAAAGACACATGACGGGTGAATGATCGCCACATGATGATCTGGCAATGAACATGGTGTTCAGACTCAATCTAAGGACTAATACAAGAAAAAACTTTCCAAGTCAGTTGAAAGAGAAGAATTACTTGTGGCATCTTCGGTTCAAACATTTAAACTATGGATACGTGAAAGAGATTACAGAAAGAGCATGGTGCATGTGATGTCTATAATACACGAATGTAAGAGACTCTGTGAAGATTGTGTGCTCTAAAAACATTTGAGGTGAACAGAAGCAAGCAAATTTTGAAGCAAGTAGACCGCTTGGATTGAAACATTAATGTCATATGCGAACCGATAACATCAGGATCATTCATCGAAAAGAGACACGTCATCATATTCATCGATGACTACTTCGCGGATGACATTTGCGTACTTTCTCTAAGAGAAATAAAAAATTTCAAGACTTTTAGGAAATCCAAGGCAATGGTCGACAAAGCGAAAAACTTAGACAAACGTATTTTCAATGTTTATCTTGATTATAAATAGATCCTATTTTGAGGTAACTATAGTTGTTTATGCATTTTCTCATATTATTTATACTTGTTTTATGTTGACGGAACAGAACATAAGACGGCAATTTGGAGAAAACAGAGCAAAAATGGACCGAAAAATGACTTAAGTTCAACCCGCATGCACCGTCACGGCATGATGAGGGATCGTCGATGTCGTGACACTCGGAAGACATATAGCTCTCAGGAATTCATCAAGACATCTTGAGCACATCGTCGATGCCGTGACGTTCAAGCATAAAAGGAAACACACCTTGCAGAATCAGCACGGCATGTTAAGCAGTCATCAATGTCGTGACGCATGAGCAACACAAAATCATACCTTGCAGGAAATTGTCATGGCATGGTGAGCGACCCGTGGATGCCGTGACGGTCGAGCAAAATGGGCTTCGCGACAGCGTTCATGCCGTGAAAGCCCAAAAAGATCCTGCAACGAGTACGAAGTTTTATAAAAGCCGCGTTTTCAAGCTCGTAAATGAATCCGGTCTTCCACAATTCGAAACACACGATCAAAAAACCTAATGGGGGCTTAAGAACCCTTGGAGTCACTCTTTTGATTCCTATGATTAATAGGAGGAATTCAATGACGATCTCTCGAAGAATTGACCGTGGAACTCATGGAATCATCAATCTCAACCTGAAATCAAAAGTTTGGGGAAGAAATTATGAATCATCTGTTCTCTTTTGTTATCGTTTTCATTTTTTATCCATGTAACACATAGACTTATTGAAGCGATCATCAACTCAACATATAGACATATTGGGTCGAAGAAACATATTAATAACGATAAATAAATCAAAGACACATGTTCACAAGTAGTTAACACCAAAATACGAATTATCATTCCAAACATAAACAAAGTTAACTACTAATGATACATGGATAAAAAACGAAAAGTATAACGAATGAGGAATGAGGATTCATAATTTCTTCCCTAAATTATGATTTCGGGTTAGAGATCCCCACATTCCACATTCAATCTTTGAGAGATCGTCGTTGAATTCTACTTTTGAACCCTAGGAGTCAAAAGGATTATTCCTAGGGTCTTAAGCCTCCCTTTAGGTCTTTTAGGCATGTGTTTTGAATTGCGGAAGATCGTATCATATTCGGGCTTGACAATGGGGCTTTTATAAAAGTTCATGGCCCATCACGACATGGACGCTATCGCGAAGCCCATTCTGCTCGACCGTCACGGCATCCACGGGCACTCAACATGTTGTGTCAATTTCCTCCAAGGTATGATTTTGTGCTGCTCATGCGTCGCAGTATTGACGACTGCTCAACATGTCATGATGACTCCTGCAAGGTGTGTTTCCTTTTCTGCTTGAGCGTCACGGCATCAACGACATGCTCAAGATGTCGTCCTGAGAGCTATATGCCTTTTTTGTTCGAGTGTCACAACATCAACGATCGCTCATCATGCCGTGACGGTGCATGCGGGTTGAACTTAAGTCATTTTTCGGTTCGTTTTGGCTCTGTTTTCTCTCAATTGTCGTTTCTAAATAAGTGTAAATAACACGAATAATTGCATAAACGGCTATATGTAACTCAAAATACGATCTTCTTATACCTCCTACACTAGAACTTTGCTTGTCCTCAAGCAAATTAGAGCTAAATGATAAAAATATATCTCGACTTCTCGCAACTTATCATAAGGTAAAAAGTATAAAATACAAATAAGGCAAGTGATTTCGAAACGCTACAGCACCAATGGTCAATGTTTAACAACACGAACTCCCTTAGCAATACTATTAAAGATCCGTACCTCGCAGGAATTCACTCAAATCACTCAGTGTATAGGCTAATATGTTGGCGAGTTTTCTCAATTCGTGCAACGGTCTAGTCCTTATTATAAGCTTGCCAGTAGATCATAAATCTACTACTCTCGGTGATAAGGCGTAAATCAGAAAATCTTTTCCGGGATGCATTAAGGCTCACCCGATTGGGAGTGAACTTCTATCAGATGTGGTCGTGTCAGTTGTGTGCCATTGTTCGATAGCGTGGCACATAATATCGTGGTTACCTCTTACCGCCTTGAAATCATTTCACCATTTTTTTCTTTTCTTCGACCCATCAACCTTTGGCTAAGACCTTCTTCTATCAACTTTTTTTTTCTTTGCATGAGAGATTATCGAAGGAAGGGTTCTTCGCCACTTTCTCACGTATCTAAGCTCATCTTCCCTCGTCGTTAAGCTCCTGTTCTCTTATCCCTTTGCGGGCGAGATATTATCAATGGAGGAATTCTTAACGTGAGATTATCGTTAAGGAGTTTTTTTCTTCGTACAACGGTCGGGCTACGCTTTTCCACTTTGACTCAACCTCCACTTCCACTATTAATCAGATTAGATGATATCTGAAAGCTTCTCAGGTTAGTGGTTAATAATTTCGGGTTTTCAAAAATAAACAAGCTCAGGCTTAAAGTGGCTAAATACGGTGATCAGTCGTGGTAAGAGACTTTGGCGATTGACTTATTCCCTAATGCCTTCCTCATTTTCATATGGGCATACCTTACGAAGTTTCAACACGTAACACACCATAAAGTTCTAGAGAGATACAAACCATACGATACTTCACACAACCAAAGAAGTAAGCAAAAAACACGTCAGCTAAAAAATCTCACAACAAATTGCTCGTAAGCATTGGAACATGTGTACAAATATCTCATAGTGTCACTAAGTTTATTCATGCCAAAAGAAATCAACCAGTCATGCATTTCCTAATTATTCACAAAAATTTTCCAACACGCTATTCATCTATAAGATGAGGAACATTCATGCACAAACATAATAAAAAAAAAATTTCACGTAAATTTCAAGTAAATAACCCCTCCCCACACTTGAGAATTGCGTTGTCCCTGACGTATAGATAAAAAGAACCAACATAAAGAACTATTTATTGAAATAAGTGACTTTCCTGAATAATAGACAAAGTGTGTGGGACTGGATGTCGCTTTTACATGCGTATATGGTGTTACTCGTGACACCATAAATAAACTAAAAAAATAAGACATAAAAAGAAACCATATAATATTAATAGTAATGGGCAAGTAAATAAATAATAAAATAAATTAAATAAAAAGTGGCTAAAGTACCGAACTAGGATATTCCTAACATCATTTTATTCCGCAGCAACGGCGCCAAAAACTTGATAGCTACGCGGTGCACTAAATATGTAGAGTGTGTGTACGTGCATATTGCGATAAGTAACAATTAAAACGAATACGTTATAACTATCACCACGTGCGACATTCATTGTACCTATCGTTTGTAGCATAATTCTAGAGAGTATCAGAGTATCGATCTCAGGGAATAAACTTGATTACTAGTACTAGCCTATCGACTCGATATCTAGCCTAAATAAGCGACTTATGATTAATTTATATTACGAAACTAAATTCTGACTACATAAACTAACACGAACTAAACGACAGAAGGTATGACTAAGATATATATGAGAAACTTTAATAATAAAGATTGCTCGGGTATTGAATCCTACTAGGTGTCATCGACTAAGCCGTACACTCATAACCACGTGAATATTGATTAGATCGCGGTAATTTCTACTCACTCTCGAGTTTGGTGTCGCCCTAAACGTTCGTGAGATCTAATTTAGCAATTACCTAGGATCGATTATTTGTTGTCGCCCTATAATCGAATCCTAATACTCATGAAACTTCTAATCGTTATTTAGTTGCCGCCTAAACGATATACCACGCATCGCACCAACACATAGACATATTGGGTCGAAGAAACATATTCATAAATGATAAATAAAAAAAAAAAAACATGTTCACGAGTAATGAACACCAAAACAACAAATCTACCTAGCCATCTCATTCCAAACACAAACAAGGATTAGCTACTCATTGATGCGATGCGTGGTATATCGTTTAGGGCGACAACTAAATAACAATTAGATCTTTCAGGAGCATTAGGAATCGATTATAGGGCGACGGAAAATAATCGATCCTCGTATTAGGTAATTGTTAAATTAGATCTCACAAACGTCTAGGGCGACACCAAATTCGAGAGTGAGTAGAAATTACCACGATCTAATAAATATTCACGTAGTTACGGTAGTGTACGACGTAGTCGATTGACACCTATTAGGTTACTGTTTAGGCTAGAATCGAGTCGATGGGCTAATACTAGTTATCAACTTTATTCCCTGAGATCGATACCCGGATACTCGCTAGAGCTATTCCACGAACGATAAGTACACCGCATGTCCCACGTTGATAGTTATAATGTATTCTTTATTACCTGTCGCAATTTGCACGCACACATACTCTACATATTTAGTGCACCATATAGCAATCAAAACTCAAGCGTCAAGGTTGTTCGATCAAATAAAGGAGCAGAGTATATGTCGAGCGCGTTCACAATGTTTTGCGAAGAGCATGTCATCGAAAGATTTTTAATTGCACCATACTTACCACAACAAATTGTAGTGGCCGAGAATCAGACCATACTTGACATGGTTCAATCTAGACCATACTTGACATGGTTCAGAGTTTATGTCTGCATAACAAGCTCGGGAATCAAACACCGCATAAAGCACATTTTAGGGTCTTCGGAAGCATTTCATACGCTCACATACCCGATCAGAAAAGGTCCAACCTTAATGGTATAAGCAAAAGGCTTTTTCTCATCAAGTATGGCGAAAAACAAAGACACACAAGTTGTTTGATCAGTCTGACAGGAAAATAACCATCGTTCGAGATAATTGAGTATATGAGGGAAGCTAGTGGAATTTAAAGAAAAGGAGGAAGTCTCGCATGGGGAATCATTAAGCGTTGCACCAATGCCGGGATTAATCGTCATCCCTACCGAACACTTATCGGGAATGTTTGCCGCATCTTTGATTAGCAATTCAGAAAAAAAAAAAAAAAAAAAAAAAAAAAAAAACAATAAAACATGTCTTTTTTAGTGAATGATATTTTCCTTGACTTAAAAAATAAAACAAAAAGAATATTTGACAATGTTATCATAAAACATAAATAAAAAGTATAATATTCTCATTAATCATAAAGTTCAATATGAAGTTAATTTATGACCACTGAAATTTAATAATTCGGATACCAAGGAGAACATGGATCCGCACTTAGCTGGGATGGGAATCACTGTCGTAATCTCGAGCGTGTCTATCTTTAGACATTTTATAAACGTAGTATTTTAATTTTTATATAGATATCCACTTTATCAATAAGGCAAGCAACATGCATCTTTTGGCTTTTTCAAAATCTTACAATGCAACCTATAAGAGTTGAAATCATTAATATCTAAGATTTATTATATCCTACAATACATGAAATAAATCATCTCTGTTTTATTTTCGACACGTTAATAAAAAACCAAATTTTGACTTGAAAATTCAACCGAATTGGATTGTTTGAGACCATATTCAAACTATATTACTTTATAAACGCATGAGTATTCTTCAGATTGAGAATGCTATTTCTCTCTCAAACATACTTTACTAATAAAAAACATACTATTTTAATAAAATAAAGATACTTCTTGTGAAGGAATTCAATTTTGTTTTAATGTTACATCCATGATATATATATATATACTATACACGCGCACATATGGGCGTACATATATATATATATATATATATATATATATACACACGCACATTTTCAAATATATATTCTAAAACAAAAGGAGAGCATTATCATTGCCTAGTGAGGTATCTACGTGTTTCTACACCATCTATAACGTTCAAGACTAAATGATTGAAAATGCAATGTTGTTACAAATATAGAATCTATAGTTGTGAAATACCCTTTTAAATTAATCAGTAATAGTATTTCTTGCACGCTCTCGATGTGTGTGCTCAAATATAAATATTTAATTTTAATTTATATTTTAAGATAATATTTAACAGATGAAACAAAATTATTTGTGAGGATGTGATTGTAATAAATAAAATATTGATGTCTAAATACATATCAAAATAAATTATAAAAAAAGAGGTCAAATGAAAATATATTTGATAGACCAAATTGAGCAATTTATAACCACGCTCACCATTAATATAATATATATAAATATATACTAGATGAGGAGAAGTTTCTTACATCTTTTGTATACATCTTTGCACCAGTTGTAACATTTTATATGGTGGGCGTGCGAAATTTTTTGTCCTTACTTCTAACTTTACGTGTAGTATTGTCATTTAATTTCTACACAAAAAATGAAATAAACAAGACCCTACCTGTTTTGAAGCCTAACCTAATCGTCGGATGTCTAATTATACCCCGTACTTTCAGGACGCGTGACAGCAATTAAATTAATAGATCAACACAAGTTAAAGAAATAGGTTACCAAAACAGATGGGATAGATAACTCTCAGGAAAATATGAATTTTTATTTGGGATTGCCGTTGGGGACCTTCTCACCGCCGCGTGATGGGTCATATTAATTTAATGTTTATTTAATTCTGTTCGACGTGTATTATGATTTATGCTTTGATCTATATTATATTTATAAATGCTATATACTTGAGGCTGTCATGTGTCGGAATTCCATCTCCAATTACTACATAATTTCACGTATGCGTATATATGCAGGGGAGTCTTCCCATAGCCGTAATTATGTAATTATATTGATGATGATCACAATGATGGACGATGTTGAGATTATTTGTTTTACATTGGAAAATTAACTCACCCGACTTAATACATAAATCATAGAGGCCGCTCGTTCTATCACCAATTGATTTTAGGAATGAACTCTCAATTTATAATGGTATCAAAGCTTAGAAACCAAAGTGGTCTGGGTATAAATCTTCACGACCACTAATTTAATAAAATTACAGATCTAAGGCTAGATCATAAATAAATCGGCCTAGACGTAAGGGAGCGTGTTGGAAATATAATATAAAATTCAAAATATCAGCCTTTCAAGCTTAAGCTTTTAGGAGCAGTGGTCATTCAATATGGTATCAGAGGGGGTTCGATCTGCGTGTTATCATGTTTTTTTAACTCACCGCCATCCGATTTCATATAAAATTCAAAATATTAGGTTTTGAATCGTGTCACACGTGAGATAGCGTGTTGAGATTATTTGTCCCCCGACTCAATATATAAATCAAAAAGTGTCTCCCCTCCTATCACCAATTAGTTTTAGGAAGAAACCATTGATTTAACGTACGATTAGTAGTAAAATAATATTATTGCGAAGGGTGTTCCCAAATGATCGTCAGTGGCAAGGTTCGGAGATGCTTCAAATATGTCGTAACCTGTATCCATTATCAACGAGGTTATTATATTATGAATATCTTCAGTTTATTACGTGCGATGTTGCTATCCCGGACGTAATGGAAAAGAAATCGCAAATTTTAAAAAATAGTCACTTTCCTATAAATCGATAACTTATCGTCGATGTTGATGTGAACAAAAAATGTTAGTATGTCTTAAATAATACACATCGTTGACTTTAATTTTTTTTAATGATTTGAATGATAGGAAAACTCTAGAGCAATAAAGTTTTTTGTCGCGAGCCTCCGCTGTCTATCGCACAAGATTTATTATATCAAACAAAGGCGGGACTATGTTATAATTTGTAACAAGTGTGCTAGGATCGTGAATCTTTACTTCCAAAATATCTTACGTTTTAAATTCTTTAAAAATAATTGACTTGCAATAACTCGTGTTCTTGAAAATAATTTAGCACCGAGAGATTAAGCAAGTTTGATTTTAAATCATGTGAAAAATACCCGACTTAATTCTCTCAAAATCGATTTTATAGGCTTCTTAAAATACTAAAAAATCTGTGCAAGTTAGAAAATCGATTTTGGTTGAAGCATTTTAGCTAACACTTAAAATTTTAGCTATGCATGCTTAGAATATAAATGAATGCAATGTGGTGCAACACCATCCATGCAAGCTTGATAGAATATTTTTCCTCTAAATGTAAGCTTTATTACTTCTCAAATATATAGAGATTACATAAGAGATCAAAAAGAAAAAGATATTACATCATAACTGAAATCAATAATCATAAATGAAAATAAATATAGAGATAATTATGGAAGATAATTAAGGGATTTGAAATTATCCATTATCCCATAATTATCCGTTATCAAAGCTAAATCGCCAAATAAATCGTGGTAAATCCCTTAATCATAGAATATGGTTCTTTCAAACAATATTTCTTAAAACAAAAAGGAGATATTTTTGTTAAAGATGGAGAATTAAGTTAATTATGACTAATAGTAGTTTCCGTGATTCAACAAAACTTGGATTTGAACGGATAACAAGTGAAACCGAAATGAAATAATGTCACAACCAGCAATGAGACTAAACTCTAGGAATTTTACTAACTTCAAGAAACGTCTTAAAGATGAAGTTCCAAGTGACATTGTGGAACTAGAAAGTTCAACTCAGAACAAAAGAGATTGGAAATTATAAAATATCCGATCGGACATGTACCATTTTTGCATCCGCTATCCAAATTTATCCGGAATGACTCTCTTTTCCTTACTTTTCATGGTCGTGATTCGTTAATTGACTCTATGATTAAGGTGGAGAATGCCAAGATAAGTTATAAGCAATTTATATGTATTGATGGATTGCAACTGAAAAGGTTTTGATCGTTGACGATCGAGTTCGGTGAGTGATCTCGTTTATCTTTGTATATTTCTTTCTCTTGAAAATTAATAGTAGAAGAAAGCTTATTCTCTGTAATCTTGTGTGTAGAAAGAACAAGAAAAACTTTGTAATCTAGAGTAAGGTATGATCAATAAAGAGAAAAGAGTTAACACCCAAAGAGTAAGATTCATATTTCAATCTAAATCACGTAAAAATTCTTTTGTTTTTTAATTGATTTTTGTTCATTCTTACGAATATCTGGAATTGAGCGTAATCCACGAAATATCCCTTATTACAGCTTCACTTGTTGATTCACCCGTTAACTAGCCGGTTGAAAGGTTAAAGAATGATTAGGTTCATTTTATAAAGTTCATATTTAACCAAAAACCACATATTTGATAAAATCCTCATCATAATAACGGTTTTTTCCATAATATAGAGACCCCTTTTCTTGGCCAACCACCACCGTTATTAAAATGTTGCTGGCTCAACGTGGTTTTAGGATTTTGAGCTGCGAAATTAACTTTTTCTAAAATAATGAGATAAATGAAGACGGAAATATGGGTGGACAATATCAATTTCAATATGATATTATTCCGATAAGACTTCCCTGTCCACTACTAGCTCCCCATGTGCAAGAAGATGATTTGTCTGGTGCAAGAAAAACAAACATCCTTGTTGCATTCAAGACAAATTAGATATATATATATATATATATATGATATAATTGCATTCAAGAAAAACAGACATCCTTGTCTGGATTATGATATCTCATGGTCATCGTCGACAATAAAATTCGAATTTACTCCTAGTTGAGACTCATCAAGTGTGAGGACTACCACAATGTTTTATGGAATAGTGCTTGATCATGAGAAAAAAAAAACTGTTAGACACAGCGTCGTAGCTGTCCTCCTCTAAACAATTCGTCAAACCTTTTATATTTGAAACTATGGCAGCGGACAAAACATATTAAAATCCATCAATCCTAATTTTCTTACCAAACATTTATTTGTGTTGCTATTTTTCCGTATCAGTATTGTTTACGTGTTTCAATCATTAATAAAAGGGCAGCTGTCTTCTCTTGTAAATTTATTTGACTGTCGATGTATAGCTTCCAAGAACATCAGCCTCAAAACTCCTATATATACATATACTTACATCTCTCTCTCACACACACACACTATATATATATTATATATATATATATATATTCAGTTTTGTCAAGCCGCATTCATTATATTCAATCAATGTCAGCAAAGCCCTCATCATATGCTTCCAACATCTGGGAATAAACAAGAAAGCAAAAGAAGTCTGAAATCTGAAGAGGTAGTAAGGCCATAGTCTTAACAAGCACTTTTCTTGAAAGCTCTCGATGTCAAGCAAGAGCGTTATGTTTCATTATTCTTTGAAAGTTCAAGGAAACATCTTATTATTTTATCTGTCTCTGTTTTTTATATGATTCATGTGATAGAACAACTGGAGTTCTCTGTCTTAGCATGCTGAGAATCTATCTGCCATGCTATACTATATATACTGTTATAATTATTGGTTGATGTTAGAGAATCACAATACTCATTTGATCACTGGTGATTGATTAATGCATATGTAGGCTCTCTAGTAATGGATAAAAGCAAAAACATTGTTCATTTCCCTCATGAAGAATCGCCGACGGAATCATCTATCCCTCCACTGATCAAAGCTATCGAGGAAAAAGAAGTCGATGGTTTCGATGACAGCAGCTTCGAAGAGCATCGTCTTCCTAATTTATTCCCCAATAACTTTCATCCTTCGGTGGCCTTTGTAAGTTGCTTAATTTAATCTAATAATGTATGTCCTCTGTTATTACAGTAAGTTTTAGTATATAATAATGATCTTCCATTAGTTGATTATATATATATATATATGTATAAACACCTTCGATCGTCGCAGGGGATAGAATCTGCAGTTCCTCGCAGTAACGGCGGCCACGTGTCCATCAGCATGCCTGCTTCGCCGTCGGTGCTCGAATCCCGTCACACACCGAATTCCAAGAAAGTTAACTTCAGCAATATTACCGATACAATCTTTTCCGGCAGCGACCTTCCGGCGGATTCTTCTTCAGATCATGTGTTTCATGACGTCAGCAATCCCCCACCGAGAAAGACGAGATTCTACTCACAGCCGATGCCCAAAGGCTCGACGATACTAGTGATGAACGAGGCCTCCATCGCAAGCGGCGGCAGATCTGCCCAGATACATCCACGAAACCCTAATACGGCTGCTGGGAGATTCAAAGATCGCAGATTCGACTCCTTCAAGACATGGTCCGGCAAGTTCGAGAGGCAGCTATCGAAGAACCTTCGAGGAAAACATCGCCACGACGAAGATGAACAAGAAACCCCCGAGGATCTCCGACCGCAGGAAATGGAACGCGTGCCCGTGGACCGATACTTTGATGCTTTGGAGGGACCAGAATTAGAAACATTACGGGTATGCACCAGCATTTATCTTTTCGTAATGTCATTTTTGGTTCTAAAATGTTTCGGTAATGTTCGTCTTTGCTCCACCGGTTAATTTAACCGTTAGTTTAGTCAAAATTACGGGCTGGGCCAACTCTCCATTTCCTTGGCCTGCAAAATTCGAGTTGACTTCGCCCGCGAACCCGTAATTCTGTCCAAACGAAAGGTTAAATTTTCGTTGACCACAACGCCACAACATTTTGGTAACATTGCGGACTGAAAGTGGCATCTCGGAACATGGGGACCAAAAACGCCCAATTTCCAAACATTTTGGGAAAAAAAACGGTTTCAGTTTTTTTTTTTTTGTTGCAGGCGTCGGAGGAGATAATTCTACCAGAAGACAAGCGATGGCCTTTTCTTCTCCGCTTCCCGGTTTCAGCATTCAGCATATGCCTCGGAGTTGGAAGCCAAGCCGTCATGTGGAAGAGCCTAGCCACCTCTCCGTCCACCAAGTACCTACACGTGAGCCCCGACGTGAACCTAGTCCTATGGATCACATCCGTAGCCCTTATAGTCATCGCATCGATCGTCTACGCGCTAAAAATGGCATTCTACTTCGAAGCGGTTCGCCGCGAGTACTACCACCCGATACGCGTCAACTACTTCTTCGCCCCGTGGATCGCGTTGCTCCTCTTGGCTATAGGGGTCCCGCCTTCGATCACCGAACGCCTTCATCAGTTCTGGTGGTACATATTAATGGCTCCCATACTCTTGCTCGAGCTCAAAATCTACGGCCAGTGGATGTCCGGAGGACAGAGGAGGCTCTCGAAGGTGGCGAACCCCACGAACCACCTTTCGATTGTCGGGAACTTCGTGGGGGCCTTGCTCGGGGCTTCGATGGGCTTGAAGGAAGGGCCCGTCTTCTTCTTTGCGATTGGGCTAGCCCACTACTTGGTGCTCTTCGTGACCCTTTACCAGAGGCTCCCCACCAACGAGACCCTCCCCAAGGAGCTCCACCCCGTATTCTTCCTCTTCGTCGCGGCTCCGAGCGTCGCTTCCATGGCGTGGGCCAACATCGAGGGCTCGTTCGGTTACGGGTCGAGGATGATGTACTTCATCGCCTTGTTCCTGTATTCCTCACTGGTAGGTTAACCAACATAACTTGAGCTCATATGTCACTCTTAAAGGCCGAATGTCATATTTGGTCCACATGCGCTTTTTGTCTCCAATGTTCCGAAGATGTCACTTTTAAGTCCCCAATGAGGCCGATTTTAGTTGTTTTGGTTCAATGAGTTAATTTAAATGTTAGTTTGCATGGAATTACGGACAGGGTCAGTTCCCGTTTCATCGGTTCACAATGTTTTGGGATGGCCCGGCCACATTATTCCGTCTAAACAAAAGGTGAGATTAACCAAAAGGGTCAAATGACCCAAATTTGACAACATTGAAAACTAAAAAAATGGCATCTAGAAAAAATGAGGACAAAAAACGCCCATACCCCATACATTAGAGACAAAAAATGGCTTTCTCCCAATTTTTAATGCTCGAATATGAAGAGATTTTTCGTTGATGACTTGGTGCAGGCAGTTCGGGTCAATTTCTTTCGGGGGTTCAAGTTCTCTCTGGCTTGGTGGGCCTACACGATCCCGATGACCGCAGCTGCGACAGCCACGGTTAGGTACTCGACGGTGGTGACAAACGCGGTTACGAAGGTGTTAACCGTGGTTCTCTGCGTCGTGTCGGCCCTCACGATCTCGGCTTTGCTCGTGTCCACCGTCATACACGCCTTGGTTCTCGGGGACCTTTTCCCGAACGACATTGCGATCGCTATAAGCGATCGAAAACCAATCAAGACGAACAGGAGGTGGTTTCACAGAAGAGGCAGCAGCAGCAGCAGCGCAGATGATAATGTGGAGCAGTGTCTCAAGTATTTGAACTCGGATGATGGTAAGGACATTGAGGCTTCTGTCGGTGTCCCAACTTGCAGCGGCCACAATGATTCTTCTGTTTCGAGAGATAATGCGTCACCAGATTAGTTCCATTCTCGTCAGGGGAGGATTCTGTTTTCCCGTGAACTTGATGAGGGAGTGGTAATGAGGTTGTTTGTACATTTTTGTAAACCGGGTGTTTATGTCGGAGAGATTTTTTATTTGATGTAACAATATATTATGTTAGAAAACGTCTTTTCTACACCGTAAAACCACCACATTTCTCCCCGTATCTCAATCCCGGCTAAATTTAGTTTAGTTTGATAAATGTGAACTCCTTCGTTACTACGATCCCATACCGGAGGATTACATTGTCTTTTAACTCAAACAAGTGGGGTGGGCCTTACATATAAGGCATTGCCACACTTTACATCTGGTAATAGATTAGTTACCCGCCAATTGGAGTCATTCATAATTTTATCTGTATGTTACAACTATTTTATCTAAACGAAGTAAGATTGAATTTTACAAGCCAACAATTATCCCTTCAAACAACCAATCTGGCATTTTCCTTCAACGACAATCATTTTGTACTGTCGTCGTTCAACCCAACGGGGTCCCTGTGTCCACGGAGATCCCCGTCCCTGCCAGATTTTACTTTAAAAATATTATTTATATTATAGTATATAATTAAATGGTATTTTAAACTGAAATTTCCCCCACGAGATTTTATATAGAAAAAGAAAATTGTCCTTCTAATATATAAAGTGAATACAATACTTTTTCCATATTTTGCAAATTAGATTAGTCATATCTTCAACGTCACAGAAAAATGGAATTTTATTCAAGTTAGTTAAGTCTGGTATACATAAAAGATATTGCGAGCTCCACTTGTTGATGCCTAGCCTATTACATTACGGCTTGTAATGAGAGTTTGGCCATTTAACTAACTCGCAATATGTTTTACATTGAACACGCAAAGTCTTCCATGTAATAACACACAATTTGGTTCATTAGTTTTCATTATTCCGTAATCTTGGCTAAACACAGCCATAGGTACAAATATATATATATAGTAAGTAATTAACCCTTCGAAAAAATATCCAAAACTTATGGAAATAGAACCAAAAGAAGAGGACAAGCTCACATCACCACCAACTCCATCCCAGAAGCGAAAATTCCGTGTTAACGTATAGATAAGATTATTAGAATTAGGAAAAGATTTTTAGTATTATTCTAATTAGCTTGATTACGTAATTGTAGGCTTAATTGTATAGATTCATTTATGTATATTTATCTTCTCCATATTTAGCATAGTCATTCTTGTATAAATATGTTGTACGATCACTTGCAATAAACATGAGAATTATTTCCATATTTCTGTTATTCTTCATCTGCTAACATTGTATCAGAGCTACTCGATCTCTGACCATTCTGCTATATTGAATCTTTCTTTTTCGATATCGGTTATCGTGTCACGAGGTTCAGCTTCATGTTCTAGGAGTTATGGATAAATCTCATATTTCTCGGCATATCACATCTATCCTGTGTTAGGTATATGCCCTCGAATGCTATACGATGATTGGATATGTATAGGGCATTAGCTTATTTATCATTCGATTGTCAATGTAATCAAACATTGTTTTGCGTATTAATAAAGGCATTATTCGTTTATTGGTTATATGAGTTCTTTACTTAGCATCGGGTAAAGCAATAAATGAATAAATCCAAATGTGTCGAGTTGAGTCACTGTTCTCGATGGGTACGAGAGAGGAAGGCACGAGTGGACTCTTAACCTCGAACATAAAATGTCCATAAGCCTTAGGTTTCAGTTGGGTGCTGGAAAACCAATCATGGCTTATTTGTAGATGACTTATCGTGTGCCGATATACCGCTTGGAAGCGGAAGTCATGACTTGTGATACAAGTCGAATCAAGGGATTGAATCGTTTCATGGACACTGACTCGCATGTCGTACGATCAAACATGGCTTATTACTCAAGGAGTGTCAATGATCGACGACAAAAACTATAGTAGTCTGCTTGAACCTTAGACCGAAAGGGGCTTTGACGGAGTTGACTTTGAAGTCTTGACTATCACTGGTTTCGCTAGATCCGATTTGCTATTGCATGGGTCAGCGGGACAAATGCGGTCTTGATGGATATTTGTGATTGCCGAACTTAGACCGCCGAGTACGGATTCACAGTCTCGCAAGTAATCGAGACAAGTGTCCTATGAGAATGACGACGGGAAATTACAAAATCATTGACCAAGGTATTAAACTAACTCATGTTAGACATGCAGGGTAGTTTGGTAATTTGCCTCGTGTCATTTTATCATAGTATCGAGTTTAGTGAGTTTGACAAATATCATGGCTCTCACTCGATCGGGACACCACTGAAGGGTTTGTACGTAGTACTATAATCTATAGTTAGGTTCTGGAATGAGACTAGTTCGAAATTCGTGCTCAAGTCGGGATCTGTCCGGTACTGCGGGATTGGCTAGGCACCTACCGGAATCTTGGATTCCTCCCTTGCCGATTGAGTCGAACCTAGAGAGTCGGGCTTAAAAAGGATCATCAATGTGTACCGAGAAGGAGAGATTGTGTTTTGGGCCTTAACGGGCCTCGGGTCGTTATGCCACGCCTTATTGGGCCTCGGGGTCATTAAGTGGACCGAAGTCGGACTTCATATGAAACTAACTTTAAGACTTAGGCTTGGCTAAATGCTTAGAAAGACTTGAGGGAAGAATTGGAATTCAACCCTAAGTCGAGAAATTCGAAAAATGCCTTAAAGGGTATTTTCGTAATTTACAAATATGGTAATAAAAATATTTGGAATATTATTTATTAAAACTAAAATTCGAATTTATATTTTATATAAATTTCGAAATTTATTTACCATATTTGAAGATATTTTAATATCTTAGTTAGTTTTCTATTTATAGTATGTTCCTTTATTAGAATTTTGAATTCAATTAGGAGATATATTTGGCAAGAATATCTCTCATATTTAGGAACAAATATTTCGAGATTTTAGCCTTGTTTAGGGCTGAAAATTTCGTCCTCCCCTACTATAAATAAGGGTGAGACCCTCGTCAAAGAAAAGGACACGGGAGAGAATCGACGCGAAATTTCTCGACCCGAGAATCGAAACACGAACACACAAACGCAAACCACTCTCCCGAGCGATGGATCAATTCTCTCTAGCCATCTTCGGAGAATCGAAACCGTGGTACACTGCGAGGTCGGCGTGATGATCTAAACGATACCCAACACGACCGCGGCTGACGACGCAATCGACGAGGAGCTGCCACTCGCTTCAAAGGTAATCTCTCACGGGTATGACCCGCCCTATTACGTGTCAACGTGATTAGAGTTTTCGATCCGAGCTGCGAAGGAACCCGGAAAAATTTTTATTCCGAACCGTATCCCGGGGCGTTGCGTCTCGGGTACAAATCGGGTTCCTTTCCCAACATCCTGATAGGTTCAAATTACATCATATGGGCTCAAGCAATGAAGAGTTTTCTGATCGGGCGAAAACTATGGCGTATCGTTGACGATAAGATCATCATTCCTACAAGGAAAATGATGAATTAGATGCCAAATTTGCAGACCGTCTTGAAGATTGGGACAGCAAAAATCATCAAATCACTACGTGGTTCCGAAATACCTCCACACCGTCTATACATGTTCAGTTTGCTAATTTCGATTCGACAAAAGATATTTGGGACTTTTTGGCCACCCGCTATGAAAGTACGGGACTTGCTCACTACTATCACATGTGGACTAATATGAGTAATCTCAAACAAGCCTCTGGACAATCGTTCAACGATTTTCTAGCAGAAGTTCAACCAATATGGACCCAACTCTCGCAGGCGAAAATCACTGAAGATCACCTTCGTCTAATTCAAGTTCTCATGGCGCTTCTTCATGAATACGAAGCCGTTCGAGCTTCATTGCTGCATCGTAGTCTTTTTCTTTCGTTGGATAACGCTATTCAGAAAATCATTTTTTAAGAGACTCGCTTTCAGTTGGATAAAACACCCCAATCTGACGTTGCACTTGCCACTCCGAGATATGGCGGCTTCAAATCTGGCGCCATCTCCACTGACCAAGTGTGTAAGAATTGTAATCTTACCGGACATATATTTGCTAATTGTCCTACCATTGAATGCAGATATTGTCATAATTTTGGGCACATTATCGAAAGTTTCCCTACTCGACCTCCGAGAAATAAAGGTGAGAATCCGAATCCGAAGTCTAAACATCCTTTGAAGTCTGGACCTTCAGACATTGTTGACGCTGCTTCTTCAGATCCCAACTCCTCTTCAACCATTGGTACCGATAGTTCGCATTCTATTGCTCTTAGTGACCTTGAGAAACTCTTCAAACATGTTGTATCTTCAAACCTCTCAATTGCTATGTCTACTACACCCGGTAAATCTTATTGGCTTTTAGACTCTGCTTGTTGTAATCACATGACCAATGATTTCAATTCCTTATCCTCTGTCACTCCTATTTCCTCTTTACCACCAATCCACACAGCCGATGGCAACAAAATGAATATTACTCACACCGGTTCTATTTCGACCACTAGCCTAAATATTTCCGATGCATATTATATTCCAAATTTATCTCTTAGTCTTGTATCCGTCGGCCAGTTATGTGAATACGGATTAACTGTTGTATTTTCTTCCATCGGTGTTCAGGTACAAGATCAACAGACGGGACAAATTCTTGGGACGGGTCGCAAGGTGGGTCGCTTATTTGAGCTTACATCACTTCATCTTCCGTCGAGTCTTGTATGCGCAACTACCACTCCCAAATCAACTTTTCATCAATGGCACCTTCATCTTGGTCACGCCTCTTCCAACAAACTTCAACCATTGATTTCTCGGGGTCTATTGGGGTCAACTAAAGTTGAGCCATATAATTGTGTCAGTTGTAAGCTTGCCAAACAACCCGCATTATCCTTTGTTACTAGTAATTCTATTTCCGATAGTCCTTTTAGCTTTGTTCACTTTGACATTTGGGGACCTTCTCCTGTTTCATCAATAAATGGATTCCGTTATTTTGTATTGTTTATTGATGATTATTCACGTTTTACTTGGATATATTTTTTGAAACACCGCTCCGAATTGTCCCAAATTTATATTTCTTTTGCAAAGATGATTAAAACTCAGTTTTCCCAAACAATCAAAACTTTGCATACAAATAACGCTATGGAATATCGTGACTCTTCCTTACTTCTATTTCTTAGTCAGCAAGGGACGGTTGTACAACGTTCTTGCCCTCATACCTCTGAAAAAAATGGTCGGGCAGAACGAAGGAATCGCCATATTCTTGATTCTGTACGGGCGTCACTTGTTTCAGCATCTTGTCCTGAAAAATTCTGGGGGGAAGCGTCTCTTAATACTGTTTATACTATAAATCGTCTTCCTACTATGGTACTTCAAAACTTATCTCCATTTGAAAAGTTGTTTGGTAAGCCTCCTAACTATACACTTTTCAAATCTTTTGGGTGTGTCTGTTTTGTTCTCTTACCATCACATGAACATACCAAGCTAGAACCACATTCGCGTCTATGTTGTTTTCTGGGTTATGGAATTGAAAATAAAGGGTATCGTTGTTGGGATCTACTTTCAAACCGTTTGCGCATATCTCGGCATGTTACATTCTGGGAAAACACAATGTTCTCCACTCTCTCAAAGTTCCGTGATTATACCCCCGTTGGTTCTTCGCCTTCATATGATACCTTATTCCCTGATATGGATCCTAGTCCTACCGCTTCACCACCAGCACCCGTACCTGCTGATCCGGTCCCGATTGTTGATCGTGTACCTGAGGTCAATCCTGGAGCCGACCCTCCTCTTCGCCGTTCTACCCGGGTAAGAGAAATTCCTCACCACCTTTCTGATTTTCATTGTTTTTCTACTATTGCAAATCTTCACGAGCCAAGATCTTATCGCGAGGCTAGTACTAATCCCCTTTGGCAGCAAGCAATAACTGAGGAACTTCAGGCACTGGAGAAAACTCATACATGACTTAGTTGATCTTCCACCTCACAAAGACGCCGATCGGCTGTAAATGGATTTATAAAATTAAGACTCGTTCCGACGGTACTGTTTATCGTTATAAAGCTCAATTAGTAGCTAAAGGGTACACCCAAGAGTATGGAATTGATTATGAGGAAACTTTTGCTCCCGTGGCTCGTCTTACATCTATGCATAGTCTCTTAGCTATTGCTGCTGCTCGGAACTGGAAACTTTCCCAAATGGATGTGAAGAATGCTTTTATTCGTGGTGATTTGATGGAAGAAGTTTACATGCATCCACCTCCGGGTTATCATTCGCCTCATAAATTTTGTAAGCTTCGACGAGCATTGTATGGGCTAAAACAAGCTTTGAGAGTCTGGTTTGCCAAGTTCAGCGCTACTATTGTTCAATCGGGGTTTATCTCTGGTCTATATGATTCGGCCCTATTCATTTGAAAATCTAAAAAGGGTACCATACTTCTTTTATTATATGTTGATGATATGATCATTTAGAGACGATGATATTTCAGGCATTTCAGAGTTGCAAAGATATCTTAGTCAACACTTTGAGATGAAAGATCTTGGGCCTCTTAGCTATTTTTTGGGTCTTGAAGTGTCACGTGATTCAGAAGGCTATTATTTATCTCAAGCAAAATATGCATCTGATTTGCTTTCACGGGCAGGCATCACCTATAGCAAGACAGTATCCACTTCTTTGGAGCTGAATTGCAAGCTCACTCCCCGTGATGGGTCTCTTCTTAGTGATTCTACATTATATCGTCAATTCGTATGAAGTCTTGTTACCTTACTGTTACTCGTCCGGATATAGCTTATACCGTTTATTTGGTCAGTCAGTTCATGACAGCTCCTCGATCAACTCATTTCTCGGCAGTTCTTCGAATACTTCGTTATGTCAAAGGCACTATCTACCATGGCTTACATTTTTCTCGACGGTGTTCTTTGGTGTTATCTAGATACTCTGATGCGGATTGGGCTGGTGATCCAACTGATCGTCGCTCAACTACTGGTTACTGTTTTTTCTTAGGTGATTCTCTCATATCTTGGCGTAGTAAGAAGCAAACCGTCGTTTCTCGCTCTAGCGCAGAATCTGAATATCGTGCCATCTCCGATGCAACATCTGAATTGATTTGGTTGGGAGTCACTCACGCTTCGCCTACTGTGCTTCATTGTGATAGTTCAAGTGCCATACAAATTTCTCACAATGATGTTTTTCACGAGCGTACAAAACATATTGAGATCGATTGTCACTTCGTAAGACATCAGTGAAAGATGGCACTATCCGTTTGATTTCGATCTCATCAGAAAATCAAACTGCAAACATCTTTACGAAAACACACCTTCCATCTCGTTTTCAAGCCCTTTTGAGCAAACTCAAGTTGGCGTCTACTATACCACCTTGAGTTTGAGGGGGAGTGTTAACGTATGGATAAGATTATTAGAACTAGGAAAAGATTTAGCTTCATTACGTAATTGTAGGCTTAATTGTATAGATTCATTTATGTATATTTATCATTTCCATATTTAGCATAGTAATTCTTGTATAAGTATGTTGTACGATCATTTGCAATAAACATAAGAATTATTCCCATATTTCTGTTATTCTTCATCTGCTAACATTCTCGATGTGCTTAAGCATCTTCACGACCGTGATCGCGGGGTCAGGATTATTAATCTTAACTCTATCGCTCACGGTTTATAAGGCAAAGGACCCGGTAATAATGGTCAGCTCCGTGACTCTCCAGGACCTGGATGCGGATATGGCCCGAGTTATATTTCCCTTAAACTTCTCACTCAGTGTGGATATATCCGTAAGAAATCCGAACATTGTTGGATTCAAATACAATAACGGCACAGCTTTCCTCAGGTACAAAGGCAAAAATGTGGGAGAGATTGCTCTAGTTGGAGATCGGATCGGAGCGGGAGAGACGCGTTCAATTGGTCTCAGTCTCATTGTAATGGACGATCGTTTGCTTTCGAACCCGAGTTTGTTTTATGCGGATGTTGTTGTCTCGGGTTCTTTGCAGCTTCAGGCTTGTGCTAGGATTATGGGAACAGTTAAAATTCTGTTTCTTAAGATTCGCGTCGTTAGCTACGCTGTTTGTGATATAAACGTATATACGTGGAAGAGGACTGTTTCTGATCCCGTTTGTCGTTATAAGACCAAAGCTATGATCGCGTGATGTAATGGAGTTCGTGGTGTCTTAAAAACTGCTTTTCTTGTTTGGTAAAATCTACTCACATCACACCACACCATACATTAATAAGATGGATCAATTTGATAACCCTATATTTTATTATTATTAATTTTTTTTTTGAAAGATCCATATCTGAATTCTTATTACTTGTTTCTTGCCATCGGTGGAAGTGGGGATGAATTAAATCTCGTCATCCCCAAGTCAAAAGATATATAGAAATTTCAGACTATAATTTAGTCAGCATCTCCTATTACCATCAAACAACCAGCAGGAAAACATACGTTAGAGTTCATGACATGCGACAAGTTCAATAAACCACTAACGGAGTAGCCGAGGAATACGACAAAGACAAATGACCCATCCATCGAGTGTCTTAATATCTAATAGATGATCAGAAACAAATAGCATCGATAAATATATATATATATAAATATATATATTTAGCAGAAGTGGCTGTTTCTTTTGAGAAAGGAAGGAGGGGGACGCACATAGGTGAAGCCTATGAATGCATCTTTGCCCACTTTCGGGCTGGAAACAGGAGAATCCGCGAGGGGCATGTCGGTGTAACACTTGTCAAAGTTTGCGATGCAGTGCTTTCCCGCAATTTGGGGGCGAAAGCTTGGGACGATTTCTCTGGCCTCTATCTTCCTCCAGTTGATTGGCTTGAACCATTTGTGGCCCTTTAATTGATCGTTGCCCTTCGTTCCACTCCCGAGGCGCTTGCTAGGTTCCTTTTCCAGTAGCTACAGGAAATACATAAAATGGAAAAAGAAAATGAGCTTCATAAAAAGTTGGGTTATCAAGAATCCCTTGCAAAAAAATTCAATATTTTTGTATTAAGTTGAAAGTAGAAACAGAGAAGTTCTCTGCGATGCATTTGCTATTAGATGCACTGGAAATTCAGATGAGGATTTACTTACCCCTTTCAGCAGAGAGTGGGCTTCGCTCGATAGATACGACGGCAGCTTGATTTTCTCTTTAATTATCTTCTGTTGGATTTTGTTTCTGTTTCCACCAACAAAAGGAGGCTGCCACAAGATTGAGCAACTCATTATTAGCCAATCAATCTTGATTCTTGAATAAAAATGCACAGGAAGCCAGCAGATTTTAGACTTAAAAAGAATTGTTCATATAAAAAATCATACATACAGACTCAAGAAAAAGATGCTAGATATTTAATTTGGAATATCCAAACAGCATATGCATGAGCAGTTGTTCTCCGGCCAAACAAAAAGATGAACCAAAAAAGGGGATTTATTCGGATTTTCAAAGTCTTAGCCATTTAAGAAAGCTAACCTTTCCAGTGAGCATCTCGTACAACAGAATGCCGACACTCCACCAATCAGAAGCCTTGTCATGTCCCTTCCCAAGAATAATTTCTGGTGACATGTACTCTACAGTTCCACACATAGAATTCGATCTAGTGTTTTCTTCAAGCTCTTTTGCCAATCCAAAATCAGTTAGCATAGCCTGAAAAACAAAATGAAGAATAAATAACCAAAGACTCGTGAATAGTGCATGAAGAAAATGTTGAATGTATAGTAGTAGTATATACATGGCCATCTGCATCCAGTAGGATATTCTCTGGTTTAAGGTCTCTATGCATTATCCCGTTTTCGTGAAGGTGCACAACAGCCGAAACAATTTCTGCGGTGTAGATACGAGCCAATTCTTCTCTGTAATTAAAAGAAATGTTTTTAGCAACTCAACCTTCTAACAAGAAGAAAAACCAACAATGCATGGCTGAGGGTGTTGCTAAGTACCTGAAAAGACCGTGATGGTAGAGCTGAAAGAAAAGGTGCCCACCATTGATAAAATCAAGCACAAGGTAAAGTCTATATTTTGTCTGTAACAAAAGCAAACAAAGACAGAACAGATCAGAAACTGCTCCCAGATAAATAGATCTTGTAATATTTAAAAATGTAAGATAAGGTAATATTGAGAGAAATGGAATAAACTCAGCTATACCTGGAAGGAGTATCTCAACTGGACAATAAAAGGGTGATCAATCTTTGTCATGATATCTCTCTCCGCTTTCATGTACTCCGCGTGGTTTTTCTCCATAATCTTATCCTTCCTCATCACCTTCATAGCATATATTTCATTTGTGCCTTTCTTTCTTACCTGAAACACTTTTCCGAAGGCACCCTGTCCAACAACTTTCAACACCTCAAAGTCCTCCAGCCCCACAGCGTTGATCTTCTCCATTTCGTCAACAATCTCAGAGATCACATCATTTTTGGAGAAGGTTTCATCATATTCACATTCCTCATTGATAACACGGTCAACTAATAGCTCCAGTGGATTGTCTATCTCATGTATGGTGAGCCCGGTAAGTTCCAGAGATTGGCTGACACACGCAGATGGTCCAACCAAAGAATGTGATCGATTGTAAACGATCTCTGGATCATCGTACACAATCTCATTCACCCCAGTTTTTCGAGGACTTGCTTCATCAGGGGCTTGAATTTGTGAGGGGCCAAACACATCGGAAAAGTCTAACTCGATCTGCTCGGTGGAGACATTAACGGGAGGATTCAAAGGCAATAACAACTGGCAAGGGAGAGTCTTTTGCTTTTGCAAAGCAGGTATCTGAGAGGAAACCATTGCTGGAAAATACTGAACAAATGATGGAGACTGCAAGTTATGTCAGCCACTACAGATGGCTCTCTCCCGAGGTATGAAGACAAAATGAAGAAATCGAACAAATCGAGGAAGGATTCACGTTCGCTGTGCAGGTTTTGAAGAAGTCGAGGAGCAAGCAGACAAGAATCCAGAAGAAGAAGTTGTTTGTGTTTCCCGATTTGCAGGAAACTAGTGATGCCACAGAAGTTCTAGAATTCATGAAGATCTTTAGTGGTTTCTGCAATCATGTGGATAACACAAGCCATTAGAGTGACAGCGGTTTCAGTGTGCCCTCTGTTATGCAGCAATACACACACACGCACACACAGATATTCATAACTCTTCATAATCCATAAGAGAGCCCAGATACTTAAGATGTAAAGGAGCTTGTAAATACAACAAACAGAAGTAAATGCTAAAACCAAGTGGGAAATCATCTTTTATTTCATAATAATGATAAACAGTGAGATTTTTTTTAAATTCCCGCAGAAAACATTAGTATATCAAAAGGTAAATCGGTTAGTCATTAACTTCCACCAAATTATTCCTAAAGGAAAACCGACGTCATGACAAACGAGGTGAGTCAAATTAATCACCTTTTTCATCAATTGTCAAGGAAAAATTAACAATCTTGTTGGTATGGAATTGTTAGCGTTTAACCAGCACCGTTGACGCACAGTCTTTCTCCTTACTGACAGAATTATTAACAATAGTACCATCAGATTTCAGAAATAGCCAAATCATTTCATCTGAGGGCAACGGCAAACTGATGAGTAATTATATTTCTTATGCATCAACGCACGCAATTGCACAAAACACCTAATAATCTTCAAACATATTCGGAGGCAATAAAAGATTTAACACCAGATCCAAAACTAAATCCCACACCAGCGTCGTAAAGTTTAAATAACTACAGGAGAATTTTTTTATAAAATTTCAAAACAAGAATCTGGCAATATTAAAACCAGGATCTGAGCTCTAATTGAAATTCAACAAGGTTGCCGCGTTCCGGAAAAAAAAACCCCAAAAATCAATTTGCTCGTTATTCGGTCGGCGAATTCAAAATTGAGAGTAATTGATAGAATCAAATAATTAATCAGGAAAGTAAATAATCAGCATACCTTGGGAAGGCCGTAGAGAAGTCGAAGAAGAAAAGCTTTAAGGCAATAACGAAACGCTAGGTTGATGCGGCACTGGTTTGGTTATATATGAAATTGTTGAATATAAGAAATAGCAAAAAGAAAATAAAAAGGCATATAGATTGGCACGTGACATGGCGTGTTATGATTGGCTGACGTGGAGTAGTTGCCTGAAGATGCGTAAAGGCAATTACAGCTTTGATGAGATCTTGTGGTCAGAGTTGGGCCTTGTTAGAATCAAATTCAATCTTAGCATATACACTTCGGTCATTTGAAATATATAGCAATGATAAATAAGAATATTCTCTATAGTTTTTTCCGGCATATTCGCTTTATGCTGCAAGTTACGTTTATGACTGGAATAACTACATTTTCTCGAAATTATTATTCTTTATTTTGATTTTCTTCACCAGAATTGCTATTAAAAAAATTTGGTCCCTGGCCAGGCCATTCACATGTTTATCAGTTCAATTTTAGATGTGATTTAGTATATTAAATCTAAATTTGAGACGTTAGAGGCAACATTTTAGGTCGAGCATGTAACAAACTTGTCCAACCCTCCCAAAAGACGGAAAGTCAAGAGGTCTCTAGGGAAATTCGACACTTGACCCTTCAAGATGAAATATCACAAACATATCTGTTAGGTCATGTCCTTGTTTTATTAAATCGGCAAAAATTGAGTAAAAAACTAAATACGAATAATTTGCTTTTTTTGTAATCAATGAAATAAATACCTACTAGTAGGGTGAACAAAAGCAAATATTCGGATTTTCGGATATCCGAAATTCAGATATCCAAATTTTTGGATATCTAACAATGATATCCGAACGATCCGGTTTCATTCGGATATTCAATTTCCGGATATCCGATTTATTCGGATATCTAAAATAGGATATCCACATCCGATTTTAGAGTTTACATTTGAATATTTTTTTTATAAATAAATGTTTTATTCAAAATTGAGCCATATTCCGATTTTTTACCATAATAAAAAAATATATATGTCATCTAAAAATTCTTACACATAATAATTCAAATGAAACATAAACACATTTCAAATATATATGATCTAAAAGTTGCATCGTTAGTAATAATAAACAGAAAATACAACATTAATGAAAAAAACACAAAGTGTACTCATAAATCAATTGATCACTTCACATCAAAATTATATTTAAAGTAAAAAATGAAATAAAAACAATAATAAACAAAATTTATAAATCCAAAATAATCATGTTGTATGCACTAAATGTGTTTGATATTCAAATCCAAACCATTAAAGCATCAAATGTCTCATTGATTGATAATGATTATTGGTTGCTCTTTAATCAAGTTTTTTCATGCATATAATTTCAAAAATAATAGATTAACGTATTATATCAAAAACCCTAAACCCTAAACCCTAAACTAAATGCGGAATTCATCCAAATCACCCGTTTGGCAACCGGTCGGATTTGGATTTCCATTTCATCCAAATCCGATGAGAATTCAAATGCTTGTTATTTGATGATTTTGAAATTCGACCGCAAGTGGTCCGTTTTCGAAATCCAAGTCCCCGCTGTAATGAATTTTATAAATAATAACAATACTACTAATAATAATAATAAGTATCGTTGAACGATGAGTCGAGCCGGCTCGCGAGCTCGACGAACGACAAGTCGAGTCAGCTCAACAAAAGCTCTGTTCGAGCTTGACGAACGACGAGTCGAGACAGCTCGACAAAAGTTCGGTTCGAGCTCGACGAATGATGAGTCGAGCCGGTTCACGAGCTCGATGAACCGACTCGCCAAAAGATCGGCTCGAGCTCGACGAACGACGAGTCGAGCCGGCTCGGAAAAAGCTCGGCTCGAGTTCATTATTGTCGACCTCGGGCTTCATTTTGAAATCCGAATTCTGAAATCCTAGCGTTTGTTTGCCAAACAATGGATTTGAATTTTAAATTCGGATTTCGGAATCCGTAATTTCAAATAACAGAATTCAATTCAAATTCACGAATCCAAACGCATCATTAAAAAATTGTACTCCATTTTTCATAAAAAAACATGGGCCATTAAAATTTTGATTATTATTTAATTTTTTTATTTTTTAAATATAAAATCAGATACCCGATATTAGAATTTTAGCTCGGACACTATCCGTATCCAATCCGGTTTACTGTAAAATAAATCGGATCTGATATCTGATCCGGTTTTTTAAATCGGTATCCGATTTTTCGGATTTCAAAAACCAGATATTGGATCGGAATTCGGTTTTCGAATATTTTTTATCACCCCTACCTAATAGGACTAATATTTTGGGTAAATTAGGTGTCAGGCCCTATTATGATATTTTTCATAGAGTTCAGACCCCATATATTTTTAAGATATAGACAAGGACCCATATGAAGTTTGTATTAAGTTATGGATCAATTCTCGCGGAAAAGGCTAATTTGCCCTTAATTGTTGCAAAAATTACTAAGTTTGCCATAATCTCTTCCAAGCGATTGAAACAAAAAATTCACAATCCAAATACGATCCAATCTCGACGTTACTAACAACACAAGGTTGTATCAGCTTCGATTTTTCCATGATATATGTATCTCGAACTTATATGTAATAGGTGTAATTTTGGCCAAAAACACGATTCGATTTACAATTAGTTTTCTTATTTGCACTGATTAAATCCAAAAAATATAGATCAAAAATCATATATTTGACGACGTAAAGAACAAACCCTCGAGACATCAAACTTGGTTTGGTGCATGCAGGGTGCTCGAGCAAATGAAAATACGGTATATGTCGATCGTTGAAACTAAACTTTTGTTCTATTGGTACCACTCATCGACCCTACTGTAACATAATATATTTGTGTATAGTACCACTTGGGATTTATACATTGTAATACGTGCACTGTCGTGTAAATCAGTCCAAGAATTTATAATTTTCGGATGATTTTTCGGGTAAACAAAAATTCGAGTAAATTAGGCGAATTTTAAATATCGGGTAAGATTGTCCAATTTTTGAAAAACGAGTTTTCCTGGCCAAAATTTGAAAATCGGGTATTTCTGGCCGAAAGTTAAAAATCGAGTAATCCTGACCGAATTTTTGAAATCGGGTAGGGTAATCTTAGCCGAATTTTGAAAAATCGCGTAATCTTAGTCGAATTTTGAAATTCGGGGTCTAGCCGAATTCTGAATTTCGCCGAGAGTTTTGAAAATCAGGCGAATTTCAGGTCTTACTTGCCCGAATATTAACTAAATTAGATTGATTTTCGACGTGTAGAATAATTTTTGGGGAAATGAGCTGAATTTCTTGGCACTATTACATTCATCTACCTGAAAAGACGAGTTTCATACTCGATTTTGGCCCATTTACTCAAACTTGACTGAAATCGATGCAAAAGAGTAAAACAAAATCACTCAGAAACGCTTTAAAAGCTTTTAAGGGGATAAAAACAGTAAAAAGTATTCAAAAACACCCAAATGAACATGAAAAATCGAAATTGAAGTTTATCCATACACTCTTTTAAATCATATTGAAATCGAACGAAACTAGATTCAAATCATTTTGATCGATCACGCTAGGCTCTGATACCACTGGTTAGTCCGTTTTTCTACCAAACAAGGATCAAAAGGTTGATTTTATGCTTAGAGATCGAAGAACACCTTGTAGTTTGTGTTTGTGCATGTTTCCTATTTTGGAAGGTACAAGGTGGCTTGCTTTTACTTTCTTTTGATCAAAACCCCGAAAAGGGTAAATTGGGGTTTTATATACCTCATGAGTTGGTATATTATGGCATATGATCTAAATTAAATTATATTTATGTAGCGGCCCAAAACCAACTACAATCTAATTAATTACAAAATAGACTCAAGACTTATAAGAATGAAGGACATTACAAAGTATTCATAACACATTATAAACCATATAATGTACTAATTCGCAAGCAACATCTACAAAAGATGAACACAAACGGTATAAAAAATAAGACACATTCTTAATTAAATACCTACTAAACCTTAAAAAGAGGAAAGAAATGGCCCAATTTAAGATTCAAAAAGCAATAATCGAGCCGCAACTCAATAAACCGCAAATTAAGACTAGAAAACGCAATAATCTTGAACTAATAACTCAGTCGAGACCTAATAATATGAATCAAGCAATTAATCGAAAGCTATCACAACAAATTATCGATTTCTTGATGGCGATGATTTGGTTCGAAATATTGGGTATGACGTTTCAAAACGAAAAACAAAATATGCTTGGAACCGAATGAGTGAGGAGATAGTAAATCGTTCCTTGGAGGTGAAGATTTTTCATGGGTGTTCGATTTGGGAGAATTGTGTGAGATGCATGTGTGGTTCATTGCTTCATTCGACCTTAAAGCGTGGTTTTTTGTTCATTTTTCTTTTTCTTTAATTAAATCGATAATCCTGATAAAGTTGTAGTATTGTAAATTTTGAGGGGTATTTTTGTCCAATTGGTCCTTAAATGATAGAAAAGTGAAATAATATTTGTCCAATTGGTCCTTAAAGCGCGGGATGTGTTTATAAAATAATAATAAAATAATAATTTTTTAGATTATCAATAAATGACAATAATTATAATAAAAAATTAAATGAAAAATAATTTACTTAGTTTTATGATATAATATTTTCAGCATCTTTTCATTATTTAACAAGATAATAAATTAATATAATAATTTTTTATGAAAAGTTAACGATGGTAAATAGTTTTGTATATAATATATACCATTTATCAATTTTAGAAAATTATAGCGGTACAACGGAGTATTCGTAGAATGACTTATGTATCATTTTCTAGAATTTCATTATACTTAACGTAAATTGAATTAACTTTATCGATAATTATTATTGGGTAAGAAAAGTACTAAATTTTAATTTATAATTAATATTGAGAACATAAAATAAATATGATAATAATTTTAGGGGAAAATATAGAAGGGATAGTTGGAGCAATCGATACTATTTAAACTGTATATATAGAAGAATTTAACTTTAGCAACTCCATATATAACGAAAATGGTCGGAGATGGCTTAAGTGACGATTACCTCAAAAAAAAAAAGAAACTCGCCAAAGTCCAAGTTCAACATTAATGTCCGGGTTTTCTTTTCCACATATTTATGAAAAGTTTTATCTATAAAAATAGTCAAATTTAGTATGATAATGCACCCAAACACGTGATCAGCAAGGTTGTTATAAAATTGAAAAACTGAAAATTGAAAAAATAAACATTGCAAAACTGAAAGGTTGATACAAGACGTGATCAGCAAGGTTGTTACAAGACCGTTTAATTAATATTCAACATTGCAAAACTGAAAATTGATCGCTTCTAACCGACTGAAAAAATAAAATAATCTTGGAAGGGTGGTGTTAAAATGATCCAAATGGATCGATCACGATGGTGAGCCCAAAATATGTGCTTAGCCCATTAAGCATTTCGGTCCAGCTTAATTAATAAGCGGGACGAAATTTTCTTGGAATGAAAGTTCTGGGGCAAAATAAAAAAAGCTTGAAGGTTTGGATACGGTAGTAATTTCCGGGATTATTTAGCAATTTCTAAAACCTTCTATACCTACCTCACGTGACCTTTCGAACCTCTCAGAACTTACGCCACCAAACCCTAATTCTTCTTTCTCTCCTCTTGACGATTTTGAGCTGCGCCAACTTGTGCCTTCGTTTTCTTCTAGATCTGAGTTGTTTTTGCTTCTAAGATCAGGTTCTCTGTGTGCTTCACTGGTTGGTGAATCATCGCCGTTGAGATAAGTGTTGGTTGCTTGGTTTTTCATTATCGTCAGTATTCTCGTTTTTTTCGTCTTTAACCTCCTGCGAAGGCGATTGCCTTCGTAAGCTAAATAATCCCGGGTTTACGGCTGCAATATATTCAAGCAACATTCGTATTAGAAAAATATCGGTTCACTTGTCTGCGATTTGTGTGTTATGGTCTTTCTGCTGTTATTAGGTGTTGGATTTGTATTGGATTTGGTTTTTTAACAGGTGGATGTGTTTATAAAATGAAAATAATTAACTTCGTTTTATGATATAATTTTAACTTAAGTTTTATAATTTCAGTAACTTTTCATTAATTAACAAGACAATAAGTTAATATAATAATTTTTTATAAAATTTAACAATGGTAAATAATTTTTTGGATAGAATATACTCCATTTTTCAATTTTAGAAAATTATAGCGGTACAACGTAGTATTCATAGAATGACTTATGTATCATTTTCTTGAATTTCATTATACTTAATCGTAAATTTTAGGGTAAATTATGCAATACCCCATGTGATTATACTGAAATGCACATAACTACCCTATGCTTTTTTTATTATGCGAAACTCCCATGTGCTATCTAAAACTTAGGACCGTATTTCCGATGTTGTTTAAAACTTAGCACAGTACCCCATGTGTTGTCGAAAACTTAGCTCCGAATCCCCTGTATTTTCTAAAACATAGCATTGTACCCTTCAATTATTAGGTGAAAATGGAAAGCTAGGGATTTTACGCTATTTCTGAACCAGAGGTGTTTTGATGCTTATTTTTCAAACCACGGTTGGGTTATATGCTTATTACCCTAAATTTTAATATAGTTAATTTTTATAAAATGTAACGATGGTAAATAATTTTTTGGATAAAATATACTCCATTTGTCAATTTTAGAAAATTATAGCGGTACAACATAGTATTAACATAGTATTCATAGAGTATTAAAGTTTTCTTGAATTTCATTAAATTGAATTAATTTTATAGATAATTATTATGGGTTAAAAATAGTATTAAAGTTTAATTTATAATTACTATTGAGAACATAAAATAAATATAATTTTAGAGGAAAATATAGACGAGTAATCAATACTATTTAATTGTACATATAGAAGAATTTAACTTTAATAACCCCATATATAACGAAAATGGTTGGAGATGGCCAAAAGCGACGAGTACCTCGAAAAATAACTCGCCAAAGTCCAAGTTCAACATTATTGTCCGTGTTGTTTTCCACATATTTATGGCATATTTGATCTATAAACAAATAGTCAAATTTAGTATGTTAATGCACAAAAACATGTGATCTGCAATGTTGTTAAATCGGGGTTTCGAACCGGAATAAAAATGCTCTATTTTAAGGTCATCACGCCAGGATTCGACCCCTGTTGTGGGATTCATAGTTTTAAAACTGGTTTTTGAACCGGACTAGAAATTTTAGTGGTTTAAGGGTTAGTGATTTAACCGGTATAAAATCAGAATAAAACTGGAGTAAAACCGGTGCCTATATATAATAAAATTATATTTATCAATAAATCAATTAAGAAATGTGTTGGAGGATTATAAAGTTATTGTAATATGGGGTGTGGAGAATTAGATTTATAAATTGAGGGTTAAAAGGTAAAATATAATGTGTTGAGAGATAAAAAACTAATTCTAAAATGAGGTATCAAAAATAAAATCTAGTAATATGCATTAGTTGGGAATTGAACTCACAACCCGGGAAAACCAACTCCAAAAGACTTACCACTGCACCACAACAACATATTTTAATTTTTAGTTATCAATTTTTATTTTATTTTCGGAACTTTTTTTTTTTAAATTAAGGTTGAACCGGGCCGGATCCGAACCGAATTTCCGACCGGTTCATGGGTTTTCAGGTCGGACCGGCCGGTCCAGTCCGGTATTCAAAACCATGGTGGGAATAAACACATGAGTACTAATCACCACACTGCAGGATCGTTTAATTAATATTCAGCATTGCACAATATTTTTCTCTCCCTTGAGTTTCTCTTTTATGTCGTATGAGTGTTTTGACGTTTAGGTTCCTTCTTGTCTTCATGCTTGCTCATCACCTCATACGCTTGGCTTACAGCAATCTCTACTCGTCGATCTCTGAATCAGTATGGCCTTCACTCCTTATATGCATATTTTCTTCCCAATATCCCTTATCATCCTTAGTTTTGTTCTCTTTAGCTCTCTACACGTCTGCTTGATCCCGCTATTGAGTTTGGTCAATGGGAGTTAAACGATGATGAATTAGACGTGCTAACTATTTCGGAAAAACATGGGGTTCCGATGACGAAATGAACTGGTTTTGAACTTTTGATGTGGTGGGACGAATTTTTTCATAGAAATCCTTCAATTTTGAGGCGATAAAGCGTACTATAACTAATGATTTTGATCCGGGGAAGGGGATGGACATGTATCTACTCAACAATGCTAGATTTGTAGTGAGATTTCATCATCGACTTGATCGTCACATGATCTTACAGAAGTCTCCGCGGGCATTTGAAAAGCAATTAATACTATTGCAAGAGCTTGATCAAGGCGTTGACCCTGCTGTTGTGGATCTCAATTGGTGTCCCTTTTTGATTCAAGTCTTTGACCTCTCGAGTTGGGAGATCAAAGACAAGTTTGGAGAATATAGGGAACAAAATCGGGCGGTTAATTGAGGTGGACGCTGCTGATCGCCAGCCGTAGCAACCATTCGTGATGATTAGGGTCTATATGGATGTGCGTAAGTCTCTTAGAAGAATCATGAAGGTTTACAATGGACGTCATTACTTAATTTTGTTTATTTAAACCTAATACCATCTAAACCCATCTACAATACATATTGGACGTCATTACTTAATCTCATCAACCAAACACAAAAAAAAATCATACCTCCATTATATAAATCAAACTTAAACTAATATCATCTAAACTAATCCCTCCAACCAAACGGACTCTCCTCCATACCAAAACCCCAATCCCGACCCACTCACGTACGTTACGGCCCCAAAATCTTTCCTTTCCCGACCCTATGGATATTTCCATTCTACCCTCTAATCGCCCAAAATCTCTACCAATCCTAGAACTAAGAAATTGCAATCTCTTTGAATCAGCTAAAATCGGTCGTTCCTTAATTACTAATTCCCCATTCCTACCAAGTCACCTTTTATTACGGATAAAATACCCCTAACTATGCAATCATTCAGCCTCTCACCCTTACCCACAAACGAATGTTTCCCTTTCCTTCGTTACAAATAACCTTAACATATTGTTAATAATTCCTATTTTATTATGGAAAATATTCCCCTTGATTTACCTATACCTACTAAATAAACCTTATCCACCACTATTTCCTCCTTTGTCGTCTCTATCACAATATACTAAAGGAGTATTTGTTTGAGGTGATCAAACATCACGGTGATATGAGTATCACCTTGATGTGGATCAAGGTGATATATCATCACCATGTTTTTTTTGAGGTGATATTTCATTTTTCATATCAAGGTGATATTTCATTTTTCATATCAATGTGATATTTGAATTTTGTGTTTGTTTATCAAGGTGATCTGTGTGGTGATGTTGTACAAATGTCATATTTATCCTTATGTATATTATGTATGTAAAGTGGGTTAATATGTTCATTTTGAGGTGATATTTTACATGATAATGATTAATGTTTCAATATTAATTATTAATTTTTAAGCATTATTTATAAGTATTTTATATAATTCTTCAATATAATTATTTTATTTTTTTAAGCTTTAAACATATATTCTTAAGTTTACTATTAATTATAAGTTTATTATATATAATTTTCAATATAACTCTTTAATTTTTTTAAGCATAAAATATTTAGGGTAAATTATGCAATACCCCCATGTGGTTATATTGAAATGCATATAACTACCCTATGCTTTTTTTATTGCGCGAAACTCTCTTGTGCTATCTAAAACTTAGCACCATATCCCAATTGTTGTTTAAAACATAGCAAAGTACCCCCTGTGTTTTCGAAAATCTAGCACCGTACCCCCTGTGTTTTTTAAAACATAGCATTGCACCCCCTAATTATTAGGTGAAAATGACAAGGAAGTGATTTTACGCTATTTCCGAACCATAGGAGTTTTTATATTTATTTTTCAAACCACATGTGGATTATATGCTATTTACCCAAATATTTTTTGATATTTAAATATGTTAGTTGCGTAATTAAAAATGTGAATAAGGGTATATGAGGAATGAATGTTAAAATATAAGGGGTAATATTGTCTAAAACATTTTTGAAAATATCACCTATCCGGGGTGATGGAGGATCGACTTGCTTTTTGGGGGGATCCAAAACCTGGGATATCATCTCGTTTTCATCACCTAGTAATCCTTCATCACGGTGATAGCTCATCACCCCCGCTAATCTAACGCAGTGATGAGGATGTGATGGCGGGATCACCGTGATGTTTTGGAGGATCACCCCAAAACAAACACCCTTAAATATGAGAAACACCACACTATACTTGCCCTAACCCTATGGACCAGCGACCTAACCCCGCAAAGCCATTGACAAGAGCTACACTTGAACTCCACAAATAATGAAAGGAGACCATCTATGAGCACCCCGCAAAAATGTAATATATTGTTGAGCCCCCTTCAATCGATAAACACACCAAACCTCCCTACTGTAGCCACTGAATTTGTTAATACATGTCCGGAAACTCTAAAACCACCGTGCCCCACCACTTCAAAAAAACCAGCAATAAACCCTAGTCGTCCTAAATCTCTTCGAGCTGCCAAAAACGTACTTCGACAAGCTAAGCGTGAACCCCCTACTGAAAACCAAACTACTATGACGCCTGATTCTTCTACTATGCTCCCTCAGAAACGGAAGGTGGTTGCTGAAAACTCTATCGATGAACCTAGTCCGAAAAGTCTTTTGACAGAGAAGTCTGACCCTCTCGAAGGTCTCGATGTCCCGACGCGCTCTGCAAGTTAGACCGCCGATCATCATGAATTGCATGAGTTGGAACTGTCGGGGGCCCCTACAGTTCTCCGACGGTGTGATGCGGATATATTGTTCCTAATTGAATCAAAGTGCCGGAAGAGACGTTTTGACCATCTTAAATATTCTTTGAATTTGCACGGTGTTTTTGTCGAAGCTGTGGGGAAAAAGGGTGGACTCGGCCTTTTATGGAAGAAGTCAATAAAGGTTTCACTTCTCTCTTATTCGCAGTTTCATATAGATTGCACGGTGGATAATTCTAACCCTTTGTCTGTGTGGAGATCAACGGGCTTCTACGGTGATCCGTTAACAAGCCAACGAAAGAGTAGCTGAAATTTATTACGAAGACTAGAAGATCTACAAGTGCCACGGTGGTTGTTTTAGGTGATTTTAATGAGTTGCTTAGAAGATGGGTGGTAGACTGCGGTCGAGGGGTGGTAGACTTCGGTCGACCTGGCAAATTATAAATTTTCGCGACGCATTAGTGGATGTCGGTCTGCACGATTTGGGCTTCTCGGGAGAGCAATTCACGTGGAGTGAGAAAAGCCTCCACTCGCACACTATGCGTGCGCGGTTGGATAGAGCATGCACCAATGTGGAATGAGCCAGCCATTTTCCGAGGAATAAAGTAATTAACCATCATACGTCTATGTCGAACCATGCTGCTATCATTGTGAAGTTTGCGTTGAAAACCCTCCTTAGATGGCAACCACATCGGAGCTTCTAATTTGAGGCCAAATGAACTTCCGACGAGTAGTGTAAGGATGATATTCGACGAAGCTAGAACAAGACGGGAAGCTGGTCCAGAGCAATGTAGCGAAACAGCTTCAACGTTGTGAAGCTCGCATGCGTGGGGGCATGAACGAATGAGGAACGCCAAGAAGGAAAAAGAACTCATGTTGCATGAACGAATGAGAATTCTAGGCGATTCATCGCAGAGGAACATGTCGATCGCATGCTACGTGGGAAACTGAATAGAATTCTCTGCGAAGAGGAGGTACACTGGAAGCGACAGAATTATCTTGAATGGCTTAAAGAGGGGGACCAAAACACTCGATTGTTTCACCACAAAGCTTCAGCAAGATGTGCCAACAATCGTATGTCACGTATTCGAGGCCAATCAGGGGCTTGGTGTGAGATGTCAGGTGCTATCGAAGCTGCAATTAGTTCGTACTTTTTAGATTTGTTTAACTCCAGTGGACCATCTCGACCAGATTTGGAAAAAGGCAGTTCGTGCAGCCACGCCACGAGTTACAAAGAGTATGAACAGTCTTCTTTTACGAGGGTGAGGTAAAACAAGTATTTTTCGATATGTCTCCCTTTAAGTCTCCGGGCCCGGAAGGGTTACCCCCAGTATTTTATCAACAATAGTGGGATATCTTAGGGACCGATATATCTCGTTACGTTATTGATTTCCTTAACCATGATCGTTCATTATCAAATCAACGTCATAAACATATAGTACTAATTCCTTATAAAAAGGATCCGGAGACACTTGCTGATTTTCGTCCAATTACCCTTTTCAATGTACTTAACGCATTATGTCGAAGCATTGTCAATAGCTTGAAACTTTTTATGAATTTTATTATATCCCGACCCAATCTGCTTTTATCCTTAGTCGCCTCATTACTGATAATGTTTTGGATAGCCTTCGAGCTTAACCATGCTTTAAAATAGAAAAGATGGGGTTGAGAGGGATTTTGTTTCCTCAAACTGGACATGAGCAAAGCGTATGATCGGGTGGAATGGTCTTTCTCAGAAATGGTGATGAGTAAGCTTTGTTTTTATAATGCGTTTATTCATGTTAACTCGACATGTATTACTCTGGTTACGTATAGTTTTGTGTTGAATGGTAATTCGTTTGGCCATATTTCTCCCTCTCGGGGTCTACGACAAGAAGATCCAGTATCACCTTACCTTTTTCTATTATGTACTGAGTCGTTTTCTCCAAACATTCAGCCCGAACTAATTGTTACCATCATTACCATCATTCTCCAATCATTACCATCGTTCGCTTTCGCTTTTCCAAGCATTCTGACCCCTTTTGCTCCATTCATCATTACCATAGTCTTTTTCTATTGGGTGGTAAGCCTGAACTTAACAACATCGCATTCATCATTTCTTTCAATGTGCGATTTTTCCGTTCCGCAACTCCGTTTGACTGGGGTGCGTATGGAGCGGGCACTTCATGGATAATACCATGTTCCGCACAGAAGTTTCCAATCAACGCTTCGTATTCGCCGCCTCTATCACTTCTCAGTCGCGTCTTACCGATTGGTTCTCAACTTGGGTTTTGTAGAGAACAAATTTCTCCAACGCTTCATCTTTGCTCTTAAGCAAATATACATAGCAGGATTTCGTGCTATCGTGAATAAATCTTATAAAATATTTATTGCCACCTCATGTTTGAAAGTATTTCAAATCACAAACATCACTATGAATCAATACAAGCGGATCGGTGCTTCGTCTGTATTTCGGAATAAAGATCGTGTCAGTTTTGCTTCAACGCAAACTTTGGATTTATGTTTCGAATCAATTTCAAACGTAGGAATATGGTTCATGTTAATTAATTGACGTATCGAATCAAAATTAACGTGACAAAGTCTGCCATTGCACAAGTTGAAAGATTCAAGCAAGTAAACAGAAGAATTATTTTCATTCATGTGATTGACCACAGTCATTCCATTCAACTTAAATAAACTGTCTCTAACATAACCCTTTCCTAAAAACATTCCCGACTTTGATAACATCAATTTTTCGCATTCAATAACAGTGGGAAAACCGTGCTTGTTCAATAAGAATCCCGATATAAGGTTCTTACGCACTTCCGGCACATACAACACATGTTTCTGCGTCAGTATTTTCCTGCGAGTCATCTTTAGCGGCACACTCTCTTTTTCTTCGACGATCGCATCGAGTTGCCCATATAGATCTTTTCTCCATCAGCCAACTAAAAAATCGAGAAAAGACTTTGATTTGTGCACACATGCCTCGTAGCACCGGTATCGATCCCCCACTCTTTTGGATTCGACCCCACTAGGTTCACTTCCGAGACCACCAGGACGGGGCTCAGGTCTTCACGTCTTTGGTGATATCTCTCACCGTATTGGCCTCGTGGCTCTTCCGAAGACCACACTTCGCGGACTTGTGGCCCAATTTTCCACACTTGAAGAACTTTCCCTTAAACTTGTACTTCGGCTTTGAGACACCTCCGGTCCTCCCTAGCTTCGCTTTGGCTTTTCCAGCATTCTTGCCTCTTTTCGAGGCATGCTCCACCATATTCACCTTTTGGTCGGATGAGTTCGAGACTCTCCGTTCGGACCCTCTGTTGTCTTCTTCGATTCGAAGTCTTACAATCAGGTCCTCCAAAGACATCTCTTTGTGTTTATGCTTGAGATAGTTTTTGAAGTCTTTCCAGTCCGGAGGCAACTTTTAATGATATCCGCCACTTGGAAAGATTCACTCAGAACCATTCGTTCCGCATGGATCTCATTCAAGATCAATTGGATCTCTTGCACCAGACTAATTACGGTCTTGGGATCCACCATCTTATAATAAAGGAACCGTCTAACAACAAATTTCTTTGTGCCGGCATACTCAATTTTATATTTTCAGTCTAACGACTCCCACAAATCCTTTGCCGTTTCCACTCCACAATATACATTATATAAAGTGTCGCTTATCACGTTCAAGATATAGTTACGGCATAGAAATCGGAGTGCTTCCATGCGTCAACAACGTTCAATATTTTAGCATTTGACTCAAGTTTTGCTACCGTAGGCTTGACTTCTTTCAAGTATGTCATCAGGTTGAGTGTGGTGAGGTAGAACATCATCTTCTGTTTCCACCTCTTGAACGCCAAGGCTGCTCTCGAAAACTTTTACGGCTTCACCAAGTGGCTGGCCGGCACGTTAGGTCTCGTCACGTTCGGTACGACAGTGGGGACAAAGTCATTGGTGTTGACGTTGTTGGTGTTATCTTCGTTGATTGGAGAATCAGCGTTGTCCAACATCTTATCAAGAGATTTGTTTTAAGATTGTTGGGAAAATATACCTCGTATATGACCACAATCTGTCAAACCGCAAGATCACAAGACTGTATAATCAACTCGTATGACTGAGATCGGAAGGCAGCAAACTTGCTCGACTTATAGTTTGCATGACTTTGAGGCTGCACGGATGCAAGGAACTCCTCCCCGGCTAGTGAAGCTGTGTGACGGCACGACTGCTAGCACTATCGAACTGCGGTGATTTGGATGGCTGCAACTTCTACAACGCCGGACTGCTCCCAGAAGCGTAAGACTGCGAGCTGCATTACTTTAGAAACGACTTTGTGTTGAACACATATTCCTTAAAACAGATTCGCTCTCTCTACGTAAGTGCAAGAGATTTTCTTGAGCGTCTCTTTCCCATGATACAACGAAAACATGATTATAGGTCGCACTAAACCTTAACTACACGGCGGAACATAGAAGCGATGATGAACGACTTGCTGTTTTGAGTACTTCTGTGAATGGTCTCGTGATTTTCGTGCGTTTTAGAGTTTGACAAGCCCTCTATATATATAGTTTCGAAATCTATTCGCATTCCTTCAAGAGACCTTTGCATTTCCCATGTAGTCTTTAATCGCACATTAAAATGTCATTAGTCCTACCATTAATGAATTAAGGTGGGCATTCCAAAGGTCCTGTGACCTTTTGAGGTCTAGCAACTTGTGACCTTCCAAAGGTGCAGGAATTTTCCATTATAATCCGGTATTGAATATGTATTGGGCCCAAATGGTTGATTAAGCCCGTGCCTGTGTATCGGTGGGTCACAAGCCCACACATAAACTTTGCCCATTTACATATTCCAATCCAAATTTTCATTCACACCACATAATATTCCAACAGTAAAAACCTGACCGTCGGGTCATGAGGATATGAGGGTTGCTGATCTACGAGTTAACCCCACGAGACCATGGGATGAAGCTCTTGTCTCGGCGTTGTTTGCCCTATTGATGCATAAGTTATCTTGGGGGTGCTGATAAGTTCATTGTTGAGATTGGATAGGCCAATTTGGCACTATACGGCTGATGGAAAATTCTCCGTTAGGTCCGCGTATAGACTAATTAAATTTGTTGAGGACATAAAGCTCGCAAATGCAAGTACACCGGAATCATTGAACTTCTTATGGGCTGCCCGGGTCGCACCAAGCGTAAATACTTTGTTTGGCGGCTTTGTAAAGAGGCTTTGCCTTTGGCGGCTAACCTAATCAGCAGAGGATGTCACCTTAATCCTCAATGTGGCCGGTGTGGGTGCCCGTGGGAGGATAGTTTATCATATCTTTTTGGGCTGTCCATTATCAATGGATGTTTGGCGTGCGGTTGATTGTCGAAGAATCTCTCAAGACTGTGGAGAGGGGACTTTGAAGCGTGGATCAGAAGTGGGCACAAGTCTTTGGAGCAACTCGAATTCTCTTGTCTGCTCTCTGTACTTTGGGCAACATGGAATGCTTGAAATCGTTGTCTTATGGAGAATAAGAAGATAATCGCAGCTGCGGTCCTAAATAACGCAATGAAAGGGGTTGTTGGGAGACATGAGGATCAGATCATGGATTCTTTGGCGGCTTTATAATCGGATGGGAAGTGGAGATGTCCTCCAGCTGGGGTCATTAAGCTCAACTCTAATGGCGTGTTACATGAGGCTCGGGTGGTGCATCGATCGGGGTGATAACACGTGATTCCTCGGGGCGTTGCGTGGGATAGTGCACAAGTTTCTTAAAAGGAAAGTGTGACGCATAAACCATAAAGACCCGTGCGATGCTTCGGACAATACAATATGCAGTACAAATGGCTGGAGGGACACGATCTTTGAAGGCGATTGCAAATCCGTCATTGGCAGATTAGGAAAGGCGTGTACGGATGATATGAAAACAGCTCCTTTGCTCCATGATTGCGGTGATCTCATTGGCATATTTACCATTGTTTCCCTCTCTTTCGATAAACGAACGGGCAATGTTGTGTTCCATTACCTTGGCAAATTATTCGGCTTCAATGCGGAATGTCGCTCCCGACCTACGCAAGCCGCATCTTTATTGTATTCAGACCTTGGTGATGTTTAATATATGGTCATTCTTTTAAAAAAAAAAGCATTCCACAACTAAAAATGTATATTTTCTTTATTTTACTTAATTACAACTTAGACGGGACAGAAATCGAATCGAAAAATTGACCGCTCGAAGCAACTGGTCATGTTCGGTCTTAAAAACCCTGGTTGATGGTCCAAATTAAACCCCACAAGTCAGGTAATATATCTTGCTAGATATGCATAAGGTGGGAAATTTCAACTCAATAATTAATTCTCACAATGGACCATCATATGCGAAAATTACTCAGACACGATAACGAACAATGCACGAAAAAAAAATCAAGACAATTGATATCTTTTCAAACGACTCTACTTTTTATGACCCACATTGAAGATAACGGTCAACATCTCGCGTTATCATATTTCTTGTAATAGATGAAAGCCAACACAATCTCAGAACAGTGACACATACATCAGTATATATATGTACTAGTTTTTTGCCAGTGCTATGCACGAGTCATACAATATAAATATATAATTTATTTTATGAAAATAATTTAATTACGTTGGGGGTGGGTTTATAGGACTTTGTATGCTAGAGATCTTTTATAACATAACATATCATATCTTAAATTAAAATTTTTATAAATAACATCAAAAAAATTAATATATCAAAATGAGAGATAATATTAACTAAAAGTTAATTGCATCATATTTGTTGTCGTTTGAAGAGTAAAAAATTATACTCTTCCTCTCATTCGACTTTAAAAGCATACGAAACCTTAATTTCATCATCGCATGTTTTAGGAGCACGCAGAATGAAAACGAATTCTGACTTCAGACGACTATTTAAGTAATCTTCAATTAGGAATGTCCCATCATCTCCATCCTAAATTATTGTCAAAAAAAGTTAATAAGTTTATGAATTTTTAATAAAAATAGACCGTGTAAACAAAATTACCTCATTGTAAATTTGCTTTAAGTTATATGCTGATATACCCAATATGATTTTTGAGTGATCATTCCAACATGTCAACTGTTTGGAACATGATTTATCACTTATAGTTATCTTCAATCTAAACCTGAAAGTTACATAACAAATGTAGAATAAAATAAATAAAAAAATTAGACATTGGTATTCTAATCCAAAAATAATTTGCATGTGAATGTAAGTGATTACCTCGGGATAGAGGATGACACCAAACGATTGCAATATATGCAAAAATCATCTGTAACTTTGTTGACTGTACAGAAAGGGCATGATTCATACCAAATCGTTGCCATATCTATTTGGTCTATCAATGCTCGTACACGAAAGTTTTGTACCTGTATTTTGTTATTTAGATATTATTTTTTTAACATACAATAGTTTGAATATATTATTTTACGATAGTTCGACAAAAACTCTGCTAAATCATGTTGTATTTAAATAAGCACCTAAAAAAGTTACATTAGAATTAGACAATTAATGTAAAATAAGCGTCGAACATGTCGAACTCACCATTGAAACTCTTCACTTCTACTCTGGATACGGCGATAAGTAGAACTTTTTTTGCGTCACAAAAATGTTCATAACAATGTGTGGCAAAATTTCCCCAGAGGGAAAGTTTTATTATTTGCATGCTGAAAAAAAATAAGTAAATAGTTAGAACATATTAATTAGGTTTTCAAAAAATATCGATATTGTATCAAGGTACCTCGTATCCCAAAGCAAGACATTTCGAACGTGAGTTTGGACGGAGTTGCCATTTTTTTATCGAAAGTAACATTTTCCAACTCATCGACATAAACTACTAAGCCAATTGCATCTGAGATAAACATAAGAAAAGATCAATGTAGAACGGTTTAAAAAAAGTGAAAAGATAATGTGTACTCACCGACTAAGTAATCCTTGTGGGTAGCATAACGTGGAATTGCACCAAGTTTATCAAACCGAAAGTTGTATAGAGGAATATTCATCATCAAATTGTTGTTGATAATCTTCGATTTTGGTAGACCGATGAAACATCAACTTATAATCATTCCGAATGGGCCAATCCAAACGTGAAGCAGGCTCTACACTTAGATTTTCAATGTAATATACGTTCCCTACTTTCATAATATCTCGATAACTTTCAACATCGTTGTTTTGTAGAGTTACTTGTATTTCGCTTCCCTGAAAAAGATGTTGTTAATACATAACATTATTAATGCAAAAATTGATGATAAATAGTAAGGTTTAGCAGGAAGTAAAAAGTATTTTCATACTTCGACATCAATGAATATTAAATTTTGCAGTTTATACTCTCTATTAGATCTTAATATAACATGAACATCGTAGCGCCACAATAACCGTCCTCGCAGATTCCACATATGATCCATCTACAATTATTTAAGACAATCAATTGCAATTAAATTAACTACAATTAGAATCAATGTCAATGTAAAAAATAAAGAACAAAAAAATGCAAAACAATTTAATTGACTTAGAATAAAGGAAAAAACATTTTAGATAAATATTTTAGCTACATGTTGGATAAAACTTCACTATACACAACATTCTTTGTAACATTTTCAGGTAAATCACTCTTATTGCATATTAGAATCTTGAGACCAGTGGGCGATGTAACACGGGATAACGCAACATAAAGTTGTCAATGGCTAAAGACGGGATTTGGAAGATATAAACCAACCAAATGTAACGTTTGTCCCTGACTTTTATTAATTGTCATCGCAAAGCCAATTTCAGGAGAAACTGCCTTCTTCTTATAGACACGCTTCTTGGTTGGATGGTGATAAGTCAATCCATGGTATGAGAACATTCTTCCCCGTCTTGGCCCCGATATTACTGTTGCTTCAATGACCTTATCTCCTAGCTTGTAAATAACCAACTGCGTTCCATTGCACAAACCAATAGATTGATTCATGTTTCTCAATAAAATAACCGGTGCTCCTACTTTTAGTTCTAGACAATGGAAGACCCGGGAAATTTGTTGAATGCAGCAGCTCTATGGGATTCATGTCTTCCATTGATTCAACAGCATCCGCTGAACATATTCTATATGAACTCAAGTAAATGCGAGAGATTCCAGGAAGCAGCGATAATATTTTTGAATTGAGATTATCAACATCACTATTGGTTGGTGCTAGTATTGCTCGTTCCTTAAGGTAAACCAGATCAGAATAACGTGATGTAAGGTCATGATACGTTGCAGCAATTAGGTTTTCAGAACCGTGCGCATCGTCTTTTATCAAGAAATCCATCGGAATATCAAATCCAATTTGACTCAGCGTTGCTTGTCAGAGATCTTTCAGGTGATCTACCATCCCCTATTTCTAAGATCCATTTCCCGAATTGTGTCATGCTGTATAAATCTTGACTGGAAATATTACCACGATGAAGACGCATATTTATTTCCAACTTCATTAAGTGACATTGACCCCAAAAATGAGCACGGTGCAACGTAGATGCAACAATTGCTTCGGGACCACCATTTGCAACAACCGGTAATATTTGTCTGAAGTCACCTCCTAATACAAATAATTTTCCACCAAATGGCAAATTATTGTCACAAATATCTTTGAAGTGACGATCGACGGCCTCAAATGCTAGCCTATTAGTCATAGGAGCCTCATCCCAGATTATTAATGATGCAATTCGAATTAGTTCGGCTCGTGAAGATGTTTTCTCAAATGAACATACAAAATTCTCAGCAGGATTTAGTGGTTATCATAAATGTAGAATGAGCGGTTTTACCACCAGGTAATAATAAAGCAGCGATTCCAGATGATGCAACTGAAATAACTTCTCTTTCAGATCTAAATTTAGAGATAAGTGTATTCCACAGGTAAGTCTTTCCAGTTCCGCCACTACCATAGACGAAGAATAACCCACCATTATTTCGGAGTGAGCGCTCATAATGGTTGATAATACCTTATATTGGTATGAATTTAGCCCACGAGCGAGACGTTCGTAATTTCCCATCTCTAGTGACGTATCATAGTCGATTTCATCTCTTATCAATCTATTGGTGGCACGTTGAATATCATCGAATGATGGTTGAGGCATTTGTGGAATATCTTTCAATGACTTGCCATTTATATTGAGGATATGCTCAATCTCAAGAATACCCAAATTACGACGATCTTCATCTGTGAGGCGCAATTCAAAATTGTTAGTTTGACGCTGAATCATGTGCTCAATATCATCAGTCATACATTTCCAATGTGTTTCCCATAATCTTGTTGTATCGGCCATTTCAGTGAACATTAGTATCGAGCAAAACATGTTTTGTAGTTGTGAAACAGAGGTCCAAGTAGCTGCTTCTCTTAAAGCGTAATGTCATTCATTGTTGTCGTCAAGCAATCCCAATTCAAGACATGCTGCCTAAAATGTAGGTTGAAATACTCCCCTCACCGTTCGTATATCCTCATAGGACATTGCGCCACGAACCTTCGTAAGGAGCATCCTGAGATAGTATCTTTCACCAGCATTCGGATGCGTAAAAGGTAGTCTACCAATTGAAACTCGTTGCTGACGTTTTCTGCAAACTTTATTTTTTCGGTTCCATAACCACTATGTTGGAAAATCCGAATACGCCAAAGATCGAGCTTCTTGATACCGTCTGTTCGCGTCAAACCACATTGTCAACATAGTGTTTTGTGGTTGATTAATTACATCATGCAGATTATTATTGTCATGAAAGACAATGTTTTGATCACCTGGCAAATGAAACTGCATTCTCTCAACATAAGGGTATTGATGTTGTAGAGCGAACTCAAAAATCCTCCAACATGCTTCAATGGCAGACACATAACGGCAATCCAAATATTGCTTTATCTCATCAATACGATATGTTTGTGCACTATCAACGTTATTTCGCGTATCAATATCTTCAATGACAAATGTAGCTCGATCATGACCCTTATGGATGTACTTGTATATGTACTTACCACGCTTCGGACTGCTACGCGTTCAACATTTATGTGGGCATCATATTTAACACATATATCTCTATTGAATGGTACTACCCATCTGTTATCGATTTCCCGACCATTAGGTAAAGTTGTCGAATTTGTTATTCTGCGCATGTATTGCACAAAGCTTCGATCATCAATAACCGTCTCGCCACAAAATTTTTACAAATAACGCTTTGAGCACTTTCCATCAACTAAGCATGGACCACATGGTCCATGAATCATAAACTTAGTGACACTTTCATATGCAAGAGGGTCATTGTCTTTATCAGGAATCTCTGCACTGATGAATTTGTTAACATCCTCTATACGTGTAGGCTTATCACCTAGAGCAACGGTAATAAGTATGTGTGCATGTGGAAGTCCACGTTTTTGGTCAATAACATACAAATCTGCATTAATTTTTCATATTAGTGTTAGTTAAAATATAATAAGTAATTCTAAAATTAAACTATTATAAATAAATAAAATTACCGGCAATGACCCCTCCAAGCATTCGTTTATCCTTCAAATCATGTAATAATTCTTTCATTTTTAGTTTGAAAACTCGAGCGAAAATGTCGGAACGATCTTTGACTCGTTCGTATTGAAGTAATTCCCTAGTTATTTCTGGCCAATTCGGATTACAGGTAAAAGTGAGGAAAAAATCATGAGGACCCATTGTGCGACATATTGCAACTGCATCCTGATAATGTTGCATCATGTTGCGTATTCCGCCAGTAAATGATGATGACAATATATACTTTCTTCCAACAGAATTTGCATTAACATCCCCGCTTAAGACAGCATCTTGAATACCTCTGTACAATTCTGTGCGCAATCGACCTTGGTTACATTTGATGTAAAGAAGACGGTTTTGCTCAATAGCACAATATACGTAGACAATAAATTGTTGGTATAGGCGACCTCCTCTGACCAAACTTTTGCCATCCTCTTCCCTATCTTGGATTCGGAAGTCATAAAATTGTCTCATTGTAACTCTATCCCTCGAGTTACTTGAAGATTGGTATGTCGACTGACCAACCATCTGTTCCATAAGGAAATAACAACGAATCTTGGAGTGGCACATAAGCTGGATGAGTTTCATTTATCCTTTGTAAGTTACCACTCCTTGTATGTAAAATCACATCTCGGTGTCCCAAGTCTTCTGTAGAATCACCGACCAATAATGCAGCCACTTCAGTTGATGTTGGACGTGTATATTGTATACCTTCTCTTGCTTGAATGAGACGTATACGCAGATTTATGTTGTTTTGTTTGCCCGAACATCATATCTCTAGCACTACGAAAAACTGCAACGTAAGGGTTTACATTATCAAACATGTCTTGTAGGCCACGAAGTGTCATAAATTGAAAACCTCATTTTCCGTGTCATAAATATACAGTTGCGCAAATTTAGGTCCATTACCCGATCTGGGGATTAATGACCCTATTCGATGGTAATTGCTACCACAAATATGGAAAACATAAGGTCCCCTACCATCATTGACACTGTTGTCAATCCGCCCACCCATAGAAGTAAAAGCCAATATTGAATTGTACGTTCGGATTTTGTCTTTGAAGATTGATTGTGTTATAGCAGCGATTGAAGGAATGGTGGTGATACTGGAATATTTGGTAGTCGAACTTGACCGCTTCCACAACATAATTGAAATCTTGGATGTGTCAAGCTACTATCTCGAACTTTTTCAGAGACACACATTGTGGCATTACAATTCGGGCAATTGGTTCTTCTCTCTCCAATCTCTAGGCGTTGCGAGAAATGAGATCTTCGATTCGTAGTAGATGTTTCTACAAAAATAATTTTTTTAATGTATGATTTAATATTGACATGTTTTGAGATTAAAAAATATTTACAAATTTTAAAAAAAAAATTACCAGCTTGATTTTGGGATCTAACATGATGAATATTTGTAGATCTTCTAGAATTATTATTGCGGACATTTGTCAACCTCGCAGCTCGAGCTTCTCGTTGTAATGACAATTGACGCCTCCTTGTTGTTTGCATATTATGAGTTGAAGAAATACTGGATCGATCACTGGGTGATTCCATAATTTTTTTATACTGATTGACGATGTATGATACCTAAAATCATATGGCTTATTAAGTTTTTAAATTATTAACTTGTATATATATTATATCAGATGCAAGAAATAATAAAATGACAGCGTATGAAATGCTATATCGACGAAACATATATAGACGTATATCATGCCTTAATATATAAAAGATAATGAGCGTGTGATGTCATAATAATTGACTATAGGAGTACCTTTTTTAAGTTAAGCAGTGCTATAGAACGTCTGATTTGTCTTCAGAAAACCTGCATATTAAAATAAAAGTAATTTTATTAAAACATTAGTAAACAATAGTAAAAATAAAATAATATATAAGTTACATTAATAAATGATATGAGGTGAACAACAAAGTAAATGGTAAACAAAAAAAATAAGATATATAAAAAATATATGAATCTAGCATGAAATATTACATACGTTATGGGCCTAATTTTGAAAACCATATTCACAAAGCATATTAATAAACTTATCCATAATTATAAATCAAGAAGGTATTAATAAAATAAAAATTAGGAAATTATAACACCCAATATCATTTATTGCATAAACAACTAAGCAAATTTTACTTTATTATAGTATGCCGAATGTATATATTTTTTTTTCAAAAATGTTTGTAGTTGTATCTAAACTGAAGCGTAAAAGAAAATATCATATATTAGTAAGATTTATTTTCCAAAAAAAATATGGATGAGAGTATTAACAGTATCATAAGTTGAAATGTAATTTTTTTTAATAAAATATTAATTGGCTAACAAAAAAAATTAAATAATATTCTTATAATGTTTCTTATTAGAGAAAGTTATACACTAAACATAACATTGATATGATTCAAACTATCATTATATCGCTTTTGATAGCATTTATGGATAAAAATATCATTGACTTATACTAATTAAAACATATATATAGAACTAATATTTTATATGTTAAATGAAATGCATCGTCGTGGCTACGCGCCAAATATAATATCTTAGAGTTACAATTCCTGCAATGACTAACATCAGCTACAATCATATTAATCAAAAATCCATAGAAAATAAAATATATTTAATATATTTAAAATCATTGAACGAAAAAATTGGAAAATCCATCAAACAGATCATTGTCAAATTCAACAAAATCCAATAATTTTACAAACGCATCAGCCACTAAATGATTGAAAATAAATAAATAGATTAATAAGATCGAGTGAGAATAAATATTACTGAAAAATTGATTGTATAAAAAGATATGATATATAAGAATATTATTCTTAATGACGTGACTTATATTAATTAACAAAAATCATAAACTGGATTTATGATAAAAAAATATTATCACGCAAGCTTAGTAATACATTGATAAAAACTAAAATTTAAAAATTAAAATAAACGTTTTAATATAACATGTAGTTTTGAGTTTCCCAATTAGGTGGTTGAAAAGCATTGAATTGAAGTAAAATACGGAATAAATAAAATAATAAATATGAAATAACAAATTTGACCTGATATGTAGTCTTTAATATAAGTAAGTGGGTAATAAAAAATAAAATATGTTATTCATATACATCATATAAAATAATCACTAGAAAGAAAGACAAACGCTCTTGAAATAAAGGATTTCACTCAATTCAATACATTAGTAATAACCATATAATGTTAATTTACAAACAGGAATAGGAAAAAAAAAAGTCAAAAAAAAAATGAAAATCAATCCCGGAAAAAACCAATATAATAGCGATAACTCGTTCATGTTAATTTACAAACATGAATAGTGAAAATAACCCGAAAAAATATGCGTTAAAAAAATTGGCGATAACCCGATCATGTTAATTTACAAAAAAGAAGAGGGAAAAAAACTAAAAAAATAAAAAAAATTATAAATCTATGTTACCTCAATCACAATGTAGAAGACACTTTCCCACAAAACGCAAGCCGACAAAGTTTAAATTTACTTCCCCGCATCAAATAGTACATATACTGAATGACACCTCGTAAAATCATATAAAACTATACATTTCCCAACCACGTAAGTCCCCAATTTTTAATATAACTTTACTTCATCAGATAATACAAATTATTGAAACTATTTCATTGGAAAAAAATTATTGAAATTATACATTATATAATAATTAATACTATATAAAGAAAAAGAAAAAGAAAACAAAGAGACAAAAAAAAAACGAAAAAAAATGAAATTCTCGATTTTTACATTATTAATGAATCTATTTATAGTGAAAACTATTATTTAATATTATTTTTAACCCATAAACAGTTCTAGCTCATCGTCTCTCTCCTTCATTACTACTGTTCATCGTCTTCTACCTCATAAACACCGATTACAGTACACACAATCCATCTAACAAAAACTTCCAAATTAAACGAAGCCCTAAATTTACTAAAGGCTACAGCATAAAAATATTGAAAAAAAAATAAAAAATAGAGTTAGCAGAGGAACAGTGCCCGCTTTACATAGTGGAACACTAATCAAGCCGCCATATTTAACGTGGGATTTGCAGGGCCGTTGGAGCTCCACCATCTCTATAGTTCGCGTCCAAAGCTACGTTTGACGTAACGTTGTAGATGCTATAAGAATAAAGTCAAACAAAAACATGGTACCTACCTAAAAAAAGTCGGGAGTCACTTTGAAATCTGCACCGATAATATTTCTTTGATTTTTATTTGAGACTGCAAAAGTATTCGATTGAGAAAGGCTTCAGCAAATTTAGTTTATATTTGTGGAATTGAAATTTTAAAAATGTAATCACGTACATGGTGGATGGAGGTTACGCAATAGTGGGTTGTTATTTTTTATGTCCAAAATTTTCGGCTGGTTTGTGCCGATATTTTCTATTTTTTATATATTCCTTTAATATTCTTTTCTTCAACTCCAATGCTTGAACGTGGCATAGTAGTGGATCTATATTTATAATATATTTATTTTTTAAATCCAATGAGATTCGATGTTTCTGCATTTGGTTTATCTATGTGAACGTGAGGTAGTTAATATCTATATTTAAATAATTTCTAGTTAATATTTGAAATTGAAGATAACACGTGGCAGCGAAGATATACGTTTAAATGTATATATAAGATATATATATATATATATTTGCTATGGTGGACACCTACCGTAGCAATCACCGTGAGCACCATAACCAAATCTTTATATAAATGTGCTTTTACTCCACCTCCGGCGTCCCATCACCTCCGTTGTCCCTCTCAACTCCATCATCACCTCCGCCTCATCCTCCGACGCTCAGATTTCGAAGAAATTCATAACATATCACCCGTGTGTGAACGAAATACCGAGATGATAAATTTCTTTAAAATCAGAACGTCGGAGGAGGCGGCGGAGGTGATGGTGGAGCTGAGAGGGACGACGGAGGTGACGGTGACGGCGGAGGTGGAGGAAAAGCACATTTATATAGAGATTTGCTTATGGTGTTCACATTAGGTGTGCACCGTAACAAATTTCTATATATCTATAAATACATGAAAGAGTTATCAACTCAACTCAAGTGATCGTGATCCCTTTATTGCACACAAAAGCCTCAATCCCGGAATATGACTACGCACATGAGAGCACGAACCATCGTCATGGTATCCCTAATCAAGTTCTGGGTGACGTGTTTGACCTCGACATGGCGTTAACCATGCCTGAAAAAGACATTCTCCAATCACCAATGATGAATCGGCTTCATTGGCGATCACCGAGGCGGTAGAGCGAGGATGTTCGGAAAGAGTCTTTAATGAACCATTGAATGCTCGATATGCGTGATGAGCTTTGGATTGGAAGAGGATGGATGAGTTTGCAAGCAGTTAGTGGCGTGTGGCCACGTTTTCCACTTCCAATGTATCTCTCGCTGGCTTCCAGTTCACAGCTCCTGCCCTTTGTGCCGTTGGAGGGAGATGAATATGGGGATAGTTGATTTTTTTCTTGTTTTATTTTTATTTTTTGTTTTGGTTACAAATAATGATGAAATTGATCTATTAAAGAGAGTCGTTGGATTTCATTAGATCCTCGGCCTCGAAAAATGATATTATTAAAAGACATAATAAGTCTCGATCTCGTTCGAACTTGGTTAAAAATAGATGATTTGAGAAATGTCCTTACGAGAAATAAAGTTGAAGAATTAAAACATTAATTTGGATTAATAATAGTTTTAGTGATTGTTTAAGTAAGACAAAAGTTGAACAGAACCGAAAATTATCGAGATCGAAGATCACAAGATCGACGTTGATCAAAACTCGATTGATCAAGACTAACAATGGACACTTAGAAAATATCCGTCCAAAGATAAGACCGACGCTAATAAAAAAGATCAACACCGAAGATTGGAGTTGGACACTAAGAAAATAACTAGACAAAAAATGTCAAGACTGAAGATGATCAGGACGGATGTCAAGACCAAAATGAGTCCTAGAATAAAGATGACCAAGTAATTGATAGTGAAGTTAAAACACCAGAACCGATCCAGCCGGACCTAGGCAATTACCAAAGCCAAACTGCACTACGTATCCGTCTACAACATGTCATGCATCATAGTTGATTTAAAGAGCTTGAAGCCTACCATACAACCAGAATTGGAATTTGAATCAAAACAAGACAAACTGCATATTAGGGATGTCAACGGGTAGGGATCTATCCCCGTCCCGGCGCCCCGTGAAGCAAACCTGGACGAAATCGCCTACGTCCCCGTCCCCACAGCTCCCTGCCCCAACGATATTTTAAAAAAATATATACTTTTTGTAATATAATATATAAGTTGAATATATTTTTTTGCCGAATATATTATAAGCTATATTTTAATATTATTTATAGCACTTTAATATTATTTAAACTATATTTTAATATAAATTGGATATAATAAATACTATTTAAATATTATACTATACCGGAGAACGCGGGGATCTCTGCGGGAAAATACATCTCCCCGTCCCTGCATCTGCCCCACCAGGATAAAATACTGGGATTCTCCGTCCTATTCGGGGCAAATCCCCCCGAGGACGGGGAATCCCGGCCCCCATTGACAAGCCTACTACATGTGTAAAAGGCTAAATTAAAGTTGCAAACTAAGAGTCGTTCAACTTGGGTCTACCATGTTATGGATAAAACAAGACCGGAGAACAGAAGCGTGCGAGAGTCAACAAAATTACTTTAAGTAACTAAATTAAATGAAAGTTCAAGAGTGTCCAAAACATTTCGCTTCATCAAAGCAACAGTAATTTTCAGTGTCTCGATAAATACAAGCTTTTCGTTTCGAATTTTTCGTTGTGCATCGCTCCGTCCGAACTAGCGAACCCAACAGTGGTATCAGAGCGAGGTTAAGCATCTTTAAAAATAAGATTTTACTTCGTTGTCGTTTATTTGATAAACATAGATAATTGTTAAATAAAATTTAAATCGGTTAAGTATAAATACATGAGATATCAGATAAACAAAAGAACGATTCACTGTCTACAACCTCAAGAATATCATTCAAACAACGAAAAAGTGAGAAGTCACAAGAAGCGTAGAGTGATTGAATGCTTATTCTGTATAATACACGTATTACAAGTCATAAAAGAACTTAGCACTGTAAAATACACGTATTACAAGTCAAGTTCACGTTGAGATATAACAACAGAGTGTAAAAGTTGTTAAAGCGACCGACTTTAAAAGGCAGTCAAGTGTGTGATATTAGAATTCTTGTTCGAGGGTTAGTTAGGTGGGTTGTACAACGATGTTATAAACCATAATGTTCTAGTGATACTTTTCTCGAGCAAAGAAGGGGACGCGCAGAAGGAGTTAGCCTTCGAACTTCCATGAACAAGTCTTACATATGATGAATGCACACACATACATGTCATTTCACAATTGAGAGCACACGGTCAATTCCATGCCTAACTTAACTCTTCGACTGGAAATCGTTATTAGTTCAAACTAAATCAATTACCAACACGCACACACACAACGTTAAAAAACACAAAATATCAATATGTTTATTTACCCACTCTAAACATGAAAATCGATCCTAACAAGTGGTATCATGGCGGGTGGTTTCCAATCATAAATTTAAATTATGAGTTCTTCCAGCAAGATTTCCATGTTCAGTAGAGAAAATTCAACAAATGAAAAATAAGGAGAAGACTCATCTGTCAGTATGTGCGAAAACATGTGGGATATCATTACATATGATTCCCCAAAGCTAATGAAAGTCAATGTCAGTTATGGTGTCGACAAAAGAAGATTGGACCACTAAGGAAAAGAATAAAATGAACCTTCACAATATTGTTAAGGGCACCATCTTCAAGACGATTAGCCGAGAATATTCAATCAATGTTTGATACTACACGCTCTGCACAAAGTTGGGGATAATACCCAAATTCGTCCCTAATTTTTACCCATTGGACCAATTTCGTCAACCAAATTGGCCGTCCTTCGTCTGATTGTCAATTTAAACGGAGAATAACCACGTGTCACGACACGTGACAAGCTCCTTCTTAAAAGACCTAAATAATAGTAATATATACCTAGGTAAAATAATAAATAAAACGAATAAAGGAAAAATATATTCGACACTTAGATTTCATTCCAACCTAACACCAAATGTTTCATCTCTACATACCCTAACCCCAAAAAACTCTCTGACGAAGAATCAAGTGCTTTCTCCAAGTGTTTAGTGTCACTACATCAATCGAAGGTCTTGAAGTAATGGAAAATAGATCTTCTAGAGGTACAGATCTATGCGTTTATTGCCATTGCCATCTTTTCTTAATTAGGAATTGTCTTTAATCGATCGTAATCATGTTTTTTTGTCGTGTAATTTACGCGACCCATAGATGAAACCTTGCTGATAGTGTTGGTGTATCCATATGACCCTGAAGGTGTTTCTAAGGGTGTCAAACTGGATAATGACCCAATAAGTTATGAATGTGAAGATTTTATGATAGTAATTCGATTTTCATGATGATGATACAGTGCTTGATGCTCATATTGTGCAAGACCCTAAGAATTGTGACCCTTCTAGTAAGGGTAAGAAAGTTGATCCTTAGTTTGTGTATGAGGATACGTACAATAGAATGCAGTGTGTGGATGGTGACCCTGACTGTATAGATAATGGGGATGAATTTATAAGTGAGTATGATGATGAACGGAGAGGCAGTTGTCCCAGATTTAAGCATGACATGAAAAATTCTGATTTCAGATTGAAATTTGTGTTTTCTACTAAACAAGATGCGAGGTTTGAAATACAGAGTCATTGTGTTAGGAGGGGTATGATTCAAGTTTAGAAAAAAAGATAACAGAAGGTTGTGGATTGTGTGTAGGAAAGAAGACTATAAGTGGTAAGTTTATTCGTCTAGAGTGAGTGGGGAAAAGACTTGGCAAATTAAGATTATGTGTCTAAGCATAATAACTGTCATTGGAACTTCCATAACAAAAGTCTGAAGTTGAGTTGGTTAGGCAAAACATTTCTGCAAAAATTCATTGAAAATCCAAAGTTGGGTACATCTGAGTTAAGGAGTAAGGTGTGCAGTACTATAAAGGTGGACATTTCTAGAAGGCAAACCTACAAAGTGAAGAAGATAGCACTGAAAAAGATTGATGAGAAGATTGAAGAGCAGTTTGGCAGGATTAGAGACTATTGTGAAGACCTGAGGAGGTCTTATCGAAATGCTACAATAATTCTGAAATTGATTGATGATGAAGATGACTCTAGATTCCATAAGATGTACATTTGTTTTTTTTAATGGGTTTAAATCTGCATGTAGACTTATAATTGGGGTAGGTGGATGCTTCTTAAAGAATAGAATGGATAGTCAGTTACTTTCAGCAGTAGGTTTAAATCCTAATAATAACATTTTTCCAATAGCATTTGCATTGGTAGAATGTGAAAGTAAAGATACCTGGACATGGTTTTTTGAAGTTGTTGAATGGTGATTTGGAGTTTGAGCCTAAACATCGTTGGACCTTTATGTTTGAAAAACAAAAAGCTATGATCCATGCATTTGAGGACTTATTTCCAGATGCAGAGAATATATTATGTGTCAGACACATGCATAACAACATGAAGAGAGATGACTTCGGCAGGACTAGTATAAAAATGGCACTTTGGGCAGCTGCAAAATCTACCCGAGTGGAGGATTTTGGAAGGAGAATGGAAGAAATTCTGGAACTTGATGTAGAAGCATATAACTGGTTAGTGAAGAAGGATCCAAGTCATTGGTCAAGGTCACATTTCAGCATTATACCTAAGTGTGACATACTTCTTAATAATATGTGTGTCATTTAATAGCTTCATTATGGATGCTAGAGAAGAAAAGGATGAGAAATGGAGTACTTCAGTCTGCTCAGAAATTGTCAAGCACTTGGGAAACAATATGCAAAATGCAGCAGAGTTTATCTCTATGAGATTAGATGAATGGAGGTTCCCGATAAATGGGATGTATGACCAGAAGACAGTTGATGTTGCTTTGAGAACATGTAGCTGTAGGAAATGTGATCTGTCTGGCATACCTTGCAAGCATGCAACTTGTATTTGGTGTAGACATGAAGAGCCAGAGACTTATGTCCGTCAATTCTACAGTATTAAACTATAAAAGATGCTATTAAGGACCAATTGCACCTATAAATGGATTGGATCTGTGGCCTAAGTGTCCTTCGACAACCACCACTGCCTTCCATATATAACAACAACAAAGCAGGAAGACCAAAAAAGCTCACGAGGGGAGAACCTGATGAGCCTCCTAATCAAACTTAAATACATGCCAAGAAGCTGTCAAGAGTGAATAAATGCAGTGTTTTTGTAGAGAGGTCATAATGCAAAAAATATCAATAAGAGAAATCTTCCAGTGCTTGAGATGGTTGATCATTGCCTGAGATAGATTTTCTTGTGCCTGCGAGAGATGATTCATTACCTCAGATAGATTCTCCAGTGGCAGATGAGGGTTCAGTAGTTGTACGAGAGGTTCCAAGTACCCGGCCTAAAAAACATTCAGGTATTGCAGTTTATACTCAATATAGATGTCCTCAATATTGAAATTTCCAGTATCTGCAATTTCAGGTTAGAAAAAAATTTGGGGATGAAGATGACAACAAGAAGAAGTCAAAGTCAATCTCCAGCAGCTGAGCAAACTTCCCAAGCGTTTATGTGTTTTATCAGAATGTCATGTAAATCTCATGTCAAGCCTAATTTTCTGATTTTATTTGTATTTTGTAGAATAATTTGCATAAGAGTCTGGAGCATTTGTCAAAAGAGGAAAATCTACCATAGAAGCTAAATTAAAAGCTAGTATTACTCTGAGAGGCAAGATGGTGCCAAATAGACAGACCATGCCAAAGAGCCAAATCCAGAGTTCATCGCAACCCACTATTGTAAAAAAAACACCCCTTCCAAAACTTGGGGAAAGGCTGCAATCCTCTCAACTTCGATGCTTTGATGTTCGACGCATACGATGTGTTTTGTGTTTTTGTCCCATTTGCAGACTGATATTGTTGTGTTTTCTTTCGGACTTGAAGTTATTGTGTTGGTCATTTTCAGATTAATTGTTGTTGCTCTTGTAGTGGTCATTTTCAAACTAGTTGTGACATTAAGTTGCTATGTTTTGTCATTTTCGGACTCTAAGTTGTTGCGTTTGGTATTTAAGACTATGTAGTTACTGTGCTTTAAGAGTTACAAAAACCATTACAAACCATATCATATTTGTTTGGCCTTTTCTTGTAAAGTCCAACCTCAAGCTCTAAATGCATAATCTTAATCGTACATTCTCTTATTTCTCCATCCAATTGACTCTTAGGCAGATTTGCTAAATTGCTTGTATATTTATCACGAATCTCCAATTATTGTGCAAGCAACTTTCCTTCATGAACATTATAATTTTCTTCGATCTAGGTCAAATCTCAGAATCCCAACACTCAAAACATTACAATCAAAGGTTTCTACAACAAAACGAGGAATAAACAGATATAATTACACACATTCAAATAAACTAGGATCATATTAATAATTAAAAAATCATAAAATATGGTTCCAACCTGATAACGAGGGCACATTCAAAACCTCTTTCAAGGTTCAAAATCGTCTAAGTCATCAATAGTTGAAGCTCAAATCCGCATTTACAAAATAGAGGATCTGATAGAACAATTGCAGAGTTTTTGGGTTCGTATCGTAGTCTTCTATTGTTAATGGAGCTCAACGAGGCCGAAGATCTAGAGCTCATTTCGAATTTTGGACTGTTTGACTCAACTTGGTGACCTAATTTCATTTGGTCAACCAATTCTTTTCAGTCCACACATGAAATTTCAGGACTTTTAAGAAGGAGTTCATCACGTGTTGTACACATGGTCATTCTCCGTTTAAATTGACGATAAAACTGACGGATTGGTTCAAAATTGACAACATCGAGGATGAAATTGGTCCAATGGGTTAACATCGGGGGCTAATATTTCAGATTTGTGGAGGCAACAATAGACCAATGAAACTAAGTTCTCGGTTGCGAGTACGTCACGATAAAAATGAAAATTGAGGAGTCGATACCGAGTTTGAGGAACAATTCATTAATATCATCAATGACCTCATGATTCATGGGAGAAATATTGGAAATAGAGAACTTTCCATCAAGGCCATGAAAGCTATACAAAAAAAATGAGACTAAAGACGATGCCAGTGAGAGAAGCCAAAACTTACAATACACTATGGTTGCACAATCTTTTTGTTGACCTCAAGGAATATGAGGTAAACTTCAGACTCGTTTGGAAGATGCAGTGCCAACCCAAACGACCCAAGCATTGGTTGCTCCTGAAGAAACATCAAAGTCTGCTGAAGATAGAGATGTCTATTAGGCGATTGTCATGCATTGTCGGTGAATACTCATCCCAGTCCATATCAAGTAAACGAGGACGAAAGTGTATATGATCCCGTCCTCCAAGATATTTAAAATATATTATTTATATTATAATATATAAATTGGATTCAAAATTTTAATGCTATTTTAAATATTTTTTATATATTATAATAATATAAATGAGGTATTTTAGTAATAAACCACACTATCTGATTTTTCAAATTACTCACATGCTAACGAGATTTGCAGGAAATTTCAAATGAGCATCTAGCACTCTCGGTTAATTACCACGAGCTTATAGCTGAAATTCAGAATATACCCATTGAGATAGATAAACTGGACTGTAATAAGTGTGAGAGGTAAAAAAAAAAAAACTTGAACAAAAAAAAAACGAGAACAAAAAGACGCAAGGAAGAATCCAAAGAAAGGATGACATAGTATTCAAGGCTGAACGAAGTAATTATATAATGGACGCAATCTTCAAGGAAGCTAGACTCACTGTAGTGAGTTGTAAAAAATTCAACTGTTATGGGTTACAGAGAGCAACTCCATCACACGAAGGGTCAAGCTCAAAGTCAGTCAAAAGAATTAAATTCTGTAACACCTATATAAGACATAAGACTACACATTGGTTTCTAAAGGACTAGTATTGGATATAATTTCAAAACCAATCGGACTACCCAAGGAAAGATGAAGACGAGACCAGATCAGGGGTTTACCAAACTTCACCAGCTCAACTCAAAAGAAAACCAAGTGTACCTCAGTTTCCTATTATTCTAAGAACTGAAGAGGACTCTAAGAATCATTTCAGTTTGGCTTCCAAAAGGACTATTTCACATCGGATCAAGTAACTCTGAAGTTGTCAAACTATAGGGGAACTTCGGATGAGATTGTGCGGACTACAAGTTGAGGAAGCTGTAGCAGGAGGGTAAGTTTTTATTATTCGTAATTCCGTCTCGTATACCTGAGGCTTTTTCAGTTGGTGCCTAAAGTTTTTTTCAATTTCGATTGGTACCCTTGATGTATGAAGAAACATAACTCAATGACTCTAAAATACCAAAAACGAGAATTTTTAGATGTAAAAACTGTTGGTTGCTCACTGATACCCTGGAAAAGACAAAAACCCTAAAATCGAACACCTTTGAACTCATTGACATTGCAACTCTCATCTCCGGACGTATGAATGCCTAAGCCATGGCTCTGTCCGTTGCACCACTCGCCGCCATAGCGTCCCCTTTATAGAACTTATACACACCATAGCCATGCATCACGCCTTACCTGTATTGGCCTCTGTATCTACTGCCCTTGGACCACTTCCTTCAGATTAAGACTAAACTCAAAACACACAACCACCTTCATCAGTTAAAGACTGTCACACATAAGACCAACATCCTTCTTTGTTGCCTCACACATTTAACAAGCATCGGCCCAAGGTCAATTCTTAACCCGAGAACAGAAGCGTGCCATGTACATGAACCTCGGGGCTCTTGAGTGTAAATTGAAGAAATTAAGGGCCTCATCACGGGGATTGATATGTTGGTTTTTGAGCATCTCCGAAGATGATACACGAGTATCAATTGGTGGAAAGATATATGATTTTTCCCGATTTGGTTGGGATACGAGGGAACGGAGCTGAGGGGCAACCGCAAAGCAAAGTTCGAAAATCCAATTGTCTCTCATCCCATAATCTCTGAACATCCAATCCAATACACCATCGGTCCCCCGCGGACACTGATCCAATCCATGCCTCAAAGTTCGGATTCAACCCGACTAGCTGCTTGCAATCGAACATAACATGCCTCTCTTGATCTGGGTCACGATGTAAAAGGCGGGATTTGCGTTGTTCTCCTCTTTATTTTTTGCTACATGTACTCGGTTTTGAGGGTATTTACGTCTTTTCCTAGGTCTCCACTAGCAACTAACATCTCCTACACTTAAAATTTTCGTTTTTGGTCTTTCAGAGTCACGGAGTTATGTTTCTCCATACCACAAGGGTACCCAACGAAATAGAAAAAACTTTCATCAACTGAAAAAACCTTAAACACATGAGTATATTGCGGAATTTCTCTTTATTATTCTTAAGATTTCATGATTTATCTTCAAAAATTTTCTTCGAAAAACCGTTCGAAGATCGCATTCGCAAATCCTATTCAAAAATTATTTTCGAAACTATTCCTCATTCGAAAATTATTTTCGAAACTATACCTTTTTCGAAAATTCTTTATTTCGAAAATTATTTTCGCATCCATTAGACGTTCGATTCGAAAGTTAACCTTCGAAAATAATTCTCGCAACCAACATTTTCGAAACCATATCGGAAATCACTTTGAAAATTTTCTCAAACTCCCTTTCGAAACTTTAAAATTTTCGAAACCTAATTTTTGCAACTCGATTGTCGCACACAAAAACTTTTCGAAACCACATTTTTGCAACCACATTTTCGATAAACAACTTCGAAAATCCAAAATCTCACCCGAATTCACCCACATACACAATCCAATCACATACGTAAAGATCCAAACACCCAAAACGAACAATGGACACTCTAGCCATGGGAAGTGACGTGCGTCCACCGGTATTTAGACGGGGAGAATTCACCGTCTGGAGGAGCATGTTCCTGAACTTTATCGAAATAAAAGATAGTGGAGACGACATTATCTGCTCCCTAAAGAAGGACCCGTTTGATTTTGGACCACCATCCCTGGCGATGCACTGGCAACTCCCGTAGTTCTCCCAATAAGAGTACTCAAAACACCGGCTGAGTACAACGACGCTGAGAAGAAACGAGCCAGAGCCGACCTCCTTGCAAAGACCAACCTTTTCCAAGCCATGCCAAATGACATCTTCATCCAAGTCGATAGCTTCCAGACTGCTAAAGAGATGTGGGATGAAGTCACGAAAATGATGCAAGGAACAGAGGTCGGACTGAGAGCGAACAAAGCCAACACCCTTGCTGCTTATGACTCCTTCAAGGCTGGGCCCGGAGAACAAATTGGAGAAACTTATTGAAGGTTCATGATCCAAGTGAACAAGATTAGGAAGATCAACGTCACCAGGAAAAACATGGAGCTGAATGTCAAATTCCTCACTTCACTTATGCCAGAATGGAAGAAAATTGCCACCAACTTCAGGCAGAACAAGGACCTTGATGAGATTGATATACACAGCATCTATGAGAGCCTCGAGCAGCACGCCGATTATATCAACGAAGAAGTTGGCGAACAACGGAGCAAGGCAGTGATAGATCCACTCGCCTTAGTAACAGACAACACGCTTAAGAGGAGCACGAAATCGGGAAAGAACAAGTCTGTAAAGCCTCCCAGTTCGTCAGAAAGTGAAGACTCTGGATCAGACTCTGATCCTGAATTCAGAGATTTCGAGAAGCAGGTGGCTCTTATGACAAAGATGATGGGGAAAAGATTCTTCAAGAAGTCATCGTTATTTGCAAACAAACAGAGAGTCTCTTACAGCTCCAGACAACCACCAAAAGCTCATCAACAGTCAGAGACAAAGAGTACCACCGAACAGAAAAAGTTCTACAACTGTGGCAAGCCCGGGCACTGGGCGAAAGACTGTTTCCTTCCAAAGAAGAAGGACGAGGAATATTACACGAGGAAGGTCCAGCTCCTGAGGCAGAAGAAAAGGGGAGTAGCACTGATAGAGGAGCAGGACCACTGCTCGAGGACACCTCCGAAAGCGAGCCAGAGAACGTAGCCTTGATGGCTTGGTGGGAGGAGCAGAGTCAGGCGAAAAGGATAAAGAGCCAGAGCTCGGCGATGGTGAAGGTGAATCATCAACATCGGGAAGGGAGGTAGAATCTTTTGACCTTAACATATTTTTAGAACTTCAAGAAAAATATAAAGCCTTTCGTAAGGAACGATAATATATCAGGTCAATAGAAAATAAATTAGCTAATATCAAAGCCACCTTAGCTACAACCCATGAAGACATTAGCATATTAGAAACTAGTTTGGCTACCTCTGAGGCTAATTTAGCAAATTCTAAAACAAAAATTAGTGCTTTGACTAATAGCCTCTCTATGCACGAGCAAGCCAAAAGTACCTTTATACATCACGAAAAGATTACAAAGGACTTCGAAGCTCGTTTAGACAACAATCATAAGTGTTTGCTTAGACAATTGAGAGAAAAAAAAACTCTAAATTGCCAGCTGGAAGCTACGCAATTGAGAGTCGAAAGTTGTGACTTAGAAATAGAAAAGCTAATAGCACAGGTTAGCGAGTTGACAGCTAGTTTTAATTCGAGTGAAGACGAGCCAATAACAAAAACTAGCGAGTACAACCTGATGAATGGGGAACGTAGGAAATTATACTCTAAGATTAAAAGTCTAGAAGATATTCTTACTAAGAGAGGGCAAACAGATCAAACGATCTTCTTAAACTAGCCTAAGGACACTAGATTCTACAACTCTCATGAAGGCTTAGGTTTCAAACCAAATGGTCAACCGGTTGAGAAGAAGCCCCTACCTCTCTACGACATTAGACATCTAGGTTTAAACCTATCTCATCTAATGCCCTTCATGAGATCATCAGAAATAGATGATCTTGAGAAGACAAAGAGAGATACAAAGGCAGGGGCCGAAGTGTCGTTTGATTATGGTGAGTTGAACAGGAGTTATAAGATAAGGGAAATATCTTTGACTAATGACTATCTACCAATTTGTACCCTCGTCTGAAGCAACAACTTTCGAAGAATAATCTACTGACACATGAAGACCTAGAACTTCTAGTGCATGCATACCAACTATAATAAGAGAAATCACTGATTTACTCTCAACCTTAGAGTTAGAGCGAATCGCTTTTCAGGTGGAGAATGAAGTCCTACTAAGTACAATCTCCTCACTTGAAAAGCAAATCGACACGAATGTAGCTTAAACCCCTAGCAATATGTCTCTAGTTGAAACAAAAATAATAACCCCCACTAAGACTAGAACGTCAAGGAAGAAGGTTGTTATGAGCAAAAATAAACTCACTAACTCATCTTTACATGTAGAAAGTGGAAGGAAAAAGGCATGAAAGCCAACCTATCATTAGAAGATGTACTCCTAGAAAGAAGGAGCTAATTTCGTTAGAACCGCCTAGTTCAAAATATTGTAATAGGCATCTTTCATGTGTTAAAACTCGAGTAGCTACATTTCCATCTCTATTTCCTGTTTTTGGACCTATGAGAACATCTACGCTTTTCAACTCTGTTTATTGTCATGATAATGCTTTTATTTAAAATTCTCGTTATAAAAAGGCAATCACTGACACAACAAAGACAAAAATACGTTCTTCTCGCAAGTCACGGCCTAAACCCGACAAAAGGAAAGAACGTATGGTTAAGAAGACAAAGCACCCTAAAACTGAAGCTAAAGCTAAAGTTCTACGAGTTAAGAAAAATATGGGTAACCAAACACGAGCTTGCATCCAGCACTAAAAATTTCTATCCGCTAAAAATTAAAAAGATTTGGGTACCTAAGTCCACTAGTAAGATTACAGATACATCAACAATAGACTTAGGACATATGCCTACAAAAAGTACATACATAGCTCTTAAGGCTAATAAGGGAGAACCCGTCCTTAAATGGGTACCTAAAACCCCTTAATATGTTTTGCAGATCCATCATGTGTGGTACCTAGACTCAGGTTGCTCCACACACATGACTGGAAGGATGGAGCGTTGAGTAACTACATCGAAAGATTCGGTATGTGCGCTTCGGAACAACCAATCAGCTCAAATCTTAGGACATGGAGACCTCATTCATGACAACCTGACGATCAAGGATGTCTCATACGTGGATGGTCTAAGCCACAACCTCTTCATCATTGGCCAATATTGCGATAGAAGGCTAAAGGTCAACTTTCATGCTGAAGGGTGCATCATAAGTAATGAGAGTGGAAAAGAGCTCCTCACAGGAACAAGAAAGTTGACCATCAATCTGAAGACCGTCCACCCCTCGTCAGCCATATGCTTGATGACAAAGGCCTCGCTTCAGCAAAGTGATCTTTGGCATCAAAGAATGTCCCACCTCAACTTCAAGACGCTGAACAAGCTACAATCTGATAAGCTAGTCACAAGACTGTCAGCCTTGAAGTATCACAAGGAGCATTTATGCCTTGCCTGTGAAATGGGGAAGATGAAGAAAGCGTCCCACAAGACAAAACACACAGCCTCGACCTCTCGGCCACTAGAGCTACTACACATGGATCTATGTGGGCCGATGAGACTGGAGAGTATCAATGGACGAATGTACGTCCTAGTGATAGTGGATGACTTTTCTCGCTACACGTGGACTACATTTCTAAGGACGAAGGACAAGATACCGGATCTAATCATCGCTTTTGTGAAGAAAACTCAAAATCTGCTCGGATGTAACGTCCAAGTGATCCGCACAGACAACGACACTGAATTCAAGAACAACATGCTCAGTGACTTCTACTGATCACTTGAAATCTCTAGAGAATTCTCAGTTGCTAAGACTCCTCAACAAAATGGAATAGTGGAAAGAAGGAACCGCACTCTAGTAGAAGCAGCACGAACAATGCTGATCCACTCGAGCCTTCCACACTTCCTCTGGCCCGAAGCAGTCATTACAACCTGCTACACTCAGAACATGACGGGCATTCACAAAAGATTTGGGAAAACTCCGTACGAGATCATCAACCAAAGAATGCCCATTGGATTCTTTCGAGTCTTCGGCTGCAAGTGCTTTATTGCAAATGATAGAGAAGACCGAGGAAAATTCGATCCAAAGGCATTAAAAGGGGTGTTCATTGGATATTCAGCAACGACAAAGGCCTACAAAGGTACCTAAAACAGAAAATAATTGTCATGGAAAGCACAAACGTGACGTTCGACGAAGCGCCATCATTGGTTTCTGTACAAATCAGTCTAGAATTCGGACATATAAGAGTATTGACAGAAGATCAACACAGTCCTACAGTCGAGGAAGGGCCATCAACTTCTCAGATAAATTAAGGCGAAGAGCTAGATATATTATTCGAACATCTCGACACTCGCTCTCATCAACAATCAAGTCCTCCTCCAAACATCCCAAGTAGTGGAGCATCGGTCCCACCCGTAGGACCACAAATTGGAGCCGATGGAGCCTCTTCAACGACTCAACGTCAAGGCACTACTACTCCCCAAACTGAAACTACAGAAGAAGAAGAAAATCTCTCAATAGATAACTCTGAAGAAGAAGCAGAATCCCCAATTGAGATCTCTAGTACTAATGAGACAGTGCTGAACGAGGAACCATATATCGAAGATTCTCCTCAACCACTTCCACATGAAAGGAAGTCGACGCGAGCTCACCCAACGTCTCAAATTATTGGAGCTCCAAATCTTGGAGTAAGCACAAGGTCCTTAACTTACAACGAGAATCTCCATGCATGCTTTCTTAGTCAAAATGAATCCAACAAGGTAGCAAAAGCTTTAGCGGATCCTGAATGGATAAACGCCATGCAGGAAGAAGTCCATTAGTTCGACCATTTGAAAGTGTGGAGACTAGTCCCAAGATCCCCGGGCAAAACCATAATAGGTACAAAGTGGGTCTTCAAGAACAAAAGGGATGAAAAAGGGATCGTGATCAGAAACAAAGCTCGATTAGTGGCAAAAGGCGACAACCAACAAGAAGGAATCGACTACGACGAGACCTTCGCACCCGTAGCTCGAATCGAAGCTATTCGTCTCTTTCTTGCCTACGCTCAAGAACTTCACTGTCTTTCAAATGGATGTCAAGATAGCATTTCTCAACGGTGTCTTGAAAGAAGAAGTCTACGTGGTCCAGCGCTAAGGACTCATGAGCGAGACTCACCCTGACTATGTGTACTTCCTAGATAAGGCACTATACAGACTTAAACAAGCACCACACACATGGTACGAGGTGCTATCAGATTTTCTGGTCAAGTCAGGCTTTACAGAAGGAAAGATCGACACAATCCTCTTTATCAAACGACATAGATCAGGAGTCTATTAGTTCAGATCTATGTCGATGACATAATATTTGGGTCTGCAAATCATACGTTGTGCAAAGAATTCGACAACCTCATGAAGACAAAGTTCGAGATGACAATGACGGGAGAACCCAATTTCTTTCTCGGATTGCAAGTCAAGCAACTGTCTGAAGGAATGTTCATCAATCAGGCGAATTACATCCACGACATACTTAAGAAGTACAACATGGACAATTCCATAACGAAGAGTACCCCGATGTCCATGACGTGCAAGCTAGACTCGGATCCAGCAGGAAAACCAGTCAACCCAACCACGTATCGAGGGATCATTGCTACACTCCTCTACCTAACGGCGAGCAGACCACGCATCATGTTCTCGACGTGCCTATGTGCGCGTTCCAAGCAAATCCAAAAGAGTCACACATGCCAGCCGTGAAGAGAATCATGAAGTATCTAAAAGGAACGCCAACCCTTGGATTATGGTATCCCAAAAACTCTAGCTTTCAATTAATAGATTACACTGACGCAAGCTTTGCAGGATGTACAATGGACAGGAAAAGTACATTAGGGTTCATCCAATTCTTAGGTGACAAACTAGTAAGTTGGTCATCAAGAAGCAGAATCGTGTGTCCACCTCTACTGCCGAGGCAAAATACGTAGCTACAGCCACCTGTTGCACTCAAATCCTGTGGTTGCGAACACAACTACAGGATTACGGGTTTAATTTACACAATGTCCCCATTTATAGTGACTCGAAGAGTGTTATAGCAATTACATGTAATCATGTCCACCATTCACGCAGAAAGCACATAGATCTTAGGTATCACTTTATAAAAAAACCACGTGGAAAAAGTCACAATCGATATGTACTTTGTAAGCATCGAGCTTCAGCTAGCCGACTTATTTACCAAGGCTTTGGATGAAAAACGCTTTCACTTTCTTGTTGCTAACTTCGGCATGCTGAGCCTCGAATCATAAGCAATTGTGTCTGACAAGTCTTTTATAAAGTGTAAATATCTTTAGTATGTGCTTGTATTTAGGGGGAGCTTCCTTCATATAATCTAGGAGGAGAAATTCTATGTTTGAAATAATTCGTGCCAGAATTATTTAAGATATGGGGAGTATATTTCTTCATAAATAATAGAGTGAGAATTTTTTCAAATTGAAAAAGGTAGTATCTTTTGATTTTTAAGGGGGAGTAGAAATTCTACATAGATATTTTTTATATTTTGAATTTTTACTGTCCGGACTTAAAAATTCTTAAGGATGATTTTCGCAAGACTTTACTAATGAGTATTTTCGTATGCTGGGCTTTTCTAGACTTATATTCGAAACCTCATTCGAAAATCATTTTCATTAAAAAATTAACCGCCTATTTTCGAAAATACTCCTAAACCACCGAAAACAAATCCACTTCATAAATTCTCAGATTTTCGGTTAAAACGGTATAAATATCTTCTCTATTCATGTTTTTTATTATTATGCATCATTAAAAGGTAAAATCGAACCAAATTTCACGAATTTTAATCGCAAATCGACTGTTCTCGCTAAACCACATTTTTTGCATAAATCGCCTTCAAGAAATCCGCCGATTTTGTGTTAATTTTGGTGTTTAATCGAGCTTAATTGATATATTTTGTCTTAAAATCGAGTTATGTGCTTCAGATCAGTCGAAAATTTCAATAAAATTCGTCAAACTTTTATTTTCGCATCAGGTTAAGGTTTAAGACTGGGTTCAGAAATAGGCTTCGAAAATTGATGCGAAAATCTTGATTTTCGAATACACCTTCGAAAATGAATTTTCGTAAACCGCCCTTCGAAAATACCGATTCGAAAATTAATTTTTTAATAACCCCTTCGAAAATCAGTTTTCGAATGACCCATTCCAAAATCCTTATTTTCAAATACCCCTTCGAAAATCGATTTTCACAACTGTCCTTCGAAAATAACTGTTCGAAAATTAATTTTCGAATAACCCCTTTGAAAATCATGATTTTCGAATACTCCCTCGATAATCGATTTTTGCAAACTGTCCTTCGAAAATACTCATTCGCAAATCTATTTTCTAATAACTGAATTTCGAAACTCCTTTCGTAACTAATTTTCAAAATCTGGTTTTTACATCATTCGCAAATCAGTTCTTTCCTCAGAAAATTTTCGCACACATATCTTTTGAAAATCGATTTTCGCACCACATCATTCGAAAATCAATTTCCGTATGGAAGTCTTTCGAAAATCCCATCCTTCCAACTTCAGTTTCGAAAATTACCACTTACGAAAATTTCCACATATATCGAAAATTGATGTTCGCAAAACTGAATTTCGAAAATCGCACTTTCGAAATTATAACTTTTCGCAAAATAATTTTCGCATCCAACCCAAAGAAAATTTTCGCATCTTTAACACTTCGACAACTGACTTTCGAAACCGACTTTCGAAAATCATACTTAGAAAATTTTCTCTCGCAAATCAATATATTAAAAATAGACATTCGAATGACACCTAGAATATAACTTGCACATCATTCCATTCGAAAACCCGATTTTGGCAGCCTAATTGAACTAAGGACATTTGCGAACAAAACAGGGTCTCGATACTCATTTTCGAACATCACTTAGAAATTTTTTTAAAATCTTTTCACGGCCGATTTCGAAAATCGTGTTTCGTTCACCACTTAGAAAATTTTTTAACACTACATATTCGAAAATCACATTTTCGCATCAGGGCACACGAAATACATTTTTGGCCTTATTGACAATCACCTTTTCGAACATATAACACACGATAGTAACATTTGACACAACACTTAGAAATTTTCGACACCAAATTTCCAATTAACGATTGAACTTTTTTTTTTCGAACTCGACATTCTCAAAACTCGATACATCAGACTTAGAATTTTTTTTTTAAAATAGCACCACAAAACGGTGCGACAATTAATTTCTTTTACTTGACTAATCATTTATATTTTTGTTCAATCTAAACAGATATCAAATGGCTTCCTCCTCATCACAAGAAGAAATCTACTCGCAAAACAAATTGGTACACGTGAAGGAGAACAAATTCGGCCTAAACCTAAACACATTCAAGTGTCAGGACGAAGTTGTCATCGCCATACTCAAAGGGCATCCGTTGGCCGGCATTCACCCTCAACACGCAAATCCCCGAGGTGTACCTCCAACAATTATGGGACACTTTGAAGAGAACGAATGTCAAAACAACGACAAAGCTCAAGGCCACAATCCATACAACCTAGGTGGTGCTCACCAAGACCATCCTTCACAGAGTTCTTCAACTTCCAATGCAACAAACATATGAGGATCAAGCCTCCAATGAAGAACTTCTCGAAGATCTGCGGTGAGCAGGTCATGTCCCCGTCCCTGATCTCACTCGCCTGTCACAATACCACCTTGGTGGCATCCCGCACCCGTGGCGAACACTATTCGAGATTGTCAACCGCTGTCTGTCACCTAAACACAGCGGATTTGACCGGTGCAACGTCAACATCCTTCGGATCTACCACACCATCATCTACAACTGGGATGTAGACAACGCACAACTGATCTAGAACGAAGAAGACACAGGTCGTTCCATACATCAGATGGATGCCTCTGCTGATTGCATACTACATGGAGGATCATCCTGATATCCCCCGCCTCAGAGACGCAAAGAAGTTTCCGGCACTGATGCTCAAATATTTCACAAGCCAAAGGAGACAGTTCGCGGGCCCCAATGCCAACCGATGCCCATCCCGGAAGCACTCATGAGGATAGCGGACCCCGCGGTAATCAAATACCGCCTGGAGCACAACAAACCAGCTCTCACGGCTACGATAGACCCAGTCGAGCCCAACCAAGGACCATCACCGAGAGATGGTGAGGGTCCAGTGAGCGAACCGGCAGGGGAGTCCTCGAAGCCATCCAATTTGAGGACGTCAAAACCATCATGTATAATGTGACGGACACTCGACGCGAGCAACTCCAAAAATAGACGAATTGACGAAACTGCTCCGTCGATCTGCCCTCCCTGACCGCCTCCCCACCCACTATAAGTCGGGCTTCACCATTAGGATCATGAGTCAATTTATTCGACTCCCGAGTAGAATTCACCGCAACTAGCGCAACGGTGCACGAGTATACCCTCCTTAGCCATTCATTCGTCTCCCAACAGACGGATGTCTCAATACCTACACAAGGGGAACCACGTCCACTATCCCTGCCTTCTTATGAGGCGGAGGATACAGAATTAAGTCGCTCACAGCCCCTGGCCACCGCCTCTTCCTTGCTCATGCTAGGTCTGCAGTCCACCGTACCTATATTCTTCCCACCTATTATGACACATACAGTGAGCACCCTAGGTCTTCGTGATCTAGCTGGAACTTCCATAGACACATCCATTTTGGATGTGCTTCGAGGATTGGAAGGAAGTCCCACCGCTGCAAAATCAAAGGCAACAGCAATAACAGGCCATCAACTCGACCCACCATCGAGTGTGATGTCAACGGTAAGCTTAAGTGGCTCCGGTTCGGTGATTTCCCCCGCAGGTCTTAGTTCACCTGCTACAACGACCGTAGTGTAGCAACACTTCCCCCGGTGGTGTCTCTAGGATCACCCAGAAGTCCTGCCATTGTAAGTGCATACCACCCTTCGGTTACCTACTGCGAAGTGGTGACAACGAAACGTCTTCGTGACGATTCCGGTAGGTGTTCCCCACCGTTCGTCACAAAGGAGGCCCTGTCCCAGAGCGTTAAAGCGGCCATCGATGCACTTGTCCCAACCCTCCAAGAAAACATCCTTGGACAACTGCGTACGATGATAGACTCGGCCGTACGGGACAAAGGTAAGGCTTCTGTGACAGACAAAGCCACTCACATAACCCCATCACCTTCCCCTTCGCCACCACAAGCCTCAAAGCCACTTGACCCATACACGATGCCGCTCCACCAGCTTCACGACATCCTCATTTCCGAACACCTTGCCATCGAACAGAGAACGCCAGCTGAAGAGAAGCTCAATCAACGATCCTGATGATCAGGATCTTCCTGAGGGGGAGAAGCGACAGAAGACTACGACGGGAGGTCCCGGACGAGGAAGTGGGAAGACGCCAACAAGAGAAGCTGGAGCGTCATCTAACCCACCATCACCAGCACCACCATCATCATCCCAACCACCCAGGCCCAAGCCACCATACAAACCACCACCATTTCTGCCCAAACCGTCCAAACAACCACTACCTCTCGACAGCCATCCTGCAATCCATATCTATATATAGACAAATATATATTGGAGCAGGAGTGGCTAGAGAGGACATAGACAGAGGAAGAGGCCCGTCTACGCCTAAAACCGCATCCGACATTACCTCAAACTGGCGGCGGCTGACTTCTATCTTCTTGAGCCTGAAGAAGAGGAAGGGTGAGCAGACGTTGAAGCAGACCTCCCGGAACTGCCAGATCTCCTTAGCCATCAAGCGTCCATAAAAGAGGCGGCGAGCATCAAGAAAAAGGAGACTCCTTGGGATAATAAGAAGATCAAGGCATCATATCTTGAAGATATATACCCAATGATCTGGCGAAAGGAGTGTGAAATAAAGGGAGTGGACGAGCTTCATCTTCGAGGCATGTCTCACCTCAAAGGGAGAAATGAGGGACTTCAACACCTGATCATGCTCTAAACGATGCCGAATACGGACACACGGACCAAGGATCATTATAGGATCCACCTCAGAAAGCAGAATCCGATCCTCAAGCTAATAGGCATAGAGCGCTTAACCAGAAGATATTAAAGCGCAGCCTATGTGATAGAGAGGATAAATGCGGCCGTTGAAAGATCACGGAGGCCGATCTCCCTTACCTCCCAATGGGCAAAGTCTACCAAATATTCTTGTTGTACTGGAACTTCACCCTCCATACGCCATAACGAAGAAAAGGGCTCGAAGGAATCAAGCGGTACATGTTGAGACAAGTCCAGTATCATGTTGTTCATGACTTCCAAATGGCGTTGGAAAGCAACATGAGGAAAGTCAACCTGATCCATCCTTACAACAACAAGACATCCTTGGAGAGTCACTGAGAGAGTTACATCTTCCTAGAACCAGAACTAGCAGTTACCTATTTTTAACACAGAAGTCGTTTGCTCAAGGCTCTTTTGATATCTGAAATGGCTATGTTCTGTGATGGAACGCTAAAACTCATCCGTGACACGCGACATACGAGATTGGAGACACTTCATGCTGATGCAAAGCTCGAAGGTCAAGATGTGGAAGAGCCACCTCTTCTCAACAAGTTCATCGAGACAATCCAAGAGCGACTGGACATTAGAAATGACGTAAGGCATTACGAGATCGCTCTTGGATTCAGAAAGTCATTCTTTGCTCACTGGGAACCTCCACCTCCTCCACGCTCGAGAAGGAAAAAGAGAAATAGAAAACTTAGACGTTTAAGCTTTATTTGTATTTGGACAGTTAGGGGGAGATTTTTAGATATATTAAAGTGTCCAATTTATTTATTAAGCCTAAGTCTCGTATTTTCTATACTAAGTGAACTAGAGTCCGAGATGTGGGCTCTAGTGAATTATTAGTGGTTGGCCAAGTAGGGGTCCAAGAGTTTATAACTATTCAAAGGTATAAATACATAAACCTTACACTTTAATTAGTGTGAATCAAAATACAAATTTCCTTGATTTTTGTGTCGTCTCTCTCTCTCTCATTAAAGATCATGCACTAAACACGCACTCAAGGTAAACTCACGTAAATTACTGTTTAATTCCCCCATTGTTGACCGTTAAGGTGTATGGTAACCTACAGGTTCTACATCTAAGGGAGTACATCGACGAACACACCACGCGGTCGCTTGTGATCCCTCTTGCCATCACACCAAGCCGCATGCACCGTACGGACGAGATCAAAACAAAAACTAGTCATCCTCGAGTTGTTCAGTATCATGGTTGATCTCTAATCTCTTGTGGTTTAGGGTTGTTACATTATCTTTGTTTATACACATCCAAGCGATCCTAGAGAACTGGAGTCGTCGGAAAAACTAAAAATTCTGCACGTTCTTGGGGAACACGGATTCTGAGAATTTTCCGACCGATGCCCAACAACAACAAACAATTTAATGTTGCCTGAGATGTGGTGCGCATACCAGTAAAGGATGGGGGAGTCGGAATAAGATCCATGACACTCACTAAGCGGGCTCTCATAATGAGTCATTTGTGGTGTCTGATGAGCAACGATCAAAACTCAATTTGGTTTAGATCCAAATAGAGTAGCTAAACATTAAAGCAATCTCGAGAGTAGTAGGGATGAGAAACACACCGCGGAGCTGGAGACAGACACTCAAGTTGATGGATTCCATTACGACATTGATATAGTATCGAGTTGGTAATGGGGCAAGTATATGGTTATGATGGAATCCATGGTTTTTGCTACGGATCCTAAGAGAACGTTCCTTTTTGGAGCTTGACTAGTTGGGATCCTAATAGATGTGAGATTGAATAGCGTTATAAACACATAAGGGTGGTGTTTTTCGATGTGTACCACAACTGAATTTGAGGCCTTAACGACCTCGATGACCGATGTTTTTCCAACTGACGCAGATGTGCTGCGATGGAACGCCCCAGTGGATGGTTGATTCATTACGAAGTCAGCGTACGAGGCGTTACAGCAGAAAGGATCTCATCTATTGTGGACACTAGCCCTTCTTGATGTTAATAAAGATCCATTAGACGTCGTGTTAGGTCCTTATCAATCAACTACTGATCGATCTAAGCACGAATTCTAGATATTCGAATGATAAATCTTACAAAATACCTTTCGGTCGAATATCGTCTTTGAAGATCTTGAGAGAGACTGTTTCTCAATTGCTTTTCTCTCTCTTAGAATATGAATTCAATGCTTGTGTTTTTCCGAAAATAAACTTGTGTATTGATTTTGATAGTGGACATTGTATTTATACCTATTTACATGGTATATTTACTATTTGGTCCTACACTATCAAAACTACTAATTACGCCCCTAATTACAAGGATAACAAAATTACAAAGCACAATTCTAATGTCTCTTCAATTTCCCCCTTTGTGCTTGTCTTCGTTTCAGCTCCTTTTATCCTTGCCGGGCGTAAAACGATTTCCGTAATCCAAATACTGTCTCGTAACGTCGAACAGCATTCCTCAGCTCCAACCTCTCATTAATCGCATCCAAAAGCTCATTTAAGAGTGGGGCCTCTTCTTCATAAAGATCTTCGAAGATTGTCTCTTCAGTGATCTCTCCCAATCTTTTCTAGATGTTCTTCCTCACTAACTTTTATGTTCTGTCACAGAACTTGTGGATCTCTGACTTCATCATAGCTCTCATCTTTCCAATGACTGGATTCCGATAAGTTATGGCGAGGCCAGGTTTCTTGAATATGTAGTTCTCGGGAAAATTAATGAGTCGGAAACCCTTCATGAGCAGAGACTCCATGTTGACCTTCTTCATATTGTTCTCTATAGCAATTTGAAGGTCGTGTGCGGTGTGATATTTGATCTTCCGCACCATGAATCTCTTCAATCCCTCGAGTCCTTCAGTCTTGATGTATCCGGAGGGCGTATGATATTTTCTCTTGTACATCTGATATAGACGGTAGACCTCATCCGATGGAAGGAAAGGGAGATAGCTTTCATCTATCTCTTCTCGAGTGCGGTTTTTGTCCGCTCGCTCAATGAGGTAGATAGGGGTAGCGTAGCTTTCGATCGTATGCAAAACTCCAATGAGTTGGAGAATCGGTGGCTTGTCCCTGAAGTTTTTCTTCAGTTGATCAGTTGGGATGCCACTTCGATCGGGGCCAAGATAGTTGAGCATGAAGATGTGCTCCATTTTCTTCCTATCTTCCCAGTGTGAGATGCCCCGAAGATTTAGTTCGTTGAGCTTCTTTATCCGGTATGGAGCCCTCCTGATCTGCTTTCTAATATCTTCCATAAACGGGACTTCAATATCTCCCACGGCGTCTCGACTCAAACTGTCCCTTTTGATAAGCGGGGAGGAGAGTCGACTCTGTGTCTGATCATTTCTGGTAGCTCTGGGAGAGCAGAATTGTAGTTCTCGCCTTCTTGAAGTTCTTCATCTTCAAGCAACACCAAGTCCACTGAAGCTTGTTGTAAAAAATATCTGACGTTGGAGAGTCGAGCTTGAGCAGCTTCCTCTGGTTCCCATTGCATCATCTATTTCTCATTTAAGATATAATCGTCTACGATCAGATGTGGATCGTAGACGACTGCTTCTGTTTGGGCTTGGAGGAGGTTAGAGGTCGGGGATTTGGATTTGTAGGAGAGGGAGGTAGTGTGTGGGATATGGTGGGTGATGTAGTTGTTTGTTGGCGGGTTGTGGGTTGTGTGGTTGGTGGGTTTGAGGATGATCCTCCAGCTTCCTGAGTCTTCATTTGTTCTCGACTCACACCACGACCGCTTCGTGTGGTCCGTGGCCATTTCTCCCCCTCATGAAGATCCGGATCATCGGGATCGTCATGTCTTCTTTTGGTGCGGGAGCTTTCTTCTCGGCACCTTGTTTGAGCGGGCGGCTCGGGTTCATCTACCAGCCTTTTGTAGAGACTCTCCTCGGGGGGGGGGGGGGTCCTGGTCTCTAAGGCGAGAAGTCGGGAGATGAGTATGTCATGGAGTTGGGTGATCGGGATGGTATATGGGTTTATAAGTGAAGGTGATGGTGTTGATGTGGTGAGGGTGGGTTGGATGGGGGTGTGTATGGTGGTGTTAAGGGGTGGTGAGGAGACCGGGGTGGTTTGGGTTTCGGTCGGAGCAGCCTCGGAGACTGGTGCTTCCTCGATATCTCTTCGGGAAGTCTAGATGGCTTTAAGCATTCGGTCCATCAGGCGATCTTCGAGAGAAGATATGGATGTGGAGAGTGCTTCCTGTAAGCGTTGCTCCGTCACGATCATTGGTGGAGTGGGGCGGGAGGCGCTCCACTGTCACAACATCGGAAACAATTTCTAATGTGCCGTCTTGAATAGGTCTTGAGATTCCGGAACGTCCGGGGACATCCGTTGTCAACCCTGAAGTCACCACTTCAATAGGTTGGCCTATTATTTGCTCCAAAGATATCGGGGGTCCAATAGGACTTCTACCCAATCCTTGAGATGATACAATAGGTATCACCTCTAAGGGTGTTTAAACAGACTCAGATTGAATCTGTGTGGTTGGCTGATCCGTTGTCGTTGGAGGAGATGTCACCGAAGCCGGTGGTACTGAAGGAGATACAGATGGGGCCGAGGGTTGCTGTCGGCGAGAGCCCCTTCTTTGGAGTCTATATTCTTCATCCGATTCAGTGGCCTCAGGAGATACATCTTGAGGAACACCTTCGGGCTCAACGGTCGGTGTCTCTGTCTCCTGAGCTGTGGCTTCGGGCTCGGTTATTTCCACCAGCGATTCCCTTTGAGAAGGCGCCGGAGCTTGATCCAAGGGTACAATTTCCTCTGTGATGGAGTTATTTTGACAGTAGTCTTGGTAGGCCTCGTTCGTTGGATCAGCTAGTCTGAGCAGCTCCAATGGGATCAGCATCGGTTGGAGCGCTAGGTCGGCGCTTCCTTCAGGTTGTGAAAGATGCGTAGGCGAGGCGGAATGTATTCTCCAACCGATGGTAGTCTTGGGATCTCTGGATGAATGTCCATGAAGTGTGAGATCAACACCGGGAACCACCGTACATAGGGGAGATCTCTCTTTGACGTATCTGGTCTACTAGATCATTCCATATCAGCTCGGCCACGTCGTATTTCTTTGAGAAAACCACTCAATGGAAGATGCGAAGGATATTACTGTTCGCCTTGTCGCAGCCGGAGTGTTTTGGGAAGAGGCATTTATTGATTATGCTGAACAACGCCCTCCTCGAATCTTGTGAATAAGGTTGAAGGCTTAATTGAGTTTGATAAAGAAAAAGAATATCGGAGAAGGCCCAAAGGGGATTTCTAGGGGAAAAATTAAAGGATTATAATTTGGGCTAAGTGAGGAATTTCCTAAAATGCCCTTATCATTTTCAAGACGAATTAACACAAAAGTAAGAATGAAGCTACGAAGTACAAACCAATAGAATAGTCATTTGAAGTGTGACACACTCAAGAAAAAGTTATTGAGGTTCAAATTCTCACATATATGATGTGGTTTTGTGTCAAGTGAAACAAACGAAGCTCTTTGAATAAAAGAATGTTACGTGAATTTTTAGGCAAAGAACTAAGCATATATATCGAAGAAATATTCTGTGAGTAGTTCAAATTAGGCAAAATTATCGTCATCCCCCATTTTTTATTATTACTTTATGTATACTATTAAAAAAATTGAAAGATAGTTTTACACAAGATAATCAAGGAATATCAAGAAGCACATAGAGTATCAAATAGAATCATAGTAGAGCATGTAAAGCATATGTCAAGTAAGATTGAGATTCAACATGCCTAATTTAGCAATAAGGAATTGGAATCGTTTTTCATCCAATGCCTTAGTGAATACGTCAGCAAGTTGAAGCTCCGTTTTAACAAAATACATATCTATAGCACTTTGAGAATCACTGTAAATGGAAATGTTATTAAATTCAAACCCGTAATCGCGTAGTTGTGTCCGCATCCATAGAACTTGCGAGCAATAGCTGGCAGCCGCGATGTACTCTGCCTCGGCCGTCGATGTTGACACGCAATTTTGTTTCTTTGAGGACCAGCAGACTATCTTTTCGCCTAAAAATTGTGCTCCGCCAGACGTGCTTTTTCTGTCCATTCGACAACCTGCATAATCAGCATTAGTATAGCCAGTTATTCTAAAATCAGTATTTTTAGGATACCATAGCCCTAAGTTGGGAGTTCCTTTGAGATAGCGTATAATTCGCTTGACTGCATGCATGTGGGACTCCTTTGGGTCAGCTTGAAAAAGAGCACAGAGACAAGTGGCGAATATGATGTCGGGTCGGTTGGACGTCAAGTAGAGAAGAGATCCAATAATGCTCCGATAGTATGTGATGTTGACTGCCTTGCTAGACGGATCAGCATCCAATTTGCAGTTTGTTGAGATGGGAGTATTCATCGGTGTGCTCTTGTCTTGATTAAATCTCTTCATAATATCTCGGATATATTTGGTTTGACTGATGAAGATTCCATCTTCGAGTTGCTTTACTTGTCGTCCAAGAAAGAATTGGAGTTCTCCCATTAAGCTCATCTCGAATTTGGTCTTCATTAGTTCACCAAATTTCTGACAGAGACGTTCATTTGTCGAGCCGAAGATGATGTCATCAACGTAAACTAGAACGATCATCAGGTCTTTACCTTGTCTTTTGATGAAGAGCGTCGTATCGATGGTACCTCTTATGAAGTTGGACTTGACTAAAAATTCTCTTAGGACATCATACCAAGCACGATGGGATTGTTTTAGTCCATAGAGAGCTTTGTCCAATTGATAGACATAATCGGGATAATTTCCGTGCACAAACCCGTCGGGTTGATTGATGTAGACTTCTTCTTTTAACACACCATTAAGAAAGGCGGTTTTAACATCCATTTGATAGACTTTGAAGTCTTTATGAGCCGCGTATGCTAGAAATAGTCGAATTGCTTCGATACGTGCCACCGGAGCATACGTCTCGTCGTAGTCAATTCCTTCTTGTTGATTGTATCCCTTGGCTACGAGTCGTGCTTTATTCCTGATAACTTCACCATTCTCATTCTTCTTATTCTTGAAAATCCATTTAGTTCCAATTATTGTTTTGCCTTGCGGTCAAGGAACTAATGTCCAAACTCGTAGACGCTCGAATTGGTTGAGTTCATCTTTCATTGAGATTACCCAATCACGGTCTTTAAGAGCTTCGGCTACCTTAATTGGTTCATTTTGGCTTAAGAAGCATGTGAATAAGCCGCTTTGTGGGGACGTCCACTTGAAAGATCACCGATGATTAGGTTAATAGGATGAACTCGAGTCCACTTGCGTTCATGAGGAATAACCGAAGTAGAGCCTTCATTGGTTTGTAGATGAGACATCTTGAATTGATGGGTTGATCATTCGTAGTTGGGAAATTCAATTCTGAGGTTGAATTGGAAGGAATTTCCCCATCTGCATTTATAGGAGCTGCTGCACTATTTGAAGATTCAGAATTAGGAGTTTCTTGAACATTTGTTGGAGTCTGAGGATTGGGAGTCTCAATTGGAATTTCTTCCGTAGAGGGAGAAGGAGCACTGCTTGGTATTGAATGAGAGGAAGCAGGCATTTGAAACTCGTTCCGATAGAAATGTCCAAATAGAGAATCTAAATCTTCCAGGTTGGCGGGAATTGCTTCTTTTGACTTTGAAATAGAAGTTGTCGAAAGTTGTTGACTTTGTGCCAGCACGCCTATAAGCTCGGGTTCTGAACTTTTTTGTTCAGAAGCCAAATCGGTTACTTCTTGAAAAGTGACATTGTAGCTTTCCAAGATAGTACGGGAAGAGTTGATATAGACGCGGTATGCTTTAGAAGTGGATGAATATCCAACGAAGACGGCTTGCTTTAGGGTCGAACTTGCTTCGATGCTCTCGATCGTTGGCCACAAAACATTTTCACCCGAATACTTTAAAGAATGAGATTGGAATCCTTTGATTAATTATCTCACACGACGTCTTTTCAAAGCGTTTGTGAGTAATCGTCCGATTTTGCGTAAAGCACGCAGTACTCACTGCTTCAGCCCATAGAAAGTGAGGGAGACCGGAATGGATCAGCATTGTTCTTGCAGCTTCAACAAGAGTCCGATTCTTCCGTTCTACGACGCCATTCTGTTGAGGCGTTTTAGCGGCTGAAAATTGTTGAATAATTCCAAGTGTCTGATAATAATTGTTGAGACGTTGATTCTTGAATTCAGTTCCGTTATCAGTCCGGATTACTTGGATTTTCTTTTGCAGGAGATTCTGAGTCGTATTCACAAAGCTGATTATCAAGTTTCCAGTCTCATCTTTTGTTCGGAGATATCTTGTCCATGTGTAGCGGGAATAATCATCAACAATTACTAACACATATTTACGACCGTTGATACTTTGTGTACGCATTGGTCCACAAAGGTCGATGTGAAGTAATTCCAAGGTTCGAGATGTAGAAGCAACTTGCTTGAGTTTGTGTGATGCTCGCTTCATTTTCCCATGTGACAAGCCGAACAAATATGCTCTTGATGTATGGAAATAGTTGGTAGACCGTGTTCCAACTTTTTGATTGAGAGTTTGTGAAGAGCTTTGAGATTTAAATGAGACAATCGTTGATGTCATAAGCTGTTCCTCTTGATTGTAGTCTGTGAAATGAGGCAAACGACTATCGAAGGTTGAACTGTTGTCAGATTGATGGTGTATAGATTTGATCTTCGAGATCCTGTTAGAAGTTCTTGATTCTGACTATTCAAAATTCCGCACTGATCAGCTAGAAACACCACTTGAAATCCTTTGTCGCAGAATTGTCCTATGCTAAACAGATTGTGTTTATGACCTTGGACGTAAGAGACATCTTCGATCGTCGGATTCTGCAGTAGAATATCTCCAAAGCCTAATATTGGAGTTGAATCGTTGTTACCAAATCTGACTTTTCCGTTGTAACGGTCTTGGTAGTTGCTCAACAGTTCTTGATTTCCCGTCATGTTGTGGAGCAACCAGAATCTAAATACCACACATAAAAAAATTTAGAGAGACTTAGGTACCCACTTAGTAATGGGTCCTCTCGGAATAGCAGATTTGATAGGTAAGGTTTGTTCATTTTTTGTTCTTAAACCATTTATGTTTTTAGGTACCCAAACCAACTTGGTATTAGTTGGTTTAAGTGGTACCTCTTTAGGCAATTTGGCCTTTTGGGCTTGCATTGGCCTAGATGGTGTCTTGGGAACCCATTGAGGTTGAACCTTACATGGGAGGTTAATTTCGACGCGGACAAATGTCTTATATCTTAGTGCATGAGAAAATCTTTTCTCTAGCTAGTCTCTTAAGGTGTTTGGCTGAGTGTACTTCGACCGAATACCTTAAATGAGGACAAGAATGTATTGAGCTATAAGCTTTCTTAATAGTCGGGTCTTACTTCCTACGAGACTTAAGATTTGCATTTGTCTTATAATGATGGTTTATGTTTTTAAAAGTAGAGCCGATTTCAAAATTTGTGCTTTCAAAATTAATAGGCTTTAACACATAAGTGGAAGCAACAACATTAAAGTTTGAAACTACTGTCTTCTTGCGAGTGTCCATAGTTTTTGATCCAGAAGAAAATTTTGAAAATAAGACATTTCTATCATTTTTCTTCTGAACTTCTATCCTAGGCACTCTTTCGTTTGCATGCTTCACCTCTTTTTTTACTTTACCTGTGGATGGAGTAGAAAAAGAGTTAGAAAAAATCTTTTTCCTTTTTGAAGCATTTAAGGATTCTTTTCCTCCCTTACGATTTTTAAAGAAGATTTATCGTCTTTTAAAATACTTTGAAAAACAATGGGAGGTGAGTTCTTAGTTGTAATTTTGTCCTTAATTAATGATTTTTCTTTCAAAGTAAAATCAGGACAAGTTTTTAAAGTAGAGGAAGTTTTGAGATTAGAAATCTCCAGTAAAAGCTCATTCTTTTCAGTTTTGAAATTCTTTCTTTCTGTTTCTAAGGAGGCGTTTAAATCAGCTATTTTCTTAATAATAGCTGGAATATAACAGAAAGTAGAATTTTGAAAATGATCATCATTTTCTTCCTTATCTTTAGAAAAATCTTCTAGGGGATATAATGAATTATAATCACTAGACAAGTTGAGATCTCTTGTCTTGTAACTATAGTCAAAGGAAATGTAAGTCTTATTTGTGGCTTTCGTTTAGATTCTTCTAAGGCATTTATTTCTGAAGAATTAGTAAAGGCCATTAGAAAAGTTAAATCTAATCACATGTACTTGATATCATATAATTGTTTAACATTGACCTTATTCAAGTTACAGGAATTGTTAAAACCTAAGCCTTCTTTAGGATTACAAAATTCTATATCAAGAGGTTGATTTAGAAAGATAGTTTGATCCGTTTGACCCCTTTTCGCTAGAAGATCATCTAAAATTTTAATCCTTGAGTAAAGTTTCTTATGTTCGTCAGAGATTTCTTTGAAATTATTTTTAGAAATTTCTAAATCTCTCTGACAATCGATAAGAGTCGTATTAAGGTCATTGACTATAGTCTCAGAGGTAGCTATGGTTAATTCAAGACTAGATATTTTTTCCTTAGCGTTAGATAAGAGAATTTCTAGATGAATTTTCTTATCTAACTGCTTTTGGAAATTGTTTTCACTAAGAGCTAGTCTCTCTTCTAATTCCTTAGATCTTTTCCGCTCATTTTTCATGTTAGAGTATTTAATCTGTAATGATTCTAACATGTTTAATAATGTGGAATTAGACATTGTTACCTCTTGTGATGAAGAGGATGCTTTATCGTCGTCGTCTTTAGGCCTTCTTGAAGAGTTATCATTTGAGGTGTCGTCGAGGTATGCCATTAGAGCGAGATTTTCGTCTTCAGAATCTGTGGTATCTTCCAGCCAATGCTCTTGTTCGGCCATCAGTGCTACTCCAGCCTCTTATTGTTTAGTGAGTTGGAATTTTTTGGAGTAGTAGTTGGCGTCCTTTTTCTTGGGTAGTTTGCATTCCATGGAGAAGTGCCCTATCTTTCCACAATTATAGCACTTTTGTGGTTCTTTGGCGTTTTTAGATTCTGAGGACTTGGCCGGTCTTTCCTTGTGCTTGGAGCTTGATGTCCGAAGTTTATTTGCCGAGGAAGAGGATTTATTTTTATAAAAAATTTTGCTCATCATTTTAGAAATGAGAGCCAACTGTTTCTTGAACTCCTTCATATCGGGTTCGGAGTCCGATTCATCTTCATCTTCTGAAGAACTTGGCAACTTGATGCTTTTATCTTTGCGAGATCGACTTGTTTTCTTTCAGAAACAAGAGCTATAGAATCGTCGATCTGCTTGCCCTTAAGTTCTTTTTGTATCTCGCTGATATCTTCCTCGTGTTGGGCGAGATTATCAAAGATGGCGTGGATATCCATTTCATCCATATCCTTATTTTGACGGATTTGCATTGATATTTTCTTCTACTCAGGTTGAAGAGAAGAAAGAAATCGGATGTTGACCTCCATGTTGGTCTTGAAGATATCTATCTTCCTCATCTCATTAAGAAGAGTTAGATAGCGTTGATAGAGTTCATAAACGGTTTCCTCTGCCTTGGCTTTGAATGAGTCGTAAGCGGTTAGAATGTTCGCTTTCTTAGCTTTGACTCTAACTTCGGTCTGTTGCATCATCTTGTGGAGCTCGTCCCACATAGCTTTTGCACTAGATAGACTATCTATTTGCATATAGATGTCATTAGAAATTCCTTGCATTAGGAAAGTTTTGACTCTTAAGTCTTCTTTGGCTCTTAATCGCTCCCCCTCGGTGTATTCACTAGGAACTTTAAGTCTTCTAGTTGCGGGAATAAGAGGATTATTAGTGGCATCGCCTTCTTGGATTAGCCAAAATTGAGCGGGACCTTCTTGAAGAGATGCTATCAAATTTGTAGCTTGCTCTTTTGTTTCCAAGAAGTTCATGAATCGGCTTCTCCATGCGGTGTATTCGCCTCTTCGTAGAATTGGAGGGCGGACGTCGTTTCCGAGTGAGTAAGCATCCATTTGTAGTTTATTGGTAGGATCTTCGTGAAAGTTTGGAATCGAAATGGTAAAAGTGCTTCACAAGTGACAAACTTCGTTAGTTATGTTTGTTTCGTACTTTAAGCAATTTCCCTTTCGTACCTATTTTTGGTTGTTGAAGAGAAATTGTTTTGATTTCGAAAAATATTTGATATGATGATTGATACTTCAAAATTTTCCTAAAGAATTTTGATTTTAAGATCAAAAATTTTGAGTATCGTAGAAGATAATTCGGAGACATATATTTTTCCTAAATTTTGAAAATTAAGAATTTTGATTTCTTTCAAAATAGTGTAAAATGTGTGTGTGTTTGAGCAGTGATCGAAAAGTTTTCGAACAATAAAGTTTTCGATTAAAAAAAGTTCGAACCTAAGATCGAAAAAGATTTTCGATTGTATAAGTTTTTGTTGTATTATCGAAAATTATTTTTCGTGCGTAAGAGTTTTGCAGAGTAAATATCCTATCGAAAAATAGTTTGTCGAATAATTGTTGATCTCAAAAACTTTTGTCGAAAAAATTTGTAATCGAAAAATTAAGAGTGATCGAAAAAAAATTTCGTGAAGTTTGACTCAAATTGTTGACTAAAAGTTTTTCGACTGTGAATTATTCGATCGAAATAAGTTTTCGCTAAATTTTGACTCAATCTTGTAATTGAAAAACTTGTTTTACTATGACAAGTTTTTCGTGTCAAAATTAGATATTTATATAGCAAAAACAGTATCCGTCGAATAAAAGTACGCTTTATTACGCTCGAAAAAGATATTTATATATGAATTGAAAAACTAATTATCGAAATAATTTTTTTTTCGAGTCTTATATTTGAGTAAAACTCACGAGAACAGTGTTTGTCATCGAAAAATTTCTCGGCTGCAAACTTATTCGAAAAATAATTTTCGAGCCAAGTTTTTCGATCGAAAAACCGATCGAAGAACAGCAAAGTTCAATGTAACAGTGAAAATTCCAGATTCAACCGAGATGTTCGAGTCAGGTGCTGAAATTCTGGATAATCACTCGTTTCTTAGTTCTTAATATGAGCAAACACAAGATTAACCACGTTTTACAGCAAAATATATCAAATATTAAGAAAATCAAATCGAAATCAAAACTTAATCGCAAACGCAAATATCGATCTAAATCGAAAATCTGAATTTATATGACGTTCTAAGCGATTGAAATCAGTACGTAAATCATTCCAAACATATAATCTATCACTTAATCAGCAAGATCATTAACAAAATTCGCAAACATTAAGCACATTGATCAAAATCTATTTCACGTGAGTTTTTCAATCGAAAAATCTGGATTATTTTGATCTTATAATAGCGAATTCAATCCAAAAGCGATCACGATATGCTCAGATACCAATTGTTAGGTCCTTATCTATCAAACTACTGATCGATCTAAGCACGAATTCTAGATATTCGAATGATAAATCTTACAAAATACCTTTCGGTCGAATATCTTCTTTGAAGATCTTGAGAGAGAGTGTTTCTCAATTGCTTTTCTCTCTCTTAGAATATGAATTCAATGCTTGTATTTTTTCGAAAATAAACTTGTGTATTGATTTTGATATTGTACATTGTATTTATACCTATTTACATGGTATATTTACTATTTGGTCATACACTATCAAAACTACTAATTACGCCCCTAATTAAAAGGATAACAAAATTACAAAGCACAATTTCTAATGTCTCTTCACCTCGTGAAAACAATGAAAAACTACTTGGTCTATAACATACCTAAATACTATTGGGGCACTAATATATCTTGCTAGTCATACCCGTCATTATACATCATTTGCCAATAATTTATTAGCAAGACATAGTTCCTCACCCATACGACGGCATTGGATGGTATTAAGCATATATTTCGATACCGTCAAGGTACGATAGATTTGGGTATGTATTATCCAAAATCTACGAAATCATATCTCATATGTTATGCAAATGATGGATATTTGTCTGATCCGCACAATGCTCAGTCACAAAAGGGTTATATATTTACATGTGGTGGTACATCTATTTCTTGGCGGTCAATGAAACAACTATAATTGTCACTTCATCTAACCATACTGAACTTTTAGCAATTCACGAAGCAAGTCGGAAGTGTATTTGGCTAATTCATCATGTTTGACGAACATGTGGATTAAATTTGGACAAAGGAGCTGCAACTATATTGTTCGATGATAATGTCGCATGTATTGCTCAATTGAAGGAAGGTTACATAGAAGGCGACAGAACTGAACATATCTCACCAATTTTTTTTCATTCACAATCTTCAAAATAATGGAGAAATTACCGTTTGACAAATTCGATCATGCGATAGTCTAGCGGAACATATTCAAAAAATCACTATCGACTTCAACATTTGAAAAGCTGATTTATAATATTTGAATGCGTCGACTGAAGAATATCATATAATGTGCGTAAGAGGGGAAAATGCTACTTTGTACTCATTTTTTTCGTAAGCACAGTTTTTTTGTTTTTCTTGTAAGGTTTTTGTTAGATCACATTTATTGTGTTCAATATAAATATTTGGAAAATTCCGCGTTGTTCCCCTGTACTTAAGCCTTTTTCGGTTGATGACCAAAGTTATTTTCGATTCCGATTGGTACCCAGGTATAACAAAATATATCTCCGTAATCCTAAAATACGCGAAGTGGAATTTTTATGTTTAAACCGTTAATTACTAACGGAGTTCTTGAAATGACGAAAATGTCCTCAACATCAATGTAAGTCTTCAAAAAAGACCAAAATGCCTCATCATCATCCATTGTCTTCTTCCCACGACTCATGAGATCGACACCATTCCATGAAATCTTTAGAATTCAACTGAACCTGATCAATTAATTACTAGATGCCACAAGTTTTCTTCTCAAACCCAGCATGACGAGCTTTTTCAGAAAAATTGAATTCTTCCTAATTTTTTTAAAGCTAAAACATACTGATGGACTCAAGAGAGAACACCACCTCCGGAGCCAACCCTGTGCGCTAACGGATGCAGCTTCTTCGGTAATCCGACGAACGACATCTACACCAAGTGTTACGGTCTCTGCTAAATCTGCACTGCACAACTAAGCATGCCGGATCCCTATTAGCTACTTGCTTTCCACCGTCATTAGGTTTTGCGAACTAACCTGGACCGAAAAAGAAGCAATTGATGTGATTACTTTTGGCATTTATTCGTCGGATAGAATATTCTAGATAAGAAGCAAATTCCCTAGTGGAAGAAGTATGACCACAATCGGATTGAGAAATAAAGTAAGATGCAGAACTCCGACGGTGATGTGGACGTGGCGAAGTAAGCACAGTGCGGCGGCGGCGGAAGAATAGAAATGGGTGGCGGCTCCAGTGGTGAAGATTGAAGAGCAGGTATTCGAGCTGTAAGAAGAAGTCGGGTGGTTGGGTTTCTAGTGAAAGTTTTGGTTCATATTGCGGGGCCCACCCAAATGTAATATTTTCCTCGTTTAAAATATTCAGTTAAGCTATTAACAGTTTAAACACATAAATATCCCATTTTGCATCTTTCGAGATATCTTCTCAAATAACTCATGGGTACCAACCGGAATCGAAAATAATTTTGGTCACCAACCAGAAAAGGCTTAAGTACAGGGGCACCACGCGGAATTTCCCTAAATATTTTATCTTAGTCTTGTAGTGTAATTAGTAGTTTGGGTTTAATCTTAATTAAGCTATAGTTTAGGGGCTGCTTTGTAAATATACCAAACTTGTTTGGTATATATACAATCCTAATGACTTGGTATTAGGTTTAACACTTTAGAAGAATTCATTTGTAAAGTTAGCTTTTCGAAGAAAAATCCTTAAAGAGAATTCACGCAAAAGCTTCAGCTACTCATTTTATTACGTAATTCATCGTTAACTATTCGATTAATTGAATTCTTCGCATAATTTGCTTTGGTTGGATTAGAATCGGACCTATCAATTGGTATCAGAGCCATACGTGTTTGATATTGGATTAAAATCTATGAATTTTCAGATTAAATTTTGGTTTTAAAGTTCACGCACCGTTCATCATCGAATTCGGTTTGATTTTTAAAATTTCTCAATGATTTGCTATTTTTTGGCTTATCGAATCTTTAAAATATTTATTTGCTGAAAATTGATAGATTGAACCACTAGATTTCGTGTCGATCGAAATTCATATGCATGTGTTCTTCGTGAAATTCATCTGATTTCTCAGAAATTCGATCTATTTTGCTGTTTTCTGGTTAAATTGAGTGTTAAAAACTGAAATTCTACAAGTTTTGATCCATAACTCAAGCCAACCTTTTGCTCTCGTGCCATCTCCTTCATGAGTGTTTCGATGAAGGAGAGCATCGATCGGGACTGCATAGAGGATGGCAAATTTGTCAAGGGCATGCTGGCCTTTTTGGTCCACTACGCAGAGGGACGGGATCAGGACTGGCCGTGCGTGTCATGGCAAACATCGGACTACATCGTGGTGCCGGTGCAGACCATCGCCCATTGGGTTCTTGCAGTCCTCGACTGGAAGAACAAGACGATACGAGTATTCGACTCGGATCCGTCTTGCGATGTCGACATGCGCAACATGCACGCAGCCCTCGCCGGTCTCCAAGTAGCTGTCCCGATCGTGCTAAAAAAGCTCGGTCTGATTGCAGCAGCCTTTAGGAAGTGGAAGGTCGAGCGGATCCCCAACTTCAAGAAGCAAGAAAATTCGTAAGTGTATCATATTTTGATATTAAGTTGATTTTAGTACTTCATATCTCATTATTAAATATTTGGTTGTTTTCAGAGGCGATTGTGGGGTTCACGTGTTGCGGGCTGCATTTTCTATGTTATTCCGGGGCGATAACGTCGCGGCAAGTGACCCAATTTCGTGAATTTTTATGTATTTCGATTCGCATGAAAGATTGGGGTGCTTGGTATCAATAATTTATATGTATTTCAATAATTTTGTATTTGGGAATTTTGTAAATCTGGATAAATTTTATGTCATAATGGAATTTCGAGTTGTATATTCGGGAAGTTGTATTATCTTATAAGTTGGATTTCGAGTTGTATAGGCACGGTACCCGCACACTCGCACACGGTACCCGCACACAAGCGCACGGTACCCGCACACTCGCGCACGGTACCCGCACACTCGCGCACGGTACCCGCACACAAGCGCACGGTACCCGCACACAAGCGCACGGTACCCGCACACTAGCGCACGGACTAGCGCACGGTACCCGCACACTAGCGCACGGTACTCGCACACAAGCTCACGGTACCCGCACACAAGCTCACGGTACCCGCACACTCGCGCACATGATGGCAACTAAAATGAGTTCTAAACACGTGCTCTACATGATGACAACTAAAATGAGTTGTGTCAATGTGATATACAAACTTCGATGAACTTATTGAATAATGTTTATTAATTATATTGTGATACACAAAACTTTCATAAGCTTCTTCGTATAATGTTCATCTTGAATCGAGTTTAATCTTTATCTTGAGTTAAAATTGATTATTTTTACCATAACTGATTAATTCTTGAAATTTGTAATATTCGAATACAAATAAGCTTATATGAATTCAACTAAGATATTCAAATAAGCGTAACATTAATTAGTCATTTTCTTGATAAGAGTTTAGAGAGAAGTGAGAGCAAAGTACGAAGAGCGAATTCAAATATTAGTTTTTAAATATTTCACCATTCAATTAAGCCTTATTCGAGTTCAAATAAGCCATATTCGGGTTCAAAAAGGTTATTCGGATCCGAATAAGGGTTATTCGAGTTCGAATAAGCGTATTCGAACTCGAATAACCTTATTCGAACTCGAATAAATCTTATTCGGGTTCAAATAACCCATGGCGCACGGTACCCGCACACTAGCGCAGGGTACTCGCACACAAGCGCAGTGTCCCCTCCCCGCACACATGGCGCCGTTATTTTGAAAACATAATTTGGTAATTTATGATTATCAGAATAATTGGTTAATGATTATCTCGATCATGATAAAATTATTTTATGATTTAACGTACAGACAAGACGTAAAGCACTGACGTGATTGATATATAACATATTTAATATATTTAATGCGCTGACTTGATTGATGTAACATATTTAATGTTGAAAGCATTTGATAACTGTACTGTACCCGCACACAAGCGCACGGTACCCGCACACAAAGGCACGGTACCAGCACACAAGCTCACGGTACCCGCACACTAGCGCACGGTACCCGCGCACAAGCTCACGGTACCCGCACACTCGCGCACGGTACCCGCACAGAAGCTCACGGTACCCGCACAGAAGCGCACGGTACCCGCACACTCGCGCACATGATGGCAACTAAAATGAGTTCTAAATGTGCGGGTACCCGCATACATTATACGATACCAAACGTTACAACATACCTAATATCCATATCAATTATACATAACCACATGTACAAATCAAACTCATAGGATTTACCCCCTCCTACCGAATTCTCCGACGGATGGCATTCTATTTTTTTGTGCTCTTCCGCGTTTTGTGTCAACGAGTGGTGGTAACATATTGACAATTCCTTCAACGCGCTCGGTTACAGGCCATATGGTACCCTCGTACGCTGATTTCCATGTCTCCAAGCTGTAATACGCATGGACTAGCGAATATACCCCTACATTAGCGTGTCCACAAGCCGCAATGGCGTGCGCACATGGGATACGATCGATATCAAACATCTTACAACTACATGACTTCGTCTCGATATCGACCACCTCGTTGAGTCCATGCCCGTATACATTATACCGTTGAATGCCAATTTCCGAGACGTGTAGATTTTGAGAATTTATGTAGTGAGACCGTAGGATTGACTCGACCTTCGGCGTAAATGACGTGACATTGGCTGTCATCGAAGCTTCGCAAGTTCTTCGATGCTTACTAAACCAACTAGTCGTCAAACGTTGTATCGAATCCAACAATCCTATGAGTGGAAGCTCTCTATCCGCACGTAGAGCGGCATTTATCGATTCCGAGCCGTTTGTGGTCATGATGTTGTACCTCGTTCTCGGGCAATACGATCTCGTCCATTTTGCCTTCGTACCCTCCTCAAGATACGTATGCACGTTTTCGTACCTGATACGAACCCGGGTGGAGGTTCGTTAGTGAGTTGAGATTGTCCTTGAAAGATTTGACTCGAAGAGCGAGTTGACACAAACTCAAAAAAAAATAGGATAAAACTAGTAGACACGGAGAATAACTAGACTCGATACGAACCGGAAAATGGTAGGATGCAATTTGAAGGACCCGAATGGCACGAGTTGAACACAGCAAAAATAGGATGGACCTATCTCCTCCGAATCACAACGAACGGTTTTCGAAAAATCCTATCCCCTCACCCTAACCGGCCCTCAAACAACAATATTAGGACGGAGCCTAACACCTTTGAATTACGGGCTGAGTTTGGACGAAAGTTTTGACGCCACAACTAGCTAAATTGCACGAGAAAATACTAGTTGATAAGTCGAAGGAATTGCAAAGCAAAACCGGGCTAATTTGCGAGAAACTAGCGAAAGGAAAATAAACTCAATGGTTTAAAACAAAATTTCAAAAGTGTCTCACCAACCACATGCAAATCAAAAGTTATAAGATAATAGTCAACACCATAATTAATAAAGATTCTAAAAACTAGACTAATTGGATCAAAACCCATATAGTCAAAGTCTCTTGCTCCAATACCCATGTAGTCAAGATGATGCTTCATTTCTTATTGGCCCTTCCACCTTCCCATCGAGACTTTACTCCCATTATTTGGACTTAGATGGGCTTCTAATTGTTGTAGTTACCGGGTGCTAAAATAGCCTCAAGCCCACTTGATTTGATATCGCCCATTTCCAAGATGTTGTAGAGTTTGGTCGGATCTTCTTTACTTGAAGTGGACTCTCTTTGAGACGTTTGGTGAATTAATCCATTCAAGGCCTCGTCCATTTGTTTCTTTCTTAATCGCGTCATTGGCCCGGTGATGTTGTGAAGTGGGTCGTCGAGCGCTCTTATATTTTCTTGTCTAGCCGTGGTCGCACCATCGAGCGTACTTGCTTGTTTCGCATCATCTCCTCTCCCTTGGAAAGGATTCGTCCTCGAATCCACATAATCTGTAATTTCAAACGGAGATAAATCAGAAACATTAAAACTCGTACTGACACCATACTCACTCGGTAGGTCGAGCTTGTAGGCGTTATCATTGATTCTCGCCAAAACTTTGAATGGTCCGTCGCCTCGTGGGTGTAATTTGGTTCGCCTCGCTGCTGGGAATCGTTCCTTTCGCATATGAATCCACACCCACTCACCGGGTTCGAAAATAACGCGCTTACGCCCTTTATTCGCTTTGGTCGCGACCTTTTGGCTATTTTTCTCCAAATTTGCACGCGCTTGCTCTTGCAATTTCCTTACCTGTTCAGCCCTCTCAACTCCATCCATGTTAATCTGATCCTTCAAAGGTAATGGAGTTAAATCGAGTGGAGTTAAAGGATTAAAACCGTAAACTAGCTCAAATGGAGAAAATTGCGTAGAAGAATGAATCGTACGGTTATATGCAAACTCAGCTATTGGCAAACAATCCTCCCACCTTTTTAAATTCTTTTTTATCAATGCACGAAGTAAAACGCCTAGTGTCCTATTCGTTACCTCTGTTTGGCCATCGGTCTGGGGGTGACTAGTAGTCGAAAATAATAATTTTGTACCTAATTTTCCCCAAAGACTCTTCCTAAAGTAACTTAAAAATTTAACATCTCTATCAGACACAATGGTTCTTGGAACCCCATGCAAACGAATAATCTCCCTAAAGAATAAATCGGCGACATGCTTAGCATCATCCGATTTATTACATGCAATGAAATGAGACATCTTAGAAAACCGATCAACCACAACTAAGATAGAATCTCTCCCCTTTTGAGACCTTGGTAACCCAAGTATGAAATCCATCGATACGTCGGTCCAAGGTGTTTGAGGAATGGGAAGGGGAGTATACAATCCGTGTGGCATAGACTTAGACTTAGCCCTCTTACATTCTAGACATCTAGCGCAAACCCTCTCGACATCCCGTTTCATGCAAGGCCAATAGAAATGTTCTTTCAATATATCAAGGGTTTTCGTTACCCCAAAGTGCCCCATTAATCCCCCACAATGCGCTTCCCTCACTAAATACTCGCGAAGAGAACACGAGGGGATACACAATTGGTTCTCCCTAAACAAGAATCCATCAAGTCGATAGAACTTGTTTACAGACACCTTTTCGCATTCAATATAAATTGAAGTAAAATCGTGATCATTTTCGTACAAGTCCTTGATAAATGCGAACCCCAAAATAGAAGTGCTAAGGGAAGTAATAAGAGAGTACCTTCGGGATAAAGAATCTGCGACAATGTTATCCTTACCCTTCTTATACTTTACCACGTACGGGAAGGTCTCGATGAAAGCGATCCACTTAGCATGTCTCTTGTGCAAGTTCTTTTGCCCCTTGAGGTACTTGATCGACTCATGATCCGTGTGCACGACGAACTCCTTGGGCAGCAAATAATGTTGCCACGTCTCCAAAGCTCTCACCACAGCGTACAACTCCTTGTCGTAGGTCGGGTAGTTCAAAGTTGCTCCGTTAAGCTTTTCGCTGAAATATGCTATGGGCCGGCCTTCTTGGAGTAAAACAGCGCCTATACCTATTCCTGAAGCATCACACTCAAGCTCGAATGTTTTATTAAAGTCAGGTAGCATAAGTACGGGAGCATTCGTTAAATCATACTTCAATTGATCAAATGCATTCTGTTGGGATTCTCCCCATTCGAACGCCACATTCTTCTTAACTAACTCATTTAGCGGGGCAGCCTTTGTTGAGAAATTCTTAACAAAGCGCCGATAGAAACTAGCAAGGCCATGGAACGACCGAACCTCAGTCACGCTTTTAGGGGTCGGCCATTCAAGGATTGCTTGAACCTTGGACTGATCGACCCGCAAGCCACTGCTACCCACGACAAAACCAAGAAAGACAACCTCATGTGAACAAAAAGAGCACTTTTTGGCATTGACATAAAGTTTTTCTTCACGTAACGTATTAAGAACAATCCTAAGGTGCTCGGCATGATCATGTAAATTCTTACTATAGACTAAAATGTCATCAAACTACACAACCACAAATTTGCCAATAAAACATCTTAAGACATGATTCATCAGGCGCATAAAAGTACTCGGAGCATTAGTTAGGCCAAATGGCATCACTAACCACTCGTAAAGGCCAAATTTAGTCTTAAAGGCCGTTTTCCATTCATCGCCTTCTTTGACTCGAATCTGATGATACTCTGATCTTAAATCAATTTTTGAAAATAAAGATGCTCCATGTAATTCATCAAGCATATCATCTAAACGAGGAATAGGGTGACGATATTTAATGGTGATTTTATTTACCGCCCTGCAGTCGATGCACATGCGCCAAGTTCCATCCTTTTTGGGTACGAGAATGGCCGGTACGGCGCACGGACTCAAGGACTCCCGAATGTGACCCTTCGACAACAGCTCCTCAACTTGCTTCTGAAGCTCCTTTGTTTCCTCCGGATTCGCTCGATAAGCTGGTCGGTTCGGAATGGTTGAGCCGGGAATGAAGTCGATCTGGTGCTCGATCCCTCGGAGTGGAGGCAAGCCATCGGGAACCTCCTCAGGCATAATATCTGCAAACTCAGTCAAAATAGAAAGTATTTTCGAAGGTAACTCATGAGGAAGATCACTAAAAGATACTAGTGTCTCCTTGTGCAAAAGCAAGATGAACGACTTCAGAGAATTTACAGCCCTATCTACATCTCTCAAACTCGCATAGAAAGCGCCTTTTCTCTCACTCGCTTCCGGCTTTTTATTTTTCTCTCCCTCATTTTTCTTACTTATTTTTTCTCACTTTCGGTTCTTTTCTCACTCTCGTTAGGCTTTTCTCGCTCACTTCCCTCTTGCCTTTTTTCCCTCATTTTTATTGTTTCGGTATGAACCTGAATTGGAGAGAGTGGCACGAGAGTGTACGTCTTCTTGTTATGCTCCACCTGGTATTTATTGGATCGTCCATGGTGGGTGGTATTGTGATCGAACTCCCACGGTCTTCCGAGCAGAATATGCCCAGCGCTCATTGGTACAACGTCGCACAATACCTCGTCTTCATATTTCCCGATCGAGAATTTGACCCGAGCTTGACGATTCACCCGTATCTCTCCGTGATCATTCAACCAGTGTAGTCGGTACGGAGTCGGATGGACCTCCATGGGCAGCCCTAGTTTCTCAACAAGGTACGAACTAACACAATTAGTACAGCTACCCCCGTCAATGAGAAGTAAGCATACCTTCTCTTGGACCTTGCAACGTGTATGGAAGATGTTGTGCCTTTGGTTTTCCTCCTCGGTCATTTGAGCGCTCAACGTCCTCATGGCCACCAACACCTCTTCACCACTTGAAACATATTGTTCCCCCTCGTCCTCTAGCGCTTCATCTTTTTCGTCCTCGCTGGCACTTACATACGTCCCATCGTCTAAAATCGTCATGGTACGAGCATTCGGGCATTGCGACGCGATGTGCCCCTTACCCAAACATTTGAAACACGTGATCTTTGACGACGACGAGGAAGCGCCCTTGCTGCCCTCTCCCTTTTCAGCCTTCCGTGGATCATTCTTCTTGAACTCGAGCTTCGGTTTTGGCTCGTTCTTTCGGTTCCATGCACTCCCTTGACCCGGCGGCTGAAAATTTGATGCTTTGCCACCTCGACATTGGAGCTGCTTCTCCACCTTCTCGGCTTGGTGCATCAACTCGTTTAGGTCCATGTAATGGTGCAGCTCAACTTGGTCGGCAATCTCACGCCTTAATCCTCCCAAAAATCGAGCCATCGTAGCCTCTTCATCTTCGTTTATATTCGCGCGTGTCATGGCCATCTCCATTTCCTGATAGTAATCCGCAACGCTCTTTCCCCCTTGATGGATATTTTGAAGCTTGTTGTAGAGCTCACGATAGTAGTGGGGTGGTACGAACCTCTTCCTCATCACCCGCTTCATCTCCTCCCAAGTGGTGATTTGGCGCTCTCCGTAACGTCTGCGATCCTTAAAGACTTTGTCCCACCAAATCTGAGTGTACCCTTGGAATTCCAATGCCGCGAGTTCAACTTTTCGGCGTTCGGAATAGTCATGGACAGCGAAGACACGCTCCACTTTCGTTTCCCAATCTTGATAGGCTTCGGGATCATTTTGGCCACGAAACACCGGTAGCTTGATCTGAATATTCCTAAGATCGTCACGAGCGGGCCTTCGTCTCCTCTGATTCCTCTCAGATACCTCAGTCTCGTCGTCATCGCCTCGCTCGAAATCTGGCCCATGCGTACTAACATAATCGTCATCCCTCCGTTGGTTGTTTAGCCTCAATTCACGCAGTTGCGCTAAGATGGCGGCATAGTTGTTATTCATGCGCTCCACTTCCTCTCTAAATGCTTCTAACGGGTCTGGCGGCGGCGCACCCGACATGATTTCCTTTTTTTTTTTTTTTTTTTAGATTTTCCTCACTCCCCTACCCCGTCCAACCCGAAATATCACTCACCAAGTGTATACTCTCGGCTTATGTATGGGGTTTGGGTCGCTCAACACTCTTTTTTTTTTTTTTAAATATTATTTTCCTTTCACTCGAATCAAGCACCTTAGCACGACTCGACTAAGAACCCCAACGACAAGAAGAAGAGAAAAAAAAAAAGTACGATGTAAGGACGACGTGAGACTCGAAGATGGACAAAGGAAAAAAAATTAAAATAAAAACTCTTAATATAACGACTAAAAATAATAAGAATATTGCCGAACTAATTTTTTTTTTTTTTTTTTTCCTGGATATATTTTTTTTTTTTTTGTTTTTTTTTTTTTTTTTTTTTTTTTTTTTTTTTTTTTTTTTTTTTTTTTTTTTTTACTCGAACACTATCGATCAAGGAGACCGGCTCTGATACCAACTGATACGAACCCGGGTGGAGGTTCGTTAGTGAGTTGAGATTGTCCTTGAAAGATTTGACTCGAAGAGCGAGTTGACACAAACTCAAAAAAAAATAGGATAAAACTAGTAGACACGGAGAATAACTAGACTCGATACGAACCGGAAAATGGTAGGATGCAATTTGAAGGACCCGAATGGCACGAGTTGAACACGGCAAAAATAGGATGGACCTATCTCCTCCGAATCACAACGAACGGTTTTCGAAAAATCCTATCCCCTCACCCTAACCGGCCCTCAAACAACAATATTAGGACGGAGCCTAACACCTTTGAATTACGGGCTGAGTTGGGACGAAAGTTTTGACGCCACAACTAGCTAAATTGCATGAGAAAATACTAGTTGATAAGTCGAAGGAATTGCAAAGCAAAACCGGGCTAATTTGCGAGAAACTAGCGAAAGGAAAATAAACTCAATGGTTTAAAACAAAATTTCAAAAGTGTCTCACCAACCACATGCAAATCGAAAGTTATAAGATAATAGTCAACACCATAATTAATAAAGATTCTAAAAACTAGACTAATTGGATCAAAACCCATATAGTCAAAGTCTCTTGCTCCAATACCCATGTAGTCAAGATGATGCTTCATTTCTTATTGGCCCTTCCACCTTCCCATCGAGACTTTACTCCCATTATTTGGACTTAGATGGGCTTCTAATTGTTGTAGTTACCGGGTGCTAAAATAGCCTCAAGCCCACTTGATTTGATATCGCCCATTTCCAAGATGTTGTAGAGTTTGGTCGGATCTTCTTTACTTGAAGTGGACTCTCTTTGAGACGTTTGGTGAATTAATCCATTCAAGGCCTCGTCCATTTGTTTCTTTCTTAATCGCGTCATTGGCCCGGTGATGTTGTGAAGTGGGTCGTCGAGCGCTCTTATATTTTCTTGTCTAGCCGTGGTCGCACCATCGAGCGTACTTGCTTGTTTCGCATCAGTACCGTTCCTTTAGCGTTTCCAACAATCGATCGCAATCGCTCGTCTTGTAGGCGTATGAAATATTAAGGAATAACGCACACGCACCTTTCTCCTTCATACGGGTCTTTATATTTTGTTGAATATGCCACGCACAGAACCCGTGAAACGCATTTGGGAAAACTGCCGGGACGGCTGTCTTTATCCCGCCATGTCTGTCAGAAATTATGACGAGGTCATTTGAATCGACCACGATCCGTTTCAATCTCGTTAAGAACCATGACCAAGATTCGGTAGATTCGGTGCTCGCAATACCCCATGCGATAGGATATTGGTGGTAATCGCCGTCTTGCGCCGTAGCAACAAGCATCACCCCTTTATATTTTCCCTTTAAAAAGGTGGCGTCGATAGAAATTACCTTACGCATGAAAGCAAATCCCGCTATGCATGCACCGTATGCCAAAAACAGATATTTAAATCTGTTTTCCTCATCCATCTCCCAATCCGTGACACTTCCGGCGTTCATTTGCTTCACGGCCTCCAAGTACGCCGGGATCAACGCATAACAATCGTCCCCGTTACCGACCAACTCCTCCGTAGCGATATTCTTCCCCTTCCAAGCCTTGTAATAAGAAACATTCACCCCCCTACTTTGGCGCGGGAATGTCTTTAGGCCCGCTAAAATTGTCAAGAAGCATCCTAGACACAACCGATGAAGTTCCTTGACGATGACTTCGACGTCGATGAGACACGCCGCATGTGTGTGTGCCGCAATATGTCCGTATCGAGAAAAAAGGGGAATCTATATCTTTTGCAGCTCGAAAGCGCCACGAACATTGCTCCATCGCACATCTTACTACATACAAAGTCTTGTTCGACTTGACTAATTTGCACTCGAACGACGCAGCCAACGCGATTTTAGATATTTCCTCGATAACTTCCGCCTTATCACGAAGCTGCTGCCCAACGTGTAGGCTTGAACCGTCCGGAAATGCAAAAGTACCATCGGCAGCCTCTTCTACCAGGTTTCGATCTACATCGTCATCTTCTTCGTCATTGTGATCACGGGCTACAAATTCCTCTTCCGACTCGCCAGTGTTTTCAATTGGCTCATCTTCATTTTCATTCGAATGCCAACCCGAGTAATCCCTACCCCCAGACGGTCCAGCGATATCTTCAAGACCATCATCTTCATTTTGGTTAGAAGGGCTGCAACCGTACCCCTCAAACGGTTCGATTTGCGCATTTTCATCGCAATCGGCTATGCGCACGGTATTATTACTAGAAGAACCAGCAAATGCGTCCGACGGAGCCACAAACGCACCTTCCACCACCTCGACATGAATCACGGGTCTCGATTGAGGGCCACCAAAACCCAAGTACGCACGTAGAGCATAGTCGTTATCGATGTATATGGGCCTCGGATAACTATAGGGTACATTTGGCATATATCTTAGTGTTAGCCTCGCATTATCGTTGCGAAACGCTAACACGGATACAATTTGCTCCTTTACGTCTTGTAACGTGCATGCGTCCTCATCCACCAAAATTGAATGCCAGCTACAATTTGACGCAGGAGACCAAGTCGAGGTATTGTCCTCGCCGATTAACCACCGACCATCGAATTGAAATACAATGTTGGTAATTGTCATTTTGAGCACCTGCAATATTATGCAATGTTATTGTTTAGAAAACGATTCTCGTCATATATCGTGCTTATATATGATCTTCAGCGCATGGATCCCGAACATGGGATCACGGTACCCGCACACAACGCAGGGTACCCGCGCATAAACGCAGGGGACCCGTGCATAAACGCAGGGGACCCGCACACTAGCGCAGGGGACCCGCGCGCATGGTACCCGCACCAATATCTCACGGTACCCGCACCTATATCGCATGGTACCCGCACGCAGTGGTCCCATGCACAAAAACTAGACCTCAGAATATGTATTTTCAGGTCCGATTTCTCGTAATAACCACTGAAATATCGCTACTATGGCTAGTACACGTGATCTAATAAATAACCCATACATTTTAGGGGGTAATGGACAGGAAATTCACCATTTTCGACGTTAAAATTGCAGTTTTCATGTAACGAATGCTTACTGGTAAATATGCTGAAATGCTTGCTGTTTTCTTGGTTTGAGAAGTTATTTTCCGGCACTAAACGAAGAGAACAGCTCGCGTCGCTTTAGGTTTGTGAGAGAGGTGTGTGTGGTTACCCTTTGTTCTTTAAAATGGAGAAGATAATGCATTCATATCGATTGTAAGGTTATGGTTAAAGATGGAGATGGACCCATGTTCTGTTCAGTCAGTTATTGCGGCCATTTTTTTCGTTTTTCTTTTTTTTTTTATTTTAATGAGTTAAGTATCAGAATTAGTTAATATGGTTAACGTTTAAACAAAGTGAGGGCTATTGACCAAAAAAAATCGTCAACGAAGCCATTTTTTTAAAATTGACTCAATCAAAGGCCATTTTTTTAAAAGAACCAAATTATTAGGTAATCGAATTCTATTATGTTGAAAGCTGTTCTCTCTCTTCGACTTCCTCTAATAGGCGATTTTAGGGTTATTTCCTTTTTTGTTCATATAGCTGTGTGAGAGCAGATCTTTGTATAAGATTGTTAGATTTTTTTCACAAGTCCTGATTACAAGCCGCTTGACACATCTCGTCGGTGAATGCAAAGAGTTTCACCAAACTGCTCCCACCCAAGTGCTCCAAAGAACAACGCGAAGATAGCCGCCGTCTTTGGGCCGGGATTGGGCGGTCTACCGGTAGGGGTTCGTCACCCTGGCTGATGACTCAGCCTGGTTGCGGTCCCATTCGGGTTGTCGGCGGTCTGACATCAGGAATGATGTAGCTTCAAATCTCTTGCCAGCCTCAAATCGCATTTATCCCCTGTTTCGTACCATACTCAGTGGCGAGGCCTCCTCTACCTCTGTCCGGGTTTGATATTCTTCACACACAGACACACTACTCTATATTGCTGCATATTTTCTTTAATTTGGTATTCTTTGTTTCTGTGCTAATTTACCTTGAAACCCACTGAAGAACATTGTCGGCGGCGACTTGAAATTCGGGCTATCTGTGATTGTGCGGATGGTTTGAGATCATGACTACCCTTTTTGTGGTCGCCTTGTTTATATGGGGTGCTGCGTGTTGAATTTGGATGCTGCATTCGTTGTATGATTATAAAGGTTTTAGGGCTTTTGCTTGTGGTTTGCTTCTGTTACGTGTGCAACGTGGTCTAATGTATAATATTTTAAAATATGTGGATATTATTGAAAATTTGTAAAAATTAGTGTGGAGAGAATATTGGAGGAATATTCTTTTGAGTTTGAGAACGAGTTTAATGATTGGAGAAGAATTACCGTTTTTCGGTTGGAGATAGTCTAAGCGTAACCAATTCTTCTTTATCATTTTTTCCGATTTTGTTTCATTTTTTATATATAAATTAAAACTTGTACCGGAAGGAACTCGAACCGGATTTTCGACTGGTTCGTGGTTTTCCGGTCGAAACCGTCTGGTCCGGTCCGGTCCTATTGCAAAAAAACATGCATTACGCCTCATAGAGTCCATACTTGGCTGTCACAAACAAGCATAATGGTTTAACTCCACCGCATGAACCTGTTAGAGAAATGTGTGCCTAAACTCTGATGATCTTTCTGTAGTAGACATAAACATGTTGAGAAATGTGAGCGTAAACTCCAATGATCGAGGCATGAGAGAACCAGAAAAGTGCTCGGGTGATCACCATATGAATAAGTTAACTTCTAGTTCAGAAATATTCCAAGTCCTAAGTGTTATTTGAGGAGAATGTGAATCGTCCGATCTTGGCGTGAGATTAAATATGATGGCTGAGGTTCAAAGTAAAAGTATTGTAGCACTTTAGTTAGGAAATCATAGCTCGCCGTACAAGATAAGCAGCTTGCGGTGCAAGATATTAATGTATTGATGAAGTTTGAATTCCTACCGTTAGATCTGGCGGAAAAGAACGAATGGTTGAGGTGGATACTTATAAAAAAGCATATGAACGCTTTTGTAAGTTAAGGCGAGCGCACGGTATAAGCTATGATGCACCTGGTATAATCGCTGATGGGAGCCATTGAAGCAGTGAAGGCTGAGTTCATATATTATATATGTATCTATATATATATATATCATATTCTTGGTTTCGAGCTAGTTTGAGAGCTTTGTAACTTTCGATAAAGTGAAAATTAAGAGTTGTAAACTAGAAAATTAGTGAGGAGGTGATTGTTGGGATGTTTAACAATATATGATCCAATACATTAATGATCGGGCTCTATATTAATTGGACCGATGATTATTGGGCTTAAAGAAGCAGAATCCTATTGGGTTTATAAAAGCACTTGACCCTCACTTTATAATATTCCCTTTGGATAAAGAAAGAGAGCCGCTTTAGGTCTACGAGGGTGGATGAACGGTTCACGTACATGAAGAAACTGACGAATCGTGTCACTGCGGTTCCTATTAATATACCAAGTTAGTCTTGGCCAAATTTAACCGGAACCGGCGATTACGACCGGCCAACCGTCGGTTTCCAACCGCCAGTTCCGATCGGCCACCAACCGCAACCGTGTGCCGCGGTTGGCCGGTTCCGCACGATTTGGGATTTTCCCAAACTGCGAACCGCCGGTTCAACCAGCGGTTATTATATATATATATTTAATATATAATTATATCCGTTATAAAAAAATAAAAATAAAAAAATCTGACAGATCAGACCGGTCAGTAGCCGTTAGATTGTAATTAAAAAAAAGTTAAAAAGATAGTCGTTGGAAATAAAAAAAAAAAAAGAAAAGAAAATAACCGTCTCTAAGTAGAGAGAGTAAAGAATCTCCAAAAACGACGAAAGATATTCAAACCCGAAATAAGATAAGTACCACTCAATCTCATTGTATTAATTTTTTATTTTATATTTTTAAATAATTACTTAGTAATACAATCTTATTTTTAGCCAACGTCTCTAAGCAACCGCTTGCGTGACATCCAAGCCGACGACAAAGCCCGAAAAAGATAAGTCCTTAATACTAATTTCATTTTTTTTTTATTGTTTAATTTTTTATGTTCCAAAAAAAATATCTAACTTCCATTGTACATTTTTTGTCATAAACTGAGAATCGAGTGGCGTTGGCGAATGACGATTCAACGACAAACGAATATTTTTTTTCCTTACTTTGTATTTTCTAATTTGTAAATCCTAATTGTAATTGTAACTTCATTTTTGTATGAAATTTACGTTGATTAAAATTTTAAAATCGAAAAACCTTGTTATATACCGAAAACCCATAATTGTGTATCGAAAACTATCGAAATATACACTTAAAATTAAAAAAAAAAATAAACCCAGCGGTTGACTCAACCGGCGGTTGACTCAACCTGCAACCGGAGACGGCCAATCGGCAACCGTCTCCGGCCGGTTGTGGCCGGTTGGTCATTTCGACCAACCGGCAATCGCCGGTTCCCAACCGCCGGGTAACCGAAACCGGCAGTTGGACATGACTATACCAAGTAGAAACTCCTTTCGAGAGTCATCACAAACAGTGGGGTAAACAAATTGAAGGCAGAGAGTTAAAGTAAGCAAGTTATCGTTGATTAAGCGCTTGCAATTAATTGCAAGACCATTATTGATGAAGTCGAATCTTCCCTCGTCTTGTTGGGGACATGATATATTGCAGCAGCACCAATAATCTGCATCAGGCCACCAAGTTATAATGATGTCTCCCCATTACAAATGATTCAAAGTCAGGAACCAGATATTTCGCATCTAAGAATTTTTGGATGTGCAGTATATGTTCCAGTTGCTCCACCACAACGAACAAAGATGGGACCTCAAATGAGGTTGGGAATATATGTCGGATATGAATCTCCATCGATAATAAAGTATTTGGAACCTCAAACTGGAGATTTATTTACGGCCAGATTTGCCAACTGTCATTTTGATGAATTGAATTTTCCGACATTAGGGGGAGAAAAGAAACAATTGGAGAGAAATGTTAGTTGGAATGAATTATCGCTAAATCATTATGATCCTCGAACTAAAGAATGTAAACTAGAAGTTCAAAAGATAATTCATTTACAGAGTTTAGCCAATCAACTGCCAGCACGTTTTACTGACCTTAAAAGAGTGAGAAAGTTACATATACCATCTGTTAATGCTCCTGCAAAAATAAATGTTCCTGCAGAACATATTATCGAGCATAAGCCACAGCTAAAGCGTGGTAGGCCCTCGGGTTCCAAAGATAAAAATCCTCGAAAAACAAAAGGAGGAAATAATAATAAGAATGGTCCAACCAAGGATTTATCGACTAGAGAAGAGTCGATGGGCATAAACGATAATGAGAATGAAACTCAGGTACCTGAACGTTCAGAAAACAATGATAATGAAGAGATCTCGATAAACTATGCCCGAAATGGAATTAGATGGAACCGAGATGAAGTCAACGTTGATGATAAATTCTCATTTAACGTAGCACTACATGAAATGAATGAGATTAATGAGAATGAGGATCATGAACCAAAGTCTGTACAAGAATGCAGACAAAGAAATGATTGGCCAAAATCGAAAGATGCAATTCAGGCCGAATTGAAATCACTTGAGAAACGAAAAGTTTACGGACATGTAGTCCGTATAGCAGAAAATGTAAAGTCGGTTAGATATAAATGGGTTTTCATTAGAAAGAGGAATGAAAACGACGAAATTGTAAGATACAAAGCAAGACTTGTTGCGCAAGGTTTTTAGCAACGACCAGGTATTGATTATGATGAGACGTATTCTCCCTTGGTGGATGCAACTACTTTTCGTTATATAGTAAGTCTGACAGTACGAGACGGTCTCGATATGCGTCTTATCGATGTTGTCACTGCTTATTTATATGGAACACTTGACAGTAATATATATATATATATATGAAGCTTCCCAAGGGATATCAGTTGCCTAAAAATTCAGGACCCAGAAAGAGTACTCAGTTAAGTTGAATAAATCGCTTTAAGGATTAAAGCAATCTGGGCGAATGTGTATAATCGCCTAAGTGAATTTTTAGTGAAAGAAGGGTATCAAAATGATCAAACTTGTCCCTGCATATTTCTGAAAAGATGTAAAAATGAATTTGTCATTATAGCAATCTATGTTGATGATATCAATATAATTGGAACTCCTGAAGAGTTGACCAAAGCCGTTGATTGTTTGAAAATGGAGTATGAAATGAAATATCTCGGAAAAACAAAATTTTGTCTTGGACTGCAAATTGAATATTTGAAAAGTTGAATATTTGTACATCAAGAGACTTATACGGAAAATGTATTGAAAGATTTTACATGGATGAATCTCATCCACTGGATACTGCAATGATTGTTAGGTCTTTAGACGTGAATAAAGATCCCTTCAGACCACGCGAAAATGATGAAGAGCTACTTGGTCCTGAAGTATTATATCTTAGTGCAATTGGAGCACTAATGTATCTCACGAGTTATACGCGACCTGATATAGCGTTCGTTGTAAACTTATTGGCATGATATAGTTCTTCGCCGACTCGTAGACACTGGAATGGAGTTAAACGGATTCGATACCTTAAAGGAACATCTGATATGGGATTGTCTATTCTAATGAGTCGAAAGCAAATTTAGTTGGGTATGTAGATGCTGGCTATTTGTCCGACTCACATAATGCTCGATCGCAAATAATTTATTTATTTGCATATGGTGGAATCGCTATTTCATGGCGGTCGGTGAAACAAACTTTAACAGCTACTTTAACTAGCCATGCGGAAATTCTCGCTATTCATGAAGCTAGCCGATAATGTGTTTGGTTGCGATCGATAATTGAGCATATCCAACAGACTTGGGGGTTGCTTTCTGAGAAATTACTTCCAACGATCTTATATGAAGATAATGCGGCATGTATTGCCCAATTAAACGAATGATATATTAAAGGGGATAGAACAAAACATATTTCACCGAAATTTTTCTTCACCCATGATTTGGAGAAAAATTGTGATATTGATGTACAACAAGTGCGATCAAGTGACAATCTTGCAGATTTATTTACGAAAGCACTTCCCCCAATTATTTTCAGGAAATTGGTATATTCAATTGGAGTTCGAAGACTCCGAGATTTATAATGATGTTATCATCAGGGGGAGAAAATACGCGTTGCACTCTTTTTCCCTTCACTGTGGTTTTCCCAGTAAGGTTTTTAATGAGGCAACAAATGAAAGCGTATCAAAAGGAATTATGTACTCTTTTTCCTTCACTAGGTTTTTATCCCACTTGGTTTTTCCTAGTAAGGTTTTAACGAGGCAAATTCTTTTAAAAACATCCAAAGGGGAGTATTATGAAATAATAATATGTGGATGTTTTAAATGTTGTAAAAGTTAGTTGATTGTTGATGAGATAAGATAAGATGTATTTAATGTTGTAAATGTTAGGTGGAATAGTAGAAATTTTTATACTATAAATAGACCGATGTATTTGTATTGAATCATATTGAAAACATCAATAATATTATCTCTCTACAATTCCAGTGTTTTATATTTCTGTCCACTTATAATAGTTTTATAACAAAATTGTTGTTTTCTTTCAAAAAACAAAACGCTGCTTGTTGCAAGTAAAAGAAACAATATATAAGATGATATCGCTTGTTGTAATCAAAGAACTGAAGTAAAAAAAGCCAAAAAAATGTTGCAGATAGAATTCAAACCTGCTACATGTTAAATAAAACAACGTACACTTACCACTACACCAAGTGCAACATTATGAACTATTTCAACATAACTGAATATATTTTTCAAACAAAACCTATATTACATGTATAGTACTAAAAGTTCCGGGGCCCCGGATCCTATACTAGATCCGCCCCTGGTGGCCTTCCTTTAGGTAGCCTACGTTAGGTTTCCCAAGGTCGCCCATTCCCATGTCGCATCTTCTACCTCAATATATGACGGTGGCCTACGCTAGGGCTATCTACCCTAGGTCACCTCTCCCAGATCGCCCCGTCCGTCAATGGTGCATTAGTAATTTGCTCCTAAAGGTGCCAATAGTCGGCACATATACATCGCTCTCTGGCAATCATCACATGACATACCAATACTCGACAACTAAATATATGTGGATGAATGATATGCTCATGAATTCACGTAACTCATATGCAAATATCAATTAACACGAGATACAACATCAAAGAAAAAGTATTGAATCATCAAAGCAAGTATATATAACATCGAATAATATGTCCATGCGATGTAGTTCGATTTTCACTTACCTTTAATGTCGAACCTTCGAGAACCAAATTTGTTACTTTGGAAATATTTACGAACTTGTCACGAAATTTCCCTAAATATATTGAATTATCAAGACAACCATATTCATAATCGTTATTTCTTCATAAGTACCTATTTAATATCATCATTAATTACTTATAAGTGTACCTCAAGTTGTGTATGCTCTGGGTTTGGGAGGAGAACTACGACAAGCTTGTGTTCTCAATTCGTGGAATAGAAAATAAAGTTGTGCTGTCCGTGGATTTAGGCTCGAAGTCGGTGCCGAATCACTTAAAATCCTGTTTATTTTTTTTCTGTGTTCTTAATCTGGTTTACCGATTCATATTTTTTACTAAGATCTTAATTCTTGGTCTGTTAATCACACACACGCAAGAATACTCAATCACGAATCTTGTGGAGGCCGGATTTCCCAACAGAACCTTTCATAAATGATCATGTAACATATTGCCTATCACACCGTTGTTTATACTGATAATCGTTAAAAAAAGAGTGGAAAATCTCAGAGCCAACATAAGAAATAGTCATCTCCTGCATATACAGTTAGCTTTGTGCCGTCAGCAAGATGATACGAGCAATTTTATTCAGTCGTAGCTCATGAAATAGAGCCACTGCCGTTCCCTGAACCTGTTGGTGCAGCAGGTACATGAGCCTGCTGTTGAGCCGTCAGCGAATCGAGGTTCAACACGTTCATCGGCTACAAAACAATTTAGAAGCCTAAAATTAGTAGCCGGTGATGATTACAAAGCCCGGCCTCGATTATTAAGTACTACGGGCAAAAAAACCTGTTGACTGTTCTGAAATCCCTGGAAGCCTATGCAGTCATGGAAACTCGAACTTTTTATCTGATTGTGATAACCAAACATCTGAGCTTGGCTTTGGATCATTTGAGCCCGATTAACCGTGGTAAAGGCATGGTCGACTAAGGGTAACCTTGAAAGACTCATAAGGGTTTGTATTGCTGGTGAAAGCGTTTGTGGCCCAACGAATCCTGTTCCCGGTAGCATCATCACTGGTGGTGCCATTCCACTTTCCATCCACAGCAACTGAGAAAGAACGTAATAAATATATGAGAATCTTACGTTCCTTTATCCACTTTTTTTTTTTTCTGGTACGGATGCGAGAAAACCTGAAGCTGTAACTGCAGGGATTTCATGTATTCGATCGCCTCGTCCAACATAGATGCTTTATCCGACTGCAACAAAGAAGGGCGATGATTATGGATCCGCAATTTGTTTGTCAGTAGCTAACTGCGAGTGTAAGATTCTTGTTACCTTGGTGGAGTGAGGGATAAGCTCCTGCAATGCCTTCATCTTCTCATTAATCCTGTCTCTGCGTCTCTGTCCAAAGATTTTATTTATCTCAAGCTTGAAAAACGTATGCATGTTTTTTTTTACACTGTTTGGTTTAAAAATTTAGTATGGTAAAGAAAATTGGAGAAAAAATGATTTTCATAAGTTTTTCATTGTTTTCCTTAGTTTTAAGTGTAAACTTAAACTAGATTTTCTTTTCTTTTCTTTTCTTTTCTATCTTTTTCTTCAATCAACCAAATATAAAAACTAGTTTTCCTTTCCCATTTCATTTTCCTTTCCCTACTAATTTTCACAAACCAAACACCCCCTAAAGAAAACTAGTTAGAAACCTACCCTCTCAGAAAGATTGTGCACTTCAGCCACGCGGCTCTTACGATGCATCCCGCTTTTCTGGGACGATTTGCTTCCTCCAGCTGACTCGAGCTCGGTAGCCTACACGGTAATTTGCATCAAGACTTCAATAATAATCATTCTTCTCGCAAGATAAAAAGAAAAAAAAAATCTACGATTTTAAGGAGCATACTTCGCTGCGTCGCTCTGATTCCTCCACGTCCTTCATCTTCCGTTTGAGCCCGTTGGTAATATCAGGCCGATCGTTACTCTTACAGAAACTACTCCCGTTGGAAGACGATGTCTTTGGTTGCTCGAGCAGTTTTTCACTTTCTGTCCGCTCGTGGCCATGTCTCGTTCTCCTACCGCAAGTTTCAACGAACGTTCCGCTGCTCGTATCACCCCCGTTGGTAAGATCGCTCGCGCAGCGGCTCGATCCAACGGTCATGATCATCTGATGTCGCCCTTCTTGATGGCTATTTCTTTGGAGGGGTATCTTCTGAATATTTGCACTACTGCTTGGAGGTGGCTGAGCCCTGGGAACAGAGTGGTTGAGGCCTGGGTTCGTCTCGGGAACCCCGGCTCGGTCGGGGGACTGAATCTGCTGCAAGAAGCCGCTGCAGAGCTCCTTTTCAAAGCACACATCGATGGGGAAATCAGCCCACGAGACGGTTTCGTCGATCGGGTTCTCACGAACTTGCTCGTGAGGAAGCTGTTGATTATTAGCGTCATAACTCGGTTTTTTGCTGTTTTGGCTCTGCATCACCAGCTCCCCGTTTTGCCATAAGAGTTCCACTAAGTCGTTCTCTGACCTGTATTAAAAAGGATTAGCCTCACAACAGAGCAGAAAATCTGCTATATATATATATATATATATGCTTACTAGACATAACATTCAAGATCTTACATATAGTTCAACGCATGAGGTGGATAATAATCTTACGTGAAGGGTTTTTTGTGGGCAGGCACGGGGAACTCGAGCCCAAATTGGTTGTCCCAATCAGGAAAGCAAGTGTCCATAACTAGTGATGTCTATTATCTGAATATAGATACATATTATGAATTATGATTAGACGGCACAAGAAACTTGATAGAAAATTTATTACTTCTTAGTTTTTACTAAAAAAGGAAAAGGAGAAATACCTAGCCGTTCCACCAGCAGAAGTTGCAGAAGACCACTGTAAGAAGTACGGCCAACAAACTAGAAAAGTTTTGTTTGTGAGACAAAAGATTGAAAGAAATAAACAAAGAATGATCACAAGTTTATTATGATTCTTGGAGCACGAAGAAGATTTCCTCTGCTTCCCTCTCGCTCGAATACCATAAAAAGAATGAACACAAGGAGGGCTCAATCATTGCTCGCTCTTTGATTATGACAAGAGATGCACAGACAAATAGGTCTTAAATGAGGGGCTGTTTCCCAATGCCTCTGCTAGCAGTTATATAACACAAGCGAAAAGTGACATCAGCACTAGCTGCCACGTGGCGGCTATCTGGTGGTTAGCTTGATATCGGTGGGCCCTACTTTCTGCGGATTCTCATGCTGTACTCAATCTTTATCTTGTTCGCTGAGGACATGATCTGAAAATGCCAGCCCAACTTGCCACGAGGGATGCATCTCCTTTTCGGGACTCAGAATCAGTGCAAAGCAAATACTTTTTTTTTGGAGTTAATTAGGTCCTATTAGCAAATTCTCATTAGAGTTCTTGCTTCAAAAAGTTTTAAAATAGATTTTAAGTTTATCTTAGACTTAAAGGAACTATTTGCATGGAAAAAACTTATTTGCCCTCCTCGTTGCATAGATTACACGTTCTTGTCATCATATCACCCAAAATATCGAACCAAAAATCACGTTCAATCAAAACAAAATATTACGTTTAAAGTCGGGTCAATCCCGTCGTTAATGACCGAATAAGGTTAAATCGACGATAATTTCTCACGTGTGTCAATAATCAACGAAAAATTCTGAAGTTTAATGAAATAATGTGTTAAAATGCAATTCGAAAATCTCATTGAAAAACGGAAAAATTTGGGTTTTAATGTCCAAATAACGAAGAAGTACCGATATGCTCAATCGATACCTTAATAATCAACGAGAATTATTGATATTAATCGTGAGTTTTAAAATCTGGGTTATAATGAGTCTTAATAATCAACGAGAATTATTGATATTAATCGTGGAAGAACGAAGAATTTTAACGCGACCTAATATTTGAAGCGTTTGCTAATAAAACGCGGATAACACTTCGTGCATTATGGATAACACTCCGTGCATTCTGGATAACACTTTATGCATTATAGATCAAAAACCACCGACGACACCCAAAAATCAATAAAGTCGCTAGGATGTCCAAGTTAGTAACCGAATAAGGTTAACTCGACATCAATTTCTCATGGATTTTCATAATCAACGAAAATTTTAAAATTTTATAAAGGATATACTTCAAACTCAATTCGTTGGTGAAATCTCTATTTTAATGGCTGAATAATGTGAAATCGACTCAATTTATTCAAGGGTTTGTAATCGACGAGTATTATTGATGTTAATCATTGAATAACAAAGAAGTCAGATGCGACCATTGCTAATTAACATGCTACCTGCATAACAATTCCTACAACAATTATAACACAAGTGTTGTAATACATAACTAATATTGCCACAAACATAACACATCATTCGGAAAAAAAAATAACGTTTCATTTATTATCAATAATACATTTGGAACACAAGCTATGGATCGCGAAAAATGTTACGAAAACCGCCAACGACACTCAAAAAGAGCCGAAATCTCGACGTTATTTGGCAAATAAGGTTAAATCGACATCAGTTTCCCATGGGTCTTAACAATAAAGAAAAATTGTTGATGTTTGTACGGAAATAATACTTCAAACCAATTTGAAAATCACGGGGTGAAATCTCAACATTAATGGTCATAATGAACGAAAATTATTGATGTTAATGTGGAAATTAGTTTTTCCCAAAATTGAAATGTTTTCGAGCTTAATAACACTTTCTGCACTGATTATAACACATATACATACAAAAGAAACACTGCATAAGAACATTCTAGAAGCTTATGGATTGTAAGGGAATATTACCATGTTCCTTCGTACTGCGCTACCATATTACCTGCAAATTATACCACGTGTCCTGGAAAAAAAACAATAAGAATTCGTAATATAACGCATTAGTATAAATTAGTACTACATAAAAGCATCCGAGTACCACCTTACTAATTCGATTAATTTTTTCATAAATGCACTTTTTGGGATGTATGATACTAACATTCATGGAAATATATGTTTTGAAGAAGTTAAACCATAAAATTTCTTTAAATACAAGTTATTCGAATGATTATGTTAGTAGTCTAATGTTCAGTCATTAGTCATGTAACTCGTATGTCTGCAATGCAAAACATAGACTACTATATCTTTCATTAAATTCATATATTATGCTAGTAGTCTTATGTTGAATTTTTAACACGATCGTGATGAAATTCATATATTATGTTTCATTGAAAGAGATGGTAGCCTATGTTTTCCCCCAGTGTTACCAAAAATCAGCCATGGCGGTATGGCGTGGCGGATTTTCGTAATTCCGCTATGGCAGGTCTGCTTTTTGGCGGGTATCAAATGGCGCCGCCATTGCTACCGCCATCTCCATGGCGGCGGTAGCGGCCATGACAGGATTTTGCGGGGATGTCGGTTGTTTTGTGGGGCTGAGAAGGGTTGTTTTTCCATGTTTTAGGGTTGGCCCAGTGAATAAAATATTAAAATAGAAATGCCTTGTCCAATTTTGAGTTCATTTAGGTAAATAAACAAAGATGTTAGATATCGAAGGATTAGAGAAAAAAAACCCTAACCAACCAGCTAACTCCAAATTCCAACCGCGCTCTTACTTGAGACCTTCCGGAGACCCTTCCCGCCAATACCCTCCGTCCGGCGCCAACCCTCCACCGGCAAACCTATCTTTGCTGCTTGAGTTTGACTGTAAGTCTCCACACCAACGGGTATTTTTTTTAGTTTTTTGTTTTCATTAAGCTTCGAATTTAAGCCCTTATCAATGATGTGAGATCTTGTTTGAGTCCTATTTGCTGCGAAAATAGTGTTCATTTTCTTGGACATTGCTTGAGTTCTTTGCAAAAATCACATCTATAATATCTTTTATTGCATTAGGAAATGGCAGACGGGCATGTCTTCGCACGGTAGTTCTACTAAAGAAATCAGTAAAAATGACATCGGATGGAGATTATGCCACGCACCAAACGATAGAGATACAAACACCGTTGTTTCTAACTGCTGTAAAAAACTATGAAGGACGGAATTACTAGAGCCAAGAAACATTTGATGGGCCAATAGGGTGATGTCGTGACATGCTTAAAGTGTCCGCCTGAAGTTCGAGAAGAACTTTGGGCATATGCAAAGGGGAAGGAGACAAGCAATGCCGTAGATACTGATAATGTGCTACAATGTGAGCGTAATGGAGATGATATTTCCTTTCCAATTCCATCTCGTAGTGCTTCCGGGAGAAAGAAATCCGAGACGAAAGGTCCAATGTAACTATTTCGTCATTCGCAAGAGGAAGAAGGATAAGCTAAAGCAATCAAGCATAAGAGATGATTGTGACAAAGATGCAACTATTAGAGTACATCAATATATTGCTCGCTTTTGGTATCAAGTCGGCTTATCCTTCAATCTCATCAAATTGCCGAGTTTTCTAGTAAAATCCGTTGATGCTTCAAACTACGTGAAGACGGGCCAAAAATTATTTGAGTTGCTTGATTCCTTTGTGGATGAGATTGGAGAGGACAATATGTCCAAGTTATCACGGACAATGGGAGCAATTATGTGGACGGGGAAGAAAAACGACATCTCTTTTGGACCCCGGGTACTGCCATGCATTGATTTAATGCTTGATGACATCGACAAAGTTTCTTTGATAAAGAGAACCATTAAAGGAGGGATCAATCTTGTTGGATTTATGTACGCTCACTCGAGTACCTTGAGTTTGTTGAGACATTTCACAAACAAAAGAGAATTGGTGAGGCATGGTGTTACGCGTTTTGTCTTTTCATTTCTCTCTTTAGAGAGAACTCATCGAGAGAAGGCAAATCTAGGATGTTTACTTCTGAGGAGTGAAGCAACAACAAATTGTCGAAGGATACTAAGGTAAAGGAGGTGACAAAAGTGGTGCTTATGCCTTATTTTGGAACAATGTTGTTTACACCCATTCTCTTTAGAGAGAACTCATCGAAAGTCATGACTCAACAACAAATTGTCGAAGGATCTTGACAAAAGTTCTTATGCGTTTGGAACAATGTTGTTTACTTAAAGTCATGACTCCTCTTGTTCGCGTGCTTCGACTATAGTGAAAAAAAGCCGGCAATGGGCTATATCTATGAAGCAATGAATAGGGCAAAGGAAACGATCATGAAGTCTTTCAACAATGACGAAAGAAAATTTAAAGATCTATTTGACATCATTGTTACGAGATGGGATTGCCAGCTTCATCGACATTTGCATGCGGCCGCACACTTTTTGAATCCGCAGTTTTTCTACGACAATCCCGAAATGGAGTTCAACCCTTAGATTACTCAAGGGTTTATGACATGCGTTATGAAGTTGGTGGTGGACCGAGGGCCCAATTGAAGACTATGTCCGAGACCATACTTAATAAGATCGGTGGTGGATTCTTCGGTGATCATTTTGCGAAAGAACACCGAACAATCATTGCTCCAAGTGAGAAAAAAATCATTTATTTTAATATATGATTCACAATTTTGGATAAAATAAATTATAATGGTCATCAAACTCCGAATTTGCAAAAACTACCCATGAGAATCATAAGTTTGACATGCAGTGCATCGGGTTGTGAACGCCATTGAAGCGTCTTTGAGGCGGTAATGTATATACTTGTATCTTTCGGTAGAGTTTAGAAGAAATATTAGTTTTTCTTCAAAATTATTTTGTAATTACTTTATGACAGATTCATTCAAAGAAGAGAAATAGGCTCGAACATAAGAGGATGCACGATTTGGTGTTTGTCAAGTACAATCAACAACTGAAAAAGATATTTGATATTAGCGAAGTAATCGACCCAATTTCACTCGATGACATTGATGATTGTAATGAGTGGCTAGTTGGAGAAATGGATAATGATGGTGATGATGCTGGGCAAGAGTTGGTGCTTAATGATGATCCCACGTTGAATTGGGAAACCGTGTATGAGGCTTCGGGGCTGGAAAGCCAACAAAATTTACTAGGCGAACCGCCGCAAAAAGAAAGGAGCGGAGTGATGGTTCGAGTACCTCGGTGAAACGAGCCTCGAAAGCGAAAGGGAAAGTGTGAATGCTTGTAGATGAAGATGAAGTGGAGTCTGAAGATCGAGATGAAGAATCCGAAGAAGAGGAAGAGTTTGTTGGTTAGAATGACTCTGAAGGAGAAGAGGAAGATGGACATGCTCTCTTAGATGGTGATAACTTGGAAAATGATTATGTTGCAATCGATGAGGAGGATGAGGATTAGACAATTAGTTTGAGTTTTTAGCTTTTCATGTGTGTGCTAGTCTTGAACTTTTTTATATTTGGTATTGAATGGTATTGATATTATCTATTGAAAATGATTATTGATACTGGCAAAATATATATATTATATATAGATATATATAAAATATACATATATTTTTGGGTCGGTCGTGATTTCCGCCATTTTCCGCCACGCCATCCGCAGTAAGTATATGGCGAAATTTTGGCTTTCCGCCATGACCCGCCATTCGCCATCGATAACACTGGGTTTTCCAAAAAAGAACTATATGTTTACATGGCTAATTGAGGTTGATTTAACCTTATTCGATCACTAACGTCGGAGATTCGAGCGACTTCATTAGTTTTTGGGTATCGTCGCTGGTTTTGGATGTATTCCTCTTGCCCTCTTTACTTTTTATCCAAGAAGTGTTATCAAGAATGTAGGAATATAATCCTCCACTTGACTATTGTTGGTACTAGAGGAAACTGAACAGGATTAAAGTGATGATGCTTAGAGGTGGGTCGGTCAAGGTAAATGGCTGGATGCAAATAATGGGTTTACACCACTACTGCGGGCAATAAATGATCATGCTGGGAATTCTGCTCTGTTTCATGGAACATGATGAATATACCAAAGAATAGTTTCATTGTATGGCTTATTTTTTGGAAAAAGCTGCTAACTTTTGACAGGTTAAAATCCTGGAATATTCCTATTGCTAATGGGAATTGCATGCTTTGCTCGTGTGATGAAGAGTCAATTCAACACCTATTTTTTGAGTGTGATTTCAGCCAGAGATTCATGCTGCTACTATCAGGATGGCTGCAGACAATCCCAGGACCCTCTCACTTCGAAGCTTGGAGGAGGTTTTGGATTCAAAACATTGCGAGGCGAAAGGGGACCAGATTCAAGTTTGAGGCGTTGTGCTATGTGGCTGCTATCTACCACCTATGGAAGGAGAGAAATCGGAGGACTCATGCAGAAATGAAGGCACAAGATAACCTCCCGATGTGACACTGCTGTTTATAGAGACTTACGCGGGAAAATTCCGATCTATTCCAAATTGGCTCGGTCACCTGCGGATAAGCTTTTTATGGAGCATATATATCATCATGCTCTAAAATAATAAACTACCAGTGTTTTTATTTTCCGATTTCTAGTAGGTTCCGTTTATGATCTTTTGAGTTTGATTTGAGTTGCAAAGTATATGTACAAAACTTGATGGTGGTAATGATAATTTCTTTACCAATAAAAAAGAAGAATGTAGAAATTGTGACCCATATGTGATTCGAGTTACCAAATACACAACATCTAGTACCACTTAAACCCTGTTCGATACCTCCTCGTAAAAAAAATATAGTTTCACATTACTGATGAAGGATACCTCCTCTTGTTTAGCTATGTCAAATGCGTCGCATTTCATACACTTAATGCAACAATGGATTCATGCTACATTTTCCGGTGAATTTTAATTTCAATTCCATTAACTTTAAATGGCGAATGATGAAGCCAACAAGGTGACACGGCGTAATGTATAGTGTATGGCTCACTCGATATATATATATATATATATATATATATATATATTGGCTGCAATTTTGGCCGAAAATATGTTTCGATTCACAATTATTTTTCTTATTTGTGTCAAGATCGAAAAAATCACATCGCTAATCTTACGAAGCTTACATTCGACATCATATTAAACATCCGAGGACACATCGAACTTGATTTTGTGCAGGGAGTGTTCGTGAGAATGAAAATAAAATATACGGAAGATTTCGTTAATACGAGTTAACTTTTATTTTGTTTATACCACTTAGCAACCCTAAAGGAACACATTACCGACGTTCTGTAACACTTTGTATATCTTCGAAAATATAAGATAATAACATAAAATAAGCGCTGATACCATTTCTTTTATTTATTATTTTTGTAAGCATATTTTGGCGGTTCAAAGTTTGGATCATTTGCTTTTATTTTATTGAAAATAGTTCATAAAACTATATTTTTTATGACAAGGGTTTGAAGTTGAACCGTATTTTCAAACTTAAAATGGGACCTGAATCTAATTGCCTTGCCCCTTTTCTTTTCCTTGATCCTCTGAATTCAAGGCTGAAGCTGAATGTATAATAAATCTACGGAAAAAATCATAACAGCCGCCATTTCTGACTCTGCGGACTTAGAATCTGAGTCTGCTTTATCTCCCCACGCTGTCCGAATCTGTCCTATTTCCTTCTCCAGTCGTTTTCTTCGTTCCCTTTCCTTTTTTTGTTATTTGATTCTGATAAATTGCGCTTAGGCTCAACTAAAGATTCACTCATCTTCATCCCTTTCATGTATTGATTTGAATATGTAGCTTATACAATATCAACCATCACAGCAGAACTATTTACAGCTTTTCGACGGGAAAGCCAATGACGGGTTTTATCTCCAAAGCCATAGAACGAAGCTCCTCGACTTGTTCGTCGCTCAGCCTCCACCCCAAAGCCCCTGCGAATTCTTTCGCCTGCTCTCCGTTTCTTGCACCTGGGATCGGGACAACGTTGCCTTGTGCAACGAGCCAATTGAGAACAACCTGAGTAGGAGTTCTATCGTAGCTCTCCCCTATTTCCTTTATTCGATTTATCAGAGGTTGCAGCTGAAAGATAATTTTTTTTAAGATCATAAGGAAAATGATAACACATATATGTATTGAGACTTCGAAAAAGAGCATCTTAGTGACCTTCGTCATGAATTCACGCGTGTAGATCTGTCCCCGAGGACCAGAGGGAGTGTTGGTCGGAGTGTATTTCCCCGTGAGAGCACCTAATAAGCATATGCAGCAATGATTTTCAGTGAAAACTTGAAGGCAGTGTTTGGAACGAAGAAACTAGTGTGGAAAAGAAAATCGGAGAGAAAATGGCTTTCATAAATTTTTCTTTCATTTTCCTCCCCATTTGGTGAAGAAATAAGTTTTCATTAGTTTTAAGTATAAACGTAACTAGATTTTTTTTCTTCTTTTCTTTGCCCATTTCTTCAACCACCCAAACATAAAAACTAGTTTTCCTTTTCCATTCCATTTTCCTTTCCCTACTAATTTCGACAAACCAAACACAACCGAAAAGAAAAATATTGAAAAGAAAAAGAATGAGGGTAAACCCTGAGCTAGAGGTGAATACGCAATTAAGGTGATGCCAAGCTCATCGCAAGCTGCTTTGACCCCGTTTTCCTCTGGGAATCTGTAGATGAGGCTGTAGTTTACTTGGTTTGAAGCTAAGGGTATACCTCTCCTTTTGAGTCTCCTATATGCATCACGAAGACGCTTCTCTGGAGCAAAAAAGGGCTTCCAATTAATAAATAACTTCAAGAGCAAGCAAATAAGTTTATGCGGAGTTTTTAAAAGCAAAGTATTACCGCTATAGTTTGAGACACCAACAGCTTTCACCAGGCCCTGCTCAACAGCATCAGCTAAACCGTCAATGTATCCTGAGAATAATTCCCATTTTTCATTAGTAATTAAAGAATGTGCAATTTCAAACACAGTGACCTAAATCCAATGAAAAGCATTTACCAACAACCTTCGTTTCCCCATATGCCTGGCCTGAAAAAAAGATCATGGAGAGAGTTTGATCAACACACAGTGCACTGCTATATGTTGGATCAAGAAGCAAATCTCGTATAATTAGGAAGACTGATAAGGGACATCACACACCAGTGGAGCTGATACAATTCAACACAAGACAATCCGAGGCGACTTAAAGAGTCCTTCAAGGCAGCCACAACGCTCTTGCGTCCAAGTCTCCATGGCAAAGCTGCAAATTTGGTGGCCACGGCGACTTCTAAATCTGGATTCTTTTCTTTGCCTTCTTTGATGAATCTTTCCCACCAGCAATACGGAAATCAAATTGACAGCCACAGTGAGGAAAATTAGTTCGAAGAGCAATTTTGAGTCACAAGACAACACTGGTGGTCAGTGTTCAGTACCTCCCCAGCAAGGTTTCGGAGCTGATAGCACCAAATGACATCTGCAATAATTAGCAACAAGAGACTTTCAGAGATCCCACATCTGTCTATTCGAAGGGGCATTAAATCAAACAGTTGATACGCAAACTATTTCCCCACCCTTGAACCATACACCTCTGCAGTATCAAAGAATGTAATACCACAATCGATGCTGGTGTCGAATGCAGCTTTAGCTGCCTTAAGTTTCCTGTCTGTAAAATTCACGAACAACCGAGTAATATAAGTTTATTAATCAACATAAAAGAAACCCAGTGAGTACGTTTCAGAGGGAAACTAATTACCATCCCACTCGAAGTTGTTCCAGTAGCTAGTATCGCCCCACGACCAAGCTCCAACACCAAGCTTAGTCACCTTCACTTGTGAACCTCCAAGCTTCACCTTTTCTTCGTCAAGTTTAGTCTTCGCAGCGTCGGAAGCCACTGCTCTAACAGTAGCAACCTTCCTGTGGCTGAACGCAGACAAGCATGTACTGCTCAAATGCAGAGCCATGTTTTTTTCTTCTTTTGCCTGATCGCACAGAATGATTTCGCTACGAATTTTTTCGAAGCGGTGTGATACTGGTAAGTTCTAGGTGAAAAAAGAAGAAGAAAAAACAGATATGGTGCCTAGAGTAACACGTTATCGTTTCGCTTATGAACACGAATGGTCTGACAGTAACTTTCGCAACTTTGAGACACCACATCGCCATTCTTTTTTCCGCCACTCACCGTCTGTGTTTATTTGCTTAAGCTACAACCACAATTTTTTCCCTTTCTTTGGGGCATGACAAGTCCCTATATGTTTTGGAGATACTTTTGTACTTTAGTCTTCAATGTCATCACTTTTGGACGTTTTTATCCATTGGTTGAGGTCGAATCAACAAATATCACGGGTCCGGTCATGCCAATCCTAATTTGTATGCCAAAGGGGACTTGATCCGACCCATAAATTTTGGCTGATCCGGTTCGTATTTCCGTCTAAGTTAATGATTAAATTAATCGATAGATAAGAAATGTCCAAAATTAATAACATTGGGGACTAAAGTATCACTACCGAACATGAGTGACAAAAACGCCCATGACGCAAATATCTGAACCAAAAATGTCATTTGCCCTTTATTTAACTTATATATTATTGGAGAATTTAAGAAAACATCATGGAGGTTTTGAGAAAACATACTCCAAATGCGGTTATTTTAAAAATGAAGCATTTAATGATGGCGAACATAAACTATTATGAGATAAAAAAAAGGACAAGGTCACATTAGTCAATTCACGTTTAAGGATGATCAATCAATTCTTGGGTGTTGCTGATTTAGGGTTTGCTTTACTAAAATGTTTCGGTGGAGGAGCAAAGGAGTTTCCGATGTTCGCGAATTTTTTAGCTATGTTGACTAAACCTTTTTCACTAGTACATAAAATTATATTTCAATTTAAAATATCAGGAATTTCTGCTGAATAATGGCATAGTACGAAAAGGTCCCCAACACAAAATAGAGATACTAGTATATTTTATTCTCAGTTCCTGGGAATGAATATGCTGAAGACATTTACGTAACATAGTATGATTGTTGGTGTAATGGTTGTGTTAAGATCATGGATCGGTGTTAGGGGCTGAATACACACCACTCACTTTTTCGCTTTTTCTTTCTCAAGGTGGTTTCAAGTCCGATTAAAACATGAAATCGGTTTCCAATCTTCACTCACATGCAAAATATTTTGATCTATGACTGTGAACTATGACCCGGTATGTTTATGTAAGTGAGTTTAACCTACTTGAGTATATGACATTGGTTGGGACTTTTTGTCGAACACTTTGAACGCTTCAGCTGTGTGCGTTTGAGGGTAGGTGTTTATGTGTCGGTTTATAAGGTGAGGAACACGAGAATTTGTGTATCGAATTTCAGAGTCTAAACTCTTAGCACACACTTCAGTTACCCCGCAAGGTCAACCGACTTCGATAACTTTTTAAAGTCCATCGGTACTAACGATTGTAGGCTGCAACTTCACAACCGACACACATCTTTTACGCCTTAGTCCAAAGACTATAAACACATAGATTTACGTCTTTATGCTAAGATCTCACGCAATTAATCTATGTCGTCCATCTCTTTATTGTGTGAGTGATGTGTGTGAGTTTGAACTTTGTTCCTCATTCTATCTTTTGTATCCCACACACTCAAGAAGAACTCTCATTTTGTGTTGTTTGCTCTTATTCTTCTCTTTTGGATCTCTCTTACAATGTCTTCATATTGTCTCTAGGATCCATCATGTTCTTTGTCGTTCTCTTGTGTATTTATAGCTTCTAACTAACTGTTAGATACATTAAAAGAGTCGTTGGAAGCTTTTGTCTTGACTGAGTCAATGTTGTCTGCTTCATTTGCTCGTATCTTGCTGCAATAAGATGCTCATACATCAGTCAAGTTTTCAGTTGACCAGTAACCAGTTGACCAGTATGATCCGACCAGTCAGATATCGAACTAGTCCAATATCAGTCAGTCAAACGGAACCTATTTTTGCAAAGCTTTTTGGAAAACGCACTATAATTGAAAACAACCTATTATTTATAATAGTGAAGAATTGTTCTTATGAATGCCGTTAAAGCCATGTGTACCTTGCCGAGGACGTTCGTTGCAAATTCCAGATTTTGAAATTTGAAGTACATCTCCATTCATGATGCACCAACAATGCATTTGATTCGATGCTTTTGCTGATGCAATTGGAATGTATTTATTTTCCATGTCTATGATACCTTATTTCAGTACATGCCCCAATCTCACTAATTGATGTTAGAGAATTAGGTTCAAACTCACCAGCTTTGTTTTTGTCTTGTCCTTTTTTTTTCATAGTGGAGATTTATAACACATCCATAATACTGACACGTCAGTTTTTCACTATTTTTTCTATATTTTATTCTGTAACACTTTTATACTACTTTTTCTAATCATAACACTACTATAAATTAAAAAAAAAATACTGCTATAACACATGCCCATAACTATAAACAAATAATTCTTTTTTCATTTCTCTCTCCCTCATTCTCCTCCATAATATTTTCATAATTTTTATCACATCTATAACATGGTGTTATAGGCATCACACCTTATCATCCTATGACACGCCCACAATGGGGAGAGTGTCATGCAATTCTGCACATAGCCTTCTGACACTCACATGACACCTCCATTGTGGTTACCTATCATGACTAGGTATAATTCTTTAGTAAATTCTAACAACACTTGTATAAATAGGACGCCTTGAATTTCAACATTCCATTCGATCCCAAACCCCTGTCGAAATCCTAAAGATTTGTTATTCTCTCGTCGTAAAATATCCATGCATTATATATTCAAGTCTTATGTGAGAGACAAAAACAACATCAAATATGTTAATTAGTCTCGCATTTTGGAGTGCACATATTATGAGACTTTGTCGTTGTACATTGGTAAATAAATGGCAGGCAATTCGTTTTAAGGACATGATGTCCGACGCTAGCCTTTAATTTTACAATTGGCGTATGTTATATATATAAATATATGTGAAGGTATATACGAAAAGTTATTTACTACAAATAGATACATTAATTTATGTAAACATATATACAAAAATTTTATCCATTAATTATTTGGAGAGACATATTATTGCCATGTCACCTTTGGTGAATGATTTGGACAAAATTGACCGAAAATTTAAAAAAGACTGGTCTGATAGCTTACATAAGCATACTTGACTAGTTTGGTATGAATTCAAAGTTAAATGAAAAAAGATATTTTAGTGAAAATTATAGGAGTAGATTATCGTTTCTCCTGGAAAACAACTGTTAATGTTGACATTGACAATGAAGACTCAACATTTGAGCCAACAGTTGCGATGTTAACATTGACAATGTGGACTCAACATTCCAGTCAACATCGATTGACTCGGACTTGGTCCTACTTTAATTTTGTCTTTCAAACCCAAAAACCGTTTTCCCTATTATTACGGAGTTAGTTATATGTGTGCAGAGTTTACTTACGAGATGGACAACAAGAGTGGAGTGGAGTGGATACTAAAAATGGGATGCGTATTCGACCAAGTCAAGATGCTTACTAAATATAGGAGAAGTGGAGCTCGTGGCTGAATAAGTCGAAGCATTATCTCAGACGTGAAGTCATGGAGATCGTGGAGAACGTGGGGAGGACTGGAGTCGAAGCTATGAAGAGTATAAATACAAGACTCCGTTGCCGACCAAAGATAATGGAGATTACGTACGACGAGCGACCAAAGAGAAGAAAACGAAAAAGAGAGAGCTCTCACCATATACTTGTCTTTCTGTTCTTTACCTAGTGTTTTACCTTTTCATAGATCGTAGGTATCTGTGTTGAGATTAGAAGAGTCGTTAGATTCTTTACTAGGTTGTTTTTACTATCTTTCGATAGTTCTACTTTTTGTAATCCATTCTTTGAAGTGGAATTTTGCCCTGAAGGCGTGTAGCAAGTTATTTAACTTGTTGCATATTTTAAACCGTGTCTCCATCGTTTTTAACTGCTAAGTTTTGAAACTTTCCGCTGTGCTAAAACTTTTCTGTTCCTGAATGTTGGTTCAACATTACTGGTATATTTTTAACTTAGCTATTTCCATATCTTACGGGACCGCTCCCTTTCAGATTGGTATCAGAGTGACCGCTTGATACACTAAGCGTTTTTATCCTAGATATGGATGCCGTAAGCTCAAACTATTTTGGCAAAGTTCCCGTCCTAGACGGATCAAACTATCCCTATTGGAAAAACCGAATGAGACAATGCATAAAGTCGATTGACTCTCGTGCTTGGGATTCGGTTCTTAACGGTTATACCCCTCCTAAAACCCTTCCAGATGCTGATGGAGAAGTGTTCGACAAACCCATTGCCGAATGGACTGCTCTTGAAAGAGCAGCAGCCAATTTTAACGAAAAAGCCTTACATGCCGTTTTTTCTTCTGTCGATATTTTTATGTTGAAAATCATCCAAAATTGTACCAATGCGTGGGATATGTTGCAAAGGTATTGTGAGGGTGATGCGAGCGTTAAAGACATAAAGTTGCGTCTTTTAAATAGCCAATTTGAAAACCTTCGTATGAGGGACGATGAAGATATTACTACTTACTTCGGAAAACTTTTGAATATTTCTAGCGAGTGTCATAGCCTAGGTGAACCTATCTCTAACAAAATTTTGAATTCTAAAGCTATCAGGTCACTATCGGAGAAGTTCAACGTGAAGGTAGCAGCTGTAGAGGAAGCCCACAATCTGGCCACACTCGACTTCAATACCCTCATGAACATTATGAAGAACTACGAGACTAATCTCGAGGTTCATAAAAAATGCGTCTAGGGGTAAAAGTCTTGCTCTAGTCTCGCAACCATCAGGTGTTGAATCTGATGTTGAGCCAGACGATGATGAGGATTTGACTATGATTGTTAGGAAATTCAAAAGGTTACTGATAAATAAGAGACAGATGAATGTTGGTCCAACATTCAAGAATGTTCTCAATGCTTCAGAGTCTGCATCCGCTCGTAATCGCCCTATCAACAGAAGAAACTCTGCTGATAAAGCGAAAGCCGACAAACTTGGCAGGGACTCCGTCCAATGTCATGCTTGTAAAGGCTGGGGTCATTTTGCAAATGAATGTGCTAACACTCTTCGCAGGTATGGAAAAGGATATTGGGTCAGCCTATCTCATGACGAAGATGACGTGCCAGCAAGGAATACGCATCAGGTTGCCCAAGTGACTAAAGTTTCAATTCCAACCTTCTCTGACAACGCGGATGAGGAACATCATACTGGGTTTAATGCGGTAACGGATGTTGATCCAACACTGGACTCAACATCTGAACATTATATTCTTTTTGATTATGATGAATCAAATAATTTTGATGAATCTTTGTTGTTAGATGATTCAGGAGATTGTGTAGAACATGCTAAGGATGATGAATCACTGGAAGAAATGTACAAACTGTTGTACGTAGAGTGGACAAATCAAAGGAAGGAAATCTCGAAATTGAAGGACTCCGTTCAAGTGTTGACTGAGGAAAATGCGAACAATGAAAAGGTGATCAATGGCTTACTTGAAGGAATGAGCAAGATGGAAGCCTTGCTGACCAGAAAGGACAAAGAAATTGACAAGCTTCAAGCGCAAGTCAATAAGGCTTCAGACACCTTCTCAAAGATGAATAAAGGTAAGTCCACACTTGACGATGTACTTTCTTTCGTTAATACTTCTAATCACGGTCTAGGATTCAAGTCACATCCTAAAAAATCTAAGCATTCCGCATCAAAGTCCAGGTCTAGAAGTTTTAAGTGTCATTTTTGTCTTAAACCTGGACATATTAAACCTTATTGCTGGAAACTGAAAGATGGGATATCCAAAAAGTAAATGTTGACTGGAAAATCATCCAACATTCGCTCCAACATTGAGAAATCAGTGTTGAAGAAAATGTCTGGAGGTAGTTCAGACAACATTAGTTCTGGTTCTATGAATTACATGAATACAACTTTTTGGAGTCCATCAGTTCAGAAGAAAGCTTGGGTACGAAAATCACCGGTTCTATGTAATGTTGTTTACACGTCCTTGAAGGCTAACGTTTCAGGATCTTGGTACTTCGATAGTGGTTGTTCACGACACATGACAGGTACCAAAGACCACTTGATAAACTACACTCCATTAAGTAACGGTACGGTTACTTTTGGAGGTGGGGCGAAAGGAAAAATTCTCGGACGAGGTAAACTTAATGTGGTTGGTTTTCCTGCCCTAAGGAATGTCCTCCATGTTGACGGATTAGTTGCAAATCTTATTAGCATAAGTCAACTATGTGACGACGATCTCGAGGTAAGGTTTAATAGAGAATGCTGTGAAGTTTTTAAGACAAAAACTTGTGTGTGATGGCAGGTAGAAGGTCTAGTGATAATTGCTATCAAGTTGGTGATAAAGATGACAGAAAAGAGGTATGTAAGATGTCGAAAACCGAAGATGATATTGTTCTTTGGCATCATAAATTGGGTCATGTCAATTATCGAACCTTAGAACAATTGATTCGGCATGAGGTAATCAGATGTATTCCCAATCTTAAGGATTGTGGAAAGATTATTTGTGAGAAATGTCTTAAAGGCAAGCAGAAGCATGTCAGTCATAATGTTGACCAACATATTGCTCAATATTTTAGAACTGCCCACTGCTTTCAGCTACTTCACATGGATCTAATGGGTCCTATGGAAGTAGACAGCATAGGTGGTAGAAAATATGCGTATGTTTTAGTTGATGACTTTTCTAGGTTTTCATGGATATTTTTTCTTAGGGAAAAATCTGAAACTTTTGATTTTTTCAAAACCTTTTGTGCCATGATCAAAAATAACTTTTGTGCTCCCATTTTTCGTATTAGGTCCGATCATGGTAGAGAGTTTGAAAATCAATCTTTTAAATATTTTTGTGACAAAAAAGGTATTATCCATGAGTTTTCTTCTCCTAAGATACCTCAACAAAATGGGGTAGTCGAAAGGAAGAATAGAACTCTTAAGGAAATGGCCCGTGTAATGCTACAATCCAAGAGTCTTTCTAAAAGATTTTGGGCGGAAACATTGAACACGGCTTGTCATATCTCCAATAGAGTTTTCTTTCGTCTTGGGACAAAGAAAACCTCTTATGAGATATTGAAGGGTACGAAGCCTACAGTTAAATACTTTCACGTGTTTGGATGTACTTGCTATATGTTGAATGATCGTGAGTATTTGACTAAGTTTGATTCAAAAAGTGACAAATTCATATTTTTGGGATATTTTACTAATAGTCGTGCTTATCGTGTTTACAATCTTAGATTGAAAACTATTCAGGAATCTGTTAATATTGTGTTTGATGATTCCGCTGACATTAGCAGAAATACTCCTCAAGTTGACATTGCAGATGTAGTTCCGACGGTTGGTCCAACAGAGGATCTGGAAGCTAACAATGTTGAGTCAACATCCGGCTCAACATTAGCTCCTGAACAGGATACAGAAGATGAAACCTTAAATGTTCAGAGAGATCCCCCTGCTAGGATTCAGAAGTCTCACCCCTCTGATCAGATCATTGACAGACTAGATGAAGGAAGGAAGACCAGAGATAAACCTCGAAGAGATTATAGATCAATGGTAAAAAATGTATGCATGACTTCCGTATACAACGAGGTAAGGTTTAATTGTTTTGTATCTGAAATTGAACCGAAAAGCGTTCTTGAAGCTCTCAAGGACAGTTTTTGGATCAATGCTATGCAAGAAGAGCTTGTTCAATTTGATAAAAATGAGGTTTGGACTTTGGTTCCACGACCAAGCGACGGTAACGTCATTGGTACAAAGTGGATCTTCAAGAACAAATCTGATGAGTACGGAAATGTTTTAGAAATAAAGCTCGGTTAGTTGCCCAAGGCTATACCCAAGTTGAGGGTATAGACTTTGATGAAACCTTTGCCCCCGTAGCAAGATTAGAATCTATAAGACTCTTACTTGCTATTGCATGTTGGCTCAACAGTACCCTCCACCAGATGGATGTTAATGGTACGTTCTTAAATGGTTTTATTGATAAAGAAATTTACGTTGAGCAACCGAAAGGTTTCGAAGATTCTTACCATACTGATAATGTGTATAAGTTACAAAAAGCTCTCTATGGTTTAAAGCAAGCTTCTCGAGCTTGGTACGGTAGGCTAACTTCATTTCTCTTAGATTTTGGATTTGTTAGAGGCGAAGCCGATAGAACTCTTTTCGTGAAAAGAGTTGGTAATGAAGTGTTAATCTCTCAAATCTACGTGGATGATATAGTCTTCGGATCAAAATCTCGATCTATGTCGGATGAGTTTATCCAAGCTATCAATTCCACATTTGAGATGAGTATGATCGGTGAATTAACTTTTTTCCTAGGTCTACAGGTGAAACAAAGATAGGATGGCATATTTATGTGTCAGGAAAAATACGCGAAGAACACTGTGAAGAAGTTCGGCTTAGATAATGCTAAGGTAATGAGAACACCTATGGGGTCTACGCAGAAGGTAAGTAAAGATAATGCTGGGGAGAATGTTGACCCAACATTATATCGTTCTATGATAGGTAGCTTATTATACTTTTCTGCGAGTAGACCAGACATTATGTATAGTGTTTGTGTGTGTGCGAGATATCAGGCTGAACCAAAGGTTTCCCATCTTAACGCTGTCAAAAGAATTTTGAAGTACGTTAGTGGTACATGTAACCTAGGTTTTTTCAAAAGATACTAACACTAATTTGGTTGGTTTCGGTGACGCCGATTGGGCAGGTGATGAAGATGATCGTAAGAGCACAAGTGGAGGCTTCTTCTTCTTATGTAATAATTTAGTGTCTTGGTTTAGTAAGAAGCAAAATTGCGTTTCCCTCTCTACGGCCGAATATGAGTATGTGGCAGCAGGTAGCTGTTGTACACAACTCATATGGCTTAAGAGTTTGTTAAGTGATTATGGGTTAGAGAGCAAAAACGTGCTTATGTATTGTGATAATATTAGTGCCATAAACATTTCGAAAAATCCGATACATCATTCTAGGACTAAGCATATAGACATTAGACATCATTTTCTGAGAGATATAGTTGAGAAAGAGTTAGTGAAAATAGAGCATATTGATACTAAGAATCAATTAGCTGATATTTTCACTAAAGCGTTAGACTTCGAAAGGTTTTCAAACCTGAAGAAGTCTATAGGTCTCTGTCAGAGTCAGTAAATGTTGGTCCAATATTTGGATCAACATTGGCATATTTCATATATGACTGTTGCTGTTTTGATATTTGATCTAACGTTCTCTTTGTTATATTCCTGAAATGATTTAACTCAATAGACCATTTTCTGAAATGACCCACTCGCTAGCACTAGTATGCTAATGATCCTTTTCAAGATACAGGTTCAGAATATTAAGATCTTTAGATACACGGCATTAGCGGTGACGATGTATTCTATGCGTGCAAGAATGTCTGAACCTTGATGAACTGGAAATCATTCTAGAGCAGTGCACAATATTCTCTATCAATAATAAAGGTGAGATGAGGGCAGAAAATGAAAGAAAATTGTGATCTAGGGTGTTGAAGGAAATCAGAATGTTAGGTTAAATGTTGAAGGAAATCGTTTTGAGAATGTTGGTTAAATGTTGAACAACACTTGTGACTAGTCATTTTGATCATGCTATATTTTCCGTTTATGTTCTATGTGTTATAGATGTTAGGTATACATATAATTAATATGTCGTGTCTAGTATCCATATCTCTCATTTTGCATTAGAAGAAGAACAACTATCCTCACTTGGTTCATGCGTTCATCGGAACACCTAAACGGTTAGTGCACTCGATCGTGACTTAGTTTTTGTTATGATCATAGTTTGCACTATATTTTTAAATGTCACACGTTATCCACTCTCCACATTTTACTCAACCATAACGGTTAAAACTCGTATTTACGAAATTTAAATAAAAAAAAAATTATTATTATTTTTTATTTCTATTTCAATGTCTCTAACGGTTACTTTTTCTTATCTTCTCGACTTTTTTTACCGTTACAGACACCCCTATTTACTCGCCTGAAAATCTCGGTCATATCACACAATTCCTGCAAACTTTTAAGTTTTTTCTCTCGCAAATTCTCTCGAAATCAATTTGTGCTTCTATACTTTCTTCTATGGCAAACTCACCTATTTCTAAGAAACAGAATGTTGAATCAACATCGAGCGCTGGGTTTATTGAGACGAACCCACTGGCGATGGTGGTGTACAGAGCTCCCATACCGGAAAGAGTCATGTCTCCTCTCAGGGACGACACTGCCACCTCTGAAGCTTATCCAGAGGAAACTGCTCAGAATCCAAGCCCGACCCCGCCATCAAGTTCTTCCTCAGAATCGAGTGATGATTCTGAAAGCTCTGATGAGCATTTCGTACCTATTATGGTCGATTCCTCAACGAGTTCAGAATCTGAAACTCTGGAGATTTCAAGCGACGATGAAGCTGTTGAAGAATCCGTCCCCACGGACAAACCCTTTTCTGATGACGTTCCTCTTGGGGTCGTCAAAAAGATGTTGCAGAAGAAGCAAGGAAAGAGAAAAGCTGAGCCAACTCCTCGCCCAACAAAAAGGGCAAAAGTGACTGAAGAGAAGCAGACCACACAGACCAATGTTGGGTTAAATACTGACCCAACATTCCTCTCTGATGACGAGATAGATGGAGGATCAGACTGGGAGATACCTGCACGCCCTCAAAAATTCTACGCCCAGAAGAACAAGGATCTCTGGAGGACCTTCTACTCCAGAACGTTTCGCGTAGAAAGAACGGTGGACCAGGCGAACTTCTCTCAGCATGGGGTCCTGCAATTCCTGAAGTCCAGACGTCTCGGGAAGGCTGTGCTCATCCTTGGAGAATACTGCGACCATGTGGTCCGTGAGGTATATTCTAACCTCTCTCCCAAGATAAATGAGCCTCATTCAAAGAAATTCGGTAAGATATACTTACGGAATCATCTTTATGAGTTGTCTTCTCATTCTATTAATGAATTGCTTGGGACACCTGAGGTTGATCACTTCACGGATAGTGACATGAATGAAGTTGTGTCCTTCATCACCGGGGGTAGAGTGATGAAATGGACTCACAACTTCTCTGTCACTCACCTTACATCACTCTACACTGTGCTCTTTAAGATTGCAATCTATAATTGGCTACCTACGGCCAATGATAGTAGAGTTACCGAACCAATGGCACAACTATTGTATGCATTGGGGAAAAACCTTCCTATTAATTGGGGAGATTTTATCCTTAACCAAATTGCGTACCAAGCTGAACGAGCAGGGAAAGGTATTCTGCCTTTTCCCTCAATCATTTGGTTGTCGCTGGTTCGAGGAGGTTTCAAACCTACGCATGTTGATACTGTGGTGAACAAGAAGATCCCATACTCATTGCGGCCAATCACTTAGTGGGGCTAAACAAAGTTGTTGATCTGCCCTGGGATGGAGCTAAAAAAGCTGAACCAAATGTTGGTTCAACATCGGCTCCAACATCTGTCCTGGCGAAGCACATAAAGTATCTGGATGATACTATTGCATCGCTTGTTGCACAAAGGGAGATTCTTCGGAGTCTTCATTATTCCCCAAAAGGGGGAGAAGATAGTGCAAATGAAGATGCCTGGACTGCCTGGATTGCTGCTGAGGAGGAAAACGATGGGATGTCAGCTGTAGGGGGAGGTGGTCGGGTCGCTGGTGCTGCTGTTAAAGAAGGAGAAGGAGGAGAAGCTGCTGCTACCGTTGATGGAGCTGTGGCTGCTGGAGATGAAGAAGGAGAAGTTGATGCTGATGGTGCTGGAACGAAAACAGGAGAAGCTGCTGGAGCCACTGCTGGAGCGGAGGCTGAAGAAGAAAGAGCTGCTTCGGAAGACTCAATTATGAGTATTCAATTTTAGACTTCTTATTTGCTTGCCTGTTTGTTTTTGCATGCAGACTTCGATATTTTATTTTGTGTCCTTTTGTGTGTGACCTTTTGTGTTGCAGATGTGACGAAGACATCGAAAATGACTATGTATTAATTTTTTCTATGTTAATCCATTTTTCTTTATTCTAAGTCACTTGTTGCTTTCAGGGGGAGTTATTTGGATTTGAAGTTCTCTGGATTGGAACTTCTGCGGATTTAGCTCTACACTGGTTTTGGGAAGAAAGACAAAAAGGGGGAGATTGTTAATGTTGACATTGACAATGAAGACTCAACATTTGAGTCAACAGTTGCGATGTTAACATTAACAATGTGGACTCAACATTCCAGTCAACATCGATTGACTCGGACTTGGTCCTACCTTAATTTTGTCTTTCAAACCCAAAAACCGTTTTCCCTATTATTACGGAGTTAGTTATATGTGTGCAGAGTTTACTTACGAGACTGACTTGTTCAAACAAGAGTGGAGTGGAGTGGATACTAAAAATAGGATGCGTATTCGACCAAGTCAAGATGCTTACTAAATATAGGAGAAGTGGAGCTCGTGGCTGAATAAGTCGAAGCATTATCTCATACGTGAAGTCATGGAGATCATGGAGAACGTGGGGAGGACTGGAGTCGAAGCTATGAAGAGTATAAATACAAGACTCCGATGCCGACCAAAGATAACGGAGATTACGTACGACGAGCGATCAAAGAGAAGAAAACGAAAAAGAGAGAGCTCTCACCATATACTCGTCTTTCTGTTCTTTACCTAGTGTTTTACCTTTTCATAGATCGTAGGTATCTGTGTTGAGATTAGAAGAGTCGTTAGATTCTTTACTAGGTTGTTTTTACTATCTTTCGATAGTTCTACTTTTTGTAATTCATTCTTTGAAGTGGAATTTTGCCCTGAAGGCGTGTATCAAGTTATTTAACTTGCTGCATATTTTAAATCGTGTATCCATCGTTTTTAACTGCTAAGTTTTGAAACTTTCCGCTTTGCTAAAACTTTCTGTTCTTGATTGTTGGTTCAACATTAAGGACAACATTACTGGTATATTTTTAACTTAGCTATTTCCATATCTTTACGGGACCGCTCCCTTTCAACAACGTTCAAAACGATCGCTGAAGACATCCAACGGTATTTTGAAGTTAATTCTCTTTTATTACAATTATTCTGACTAGAAATAGATATTATTTACTTATGATATATTTGTCAAGTCTTAGAACTAGCTTTGACAAATGGGACAAGGCCCTGGAGCTCTCTTCTTTACCGAACATTTTCTCGTTCAACTCATCCATCTTTCTACTTATTACCCCTTGGTCCTCCACAAGCCTCCTAATTCCACTTCTCACCTCATTAACTTCAAATCCCTCCAATTTCACCCCAATCTTCCACGTGTCGACGATATAACCACAGTTGATAGATTGATCTCCGGCTATGGGATAACACAGCATCGGCTTCTTGCACTGTATCGCCTCCACCGTGGAGTTCCATCCACAGTGCGTTAGGAAACAGCCGACGCTCGCATGCCCCAACACCTCCCTCTGTGGGGCCCACCTCGCGATCTTCCCTCGACCCGAGACCCGATCCTCGTACCCACGGGGCAGCCCGCCGCGCCAGTTGGGTCCTAGAGCCCAGACGAACGGTGCCCCGCATTTTTCAAGCGCCAACGCCAGGTTCTTCACCTGGGCGTCGCCATTCGGGTCGGCCCAGCTCCCAAAGGACACATACACCACCGAGCCCACTCTTTGGCTTTCTAACCAGCCGGAGATGCTCGCATCCTCCGCCCAGAAGCTGGCGGAGCTTGTCATCGAGGTTTGCATTATAAGACATCCTATTTCAAGAACTTGCTGTGTCCTTACTGCGACGTTAGTTGGTACGGGGTTGTTATGCTCTGTGGTCGGACGCCGATGGATTTCGTCCGTATTGAAACTGTTCGTCAGAATGCACCTGAGGGTTTTGGTTCGCTGCAGGGTTCGACGCCAAAATCTGAACCTTGATTTTATGGACGTTGGAGAGCCGATAAGCCATGGAAGATCACTTGTTGTCAGAGATGTAGGATCGATGGAAGACAACAAGTTGATTGATGCCCTTGGATTTCTTGGACAGCCTGCGTCAAGTAAACGAGTTTCTGCAGCATTCCATCGCTTTATGTGTACTAAAGGTTGTTTTCAGAAGGGTTAATGGTCCGTTTGGATTCGCGGATTTTGATTTGAAATCCGGATTTCCTCCAAATCATCCGTTTGACAACCGCTCGGATTTGAATTTTGATTTCATCCAAATCCGAGGAGAATTCAAACCCTTTGTTGTTTGATGATTTTGAAATTCGACCTCAAGTGGTCCAAATTCCCGCCGTAATAATTTTCTTAAATAATAATAACAATTATGAGCGAACGATGAGACGCGCCGACTCGTGTGCTCGATGAGGCGGCTCGAGCTCGGCGAACGACGAGTAGAGCCGGCTCGACAAAAGCTCGGCTCGAGCTCGACGAACGATGGTCGAGCCGGCCGCGAGCTCGACAAGGCGGTTCGAGCTCGACGTACGACGTCGAATTGGTTCGAAAATAACTTGGCTTAAGCTCGACGAACGACGAACGATGATCGAAAGCTCGCGAGCCGACTCACGAGCTTATTTTATTTTGTTAGTTTTTTATTTTATTTTTGTACATTTTAATTTTTAATAAAAAGTTCGAGGTCGAGCTCGACGAGCTTCATGAGTTGCAGCTCGAGCTCATTTTGAAATCCGGATTCCAAAATCCTAATGTTTGCCAAATGATGGATTTTGACTGGAAATTAGGATTTTGAAATTTATAATTTGAAATCATGGAATTCAATTCAAATCCACGAATCCAAACGCACCCTTTGAGGCACTTTTGTAGTTTCTAAGTAGCGTTCAGGTCAAAAAACTCTTCCAAAGACACTATTTTCCGTAAAACTTGGAAATAAGGATCTAAACTTATAAATGTGTTATAAAGTGTTATATGAAGATGTACTAAAAATTTTTATTGTGTTAAAACTTACAATGTATATTCTAATTACATAACAATGAAGTGTTAATATCATAATCAGGTCGCTAAAACTATATCTTTTTTTTTTTTTGTTCTGAGAGGGCGTGAATACTAATTTAAATTCTGACAACCAGGGCTAAAACAAAATAACGATATTTACCATCTTTAGAAATAATTCCATCACGAAGCAAGCGAGGAATAGCTTCGATGACTCGATAAGTAGAGTGCATGGCGGGCCAGAACCCAGCCACCATGGGCACACCGCACCGGTTCGCCACATCAACGGCCCACGAGGCCAACAAGTCCACCACCACACAAGCTACGGTACAATTACCTCCTCCGTCATGATTAATCTCACTTATAATTTGTTGGAGAGCTAACGGCATATTCTCTTCCATGGCCTTTTCAATGGCGAAAAAATCACGTGGCTCGTCGTCTCTGATCCCGTCGGGTATGGGAATGCATCGAACGGTGTCTTTGGGATTTATTTGGGACGCGATGCGTTTGTGGATGAAGGTGGGTGTGATCAATACGGGCAGGATATTTAAGAAGGATGAGAAGAGGGAGGCTAGTTTTAGCATAGGTGTGACGTGGCCTTGAGCTGGATATGGGATTAAGAGGACGACTGTTTTCTTTCTTTCCATCGTCATTATATGTGTCTATGAATGATAATATGGGATGATATCCGCTGTTATTACAACCAATGAACGAAAAATGTAAACTATATATCGCTGTTCTACTAAAAGTGGTTCAAACTTTGAAAAGGGGACATTTTTAGGTTCAATTTAATTCGAACCGAGATTTTAATATATTATCTTTTTTGTCGTCACTTTTAGGTGCATTCCCATTCCCATAACACTCATTAATTTATTCTTTAAAATTAATTGCTAGTTAGCTGGGGAAAGTGCATAGTTTAATAGAGCGCACATATGACTATTCTCAAGGAGATCATGATAAGTTGAATTTCACTTGGATAGCCGTAAGTGTGGACTCAGGACGGGTACAATAGGATTAGTCCAGTTTAGAAGTCATGGTCGTCCTATAGGTTACAATTAATGACGTTCATATTCGATTTAGATTGAACTTAGTCGTCAGATTGTGAAAATCATAGTATTATTGTTTGGGATAGCTTTTTTCCGAAGAAAAAGAATATCGGACGACAGCTTCTTGCAGAAAACTATTCCACACCACGTCCACACATAGCGTTCTTGAAGCAGCAAGAGAATAAAGAAAATATAGGTAGTTAGAGAAGATTGGATGCGACTCTTTGACTCACTTATTCATTTTCCTGGCCGGTGAGTTTCTCTTAGGTAGCCAAGCATTAACAAGTTCTGTTTAACATATGATCGAATCAAATAATTATATTATATGCATGGCTGATCCAAAGCCATGGCCAATAGTAAATAGTATTTTTGGCCCAATCGATGCATGTGCATAAAATATAAATATTTATATTATTTCATATTTTGAGTTATTTTTAATTTATAATATTAGATAATGTTTATTTTATAATTCATTTGTGACATGTGATGATGTGATTGTAATAAATGAAAGATTGAGGTGTACAATATGTAATTATTCATTGGGTCAAATTGAAATTAACTGTACACACCAAATTGACAGTTTATAGCTCAATCTCACCATTAATATAATAGAATATGTTAATGTTGAGCTTTCAACATTGGCAATGTTGGGGTAACATTCTAGTCAACATTTGTTGGCCGAGAATGTTCCATATCTCAGTTTTATCTTTCATGCCCAAAACTTATTTTAGTGAAGACGTGGCATTTTTCTATTGTTGTACAGGATATGGATAAGTGCTGGAATGGATCAAACCGTGTGGAAAGAGTATGGATAAGCTGGAGCAAAAATAGGAGTGAAACATGCTAAAAATAGGAAGATTGGAGCTCAAGTCAAGACCAAGTCATTTGGAGCTGATTCAAATCAACTCTCAACGGTCACAACTATCTTAGTGGACGTAGTGGATGTGACCAAGTCTGTGGTGAAGAAGTCACGAAGTCGAAGACTATAAAAAGGGGACTTCACTTCACCATTGTATGGACAACGAGCGAGAAAGAGATTTTAAGAGAGAGTTCGAGCGAGTATCATCTCTTAAGAGAGTTTTTCTTTTTAGCCTAGTTTTTCAAAGGTCGAAAGACTTTGTAGTTTGCAGAATCGTTTGGTTCGTAGGTTTTGCTAGGCTTAGTTTTGACTATCCTTTTTGATAGTTTGTAATCCATCTTTATAGTGGAGTTTTGCGCCTTGAGGCAGCAGCAAGTTATTTGACTTGCTGCACAGAATCACTTCTTGTGGTCGTTTCATTTCGTCACTAGATAATTATCATTGCCGCTGTGTGTTTCTAAGTGAGTGTGAGTGTTAGCCCAACATCACGTCCAATCAGTCTACAACTTAGTGTGTTTACATCCATTTGTGACGGGACCCCCCTTCAAGTGGTATCAGAGCCTACGCTTGACGTTACTAAGCGCTGAAAATCCTCTACAATGGATGTTACGAGTTCAAATTACATCGGTAAAGTTCCTGTGTTAGACGGCACCAACTATGCATATTGGAAGGTTCGTGTTCGAGTGTATCAAGTCCATCGATGTGCGAGCGTGGGAAACAGTACTCCACGGCTATACCCCACCTCGAACAGCCCCTGACGCTGATGGAGAAGTCTTTGACAAGCCGGTTGAAGAGTGGACAGTCCCTGAACGAAACGCTGCTGAGTTCAACGACAAGGCACTCAACGCCATCTTCTCATCCGTGGACATCTTCATGTTCAAATCATCCAGAATTGTACGACGGCTCAGAATGCGTGGGATCTACTTCAGAGGTACTGCGAAGGTGATACGAGTGTGAAGGAAACCAAATTACGGCTACTTCTCAATCAGTTCGAGAATATAAGGATGAAGGAAGATGAAGACATCACCACGTATTTCGGGAAGCTCTTGACAATCTCTAGCGAGTGCGCCAGCTTAGGAGATCCGATCGCCAATAAGGTATTAAATTCTAAAGCTATTCGTACACTAACTGAAAAATTCAATGTGAAGGTAGCGGCGGTCGAAGAAGCACACAACTTGGCTAGTATGGAGTTCAACACATTGATGAACATTATGAAGAACTACGAGACTAATCTCGAAGTACAAAAGAGGGCTTCGCGCGGTAAAAGCCTTGCTCTAGTCAGCCAGCCAACCGAGGAGCCAACTGAGATTGACCCCAGCAACGAGGATGACATGGCCATGCTCGTGAAGAGATTTGCAAAGTTCATTAGGAAAAAGAATGTTGTGCAAAATGTTGGCCCAACATTCAGAAAAGGACAGAATGCCAAAGCTGAACCCTCCTCTGCTCCACCGTTCTTTAAACGCAAGCCAGATGGGAAGCCAGACGGGAAAAAGAAGAACTTCAATTATGAGTCTGTGAGATGTTATGAGTGTCAAGGTTGGGGCCATTTTGCCAACGAGTGTGCAAACACTCTTCGCAAGCACGGAAAGGCTATGTGGATCGATCTGTCTGACGATGAAGATGAAGAATCGTGCCAAATGGAGACCAAGCAATCATCAGTGACTATTCAGTCCTTCTCAGACGGAGAAGACGATGAAGATCATCAAATTGGCTTCACGGCGGTAACTGATGTTGAGCCAACATCTGACTCAACATCTGAAAAGCATATCATTTTTTATTATGATGATTCAAACTGTTTAGATGTTTTTTTGAGTTCTGATGATGCAGAAACAGATTGCAGCAAAAAAGTTCAGATGAATGAAGCCTTCAAGCTACTGTCCTCACAATATGAAATTGAAAGGCGAAAAATTTGCAACTAAAAGCCGCAGTGAAAGTGATGTCCGAGGAGAATGAGAAGAATGAAAAGTTGATTGAAAGCTTGGTGAAAGGAATGAACAAGATGGAAGCCGTACTGACACGAAAGGACAAGGAGATCGACAAGCTCCAAAAACGAGTCGACGAAGCCGATGAGACCTTCACGAAGTTGAACAAGGGTAAATCTACTCTTGATGAGGTATTGTCTCTAGGTATTTTTGATAAGCAAGGTCTAGGATTTAATTCTCAGCCTGCTTGTGATGTCCCAAAACCCGTGAACCATGTTCAACCTAAGATAGTGTTTGTTAAAGCTCAAGCCACGAGTGATGAGAGTGAAACTGTGAAACTTAAGAATAGTTCCGAGCATGCTGCCACTAAGAGTAAGGATAGCTCATATATTTGCCATCATTGTAAGCAAACAGGTCACTTAAAACCATTTTGCTGGAAATTGAAGAGGGAGATTTCTGGAAAGAAATCGATGACGGCTGAAATGTCATCCAACATCCCGCTCAACATTGAGAAATCAGTGTTGAAAGGTATGACTAGAGAAAGCTCAGCTGGCTCATCTTCAAGTTCTAGTAAACAGGATATTGTTTTGTCGTCTAAGAAAGTTTGGGTCGAGAAATCTGTTCATAAATGCCATGTTGTTTATACCTCTTTGCGAGCTAACGTGACAGGTTCATGGTACTTCGATAGCGGGTGTTCCCGACATATGACAGGTACCAAGGAGTATCTCAGTGATTATATGACTTTATGGAGTGTATCTGTGACGTTCGGAGGAGGTGCTAAAGGGCGGATTCTCGGCCGAGGCAGATTGAACGTGCCCGACTTTCCCAAGCTAAGCAACGTGCTTCATGTTACGGGCTCGTAGCAAATCTGATCAGCATAAGCCAACTCTGTGACGACGACCTTGAGGTAAGATTTAATAAGGAGTGTTGTGAAGTTTTTAACAGCAATTCTGTGCGAGTGATGGCAGGAAAAAGATCGAGAGACAACTGCTACCTAGTCGGCGAAAAATCCAGTGTTAAGGACGTGTGCCAACTTTCTAAGGCCGAAGATGATGTAATCCTATGGCACTACAAGCTGGGCCATGTCAACTACCGGACCTTGGAGCAACTTATCAAACATGATGCAATTAGAGGCATCCCTAAGCTTAAGGAGTTTGGTAAGGTTGTTTGTGAGTCATGCTTGAAGGGTAAGCAAATGCATGTTAGCCATAATGTTGATCAACAAGCTTCCCAACATTTTAAAACTGCTCACTGTTTTCAGTTAATTCATATGGATTTGATGGGTCCGATGGAAGTAGATAGCATAGGTGGTAGGAAATATGCTTATGTGCTCGTAGATGATTATTCTAGATATGCATGGATATTCTTTCTTAGGGAAAAATCTGAATCGTTTGATTTCTTTAAGAATTTTTGTGCCATGATTAAGAACAATTTCAGTGCATCTATCTTTCGCATTAGGTCTGATCATGGTAGAGAATTTGAGAATCAATACTTTGATGAATTTTGTGATAAGAAAGGTATTGTGCATGAGTATTCATCTCCTAAGACGCCCCAACAAAATGGGGTGGCCGAAAGGAAGAATAGGACGCTTCAAGAAATGGCTCGTGTGATGTTGCAATCTAGGAATATTTCTAAGCGTTTTTGGGCTGAAGCTTTGCATACAGCTTGTCACATATCGAATCGTGTGTTCTTTAGGCATGGTACTAAGAAAACGTCTTATGAGTTGTTGAATGGGAAAAAGCCTACTGTGAAGTACTTTCATGTTTTTGGGTGCTATTGTTACATGTTAATTGATCGTGAGTACTTGACCAAGTTTGATTCGAAAAGTGACAAATGTATTTTTCTTGGATACTCGTCTAATAGCCGCGCATATCGTGTGTATAACTTGCGTTTGAAGTCTGTTCAGAGTCTATCAATATCGTGTTTGATGATGCTACTGACCCAAGCAGAAATACTTCTCAAGTTGATGTTTCAGATATTGTCCCACCAGTTGTGGAAACAGAGGCTGAAGCTGAGGAAAATGTTGAGCCAACATCTGACTCAACATCAGCACATGAACAAACAATGACGAAGGACCAAGTGAAGAACGAAGGGATCCCCCAGCGAAGATTCAGAAAGATCATCCCACTGATCTCATCATTGGAGACGTGAACGAAGGGAGGAAGACCAGAGACAAACCGCGCAAAGATTATAAGTCTATGGTAAGAAACGTATGCATGAACACGATATACGCTGAGGTACGTTTCAATTGTTTGTCTCTGAGATAGAACCTAAGAATGTCCTTGAAGCTCTCAAGGACAGTTTCTGGATAAACGCGATGCAAGAGGAACTCTTGCAATTCGAGAAAAACCAAGTGTGGACCTTGGTTCCTCGGCCGAAAGACATAAATGTCATAGGCACCAAGTGGATCTTTAAGAACAAATCTGATGAACTTGGTAGAGTTGTTAGAAACAAAGCACGTTTAGTAGCTCAGGGTTATACGCAAGTAGAAGGCATAGACTTTGATGAGACGTTTGCTCCTGTTGCTAGGTTAGAATCGATTCGGCTTTTGTTAGCTATAGCATGTTGGCTTAACATCACTTTACATCAAATGGATGTTAAGGGTGCTTTTTTAAATGGGTACATTGATAAGGAAATCTATGTCGAACAGCCTAAGGGGTTTGAAGACCCTCATTATCCTAACCATGTCTTTAAGTTGCATAAAGCGCTGTATGGGTTGAAGCAAGCTCCTCGAGCTTGGTACGCACGTTAGCTACGTTTTTACTTGAATTTGGATTCACTCGAGGTGAGGCAGACCGTACGCTTTTTGTGAAAAGAGTCGGTTCTGATCTTTTAATTGCTCAAGTTTACGTAGATGATATTGTTTTTGGCTCAAGCTCACAGTCTATGTTAGATCTGTTCGTGCAGGCGATGAACACCACTTTCGAAATGAGCATGATTGGAGAGCTAACTTATTTTTTAGGTTTGCAGATTAAGCAGAGCAGCGACGGGATCTTTATGTCCCAGGAGAAGTACGCAAAGAACACTGTCAAAAAGTTCGGGCTGGACACGCTAAGGTAATGAAAACTCCCATGGGGTCTACGCAAAAGGTAAGTAAAGACGATGTTGGGCAGAATGTTGACCCAACATTGTATCGATCTATGATTGGCAGTTTATTGTATCTATCTGCTAGTAGACCAGACATAATGTATAGTGTATGCGTATGTGCTAGATATCAGTCTGAACCTAAAGTCACTCATCTTAATGCTGTTAAGCGTATTCTTCGTTACGTGAGTGGATCGTGTAGCCTAGGATTATGGTTCTCCAAAGATACTAATTTGAGTCTTGTAGGCTACAGCGATGCTGATTGGGCAGGTGACGAGGATGATCGCAAGAGCACAAGTGGCGGCTGTTTCTTCCTTGGTAATAATTTGGTTGCGTGGTATAGTAAGAAACAGAACTGTGTGTCTTTATCTACTGCTGAGTCTGAGTATGTTGCGGCGGGTAGTTGCTGTACGCAATTATTGTGGTTGAATAGCATGTTGTGTGACTATGGGTTAGAGTGCGAATCTGTTCTTATGTATTGTGATAACCTTAGTGCCATCAACATCTCTAGGAATCCCATCCAACATTCACGTACGAAGCATATAGATATTAGGCATCATTTTCTGAGAGATATGGTAGAAAAAGAGTTAGTGCGCATTGAGCATATAGACACTAAACATCAGTTAGCGGACATATTCACGAAAGCATTGGATTCTGAAAGGTTCTCGGACCTGAAGAAATCCATAGGTTTACACATGTCAGTCTGAATGTTGGTCCAACATTTGGATCAACATAGCATTTGTTAAATTTGATGGTTACTGCTTTAATGTTTGGTTATTCTGTTCTGTTTTCCTGTGAAATGACTTGATTCTTCTTGACTGGTCCCTGAATGAACCCGATCCCTTTGTTATAGGCTCTTGGTAATAAGTCCCTAGGTACACGACATTCGCTGTGACGATGTACTCTTTGCGACAAAAAGCCAATCCTTTGATGCATATCTGCCTGCTCATAAACTCTTTGCTAGATATAGGTAATTGGTAATAATTTTCCTTAGGTACACGGCATTCGTGGTGACGATGTATTCTATGCGACAAAAAGCCGAACCTTGAGGCTGAGGGTATAAGGGCAGTGCAGAAATTCGGTTAGTTAAATAAGTTGAAAAGGTAGAAATAAAGGGAACTGGTTTTAAGAAGGATTGAGCAGAAAAGTCTAGGATTACGGAATTAGAATGTTGAGTCAAATGTTGGGGCAACATGTGTAACTTTCAGTTTGATAATGCTACATTTTTGTGCTTTCGTTTATTTGCATTTGCTTTTTAGTCTGCATTTGTTAGTATATTGTGTCTAGAATAGATATCTCTCAGAATTGCATTAGAACTCTCGAAGGACAGCTTGTTACATTTGTCTCAAGTGGTCATCAACGTCGCTCAAACGGTTAGTATCACTCGATTCTACCTTGATTTTTGACTTGGTAGTTTTTGGTCGAATCATGATCTGACGTGCTCCTAAATTCGCTCTTGACCACTTCTTCAATTTACTATATTTAGCTCCATGTTTATTTAGGCAATTTTTGAATTTACTTCGACTTTATCTTCCAATGTGCCTAAATTACTTTAAGCTCCCAACGGTTATTTTTATGAACCACTTACTCCACTATATGCGAGAATTACTGAGTGGACAGTTTGCTTGTAGTCGTTGAAATTCAAGTGTTTTAAAGAGTGTTTGATCAAGTTTCACTTCACATAAACCCTAGCTCCTAAGTCGATTTCATCTCTCTAGAAATTCTCTCTGCTTCTCAGTGCATAATCGTTATTTCTACACTCTGATCTTCATCCAAATTTCTTTGATTTTATCTCTCGAAATGTCGAACTCACCTAATCATGTAGAAACCCAGAATGTTGACCCAACATTCGGTGATACTGTGTACGACATCCAACTCTACGGGCGATTCCGGCTCAGATCGAAGACTTGGATGATATTCCACTCAGCTCCCTGTATCAGATCCCTGAAAGACGACGACCGGTCCAGACCAGATTGGTGGGAGGATCGATAAACACGACGAACCCAGTGGAAAACCCTACGAGAATGGGAGAAACCCCTGTTTCTGACAGGATCGAGCCGGAAGTTCCACCTACAAACCCAACTCCAACCCTCAAATCCACAGAGAAAACCCCCAAGAAGCCAAAGAAAAAGAAGAGCACCTCCAAGAAGTCTCGATCCCAACCGGCTATTGAAGTTAGCGCCCATGTTCCAAAGCAACGTCGAAGCAACAGAATGCGGCAGTCCCAGGCTACGAAGGGGCCAAAATCGACTGCAGATAAGCCCATTAACCTCTCGAGTTCCTCATCAGAGACTGCAACGAAAATCTCGGAGGACGAGCCCACTCAGATTGCCGCTGAAGCCCCAGTTCAGGGGGAGACAAGTGCTGCTGCCACCTCACATGTTCCAGAGTCAAACCCAGCCCCATCATCATCTCCGTCAAAGGCTTCAACAGACGAGGTTATTGACACCACCACCTATGACCGGCTGGATGATGAGGCAGTGGGTCCAGAGGGAGACACACCATCTACTGAGTCCAACTCCCCTGCCTCTGAGAGCGAAGGCAGTGATGACTTTGGTGTAGCTGAAACCTTGACCGCGTGGAGGAACAAATTGCTGACGAAAGCGGGAAAGAGGCTAATGAGTTCAGAGGACAGACCTTCCAAGAGACCTCGACCAGCTGAGTCCTCACAGCCAGCAGCCAGCAGTCATGCTCTGTCGCCTATTCCCAGTCACAGTGACGATGTTGAGGAGGATGTTGACCTAACATCCGAGTCAGACTGGGAGACTCCGTTGCCAAGGGGGAGGTTTTACGTCTCATTTACTGAGGAGCTGTGGCCGCACTTCAGCCAAAGGGTGTTGCGGGTTGAGAGGACTGCAGATGTGGTGAGCTTTCGCCGATATGGAGTTATGCAGTTCTTGGAGTCCAGACAATTTGACAAGACCGTAACTTTGTTTGGGACCTACGGTGATACAGTGGTCGTGAGGTATTTTCTAACCTTTCCCCTAGCTTAAATGATCCTAGTTCTAGGAAGTATGAGAAACTTTTCTTGAGGGGGAGGTTATATGAGTTTTCGGCGGGGGCTATTAATGAGTTTTTGGGCACTCCAAATGTTGACATGAATGAGACTTTTGATAATAATGAGGTGGTGCGTTTTCTGACCGGGGATAGAGTGAGGGAGTGGGATGGAAATTTTTCAGTGAGCTTTTTAACCTCGCTCTATTCTGTGCTCTTTAAAATTGGCATCTTTAATTGGTGGCCAACGGCAAATGAGACCCGTGTGGCTGAGAAAATGGCGCATATTCTGTACGCCCTTGGGAAGAATCTACCTTTAAATCTGGGTGAATTAGTGCTGGACCAGCTTGCCAAAGAGGCCGAAAAAAAGTCACCTGGAATCCTGCCTTTCCCTTCCTTGATCTATGGGACGTTAGTTCGTGGAGGATTCAAGCCATCACGCAGAGACCAGGTGGTGACTATCAAAGTGCCGTACGCTGTCTCCCATATGCACTTGGCAGGGCCAAACAAAGTTGTGGATCTGCCGTGGCGAGCTCCTACTGAAGATGTTGAGCAACATGTTGCCTCAACATCTACTCCTCAGTCCAGCTTAGATCAACAAATTAAGTGTCTCGAGGACACCATCACCTTTCTGACGTCTCAACTATCAATTCTGAAGGATTTGCGTTCTTCCCAAAAAGGGGGAGAAGAGGCAGAAGTTGAAGAGCAAGAAGAGGCTGGGACGAGTGGACACGGTGGGGTTCAGACCGAGCAGCAAGGTGGGGATGGTCAAGGAGCTGAAGCAGTACAGACAGGGGGATTTTGTGAGGAAGAGGCAGATGACTCGATCGAGAGTCTGAATATTTAGGCAGGGGTCTGAATATTCTTTGCATGCGGTTGTGTGCCTTTATTGCATTTTTTTTTCCATGCTTTCCTGCTGTCTAGCGTATGTTTTTGTTATGTCTATGGACCATTTCTTTTTGTTTTGCAGATGTTTCACTTTCAGACCCTTAATGGCGTGTACTATCTAAGTAGTACTTTAAATAGTTTTCGTTCTATTCTGGCTGTGTGTTTACTCTAACCATTTTGTTAATGTTTTGTGGTTGAGTAGATATGGCCTTCAGAGGGAGTTTCATTACGACTAACTTCTGCTTTGGTTTTGGGAAAAAAGATAAAAAGGGGGAGATTGTTAATGTTGAGCTTTCAACATTGGCAATGTTGGGGTAACATTCTAGTCAACATTTGTTGGCCGAGAATGTTCCCTATCTCAGTTTTATCTTTCATGCCCAAAACTTATTTTAGTGAAGACGTGGCATTTTTCTAGTGTTGTACAGGATATGGATAAGTGCTGGAATGGATCAAACCGTGTGGAAAGAGTATGGATAAGCTGGAGCAAAAATAGGAGTGAAGCATGCTAAAAATAGGAAGATTGGAGCTCAAGTCAAGACCAAGTCATTTGGAGCTGATTCAAATCAACTCTTAACGGTCACAACTATCTTAGTGGACGTAGTGGATGTGACCAAGTCTGTGGTGAAGAAGTCACGAAGTCGAAGACTATAAAAAGGGGACTTCACTTCACTATTGTATGGACAACGAGCGAGAAAGAGATTTGAAGAGAGAGTTCGAGCGAGTATCATCTCTTAAGAGAGTTTTTTCTTTTTAGCCTAGTTTTTCAAAGGTCGAAAGACTTTGTAGTTTGCAGAATCGTTTGGTTCGTAGGTTTTGCTAGGCTTAGTTTTGACTATCCTTTTTGATAGTTTGTAATCCATCTTTATAGTGGAGTTTTGCGCCTTGAGGCACGCAGCAAGTTATTTGACTTGCTGCACAGAATCACTTCTTGTGGTCGTTTCATTTCGTCACTAGATAATTATCATTTCCGCTGTGTGTTTCTAAGTGAGTGTGAGTGTTAGCCCAACATCACGTCCAACATCAGTCTACAACTTAGTGTGTTTACATCCATTTGTGACGGGACCCCCCTTCAGAATAGATATATATCGATTGTATACGAGAGACATAATATCAATTCTAATGCCGAGACTACTGTAGTACGTTGTCTTGCTAAAGCGATATATTGTACAGTTCTCGTTACTTACGGAATAATCGTTTCTCATGATACAAAAGACAAATCCTTATAATATGAGCACTCCAAATTCCGAAATTAACATACTTCATCCATTATTTTCTGGACTCTCACGTGGGCTTTGAATATGAAATACAAAAGAAATATCGTACCACGATTTCAAGGAGGATTCAAGATGGGATGAGATGTTGTTCTATAGAGTTCAAATGAAAATGAGCAAAATGAGTCTTCTTGTTTATAGATGAGGGCAGAAATTGTAAGATTTATTTTATTCCAAACTTTTATATAATGTTTAGAAAGCTCAGACATAATACTTATTTGATTTAGTCATAGCCAAGAAAACAAGAATATTTATGGATCCATATGCTTTTATCTTGAAATTTTGGAAGGGTTTGGAGTGTGTTCTTCTCTTTATTTTCCTTTATCTTGTGTTATTTTATTACCTCTGATGGACTGAGATCTAGCCACATGATTCCTTTTATAAATGTCCAAGAGATGCTCACGAACAATAATAATCTTTTAGAAGATAGCTTTAGATGAAGGGGTATTAACTTAAGGAAGAGAGAGAAATGCAAATTAACGTTATACCATAATCTTTATCATAATATATTTAACATGGGGTATTTATTTGTTTATATTATATGAGCCACATTATTAGATTAATTTGTCAATCTCTCACTTGGCTATAATAAATTGATGATTCTATTACAATGAGCGTACACTTTTAGGAATTAATCAATCATTTATTATTAAATTAAGTTAGTCGAAATCATGACAGTCACACGTTATTGAGTCACCTTATTCCTTCCACATATTACAATTAACTAAATTCACAAGAACTATAATTGAGGAAAAATTTAATATTTTTCGTTAAATCATTCTTGTATACCTGTAATGTGAATAATAAAGAAATGTTCAAAACAAACTTTAATTGAATTCACAAGAGGCATAACGAGAAAAATAGCCATATACATCATGATGTTATTCAGTCAGGGACTTGTCCGTACCCATTCATTCAACATGGCCGTAAACGTCTTGGCTGGTAATCTTTTAGTGGTGGATCCACTATCATCAAATTAGTACTAAATATTCTCAATTGACACCTTTTATTTTTGAACATTTTTTAACAACCAGGTATTTTGAAACAATGTGTTTCGATTCCTTCGAGTACGTGTCATTCATGGAGGAGACTGCAACAGGACAATTATTATAATAAATCCGTAGGGGTCGATATACTCTATCCATTATAGTATGTCCCTCTACGAAATTCTGCAAACATAATACATGAGTAGTTGCTTCAAAGTATGCCACAAATTCAGCCTCATACTGGAAGTAGTAATTACAGATTGCTTTCCACTCTTCCACTTTTCCATTTTACCATTAAACGGCTCCTCCAACCATTAGAAATACATAGCCAAAAGTAGATTTCTTCGTACTTAGGCATCCCACATAGTCTGAATCTGAGTACCTTTGCATTTAAAGGTGATATGACCTTCTGTATGTAAGCATGTACTATTTGTTACCTTGTAGGTATCTAAGACGATTTCCTACCATACCGAAAAATCCCAAAAAATAAAGTAAAAGTGCTCCAGTGGTACACCAAACTCATACCAATTTACAATTCTCTCTCCTCAACAAAACGCATATGCGTTTCAGCTGATAAAACGCGTCTGAGGTTTAAAATTTGCATACACAACCCACTATTTGTTTTTAATAATAAAATCACCCAATAAAAAATAGAAAAGATAAATAGGGAAGCTTGAAGAGAACAAAAGAGGAGCAAGAACCATAAGCGATGTCAGCGATGTCGTGCGATGTTGCCGCTCGCCGAGACGGCCACTATGAATGGGATATCCGGCACCGAGCTGGCGTTGTCGGTCTTTGAGCGATTTGGTCGCGCGGCCTTTATCGCGTTGCGACGCCCGAAAAAGGCCCTTATCGACCTGTCTCGGCCGACATCGAGCGACATAACCAGATCTATACCTGACAGCCGGCGCTAGAAAGTGGGTGATGACTGTGGCGTTGAGAAGGACGATGAAGATTGAAAACGCTACACACGTTTTTAAGGAAAAAAAATCCTAAACAGACTTGACTGGGTTAAAATGCTTAAATTAAAAGGCTGATTTTTATTGTATATCCATTTGTGCTTTAAAGTACCTTTGTATACCTTTACGAGTATTTACTTTGTATATACCTTTTATTATTTATTTTTTATAATTAATTATTTATAATTAATGTTAAAGTATATTTTGAAAATTTGTAAAATATGTGGGTGATATTAAAGAGTCGTAAAAGTTGATGTGAATTTTGAGTTTAAAAATGAGTTTTTCGGTTGGTGATATTGAGTTTACTGCATTTTGAGTTTGAGAATGAGTTTTCCGGTTGGAGATGGTCTAAACACTTTCTCACACCTTTTTAATGTTCAATTACGTGATTGACTTGATATCGACCCACCATCGCAACATCAAAAGTAATGTCCAGTCGTGTGTAATTTTGGGCATACATCACACTTCCGACAACATACGCATATGGAATAGGTTCAATTGTCTTTCGTTCCAATTCATTTTTAGGACATTTTTAATAAACTTACCCCCTTCTGAATTGAAACTATACCTGAGGACATTTATCCATATGAACTCATTGTAATATTTTATTAATATAGGCCTTTGGAGACAATCCTAACAATTATTGTGATTTATCACGACATATTTCAATTCCTATTACATAATATGTCTCACTCATATCTTTCATTACAAAATTTTAGAGAGAAGTTTCTTCACATCATGTAGCATGGCAACCTTATTCGAAGCAAGAATAATACTAACAACGATAAACTTGCTCCCACTGATCTACATATAAATACACCGATCTACAGTGTTGTCTGTAAAACCGTATGGCATAATGATATTCTTGAACTTAATATACTATTGACGGGATCTACAGTGTTCTCTATAAAACCGTATGACAAATGATATTCTTGAACTTAATATATCATTCTTGAACTTAATGGTCTACAGTGTTCTCCATATATTGACTTCTTTAATTTACACACTAAATTTTGAATTAGTTGTAGTCAAGAATCGTTTAGGTTGGTCCATTATCCTCTTCTAAGTTATCATTTAAACATGCAATTTTTTATCATTATTTGGTGAATATCCTGATCATAATGAGCTACCAAAGCCAAAATTATTTGTAACGAGTCCTTTTTTCGAAACGTAAGAAAGGTCTTTTTGTAGTCAATGCCATCATTTAGAATGTAACATTTGGTGACGTGTTGGGCTTACTTTCAATATTGCCTATTGAATCCCGTTTGGTCTCGTATACCCATTTACTACAGACTCTTTTGGAACCTTTAGGCAATTCAACTAATTTCCAAACTTTATTGTCATCCATTGATCTCAACTCTTCGTTCATGACACTATCAATTTTCAGAACTACTTCATTTCATGGCTTTATTTAGACAAGATTGGATCTTTATTGATGCTTAAATCACAATCATTTTCAAGTGAATAAATTTCATAATCACCAGAATAGCCGATTTTGGACATCCTTAAAGCTATATATGTGGTATCATTGTGATTTCTTCAATAACCATTAGTTCAGTGTTGACATGATCATTTCATGAATTCTTAATACCAATTTGCTGTCATATATTGCTATGTTGCTGTGATATAACAAAAGTAATAGGTGCAGACGATGTAAGAGTTTCAACCCGAAGTTCATGTATTTCTACTTTCCGTGGTTCTCTACTCCCACTAACTTGATCATTCTCAATAAACTGAGGATTACCAGAATCTACAATTCTCGTAGGACAATAAAATTTGTATCCTTTCGACTTTTCAGGATATTGATGAAATTACCACAATGGTTCTTGCATCATGTTTTTTTTCATGTAGATTACTTATCCTCACTTCTGTTGGATAACCCTAAACGTAAAAAGTGCCTTAAAATATGCTTCTTACCGCCCGTAATTCGTGAGGAGTCAGACTAACTGGGGATTCTAATTAAGCAGCTATGCATGCATCTTTAGTGCATATGTCCATAATGATAGTACAGAATTATTACTTAACATACTCCTAACCATGTCCATTAAATCGGACATTAAATTGCCCAACACAAATACGTTATTACTTATTATGAATCAACTAATAAGGTCACATTTATTAACAGTCCAAATAAACTATAATTCACATTTACGTTTATCTTTGGACGAAACTTAAACTAATCATTCTAAACAATAATGTTGCTAAAATAAAATACATAAATAGATAAACAATCATATATGTGCATGTTATTTTGGATATTAAGATGTAAATGATTATTAATATATCTCTTTACCTCCAGTTACTTTATGCAATAATCCTTTTGGTAAACTTATAGCAATATAATTAATGATCTTGCTTATTCATTTTAATATCATCATATGAACAAACGATAACACTTAATATTGAATATAAAATGAACTTAAACTAGATCACTTTGCTGACTAGCAAGTTTAAATCATGAAAGTAAATATGCAATCAAATCATATACGTTACGGAAACTCTATCATTAAGCGTACTTTTTTTTTTTTTTGAAAAAAACATATATATTATTGATTATCAGCAGCTACCAAGTTAGCCAATTCTTGAGTAGTTGGGATTGAACCTTCCCCATCATACCCAAGGCGTTTGGCCAAATAAAGAGCCACGGCATTAGATCGTCGACACACATGGCTAAAACGAACATTTGCAAATAAACAGCATAAAGAAAGACAGTCAACCAGGATGCTTCCAATCACAGTAGATTCTGAATCTGCTTGTAATAGTTTGGTGATGATATTCTTGCAATCGCTATCCACTATGATGTGTGTCCATTGCTCTGATACGCAAGTAACAAGGCTTCTCGAACGGCAATGGCCTCGATAGCTTCAGGTGAGTATTGTCCTATCAACAGTTGCGTTCGCCACCCAAGACATCGTCCCGACGAGTCTCTCGCGATTAGACCGACTGATGATGTTCCTCGCAGCTTGTGAATCGCACCGTAAGTGTTAATTTTAGTGAAGTTCGGTTCCGGTGGTAGCCATCGGGAATCCTTGCCCTGGTTTCGTGTCGGGGGGTAGTATCCGCTCGTGGTGGAGGTATCCCAGCGATTGCCTGTGCGATAGCTCGATCATCTGCAATATAAGTGCTCCTGCCATCCACTTGTTTCGCATGCGCCATATTATCAAGCAAAAGCTAATGAACATGTCAAAATCTTCATCTGTTAAGTCCTCTCGCATCCCTCTTATCCAGGTCTCTGCATCGTTGAGGCCCCTACGAGAAACAACAAAAGAAAATTTAGTTTTCTTCCAAAACCTTTTCACAAACGGACATTTAATAAACACATGCTCCGCTTTTCCGGAGCATCTCCGCATCGGGAGCAATGAAAATAAGGAAGGCACTTCCGTACTAAACATCTACTATTCACGCTGTCATATATACAAGTAGTTCTAACATGCATTGCCCATAATGTGCATATTAATTTATTTATCAAATAATCAATTTACATAAGTGTCATTCCAGCTTTTACCATCTATACAGGACTTCACACGATAAGTATCATGATAAGTCTTGCAATTATCTAACGATCAATAATGAATTTGTTTATGAATAATAACGAATATGGCAGAGATGCTTGACATGCTTGCACACAAGGAAATAAAAATATATAAATAAATATTATCTAAAATATCAAGTGGATGCAACCCATACGAATAAACATCAATCGAGAAAATCATCCCTCACATGACGAGTGATGTAAAATTCCAGTACCCCGAACGAAGTCTAATATCACACAGCGACCCATATGAGAAATCAGAAATAAAATAATTTTATACTTCCATCAACTCTGATTATTCAAACATGTCTGTTTGCAATGCAGAGATGTAAGAGACCGTTTCATGTTTGCTACCACACAAATCATCAGTCACATCTCGCGTAACGAAAAAACAACAGAGAGAAAAATTCAAGTCGCGCAACCCTACAATTACATTATTATCCTATTAAACTTCAAAAAATAATAATAATAATAATAATAATAATAATAAATTTGGGGCCATCCCACTACCCCACAATATTACTCTAAAGACACATAATTGGGAGCTCGAGAAAACAAACTCACGTGGGGTCCGTTTGAATATCACCAAACACCTTGTACGCAACCAATTAAAACAAGTCACGAGATCACCAAATTAGAGTATACCATTAACTTTCAAAATAAAACACCCACAATACCCATTACTCGACCATGTAACAAATACAACATGATATGATAATATGTCACTCATGTTCTCGGAATCATACTTTCGCACTCACTTAATCATTCATCATACTTTCGTACTCAATCATTTTCTCACACTCTGGTTATCACCTCATCATTATTCTCGTAATCATACACCCAATATGGACCTTGAGATCCAATACTATGGTACCGAAGAGCTCAATCAATATCAATGGGCCTATAAATATGTTGTTGGACGGTCTTTTTCACCCGCCCAGAGGTGAAGAGTTCGTTGAACCCTCTTGTCATGTTAGGCGGTATGTTCTACTACGAGATTCACTAAATAGAACGTCGTCATGTCAGATCAATAAGCATTGTACTGTAAGAGGTGAAGAGCTCGGTGGACCTTCCTGTCATATTAGGCGGTCTGTCCCACTAGAAAATTTCCTCATATACCGTAGTATCGTCTCACAATATAACATAACAATCATCACATACTCAGCAATCGCCCAAAGCGATATAATATGATACTCCCCTCACACTCTGTAGTCGCCCAAAGCGATTTATGCAACCATCTGTACATTATGCATTGTTCAGTGTACCTGTTCAATGCATACGGATACATTACATGAGATAAAAAGTAATTCACAATAAATCATATATGTTCATATCTCACCAACTGAAAATAAATAAAATAATATATACGGCACCTCGCGCGCGAGGTGCCGTTATTCGTAACAAATAATTCGTACCTCCGAAAATATCCTAAGTCAACATTGAAGCATATATATATATATACATATATATATATATCACAACATAACAATACAAAAAATTCATGTGTCATAGTTGAATGTAGACAAACACTTACTTTTAATGTCGAACATTGCCGTACCAAGAGAAAACAACCAAGCGTATTTTCAACTACAAAACAAAATATATCTACGCATACACACATATCACCGAGCCCACGAATCCGAAAACATAACAACCAAGAGAAAACAGTTCAAAGCATTTTTGAATTAATATTCATTTAGCAAATATAAATCTCAATTCATAATAATTTAGCATGGCCTGACTTACTTGGGTGATAGGCTGAAATTGATTGGATTACTCAGAAGAAAATGGTGTTAAGAACGAAAACTATATATATATATATGTATATATATATATATATATGTATATATATATATATATGAAGTTACATGACTTAAGTCGGTTGGGAGATTTTCGAAGTAACGTGTAATTATGATAATTGCTTTTTACTATCCTATTAAAGATTTGATAGTTAATATAATTTAACTTTTTTTATCATAACCCGTTATATTTATTTATATGATAATTTTAATAACATTAACTACACATTAGTTAAACACGGGTGACTAGTCGTGTCTAACGATCGATGCGTGTCCTATACCACATGCCGACTCTACTAACTAAATTAAATAATTCAAAATAATTTATTGTTAAAAATTCCTAGAATTGTAACAGGACATTAAAATTTAAAAAAATCTTAAATTGCATGTAAAACGCAGAAATGCACAATATGCAAAACATATAATCCACATCGTATGCACAAGCACAACATGCATATCTTATGCCAACTACGTATTTCAAATAAATTAGTTCGTGCAATGCATGATCATATTGGCCAATGAGGATTACGAAATGTCTCGGGTATTACAACTAATAATAGTAATAATAATAATAATATCTTTTATTACCACTGCGACGCGTTGCGTATTATGAAATATTATTCAAATGATTAAATGGTGGGGGATAAAAAAATCACTTTAAATGCTAAGATTCGTATGTTTGGAGGGATCAAAACATGTTATTTGAAAATCACTTTAATTAACTGGGTGTTTGGAGGGATCAAAACATGTAACTGCGTGTAATGTGTTAAATTCCCTCCAAACATACAATTAAAGTAAGTGTGGGATAAAAAACGCTCAAAATCGGTAACATTGGGGACTGAAACTGTAACTTGGAAAAATGGGGGACTAAAAAAGCCCATATGCCAAATATTGGGGACCAAAAATGTAAAAATCCATTAATATATACTTACAAATAATGCACAATTAAAATCGAAAATTTCACATATTAAATATTTAAATTAATAATGACTTTGAAAACATCAAATAATATTATATATTTATATTTTATTATACGGTAATCTTAAAAATAAAACATGTGACTTAGCAAACTCACATAATGTCAACATTAAAATCACTGAGCACAATAATTTTAAGATTTCATCACATTTTCTCTACTCCCCCACCCCAATCTTCACTTTACGCCACGTCGACTCCACTTTCGTCATAAGGCGTGGAATTAGACCAACGTCAAATGTTTGGTTGTTCATCTTCATTGAGTAAATCATTAAGATCCGTGTGACAGTCAGCGTTGTTCCATAATCTATAAGAATGTTAGAAATAAAATAGATAAACAAAAACACAAACTTGAGGCGTGTGAAGAAACACACCGCCTTTAGAGATTATTTCAAAAGTTTCATTGTGATCTCCTACGGTTCAACAAGCTCATCAATTTATAGAGAAAATAGGAGCATGAGAGTGAAAGGGTATTCAATAAGCCATATGAAATGGCTTCATGCAAGTAACTCTTCTTATGCATTCTTCAAAACATGCACCATTAAGTCGTTAAAATTAATAACATAATGGTGCATTAAAGCTGTTAATAAGTTTTGGAAAAAAAATGTTAATTAAGTGTAAGACTTAGAGTTTTCATTAAAAATTCCAACAATCTCCACACGTAGGAAGCCAATCAAGTCTTCCACTTCCAAGATGAAGTTGCTTATACGATGATGTTCAAAGAACTACGAAGAACCATAATATTAGACCATTTTGAACCATCAACACTAAAAATATGGTGAAAATAGTGTTTCTATAAACCATAAATTATCTTGTGAATCATTTGTCACAAGATCACAAATTCTTCTTTAACCTTCATTTCTTATAACGGTTGTGCACCTCTCTCTGTCATGTGCAGCCCTAATAAGAATTAAATAATGCTTTAGAGGATTTTGCCATTTCCTCATAGGGGCGGCCACACCCGACCTTCCTATTGATGAATTTTCAAAACAATGTCACAAAAACAACTAATTCATTAAGAGATTTCCTCAACCTCACTGTATTTAATATACCTTCGAGCATCTCTACAACACAGATATGGTGAATATTAGGGTTATGCTCCAGCACTAGTTTGTGTTTAGTTTTTACCTTTTATGAACCATATTTTTGGTATTTCCAATTGTATGGTTAGGTTTCCACACACACTAATGATTCAATGGCATTAATCTCATACCCTTCATTGTTTTTTCAATAAGTTGCCTCCCTAAAAGCTCTGTCAAAGGGTCTGCCAAATTGACCTCTGACCTCGCATAACCAATCGAAATAATCCTGTTTTTTAACATTTACCTAATTACATTGTGTCTTAAGCGCATATGTCTATTTTCTTCATTATAAATTTTTTTCTTTGCTATAGTAATAGAAACTTGACATTCACAATGCATCGATATAAAGGTGATCAGTCTCTTTCAATTGCAACGTCAAGAATAAAAATTCTAAGCCATTCGGCTTCAACACAAGCAAGTTCGAAAGCAACGAACTCAGAATCCATCATTGCACGAGCTATTATACTTTGTTTAGTGGATCTCCAAGTTATAGCTCCACCGCCTAAAGTGAAAACATATCCACTTGTTGACTTGGTATAATTGGAATCAGAAATCCAATTTGCATCACTAAACCCGTCTATAATGCTTGGAAGGCCATTATAGAAAATTCCATAATTTAAAGTGCCGTTAATATAGCTAAACAATCTAACCAAGGCCTTCCAATGAGATTCATTGGGAGTTTTAGTATATCTTCCTAACCTCGACACTGCATATGCCAAGTCCGGTCTATAATAATTTGCTACATGTAATAAGCTCACTATTAATTGCGCAAATGTTGTTTGAGATATAGGAGCTCCGTGATTTTTCTCTAATTCCATGCTTGAATCGTAAGCTATGTTTTTCGGTTTAGGATCAACATACCCAAAATGTTTTAGTATTTTTTTTCCGCATAGTGATCTTGAACTTAGAAAAAACTATTTGATAGAAACTCCTTTGTTTTACACAATATATTTAGACATGTCCCCAAAATTAACATGTCGTCAACATATAGTGCTATTATCACACATTGATTATTTTCTCTTTTGAGATACACACATCTATCCACCATAGATGTTGTAAAACCATCATTCATTAGAGTGTGATCTAATTTTTCATGACATTGCTTTGGTGCTTGTTTCAATCCATAAAACGATTTTTTTCAACTTACACACTTTATCTTCTTGCCCTTTTACTCTATATCCATCGGGTTGCCACATATACATCTCATCTAATTTTCCAGTGAGAAATATTGTTTTTACATCCATTTGATGTATAATCAACCCGTATAAAACGGTCATTGCAACTAATACACGTATAGAAGCTATTCGTGTAACCAGCGAGGATGTGTCAAAATAATCATCATTTTCCTTTTGTGTAAAACCTCGTGCCACTAATCTTGACTTATATTGTCCAATACTCCCATCAGTATTGTACTTCCTTTTGAAAACCTACTCGCTGCTAATGGGTTTTGCACCTGTTAGTAAATTAACTACCTTCCAAGTATCGTTGCTTATGATTTAGTCGCATATTTTATACTTCCTTCCACTTTTCTGAATCCAATGAAGCAATTGCTTCATCATAGGAGCTAGGCTCATCACTTGTCATGTACAAATAATAATCTCCTCCAAATGAATATGGAATTCTACGTCTCTTCCCAATCATCTCGTTCAGATTAGGGTTTAGATTGAAATTTGTACTCAACTATGGATCGGTTCGATACCACGAGATTGGCTAGGTGCTTAACGAATCCTTTGATACCTCCCACTGCCGGTTGGACGAACCAAGAGGGCCGGGCTTAAAGAGATCATTGAGGTAGTATCAATTTAAAAGAAAGACCGATCTAAGAGGTCCATTTCGGTTGGGAAAGAAAATTAAGTAATTTGATCTTGACCGAGAAATTAAATATTTTGGTGATTATCAGATTTATTATAGGTAATAAGTTCAATATTGCAAGGGTAAAATTGGTGTTGCACCATTACTTACTTAGAGGGATAAATTGGGTCTTTTTCTTACTATGAATTTGGAAAATATTAATATTAGATATTATATGATTTTCAAAAATTATATTATTATATTCGATAAAATTCGAGAATTTATATAACTTGGAAGATATGATTTTTTAATCAATTATTTAAAAGATTTGAATATTTTCAAATAAGGAGAGAATATCTCAAGGAGGTAAAATCTCAACCACCCGAACGGGCTTTAGTGGCCATAAGTTTGACTTCTATATATATCTAGCCTTAGGGTTTTGAAACTTAAGAAAATTAATCTAGGAGCTTTTCGAGAACACAAGCTAAGAGCAATCTCTCGTCGGTCGTATTTTCTCTAACCATCCAAAGAAAATATCGAACCGGACACACCATGGGATCGTCGTGACACTCTTGCCACCACCGAACACACCGCGCATGCGGAGGCTAAGGAGAACGGGTTTGGTAGTCATCACGAGTAGCTTTGTATCATGGCTTGATCATTTTCTCATTGTGGTTTACTGTTGTTTTCATTATCATTGTCTGCATGTGTATCCGAGGGGTCCTACGGAATTCAGGGTCGCCGTAATTTTGTTTTAAATTTCGCACGTTTCCGGAGAATACGGGTTACAAGAATCCACCGGCCAGTCCCCAAGAATGGGGTAAACTAGTTTGGCCCGAATTATTTTGTAAGGACCCGGAACCCACCCCACCTCGCTTTAGGAAAAACCCGCCCCGAACCCTGAATAAGCCTAGTCTTCGCCCGACCCGGGTCATCCATATTTTTCTTATTATTAGATTACATTTATATATATAAATACTATCCATGACGGATTTCGATACATGGTTGGCCAAACCCAAGACCCCAGACTTGGCGGGTTGAGTAATTTGAGACTGGTAACATGCTCCATTACCTGAATAATGAAAAAGATCCGCTCTAACACATGCAAGACCAGTCGGGTTAGGGTTTGGACCCGCCAGATTTTTATCCTTAGTTTCACCAACTAAAAAATGGAGGGAAAAATAACATCGAATTGGACTCAAAAGTACACTGGACATTTGTGGCAACTCATTATTAATGACAAGATATTTCTTTTGATCATTATTATCTTTTTCCTATTTTATACAACTAAAGATTTTTATTAATTTTCCTACTTCAACAACAACAACAATACTTACTATTATTATTATTATTATTGTTACCCCCATTATCTTCAGGAATATGTAAAATATCCATCAGACAACAAAAGATTGTATGATTTAACGCGAAGAAGAGATATATGACTTTCAAAAGATATAGAAGTCATCAAACTCTCATTCCAAGAAAATAATACCGAATAAACGAAGGACATCGAGGTAAAGAGAAACAATTACGAGATGAAGGAATATTCTCGGGAAATATAATTGAAATGTAAGGAAGACTGTATAATGAGATAAGAAAGAGAAAAAAGAAGAAAACAATCCGATTCCAAAAGAAGAGGGCAAGGTGGTTCTTAAGAGGAAAGGAGCTTTCGAGAAATAATACCAAGAAAGAGGACCATTTAATAAATAAGGGATACTTGGATAAGAAGAGTAAGTTATAAGATATTGAAGTGTGGAAAACGTCATAGAACGTGGATACACCTTTGGGAAGATACTAGATAGTGGAAGAGACATGACGGAATGAGTGGTAGTGAAAACATCGAGAAAGAGATGAAAAATCCACATGTGGCTAAAAAGAAAAAAATCTCTTTAGAAGGAAATCCCTAGAACGGGAAGAAAATAAATATCCTTGAGAAGGATGAGAAGACACATATGTGCTTAGGTGAAAATCTATAATTCACGTGTGTTTTGGAAAAAATTATGTTCCTTAAGAAGAAAAAGGAATAGATATTCTGTTTAAGAAATGAAGACTGGTCAACAGAAACAAGCCGTCGATTAATGAAAAAACACCGAGAAACACTCTCGGGAAGATAATATCCATAGATAAGCAAAGATAGAAGAAAAAAACAAGGGAAATCTTGAAGATCTTATAACAAAAGCATCTTACCACATGATCTTCAATTGGAACCGCTTCCTCCAGCCTGAACAGCGTTAACCTCCTCATTCACTTCATCCTCTCCCTCTAGTCCAGGTTGCCCCACTTCTCCCTGACCCGATCGCGTCACCTCATTCTCCGGAGCTTCCACGATAGACAAATCTCGAAGAGCTTGCTCCATATCGAGAAAGGCAAATGGATATTCTTCCTCAAGAAAACCATTAGCACGAAGCTGATAAAGACAGCCTCGAAACCCTCGATTGAAGTAGAGGTTGGCCTCCGCAGAAATTTGCTCAGCAGGCACATAATTCTTGAGGAACTCTTCCTCCATTTTGACATGTTCTTTCCGTTCCGTCAAGAGCTCTGCTTCCACTTCTCTGTTGCGGGGTGAAGACTCTTCAAACAATTTGTTCAATTGGCTGATTTCCTGATTAGCAGCATTGAGCGAAAGTTCCAATTTAGCATTGCGAGAACGGGAAGAGCTAGCAACATCTCGCTGAGAATGATGGCGGCGGATAGCTTCACTGGATAATGTTAAAGTCTGGAAGGAAAAATGGAAATATTCTAAAAAAATAAGAGAGAAGAATTACATGAAGAAGGGTGAGGATCATACCTGACCCAATGATAGAGACCGACGACCCAAAACTCCTTCTCCGGAAGCTTCTTCAAAAGATCCTTATCCCCTTGAGACGGAAAATTCTGCACAAAGGCCTGAGCAGCACCCCCCATATTTCCTTCCATAACAGGTGTGAGAGTATCTCGGGTAGAGGGAACCAACGCTTTAGGACCAAGTGAAGATATCATAGTTCCCGAAGGAGGCTTAGCCTTCTTAGAGGAAACACTATCATGGAATGGGGATGACGACCGCTTAGCCGGAGGAGAGTTGTGAGAAGGTAAAGCTGGTAATGCCGGAGCCTTCCCTTTAGAAGAAGACCCACGAGTTCGATAAGCTATGACAGAGGCTATATCCATACCTGTCCAAACAAAGAATGAAACCTCCCTAACTAATTTATAAGAAAAAAGAGACTAAAAATTTGGATAATTTTACCCAGAACTCCAGAAGGTGAAGGTCTCGGCGGGGAAAGCACTTCCAAAGGAGGATCCTCCAACACCAATTCTCGGACAGAAAAATGCTTATCTCCCACTGGATTAAGAAAATTTTCAAGAACCTCAGGAAATTCACGAAGAGATTGACATTGCTTACTCCAAAGAAACGTAGAAAAACGGGGGTCTTGATGCGAAGAAGAAGGACGAACAAAGAAGAATTTGCTCATCCAACCCTTCGTAGCAAATTATCCCGAAGGATATCAGGGGAAGACACAGGAGTAAAAGAGAATTTCCCATTATCTCTCTCTTCGATCTTGAAGAAACTGGTAATTAACTCGAGGAGGAAATTGCAAGTGACGAGCGACAGCCAATAAAGCCAAAATCAAGCTACAGGAATTGGACATTATTTGCCCAGGGCATATGCCTAAACTATCACATAAGTCAAGAAGAAGTGTAGGAAGAGGGAACCTCAGACCCATTTCTACCTGGTCAGTGTAAAAAGTAAGAAAGCCATGGGGAGGGGAAGAGGCAACTTCCATCGGATCAGGAAGCTTCATAGTGTAGCTTTCTTGGATCTTAGCTTTCCGAGCAAAATCGGTAAGTTGGGTAGGACTGAGTACCGATGCTTTAGCAAGATACCATGAGAGCTTGGCCTTAATACGGGATTCCTCCGTTTGGGCCGCCCATCTCAGTAATTCCTTCATATAAGTTTTTTCATCACCTCCTTTTTTGGGAGGATGAACGTCGGACTTAACCATATCGGGATATACGGTTTTGAGGCGAAGATCTCCTTGAATAGGATCCGCAGGCGATTCGCCCAAGAGTTGGACTTCATCGGAAATGGCCGGGGCTGACTCGAACTCGGCCCTTCCTTCACCACTAACGACTCCAGCTGCAGAAGTAGACATGAATTCTTTCTGATAAATCTGAGTTCAGTTAGGATATATGCGAAGGAATAAAGATGGAAGGAATTTAAGGTTAGTATATATAGGCGGTAAGGAGCGATAAGATGAGCCTTATGATTAAAAAATAATCAAGGGCTGAAAAATAACCACGACAAATTGAGGAGGAATGTGATGGATCAATTATAAAATTTCATCTGTAGGGATAAGCCGAAGAAAGTGGGGAAATGACGTTTGATTGACTTATCATGCTGTGAAGAGATTTGATGAATTCAAATTGTGCAAGCGCGAGTTTTGAGCAATAGTTCAAAATTCAAAAAACACTTCGATAGTTACTGAAAGATAAGAAATATTTTAGTAACCAAGGAAGTTGAGAACGAGCCTTTCAGGAAACGTTCATACAAGACATCCGAAAACTACGAAAGCCCAAGAAAAAAGAGGGAAAAAGCAAAGGAAAATGGACAAAAATAACTATAACAAAACACAAGCACATTTAGATGGAATCTCGTCAGACATCTTGATCTTCCACAGCCACACCTTCGTCTTCTTCTGATTCTGAAGAATCCCGTCCTCCCTGATTAATCTTTTTAGGATCGTCATGTAGATCATATATAGAGGCAGCTTCTTTGAAGGCTACGTCGATGTTGAGGAAAGCAAGGGCGTATTTATCCTCCGGGAATCCATTGGCTCGTAATTGAGAGAGACATCCGCGAAAACCATGATCAAAATATATATTAGCCGCTTCAAAAACTCTTTCACTTGGGACCAGACCATTGGTGATTGTTCTCCTTATTTCATAATGGCTTGCACGCTCGGAATGAAGCTCTGATCGAATTCTTTGTTTTCCACATGAACCAAATTAAGTTGTCTCTTTAAATGGCGGGATTCTTGCGCTTCTTTAAGTAATTTCATGGTGACCTCAACATTTTGAGATCGATTCAAATCTAGTCTTTCCTCTTAGAGTCTGCAATGACGAGCGCCCTCACACGATAAAGAATAAGCCTATAGAAAAAACAGAACAAATCATCAGAGACTCCCGAGAATCGTGAAAATTAGCGAAAAAGACGTACTACCTGACTATGAGTAAGAGCCCAAAAATCCCAGAATTCCTTATCCGAGAGTTTTTGCATATGATTCCATTCTTTTTTAGTAGGAAAACTCTTCATGAAAGTATACGCCGAGGCACCCTGACTCTCTAAAACAAAAGCAAGATGAAGTCACTGTGAAGGAATTGATGAGCCATCCGCATGAGAAGTGAATAAAGGAATCACTCGTTCTGAATGAACCCTTCGAGAAGATGTTCCTTGGAAATCAGAATATGAAGCCTTCGTTCATCATCTAACGCCTTCAAAGAAGACTCCCGGAAGGCCAATACTGAAGCAAAATCCATTCCTCTAGCTAAAAGAGAGTGACAAAGACAGTGTGGCTAAATATATATATATATATATATGTATATATATATGAATCATATAAATAACGTAAAATATACCTGGGATCTTGCACGAAATTCGAGGAAAGACTCGCGCCGGAGAGGAATTCAATCATACAAGAGTTCTCGAATTGATAAAGTTTTCCCTTTTATTAAATCAAGGAATTCTTGAAGAACGTCAAGAGAATCAGGAAATATGTTACAATGATCTGACTAAGGAAAATAAAGCGAGGATCATGATGAGGTGGAAGAGACGTCACGTAGATGAATTTGTTCATCCAATCTTCATTAGTAGGAAGGTGATCATGAAAATTGTTAGGAGAAGTTGAAGGAATAAAGGCAAATTGTCCGTCGCCACTTTCAATAATTTCAAAGAAACTGATGATAAGGCTAATAGTAGGTGGAATGCGAAACCGACGTGCCACAGTGACTAAAGCCATCATGAACTCGGAAGTATCTGGCCAGACGATATGTTCAAGATCTCACAAAGATCTAAAAAGAAAAGAGGAAGAGGAAACCCGAGCCCCATTTCTAGTTGGTCAAGATAAAAAGTGAGAAACTCTGCTGGGGGCAAAGAAGCTACTTCTAAAGGTTTTGGACATCTCACTTCATAATTGGAAGAAATTCCAGCCATATCTAAATATCTAGGCAATAAGAAGGAATTCAAAGTGGATACTTTGGTTCGATACCAAGGAAGCCCAGCTTTCCCTCGAATCGCCTCAGGCCGGGATGGCCCATTCTAAAAAAGCTTGTCGAGAATTATAGTCATTTTTTCCATTAGGAAATTCAGGAACATCTAAAAAAGCAGATGATGGATCCACTCCTCCAGGACAAAAAGGCCCAAGAGGAATATTAAAAAGAGAAGGATGATTTTCACTTGAACTCAAAGAATACCGTTCTAACTTAGCTTTACCTTTATTTTTGTGAAGATTGAACGACATGGCGAAAAACATGGAAAAGAGGAAGACAAAGGAAAATATTCAGAGAAAATAATAACTGATACATAAGAGTTCTTATTTATATATAAGGTTTGAAAAAGAAGATTAGCCGGCGGATCATAAATTAAATCAAGGGTATAAAAGGATCCCCGTCAGCCTATTACTCGGATTGTTTATGAGAGTTCTTATATAAGGTTTGAAAAAAAAAGGTACGTGGGAAAGCACAAAGCTGTTGTGGATAGTGGGAAGTTATCTATTCAAATACGGTTGTGGGAAAAGATGAAAACGGGATGATCAGAAAACTTTTCAAGTGAAGAAACAAGAAGAAGACACTCGGATATTTTTACCACCTGATTAACGTCTAGAGAAAAAACTGTTCTTAGACTCTTTGGGGGGGGGGGCTATTGTTACCCTAATTATCTTCAGTATAGGTAAAATATCCATCACACAGCAGAAGAATGATGATTTAACAGGTAGAAGAGATATATGACTTTCAAAAGATATAGAAGTTATCGAACTCTCATTCCAAGAAAATAATACCGAATAAACGAAGGACATCGAGGTAAAGAGAAACAGTTACGAGATGAAGGATATATTCTCGGAAATATAATTGAAATGTAAGGAATACTGTATAATGAGATAAGAAAGAGAAAAAAGACGAAAACAATCCGATTCCAAAAGAAGAGGGGAAGGCGGTTCTTAAAAGGAAAGGAGATTTCTAGAAATAATCCCAAGAAAGAGGACCATTTAATAAATAAGGGATACTTGGATAAGAAGAGTACGTTATAAGATATTGAAGTGTGGAAAACGTCATAGAACGTGGATACACCTTTCGGAAGATATGAGATAGTGGAAGAGACATGGCGGAATGAGTGGTAGTGTCCAGATATAAATATTGCAGGATTTCAGAAAAATCGAGGAATGATATACGAACATCTATCTATGAAGAAGGTTTTCTGGACTTAACTCCATTAAAGAGAGCACCCCCTCTTGACTAAAGCAAGAGGGTTAAGAATCTCTCCAATCTCTCTTCTCCATATTGCAGGAAATAAGACTCCGATTTTCCTTCGAAGCAGAAGGAAGATCATTTCGTCATCCCGTAGTAGCGCCAGCATAATTCCGACAGCATCAATTATTATTATTATTATTTAATATTATTATTATATGATTATTGTTAGGATATTCTTAATTCCCGATAATTTAGTTGCCCGAGAAATGACGATAACAAATAAAATGAAGAAAATAAATATGACAGTGAACACGAGAATTTACGTGGTTCGGCCAGAATGACCTACGTCCACGGGCCGGAGGGTAGAACTTCTTTATTATGTGGAGTGATTACAGACACGTACACCGGACGTGATACACAAAAGAAGCTACAACAATATTAGGAGTAAGCTACAAAGACTTAATCGGAGAAGAAGATCGATGTTGTGGTGGTCTTTTTCCTTTGCCAAATGATAGCTATTTATAGGCAAAAATATGCCTTTGATCTTGGATGTGAACATAGGAAAAATATGCCTTTGATCTTGGATGTGAACATAAGAAAAAATTTCTTCCCACCTTTGAATAGCAAATTTCTTCCCAATATTTTTGACTTTTCAAATCCATGTGTGTGTTGCTCTTGTTTGCAATCTAGGTCAATATCAACAAATCTCCACCTTGACCTTGATTCCGGAAATTACCCCACCTCGACATAGTACTAACTTAGTCTTTGTCTCTGTCTCCCTCCGGCCATAGCCCCGACGGGCTAGTTCACCATTTCTGAAACACTGATCAAGTCCAAGCATTGCTTGAACTTCGAAATTGGAAGAGCCTTCGTAAACATATCAGCAGGATTATCCTTCGTGTTGATCTTCTTGATAAACACCTTCTTGTCTACAATGATATCACGAATGAAATGATACTTAACATCAATATGCTTAGTCCTCTCATGATACATCTGATCCTTGGTCAAATGAATTGCACTTTGACTATCACAGTAAATAGTAATGACTCCCTGTTGCAGAGTTAATTCGCTGAATAACCCCTTCAACCATAAAGCTTATTTGATCGCATCGGTAATGACCATATATTCTGCTTCAGTAGTAGATAAAGCCACTACGTGCTGTAGAGTAGCTTTCCAGCTAACTGCACAACCTCCAATAGAGAATACATAACCTGTAAGAGATCGTCGTTTATCGAGATCACCTGCGTAGTCTAAATCAACGAAGCCAACGAGAGTATCACTGTTTCTGCCAAACTCCAAACAAGTGCTTAGAGTACCCTTCAAGTATCTGAGGATCCATTTCACTGCTTGCCAGTGTTCTTTCCCTGGATTAGCCATATACCTGCTAACAACACTAACAGCTTGTGAAATATCAGGACGTGTACAAACCATTGCATACATAATACTGCCGACTGCACTCGAGTATGGAACTCGTGTCATATACTCTTCTTCCTCTTCTGATGATGGTGACTGAGCAGCAGATAGCCTAAAATGGCTAGCGAGAGGAGTACTTACTGGTTTGGTGTATCATACTTGCTCCAAAACCTTCTTGAGGTAACTCTCCTGGGTCAGGTGTAACTTACCAGCTCCTCTATCACGTCTAATCTCCATACCAAGAATCTTCTTAGCTGCTCCCAAATCCTTCATCTCAAATTCACCGTTTAATAAGGCCTTCAACTGGTGAATTTCTGCAAGATTCTTAGCCGCAATGAGCATGTCATCAACATATAATAGCAGATAAATGAACGAACTGTTATTCAACTTCCGGAAGTAAACACAACTATCATACTTGCTCCTGGAGAAATGATACTTAACATCAATATGCTTAGTCCTCTCATGATACATCTGATCCTTGGTCAAATGAATTGCACTTTGACTATCACAGTAAATAGTAATGACTCCCTGTTGCAGAGTTAATTCGCCGAATAACCCCTTCAACCATAAAGCTTCTTTGATCGCATCGGTAATGGCTATATATTCTGCTTCAGTAGTAGATAAAGCCACTACGTGCTGTAGAGTAGCTTTCCAGCTAACTGCACAACCTCCAATAGAGAATACATAACCTGTAAGAGATCGTCGTTTATCGAGATCACCTGCGTAGTCTGAATCAACGAAGCCAACGAGAGTATCACTGTTTCTGCCAAACTCCAAACAAGTGCTTAGAGTACCCTTCAAGTATCTGAGGATCCATTTCACTGCTTGCCAGTGTTCTTTCCCTGGATTAGCCATATACCTGCTAACAACACTAACAGCTTGTGAAATATCAGGACGTGTACAAACCATTGCATACATAATACTGCTGACTGCACTCGAGTATGGAACTCGTGTCATATACTCTTCTTCCTCTTCTGATGATGGTGACTGAGTAGCAGATAGCCTAAAATGGCTAGCGAGAGGAGTACTTACTGGTTTGGTGTATCATACTCTCCAAAACCTTCTTGAGGTAACTCTCCTGGGTCAGGTGTAACTTACCAGCTCCTCTATCACGTCTAATCTCCATACCAAGAATCTTCTTAGCTGCTCCCAAATCCTTCATCTCAAATTCACCGTTTAATAAGGCCTTCAACTGGTGAATTTCTGCAAGATTCTTAGCCGCAATGAGCATGTCATCAACATATAATAGCAGATAAATGAACGAACTGTCATTCAACTTCCGGAAGTAAACACAACTATCATACTTGCTCCTGGAGAAACAATGACCCAACATAAAAGAATCAAACCGTTTGCACCACTGTCTTGGAGACTGCTTTAATCCATACAAGGATTTCTATAACAAACAAACTTGATTTTCTTTTCCTTCAATTATGAAGCCTTCAGGCTGCTTCATATAAATCTGTTCATCTAAATCGCCATGTAAGAACGCTGTCTTGACGTCAAGCTGTTCTAATTCCAAATCAAACATGGCAACGAATGCAAGCAATACACGAATAGAGCTATGTCTAACAACAGGTGAGAAAACATCATTAAAATCAACACCTTGTACCTGACTATAGCCTTTCGCGACCAATCGTGCCTTATACCTTGCATCGTCTGAACCATATAAACCTTCTTTCTTCTTAAAGACCCACTTACAACCGACTATTTTCTTTTTCTTCGGTGGCGACACAAGAATCCAAGTACCATTCTTGTGCAGAGACTCCATTTCTTCATTCATCGCTACCAACCACTTATCAGAATTGACATCTTGAATTGCCTCCGTATAGGTAGAAGGTTCACCGCCTCCACCTGTTTCTTGTGCCACTGATAAAGCGTACGAAACTAAATTCACGTACCGCTGTGGTAGTCGAATCTCACGTCTCTGTCTGTCTCTGGCTATAGAATATTCCTGCTCGACGCTTTCATCTTCAACAAGATCTGAATCCGATTTTGGTTCATCATCTGGACCTGTTGAACTCGTAGCAGGGTTATCTGAAGAACCTTTGTTGATCTCGAGCTCCACCTCGTTCTGTACACTATCCTCCTTCTCTTGATTAGAAGAATTAGAAGACTCATTTACAGGATTCAACATAGATGACTCGTCAAATGTAACATCTCTGCTAATTACGAATTTGGGTGACTTGGGATCAGGATTATATAATCTATATCCTTTCACCCCTGAAGCGTAACCGAGAAAAATACACTTTTTAGCTCTAGGCTCTAATTTTCCCTCGTTTACGTGCATATAAGCTGGACACCCAAATATTCTTAAATTAGAGTAATCGGCAGGAGTACCTGACCATACCTCCTCGGGAGTCTTGAAATCGATAGAAGAACATGGTGAGCGGTTGACAATATAACATGCAGCCGCAATAGCTTCTGCCCAAAAATCATTTGTCAACCCAGCATTAGAGATCATACACCGAGCTCTCTCCAATAGAGTTCGGTTCATGCGCTCGGCAACACCATTCTGTTGAGGTGTCATTCGAACAGTGTGATGTCGAGCTATACCTTCATTCTTGCAGAATTCATTGAAATCATTTCCACAAAATTCTAAGCCATTGTCTGTCCGCAACCGCTTGATTTGTTTTCCTGTCTGCTTCTCAATCAAAGCTTTCCATTGTTTAAATGTTAGGAAAACATCACTCTTCTGTTTAAGAAAATAGACCCAAACTTTCCTTGAAAAATCATCAATGAAAGTCAACATGTATCTTGCACCACCTTTGGACGGAACACGAGAAGGACCCCATAAATCAGAATGAATATAGTCCAAAGTACCTTTCGTCTTATGGATTGCTGGCGATTTGAAGCTGACTCGTTTCTGCTTCCCAAAAATACAATGTTCGCAAAAATCCATCTTACCAGTACTTTGACCGCAAAGTAGGCCCCGCTTGCTCAAAATCGTCAAGCCTTTTTCTCCCATGTGTCCAAGCCTCATATGCCATAATCTCGTGGTATCAACCTCCGGGGATGTCGAAACTGCAGCGGAACCTGTAACAGTAGTTCCCTGCAAAATATATAAATTTCCAGACCTGCAAGCTTTCATCACGACGAGGGCACCTCTACCAATCTTCATAACTCCACCTTCACCTGAGAACCTGCACCCTTGAGATTCAAGTGTGCATAAAGAGATAAGATTTCTCTTCATAGCTGGAACATGCCTGACTTCTGTGAGCGTTCGGATGATTCCGTCGAACATCTTGATTCTAGCTGTACCTTTACCAATAACTTTACATGGGGCATCATTCCCCATCAAGACATATCCACCATCGAAAGCTTCATATGTGGAAAAACAGTCCCGACTATGACTTATGTGGTAAGAACATCCTGAATCTAAGATCCACTCACTATCAGACCTGACAATATTTGCAGTTGCTACAAAAATAGTTCCATCGCTCTCATCTGCAGCTACGCTAGCTTCGGCGGGTTTATAATTTTGCTGATTATTTTTCTCCTTATTTTTTAATTTATAACACTCAGCTTTGATATGACCCTTCTTCTTGCAATAATTACAAAGTTTATTTTAGTATCTGGATTTCGACCTGCCCTTGGACCTGCTATTATCAGCATCTCTATTTTCTGGCCTACCCCGAGCAAACAGACCCTCTGCCTGATTACCACTAGATTCCCCCGTTATATCCCTATCAATCTGCTCTTTTGATTGTAAAGCAGATTTGACACTACTATAAGAGATAGTATCTTTCCCATATATTATAGTGTCTCGAAAATGTTTTAGAGATGAGGGAAGGGAACACAACAATATTATGGCCTGATCTTCTTCATCCACTTTGACTTCTACGTTCGCCAAATCAATAATTATTGAGTCGAATTTATCGAGATGCGAGAGTAGAGAAGTACCTTCCGTCATTTTCAAACTGTGTAGCTTTTGCTTTAAATAAAGCCGATTCTCCTTAGTCTTCTTCATGTAGATAGCTTTCAACGAATCCCACATACCCTTGGCCGTCGTCTCCGTAGCAACTTCTTGTAATACCTCGTATGAGAGATTCAAGATAATTGTCGATCTGGCTTTCTTGTCCAGTTCCTTAAATTGCTCTTCTGTCATTTCCTTGGATTTCTTCGCGTTGTCTTCAAGCGCCTGCTCACAACCGTCTTGAATGAGTATGGCCTCCATCTTGAGACTCCACATCGCAAAGTTGACATTTCTATCGAACTTTTCAATCGACATTTTTGTAATCGTCATGGTAGCTAAAAAATAAATCGGGAAATTGGCTCGTCGTGGACCGTAAAACCTTTTTGATATCTTTTCTGATGTGGAAGATCAGACAAAGCTGCAACCACAGAGCATACTAAGAATACCGACAAGGCGAGGCTCTGATACCAATTTGTTAGGATATTCTTAATTCCCGATAATTTAGTTGCCCGAGAAATGACGATAACAAATAAAATGAAGAAAATAAATATGACAGTGAACACGAGAATTTACGTGGTTCGGTCAGAATGACCTATGTCCACGGGCCGGAGGGTAGAACTTCTTTATTATGTGGAGTGATTACAGACACGTACATCGGACGTGATACACAACAGAAGCTACAACAATATTAGGAGTAAGCTACAAAGAATTAATCGGAGAAGAAGATCGATGTTGTGGTGGTCTTTTTCCTTTGCCAAATGATAGCTATTTATAGGCAAAAATATGCCTTTGATCTTGGATGTGAACATAGGAAAAATATGCCTTTGATCTTGGATGTGAACATAAGAAAAAATTTCTTCCCACCTTTGAATAGCAAATTTCTTCCCAATATTTTTGACTTTTCAAATCCATGTGTGTGTTGCTCTTGTTGGCAATCTAGGTCAATATCAACAATTATTATTATATTATTATTGTTGTTATTAGTTATTATTATTATATGATTATTATTATTATTATTATTATCAATACTATTAGTACTATTATTGTTATTATTATTATGGCTAAAATTCATAAAACACCCATGTGGTTTTGAAACTCCTCACAAAAAACCTTTGATTTAGTTAACTTTTCACATTCTTCTCATTTTTGGGGTATGGTAATGTGTTCTAAACCTTAAGAGGTATGATGATATGTTTTATAAACCATTAGTGAGTATCGCGACGTTTACAAATCACAAGTTAGCAACATGATTTTCATTTTAACCACAAGGGGTACAGAGGAGTTTACCCATATATTGGGGGTTTAGGGTGGATTTGGCCGGAACACTGCAGTTTGGGTTGGTTTATGCCGGGCGGGGCCTAATTTTACCTCATTAATTTCTTGTTCCCGCGGAGTCTGTTCGGTTTGGGTCGTATTGGGGCAGAGCTTAAGTTATAATTGGTTATCGGACTGAGAGGGTTTTTCGGCTTGGGACGTATTGGGCTGTTGATTTATCTGTTCATTTTGCGAGAGAAGTCGTGGCTTGGTCAGCAAGTTAGGTTGTTTCATCGATTGGAGTCTGAGAAATTTATGCGGATATATTTTAGGTGGGGTGGTATGAGTTTGTGGGTGGAAGTTAGGGTTTTTGAATTTTTTAAGGTGGCACAACGGTGTCCACGTTAGCAGGGATTACTAGCTACGTTCTTGGTAGTTTACGTATCAAAAAGAAGGTTCTTGGTAGTTTAAGAGGGTCGAGTGATTTGTAGATTTCTGGCAAGTAAGGTGAGGTCGGTCAATAATAATAACTAGTCACAACGCACACTCTACGTTTGTGCAAGAAAAAATTAGAAAAAAAATATAAATTTTATTATTGAAGTATCAAAATAGTTACGTGATAAAACACAATAGAATAATTAGTTATTTTGTTCAATGACACATAAGAAAAAACAGTTATGCTAATTTAAATTTCGATGACGAAGGTGACTGGGTTGGATTATTGAAAACAGTAGTTGCTCATTTTTTTGAACGTGGCTTTTTTTTTTGGATGAATTTTATAAATTTAGTAATAATTTTAAAATAGAGTTGAATTAAAATGATATACGTTTTTTTTATATAATAGAAAAATTAGCCATCAACTTATCATCGTGGGTGGTTTTTTTTTTTTTTTTGAATATTTTATTACTAATATTATATTTTAAACAAATCAATTTGACAGACCAAATTTGACAGTTTTTAGAAGACCAATGCTCTTAATATATAGTATAGATATGAAATTGATTTCTCCCCAAAAAATAATAAAAATAATTATGGACAACACGACACAATGCATTCCAGATAAATATTATTCACATTATAAAAGGAAAACAAAAAATATGACTTTCGCAACCGCACATAATGTCAACACCGTAATATTGACTTAGGTACATTGAGCACACAGTTAAACAACATTTAATTATTTGATTCTTAATATATTTTTAAGATTTCATCAGAGCCAATAAAATGTCGACATTTCCCCGACACATTTCCCTCCCTCGCAACACTAATCTCACCATTGAATTCCTAATCAAGTAATATACGTAGTCGATAAGATGTCGCGAAGATGTTGCATTGCAGAGGAAGAGTAATTCAAATTACAGACTGAAACAATATATTCTCTCGTGCATATATTTAGGACATTGCGTGACTCAAAACAGTACCTTTTGATCTTCTTCTTCCATCAACGCCACGATGAGACATACACTCGCATTGATCTCTATCTCCATTCTTATTCTTCTTCTTATTGTTCCAGGAAACCATGGGGCGACTTCCCTTTCACGGAATTTATCGCGATGGTGGCTGCGATCGGAACTTTGATGGTCGACGCGCACGCTACTTCTTATTACAGGAGGGAATCAGTGGAGGTTAATGCTCGGGTGGTGGATGGAAATGAAGAAGGCGTTGTAGTGCCTCATAGTCATGGGCATTCGCACGGTCATGATCGTGATGACGGTGAAACCGACGTGCTCCGTCACCGTGTGATCTCTCAGGTATTTTGTGCGTTCTTCGCATTATCTTTAATTGTATTGTGTTGATTGTGAGAATAGAATAGACAATGGGGTTGACATGTTATAGATTTCTTGCAAAAGGTGTTGGAGCTTGGAATCATAGTCCACTCTGTAATAATTGGCATCAGCTTAGGCGCTTCGGAGAGTCCAAAAACGATAAAGCCCCTCCTCGTGGCTTTGTCGTTCCAAAAGTTCTTCGAAGGCATGGGTCTCGGAGGGTGCATAACACAGGTAAGTAAACACTTATCTTCTCTTTAATTACCAGCACACGCATTATTTAGATCAACCGATGCGTATCTTATTGCAGGCGAGATTTAACTGGCGGGCAGTTTCGGTAATGGGGCTCTTCTTCTCCCTCACGACTCCGGTGGGGATAGCCGTCGTCATAGGAATAAGCAATGTTAATGTTGACAATGACAATGTGGACTCAGCATTTGAGTCAACAGTTGCGATGTTGACATTGACAATATGGACTCAACATTCCAGTCAACATCGATTGACTCGGACTTGGTCCAACCTTGATTTTGTCTTTCAAACCCAAAAGCTGTTTTCCCTATTATTGCGGAATTATTTAAATGTGTGCAGAGGTTACTTACGAGATGGACTTGTTCAAACAAGAGTGGAGTGGAGTGGATACTAAAAATAGGATGCTTATTCAACCGCTTCAATATGCTTACTAAAAATAGGAGAAGTGGAGCTCGTGGCTGAATAAGTCGAAGCATTATCTCAGACGTGAAGTCATGGAGATCATGAAAACATGGGGAAGACTGGAGTCGAAGCTATGAAGAGTGTAAATAGAAGACTCCGATGCCGACCAACGATAACGGAAAGAAAATACGACGAGCAACGAAAGAGAAGAAAACGAAAAAGAGAGAGCTCTCACCATATACTCGTCTTTCTGTTCTTTACCTAGTGTTTTACCTTTCATAGATCGTAGGTATCTGTGTTAATATTAGAAGAGTCGTTAGATTTTTTACTAGGTTGCTTTTACTATCTTTCGATAGTTATACTTTTTGTAATCCATTCTTTGAAGTGGAATTTTGCCCTGAAGACGTGTAGCAAGTTATTTAACTTGCTGCATATTTTAAACTGTGTCTCTATCGTTTCTAACTACTAAGTTTTGAAACTTTCCGCTATGCTAAAACTTTCTGTTCCTAAATGTTGGTTCAACATTAAGGACAATATTTCTTGTATATTTTTTTAACTTAGCTATTTCCATATCTTTAAGGGACCGCTCCTTTTCAAGCAACATCTACAGCGAGACGAGCCCAGCGGCTTTGATCGTCGAAGGGGTTCTCAACTCAGCTTCGTCTGGAATTTTGATCTATATGGCCCTTGTGGACCTCTTGTCCGCTGATTTCATGAGCCTAAGGTTGCAAGAGAATCGGAAGCTTCAGTTGGGCGCAAATGTTTCGCTTCTCCTTGGTGCTGGTTGCATGTCTCTGTTGGCCAAGTGGGCTTAGATAACCATCATGAGCTCATTTAATTATGATTTATTCTGCTCAAACATTGTTTCCTAGCCAATTATACATCAGTAGCATCACTTTTTTGTGTACGTCAAACATTGTTTCATGTTCCATCAATCAGAGTTCTACTATTGCAGTACTTCTTGTTTAGCTTCTATATATGACATACATTGAGTGCTTGGTGTTGTCCTGAAATCTCGTCATCTTTTTCACCATCGAAGACTATAGCATGATCGTCGTCGTTTTGAATGTGCCCATCCCTCTTAACAGGTTCATTATCTTCATCCTCCACTCGTGGCAGATCATTAATTAGTTATGTCCTCAGCCAATAACCTACATGGCTTTACATTCACGGCCAGAATCAACATCAATATCTTCCTTTAGTTTAGGGTTTTCTTTAACTTTGAGAAATGCAGAAGTTGCTCTCGAGTATCTTTGGTATTTATCTTATTGAGATAGTAGTTTAGCGTAATACTTGAATATGTGCATATAAAAGTTATAACAAGTTTTGTGATCATCAAGAAATTGACACTCTCGTGTTGCGATATCATTTTTCACAATTTCCTAATAAATGATATTTCGATTTATTTCGTCTTGTCGCATGTTAATACCGAAAGATCGATGTAATGGCATCATTACTTTATGAGTTCGACGCGTCAAATGCCATACGAAAAACCTGGAAATTTCGAGTATATTAAAATTAATAATTTGATATATGTGTGAAAAACTATGATACAACGACATCGATGAAACAATAGGGTTACCGTGATTTGAATATTTCAAGAGCTAAAGTATCATGAGCTTTCTCGCTGGCCCGTTTAAATTTTCTGTATTGGCATGGCCATCGGTGTATGTATTTGCTTCTTGTGGTGGTGATCTTTGTCTTGGAATAGAGTTAGCCATTAGGACTCCGTAGCCAAGGAAGGAGGCCGCAGCTTCCGATGATGTCCACGCAACCACCAACAACATCGCGCATACAAATAATAATATTCTCGACATGGTTTCAACGATGATCTTTATTGTAATAAATAATTACCTATTCTCTTGCCAGCAAGAAAATGGCGAAAACCATGCAAGATGAGAATGAATTGATCCTACGCAGAGGATGAAGCTGAAGGGCTGCACATGTATATATATCTAAAGTTATGTCCACACATAGGATTTTATGGACGACCAAATAGCTAGAGGTCGATCTGGTTTTTCCATCGAATATTATTTTTTATTTTAATGCTAAGCGGTAGAAATATCTGTCCTTTGATTCAAAAACTAAATATTTCATGGATTAAAAAATATTTTTAGAAAAATGTTTTATGTATAATATTTTCTAAAACCGTTAAAATTTCATTATTATATCCGTATTATTTATTTTTCTTTTTTCCTGTGTCTTTTTTTCAAGCAAACAATAATGGCAGGGAACATGTTAACATTGGTATGTTGGAATATATCTCGTATATTATCGAAGTGTAGGTTGAGGCGTGAAGGATCTTCACTGCCCTAAAAAGCTATTTCAAGAGCTCTCTCTTGTAGCTCAAAGGGTTCAACCTCTTCCAAATTACCTCATGTCTTTTGTGAGCAAGAGAAATGAAGTATTTATAGAGTGATCAATCAACTCAAGAGACTCCTCATTGAAGAGCCATGTTCATGGTCATTCAAGAGCCATTTCATGCTCATTCATGAGCCATATTCATGCTCTATTATGACTCATATTTATGCTAGTTTAAGAGTCATGTTTATTCTCATTTAAGAGAAATAGAACCCAAGAGTCATGTGTCTCTACACATTATTTGATAAGAATCCAATGACATTATATTAATATTAATTATTATATATATATATATATATAACAATCCACCACTCATTGGACTCTTGTCAAATTTCCCGATCACCCTGGAAAAAGTACACTTAAGTCATGGTGTTTTCAACAAACTATGAACCATAACCTTAGACAATTGAGACTTGATTCACTAGGAAAGTGGTGAAAATAATTTTCTATGAACCACCAACCATTCTGTAAAACAGAGGTCACAAAGTCATGATGTTTTTCCTATCTCCATTTCATACGCGGTTGGGCGCCTCTCTAGCCATGCGCATCCCTTTAAATTTCGAGAAAAGCTTTAGGAAACTTAGCCTTGTTTCCATAGAGGTGGCCACACCTCTCTTTTCTGATAGGTGAACAAACATTTAAGGAACTCATTTACTTAAGTCACCAACATATGACTTTGTTCATAAAGAGTCGAACTCAACCTTACACTTAAAATTTCGAGCTTCTCTACAACATAAGTATGGAATTTAGGGAATAAGCTCCAGCATTAACATGAGCTTCGTTTTTACCTATATGAACCTTTTTCATGGGGTCTCCATTCATCAAGGTTAGGTATCCGCACACACTAATGATCAAGTGGCATAAGTCCCATATCCCTCGTTGTTTTCTCAATTAAGAGTCTCCCTAAGGGCTTAGTTAGAGGATCGGCCAAATTTACCTCTGACCTCACGTAATCAATGGAAATTACCCCATTTTTCAACAATTGCTTAATCACATTGTGTCTTAAGCGGATATGTCTATTTTTTCAATTGTACGTCTTATTTTTCGCTATAGCAATTGCTTCTTGACAATCACAATGCATAGATATAGAGGTGATCAGTCTCTTATCAATTGCAATGTCACTAATAAAATTTTTAAGCCACTCGGCTTCCGCACAAGCAAGTTCTAATGCAATGAACCTTGAATCCATTGTAGAACGAGCAATTAAAGTTTGTCCAGAGGATCTCCAAGCCACGGCTCCTCCTCCCAAAGTGAACACATATCCACTTGTGGATTTCGTATCTTCAGAATCTGAAATCCAATTTGCGTCACTGAAGCCTTCAATTACTTCAGGAAAGCCACTATAAAAAATACCATAATTTACAGTGCATCTAATATAGCTCAATAATCTTAGCATGACTTTCCAATGCTTTTCACCAGGATTTTTAGTATATCTTCCTAGCCGTGAAACTGCATACGCCAAATCAGGCCTTGTGAAATTTGCTAAATGCAACAGGCTTTCGATTAATTGAGCATAAGTAGTTTGTGCCTTTGGAGCACCTCGATTTTTCTCAAGATGCACACTTACATCAAAAGGAGTCGATAATGGTTTAAGATCAAAGTATCCAAATCTTTTCAATACTTTTTCTGCATAGTGATCTTGTACAAATAAAATACTCTTTTCTTTTCTTATAATTTTAACACCAAGAATGACTTTGGCTTCTCCCAAGTCTTTCATATCGAATTTCTTTGATAAGAATTCTTTTGTAGCCTTGACTACACTCAAACAAGTGCCAAAAATCAGCATGTCATCAACGTAAAGAGCAATGATTATACAATGACCATTCTCTCTTTTTAGATACACACATCGATCAACTATAGAAGCTGAGAAACCTTCATTCTCTAGTGTGTTATCTAATTTCTCATTCCATTGTTTTGTCGCTTGTTTTAAACCATATAATGATTTTCTCAATTTACACACTTTACGTTCCCGTCCTTTCACAATGCAACCATCAGGTTGCCACATATAAATTTCTTCTTCTAAATCTTCATTTAGAAAAGCTGTTTTTCCATCCATTTGATGCACAAATAGATTGTAAGTGGTAGCCATTGCAATCAATACACGGATTGATGCTATTCTCGTGACAGGAGAAAATGTATCAAAATAATCAACATTTTCCTTTTGTGTAAATCCTCTAGCAACTAATCTTGCTTTATATTTTTCAACACTCCCATCATGTAGATATTTCTTTTTAAATATCCACTTGCTACTAATTGGTTTTGTACCAGGTGGTAATTCAACCAATTCCCAAGTGTTGTTACTCAAGATAGAATCCAACTCCGACTTTATGCTATCTTTCCATTTCTTGGAATCTGACGATAATATCGCCTTATTATATGTTTTTGGTTCACTATCTATCATGTACATGTAGTAGTCTCCACCAAAAGTATTCGGAATTTTCCTTCTCTTACCTATCCTCTCAATAGGATTAGGATTTTGGAAAAATTCCTCCTCATCATCAATCTTTCCAATTTTCTCTTTCGATGGAATATGTTCAAAGAACTCAGCATTTTTGGACTCAATAATTGTATCTTCAGCAACTTCTTCACTTTTGATTACTAAGAATCGATAAGTTGCCGAATTTTGAGAATAACCAATGAACATGCAATCACAAGTTCTTGGTCCAATTTTTCTCTTCTTTGGCTCGGTTAGTAACACCTTTGCCAAGCACCCCCACATTTTTAAATATTTGATATTTGGTGCATGTCCTTTCCATAATTCATATGGAGTTTTCCCAATTTTCTTGTGCGGAATTCTATTTTGCAAAAAACAAGCAGTCAGAATCGCTTCACCCCACAAGTTCTCGTGAGCACTTGATTCAATCATCATGGCATTCATCATTTCTTTGAGAGTTCTATTTTTCCTCTCAGCTATGCCATTCAATTGAGGTGAATAAGGTGGTGTTCTCTCATGAATAATGCCATGATTTTCACAAAAATCATCTAAGGCAATATATTCACCACCTCTATCGGTTTTTAACCTTTTAATTTTCATCCCAAGTTGATTTTCTACCTCATTTTTGTAGATAATAAACTTGTCACGAGCTTCATTTTTATATCTAAGGAGATATACTTTTGCATATCTAGAGTAATCATCAATAAAGGTGATATAATATTTATTTCCACCTCTAGATTCGCAAGAATGCATATCTCCTATGTCACTATGAATTAACTCAAGGGGTTGAGTTTTTCTCTCAATATTGTGACATGTCTTCTTAATTAGTTTGGATTCTGCACAAACTTCACATTTGTTTGTGTCTTCAATCCGAACATTATTAAGGATTCCCAAAGTTATCATCTTCTTCATGTAACCATTATTTACATGGCTCAATCTTGAATGCCAAAGATTGAAAGAGTCAAGCAAATAAACGGAAGAAGGATTCTCATTATATGAAGCAACATTGAGTACATAAAGCCCATTGGACTTATAGCTCTTTCCAATAAATACATTATTCTTAGTAAGAATAAGCTTTTCACTCTCAAAGGAGATTTTGACTCCGGCCTCATCAAGCTAGACACCAAATTCGCTCTAATGCTCGGGACATGAAGTACCTCTCTTAAAGAGATTGTCTTCCCGGAAGTCATTTTGAGTTCCACCTTTCCTTTGCCTCTAATTGGTGTGGTGCTAGAGTCGCCCAAGTAAACTTCTCCTTGAGTCTCTTTATACTCAATGAAGGCTTCCTTGTTTGCGCATATGTGCTTTGTTGCACCCGAGTCCACAATCCGCGTGCTTTGTGATAGAGAAGAAACCATGTTTACCTCCGAAACCATGGCTACTATCACATGATCATCTCCTTGAACAAGATTAACATTGTTCTTAGTAGGAGGATTCTTCTCATTCTCAATAGTTGCCCTCTTTCGGCATTTCGCGGCAAAATGTCCATGTTTCCCACAAACAAAACATGCTCCCTTCTTATTTTTGATAGAAGAAGCCCTGGTTTGAGTAAACTCTCACCCTTCGAAACTTTCGAGAAGTTTTTCTTAGGAAATTTGGATCTCTTATCCTTTTCCTCCACAAGATTTGCTTTCGTTTGAAAGTCTTTCGAAACCCCAGGGATTTGAATCCGGTGTTTATTCTCAATGATGAAATGTTTCATCATCTCATTCAAATCCATCTTCTTATTTTTGTGCTTCAATTGTTGCTTATAATCATTCCAAGAAGGAGGTAATTTCTCAAGAAGCAACTCGGCCACAAACGCCTCGGGAAGAATGACATTCTCCATTTTGAGACCTTCAATAAGTTGAAGATACTCATTGATTTGATCATGAACATCATGAGTTTCCACCATCTCCCACCGATAGAAGCCGGAACAAGCAAACTTTTGTTTTACGGCATCCTCGGCCGTGTATTTCTCCAACATGGACTCCCATATTGCTTTCGCATCTGTGTAACTCACATACACGTCAAAAAGAGAGTTAGAAAGAGTAGAGATTATAGTATGCCTACAAATCTAATCCGCTTGCTCCCATTTTATCAAGTTGGTGGCTTCGTTGAGCGGAGTCGTGAGCACCCATGCCACACCATGCATGTCGAGCGAGGAGAACACCCACTCCTTCCACCTCTTGTAATTTGCACCATGGAACTCTTTGGTTCTTGAGATATCCGGGTACTTCACCATGGTGGCCATCGGGTTGAAATCGGTATGTTGGTTCACCGAGAATGGATTTGATGGAGTCTCCGTGGTATCATGAGAACCAAAAACATTCTCATCGCCGTTGAGAAAGTCGTCCAGATTCTCGAACTCATCATTGTTCGCCATAACTTTTTAGATTGTTGGAATATATCTCGTATATTATCGAAGTGTAGGTTGAGGCGTGAAGGATCTTCACTGCCCTAAAAAGCTATTTCAAGAACTCTCTCTTGTAGCTCAAATGGTTCAACAACTTCTTCCAAATTACCTCATGTCTTTTGGGAGCAAGAGAAATGAAGTATTTATAGAGTGATCAATCAACTCAAGAGACTCCTCATTGAAGAGCCATGTTCATGGTCATTCAAGAGCCATTTCATGCTCATTCATGAGCCATATTCATGCTCTATTATGACTCATATTTATGCTAGTTTAAGAGTCATGTTTATTCTCATTTAAGAGAAATAGAACCCAAGAGTCATGTGTCTCTATACATTATTTGATAAGAATCCAATGACATTATATTAATATTAATTATTATATATATATATATAACATGGTATGTTCCACGTGAGTGTTGGACTATAACTTCACCTAAAAGCTTAACTTGCCGTATATCATAATTTAATTTTATATATTTTATTTCCAACACAATTTAGCTGATTTGTTTCCGCAACTAGTCATAGACGTGGAATTTTCTTTACTAGCGGTTGTGAGAATTCATTGTAAGGATTAATTATTGTGTTTAATGGGGTTTAATAAACATTATGTTATTTTGTGCTCTAACAATGAAATATTGATCACGTTTAGCTTCTAACTGATTATTGGTTCTCAACGAACAGTGAGGTACAAGATACGACGATATCTAGTCTCGACTGTGAACTGATCTCTGTACGCGTGTGAGTAATGAAAATATGAAAGACACGTAATTTATAGGGAAGTTCGAATGTGGAAGATCATTCTACGTCTTTATTTCTTCCACGTAGGAAGGTATCGTAGAAAGGGTTGTACAATCCTTTTAGCTAGACTATTCTAACAAACTTCTAGCTTCTCAAACTTAGTTTTTCTCGACCGTTATTGAGAATCAGTTCGATGAACTATGATAATGAACGATTTATGTGCATAAAGAAATCTCTTCCTTATAATTTCTCGGTAAATCCAAGGGACAAAAGTCTTTCCTTCAATGTGAATGAATCTTCACGTACTTGTAGCTGAAAATGTGTAAGTTCATGTTGCTTAAATGATGAAAAATATCTTTCCAAACCGTCTTCTTGTGAACTGAGACATGCGCATTGCCACGCCCGAATATTAGCAAGTGTACTAGGTCGCGCAAGTAGTAAAAACGGCCGGCAGTTTGAGTATCGAATCCACAATGACATCTCGATTTATCTTAAGATTTCTTCCTAATTCTAATTTAAACTAAAAGATATTTTTATGATTTTTTAAATGTTTTGATAAAAGAGATAAAAAAAATAATGATGAAAACAAATAAAATAAAGATAGCGAGAACTAAATAACAACAAGCGTGATTAAAGCACATAATCAACACAGATTAATCCTACGTCTTCATGTAATCGACTTTACCGAAACAATATAAATCTAGTTAAGATAGAAATTTCTAACGTATGTGCTACCCGTTATCCACATGTCTAGCAATCCTATGCAGGAGTGAACCAATCAACTATATCCCCATGTGACTGTAGTTACTCCGCACACATTCAGCTTTATGAATTTCCCCGAGTATAGACGCTTTCGGCGCCCAAGATCTCGGAAACCACTCATACGAAACCGAATTCCATCTCTGGTCGGTTTTACGTCGTGATATTTATTGTTTATTGTTCTAACCGGTCTAGTCACTTATACAGTCTCATAAACCAATCAAAAATCAAGCATATGATGATCAAGCATGCGCAAGCATTAAACGCAAACAAGAAATACATAACTCAATTCAAACGATTATGTAAAATACGAATAACATTAATACGAATTCCTAATATGGCCTAATTAGGCCTTAATCACATGCGAACTTAGGCTAACAAGTTAATAAACGTAAACAACAATGAATCAAACGAAAACATTGTCGAACGAAATATTAAATATATAAAGAATTCGTCCTGCACGATACTCGAGTTGTCACGCGTCTCATTGGTGTTTTTCATTGTGATCGACGCCAACGAAGACCCTTGATATCGTTCCTTGATTCTTTGTTCGCTGCCCTCTTGGCCGTGTGGTTAATGCGTCTCTACCTCTGATGCGACCGTGTGATGAGGCTGCGAGAGGTGTGCGAGCTCTCTTTGCCGTCAGTCCTCTTGTTTTCTCCACTAATGTGCGTGAAGTTGAGGCTGTGGACGAGAGCTGCTTGCTTATGATGTGCGTCTCTTTACGGCTGTGGCAAGAGTTGCTCGCTTCTTGATTTTTTGTCCTCCCTTTCTCTGCCGTGGGTTGTTGCTTAAATAGAAATTCTCCCAAGGTTGCTTCTCGAGCAAGAATTCATTTTTCCTTTGAATTTTGAATTTCTGTTTCGAATTTCCCTCCTGCAGATCTCGCTCGCTGCTTTGCTTTCATAATTTCCAACAACAAAATTACACATCTGCGCCTAAAGTTTCTAAAATTGCAAAAGGGTCCGAAAAGACTAACATAAGAATGATTTCGCCCATATTTTTATCAAATGAGAAATAACACACAAACGTAAGATTTTCCATGTCATTCAGATAACCCACCCCCAAACTAATTAGCACATTGTCCTCAATGTGGAATAATTAATGCAAATAAAGAGTTTAAGTGACATTGCCCTGAATAATACATCGATTGATGTAGGGTGGAACGTGAAGTAGACTTTGTTTGCTTCACAATAACGAGCTAACTTGATAAACGAACAACCCCCAAACTGATTATGAGCCTGTCAGAAAACATGACTATACAGTACCGTGATAACGAATTCTAGATAATAAAAAAATAAGACGTGATAAAAATAAGACTGAAATACGAAATAAAATAATAATGCGTAAACAATACTTGGATTGCCTCCCAAGAAGCGTAAGTTTATAGTCATTAGCTCGACTCCTGTTCGTGTTGAAGGTCCACGATTGTGTATGTTCAGTAGAAGTAATGAATATCTCGACTTCATCTTTTCGGAGAGAAGTTTGATCTCGAAATGATATATCTTCGTGTGGTTGCAATCTTTAAACTCTCTCCATTAGTCGACTTTCGGATCCCAAATGATGTCAATGTCCACGATCAACAGTGCTTGATGAATTTCTCTGTGAATATGACATCTGAGTGATCTGGTGACTTCATAACAGCTCACATAAAGCCTCTGGCTTCATCTTTCTCTTCTACAAAATTTTAAAGCTCTTGCACCACTCCATCTCGATAGTGGCGGTATCGCTTGAAATTATATGTTCGGTAAGCTCCTAATGAACTTCTGGAAGGCTCGACGTTGCTGGAACGGACTCTATAGTAACCGTTGCGGGTTGATCAACTTTTCTTGGCTCGATCTCATCTTCAAATTCATTCGATTCCAGCCATTGGTTCTAGCGTAACTTCAAAAGTTGTCTGAATTTCTTCCGCATACTCTCTCGGATTTATCTCCATGTCGCTCGGAAGTATGGCCACTTGACATTCAGACATTGAACTGCTAATTGTCCTACTCACCAGACTTTGTATTGAAGTTTGTAGAGTGTCCATTTTTGTTTCCAACTTCTTTATACGATCTTCCGTCTCGCGATTCTGGTCACCTTGAATTACTACCATCTTCTCGAGTGATATCTCCCAATCGGCTTTTTCTTTCTCTGGTGGTGAAGTATACGTGGCCGAGAAATAATCCGAACAATGACCATTGTCTGAGCGATACATATCATCATAATATGTAGGCGGAGAAAGTGGTTGAATCGAGGTACATCGTATGTGAAATATGTTGCTCTTGTAGGATCTCGGTACCGACCATCCCAACAATGTGTGTTTTCTGGATAATGAGTTTGAAAGTGAATACTCACCCCTTGTCTAGCATGCCACGATCCTGGAGGCATGTATTTGCATTGACTAGTGAGATGCAGACATCCACATAAATCGCATTGTACTTCATCACCGGATGTCCCATAGGACTCGTGGGAAGCGGGTATCGGTGCATAATTTATCCTACAACATACAAACGAGAAATAAGAGAGTATCGAAGTTACAAAAAATGATAATAATAAAAAAAAATAAACGTCGAAACTAAAACTCAGAATAAATCATAAAACTAATAATACCGCTATCCTCGACAACGGTGCCAAAAACTTGGCACGCTCGAATACTAGCAAGTGTACTAGGTCATGCAAGTAGTAAAAACAAATGGAAGTCCGAGTATCGAATCCACAACGACATCTTGATTAATCTTAAGATATCTTCCTAATTCTAATTAGACTAAAAGATATTTTTATGATTTTTTAACGATTTGATAAAAGAGATAAAACGCAAATAATGATGAAAACAAATAAAATAAAGATAGCGAGAATCAAATAACGACAAGCGTGATTAAAGCACATAATCAGCACAGATTAATCATACGTCTTCATGTAATCGACTTTAGCGAATCAATATAAATCTAGTTAAGGTAGAAATTCCTACGTACGTGATATCCGTTATCCACGTGTCTAGCAACCATATGCGGGAGTGAACCCATTACTATATTCCTATATGACTGTAGTTACTCTCCGCATGCATTCGGCTTTATGAATTTCCGTCTAAGATGCTTTCGACGCCTAAGATCTCGGAAACCACACATACGAAATCGAATTTCGTCTCTTGTCGGTTTTACATCGTGATATTTCTTGTTTATTGTTCTAACCGGTCTAATCACTTATACAGTCTCATAAACGAATAAAAAATCAAGCATATGTGATCAAGCATGCACAACTATTAAACACAAACAAGAAATACATAACTCAATTCAAACGATTATGTAAAATACGAATAACATTAATACGAATTCCTAATATGGCCTAATTAGGCCTTAATCACATGCGAACTTAGGCTAACAAGTTAATAAACGTAAACAACAATGAATCAAACGAAAACATTGTCGAACGAAATATTAAATATATAAAGAATTCGTCCTGCACGATACTCGAGTTGTCACGCGTCTCATTGGTGTTTTTCATTGTGATCGACGCCAACGAAGACCCTTGATATCGTTCCTTGATTCTTTGTTCGCTGCCCTCTTGGCCGTGTGGTTAATGCGTCTCTACCTCTGATGCGACCGTGTGATGAGGCTGCGAGAGGTGTGCGAGCTCTCTTTGCCGTCAGTCCTCTTGTTTTCTCCACTAATGTGCGTGAAGTTGAGGCTGTGGACGAGAGCTGCTTGCTTATGATGTGCGTCTCTTTACGGCTGTGGCAAGAGTTGCTCGCTTCTTGATTTTTTGTCCTCCCTTTCTCTGCCGTGGGTTGTTGCTTAAATAGAAATTCTCCCAAGGTTGCTTCTCGAGCAAGAATTCATTTTTCCTTTGAATTTTGAATTTCTGTTTCGAATTTCCCTCCTGCAGATCTCGCTCGCTGCTTTGCTTTCATAATTTCCAACAACAAAATTACACATCTGCGCCTAAAGTTTCTAAAATTGCAAAAGGGTCCGAAAAGACTAACATAAGAATGATTTCGCCCATATTTTTATCAAATGAGAAATAACACACAAACGTAAGATTTTCCATGTCATTCAGATTAATAACAACCAATAATACGCTTTTACGAGGTATAATTACTAGTAAAACCTTAACTTATCACGCATTAAACGCGATTAGTTGAAATAGCCTTGTTGACTCCTCTGCGTATGAGTCTGACTTTTGCCTTGTACAAAACGAGATAAATTCCAAATTGAACAACTCCAATACATTGGTTACTTTAGATGGTCTCTGAGTTTCAAGTGTAAATTTTTCTTTATTTGGATTCAAATTTTGATTGTTAAATTAAGTTCTAAGGCCATGAATAGAATGTTAGTGCTTGAACTGAGTAATCGGTTCTGTTGTCCTAACACATATTACTATAACGATATGCACTAAAATGTTCACGTATGACCAATGAAGTCCGATTTCAGCAGTTCGGCTCAATCCATTTCCTATTCAATTTAGTTTTTGAACCACCAAAACCGATATCAATTCGTATTTCTTGGGATAGAAGAATGTATGGATCAATGAAGATAGTAATTGCATTTTATTGAAAGGATTCGTTTTACAGCCTTTATATACAACAAAGTTACTTCACTTACTTACTCTAACTAACTAATCGAGATTACACAACTGAAATAAACAAAAGCTTAACTACAAGTGGTCAAAATAAGTGTTGAGGTTTCCAATGACATGGCATCATGGAGGTTGAAATGTATATTCCTTCAGCCCCCCTCAAGATGAACATGGGACGAAATCATGTTCATCTTGGACAGCAATCGCATAAAAGCTGGGGAAGAAAGGGCCTTGGTAAACAAATTTGCAACGTTCTTGGCTGATGATGCATGCTGAGGTGAAATAAAGCCCTTTTTAAATTGATCACGGACCAAGTGACAATTGATCTCAATATGTTTCGTTCTTTCGTGAAAAAACATATTTGAGGTAATATAATAGCACCATTGTTGTCACAATGCAAAGGAATGAGAGTTGAAACAGGGGCCTGCATACACGACATAATATATGATATCCATTGTAACTCCTTCACAGTTGAGGCCATTGATTTATATTCAGATTCCTTCGTAGAACATGAAATTGTGCTCTGTTTCTTGGTTTTCCAGGAAATTAAATTCCCTCCAAGTGAAACACAATAGCCCGTCAGTGAATGCCGGCTTTGCAAGCTCTCCAATCGGCATCACAATAAGCTATCAACTTCATAGATGCAATTTTGGAATAAAATAAACTTGTTGAAATAGTGCCAAATAAGTACCTCAAGACATGTTGAGCTGCTTGCCAATGAGATAGGTGAGGTACATGAACAAACTGACTGAGTTGTTGGATAGCATAAGAGATGTCCTAGCGAGTTAAGTTAAGATACAACAATCTCCCAATCAACATGCGATATTATGAAGGATCTGGTAATAATGGAGTGTTGTCTTTATCAAGTGATGTGAATTAAAACCCCCTGGCAGTGGTGATGATGCAGCGGAACAATCCAACATGTGGGTGTCACAAAGTATGTCTGTGATATATTTTATTTGACATACATGAATTCCATCAGAAGGTCTCTCGAGTTCCATTCCTAGAAAGAACCGTGCATAGCCAAGATCTTTGATAGTAAAAGTTTGATCCAGGAAAGTCTTGACATTCTGCACAATTGTATCATCCGTGCCTGTGATGATAATATCATCTACATAGACTAATAGAAAAATCTGATAGTTGGATGTTAGCAGAGTGAACAAACGATGATCATGTTCACATTCCAAGAAACCAATATCTTTCAGTTTTGATATAAATTCTTCATTCCATTGTCTTGAGGCCTGCTTTAAGCCATATAGAGATCTTTTTAATTTACAAACTTGACCTGGTTTGGCATGTAAGTATCCGGGAGGAGGCTTCATATAAACATCTCATCAAGGTAGCCATGAAGGAAAGCATTGTTGACATCAAGTTGGTGTAAATTCATCCCTTCATGGCAGCCACATAAATTAGAATTATGACAGTTACTACCTTAGCAACGGGTGAAAAACCTCACAATAATCTTCCCCTTCCACTTGGGTGAAGCCTTTGGAACCAAGCGAACCTTGTATCGGTTTATAGTGTCATCTTCATTACATTTGACCCTATAAACCCAACTGTAGCCTATCATCCTTTTTCCATCAGGCAAAGAGGTTAATTCCCAGGTATCAATTGCTTCTAAGGCATGTATTTCATTATGCATAGCATCTATCCATCTCTGATTAAATCTAGCCTGATTATAAGTAATTGGCTCTTGAAAAGTGGATAAATTTGCTACAAGCAATTTATGTGCAGACTGGTTAGGATAAGTATGTGATGAAGATACTGAATTGGCTGTTACATGGAAGCAGATATTTGATGTAATAAAATCTTGCATCCATGCAGGTTTATGTCTAGTACGAATACTGGGAATTATAGAGGGAGTGGGGTTACTCATGCAGGAAACTCCATTGTCTAAACTTTCAGAGGCAAGCTCATTACTGGTAGTATGTTGAGGTAGTTCTGTAGGCTGTATTGGTGGTGGAATTGGAGTAATTTCTGTAGAGAATGTGTCAAAAGGATCCCAATGTGTATATTTGGAAGAACTATATTGTCAATACTCACGGGAACTGAGGGCAACACAGATTCATGAAAGACAACATTTCTAGAAATAACAGTTTTCTTTTGTGCAGGGTGATAGATTTTATACCCTTTTTGATCTGTAGGATATCCCACAAACACCCGAGCAATTGATCTAGGATCAAATTTGTCTCTAGAGGGAGTATTATAAACAACAAAGGCAAGGCAACCAAAATTTCTAAGATATGAATAATCTGGATTTTTGTGTTTCAGCAGCTCGAATGGTGATTTCCAACTGAGAATTTTGGATGGCAGTTTATTGATGAGGTGAACTGAAGTAAGACCAGGTTCCCTCCAGAAAGATTTTGGTAATTTTTGACTGAATCAGAAGTGATCTAGCAACCTGAATTATATGCTTATGCTTTCTCTCAACAACCCCGTTTTGTTGAGGTGTATATAGCCATGACTTGTGATGAACTATTCCTTTTGAGAGGAACAATTGCTGACTGTCTGAGCTTAAAAACTCCTGACCATTGTCCGTCCGAATGATCTTGACAATGCCATTAAATTGAGTGTGATGTGAACAATAAAATTCTGAGAATTGTAGTTACTTGGGTTTTATGTTTCATTAAGAAGATCCAGGTGAATCTACTAAAAACATCAACAATTGTCAAGACATAATGCCAACCATTATGAATAGGGAACTTGTAAGGACCCCATATGTCAATATGCAAGAGATCAAACACATTTTTGCTTTGAATATTATTGTTGGGAAAAGAACATCGTTCTTTCTTTGCCATGGGACAAACAACACATTCTTCAGCAATATTATCATTATGAATATCAATAAGTAGATTTGGTATATGTTTTATAACTGACAAAGAAGGATGTCCAAGGCTAGAATGCCATATATTGGCAATTACAGCAGCAAAAAGCTTTTCTGGAAATTTATTTGGAATAACATTTTGGGGTTGCTTGAGAGATAACATATTTGAAGCATACATTTGATTAGACTCATGAATGGCTTGTTGGCTGAATGACAGATGATTAATGATGTAATGGTTATGAATGATTTTGCTCACATCTATTGTCTTGTTACTCTATAAATCATGTAACAGACAAAAATCAGAGAAAAATTCAAAGCGAATGTGGCTATCATGGGCTAATTTTCTAACTGAAAGAAGATTGTAAGAGTGATAGTTTCATAAAGTAAGACATTTCCCACGTGAGTAATAGGTTTTAAGGATCCATAAGGAAGGCAAACATGAGTGTAGGAACAAACCGGTTTGTATTTGGTCATATGTGTTAGTTTTCTGCACATGTGGCTTGTAGCTCCAGTGTCCACAAACCAAGAATTATCACTTACAATATTAGACTTCACAGAAGTAAGTTTAGAGAGTATTAAGCTACCTGCAAAGTCCTCGAAGGGAGCAAGATTGACAGGATTTGAACGCGCCTCATCTGAAATATTCTTCTCCTCATGTTGATATTCATTTTCCTGATAGCTATGATCATCAGACACGACATTTGCTCTGAATATAGTACGATCCAGCCCCTCCTTAGCAGTGTACCACTCACGAAAACTATGCAGCTTGAAGCATTCTTCCTTCAAATGTCCATTTTCCCTACAACCGTGTCTTGTCTGTATTTCGTCGGAAACATTTCCCTTTAAGATGCCTGTCTTCTTGCAATAATTGCAAATTAACATACTTCGATCAGCCTTTCCTAAAATTAATACCACCATCTCCCTTTTGACTGAAGCCTCTTTGCAAGCATGGCTGAATTTTCACCATATGCATTCATATGCATTGTAAGTTCCCTGTGCTTCTCAGCTTTGATAATCATCGCGTAAATCTTGTTAACTGTTGGCAATTTATCACGAAATAATAATTGATTCGTTTCAGTCTCAAATAGTCTCATTTAACCCCATTCGAAATTTCATAGCCCTGTCCTCAATCTTGATCTTAACTGTGTTTGGTGCTTCGATTGGAGGCCTCAATTGATCTAATTGATCTCATATATTACAAATGCTATTGTGGTAATTAACCACGTAAGAGTTTTCTTGCTTAATTTCAAAAACCATAGACAAATTAGATCCATCGTATCGTTCTTCGATTTCATTCCACAGCTGCTCGGCATCATCTCATCCTTCAATAGTGCGAGTGAAAACGAGTTTGATTTTGATTGTAAAGTGAAATCACAGCATTTCCTGCTGCTGGTACCATCTTGGGATAGAAGAATGTATGGATCGATGAAGATAAAATTGATAATGAAGATAGTAAGAGTATTTTATTGAAAAGATTCGTTTTACAGTCTTTGTATACAGCAGAGTTACTTCACTTACTTACTCTAACTAACTAATCGAGATTACACAACTGAAATGCACAAACGCTTAACTACGAGTGGTTAAAATAAGTGCTGAGGTGTACAATGACGTTGCATCATGGAGGTTGAAATGTATATTCCTTCACTATTAATTCATTTCATTCGTAATTGATTTTAACATTCATGCATATTATTGACATGCCTCGGATGGACCTTCTACCCAAAAAAAAAAGATATGCCTCAGATCTGATACTACGTTGAATGTTCAATTTCGCCTAAAAGCTCGAACTCGGGAGGGTAAATTTATATACTCGATTTGCAAATTTCAGTCAGTTCTTCTTGCAAATGTATATAATCACGACACTTGACTAATTTAGCATGATTATACTACATTTAGCTATAAAAAATAGAAAAAAAAAAAGCTATAAAAAATAGAAAATATTTAAAAGTCGAACACAAGGAAAAAAAAAGAGGAAGAACGTCAAACTAGGAACGCAATAAGAGCGAAACCACACAAATGCTCAACTGACCAAACCAATCACTCCATTATAAACTCCGAGGAACTGACTCGTTCTCATCATAGCAGTAGACAAAACCTGTTAAACATTAAACTATATAAAAATCCATTACAATCATCGCTGCCAAAAACTAATTCATAGGAGATCGCTATGTCTTCGAGATCAAAAACCGTCGCAATACTTCTGCTAACAATCTTGGTCGTCTGTTCTCTTGCAGCAAAGGAAGCCTACGCAGATGGGCATTGCAACTCTTCCTTGAGCAAAGAAACGTGCAGGGATGAGAGCAACATTCACGTTGTCAATCGTGTCGACGACGACGATGACGACGACGACGATACCTTTAAGAGAACTGATCAAGATCGTGATGGTGATGGTGATGACGATGACGACGATGGCCCTGAGCTCGTAGTCGTGGGGCATTAAATTTAAAACCCATCATTTAACATCCACTTAATATTCATCGAGTTTTTTTGCATGATCCCTCTCTCTCTCTATATATAAATTTCTACGTATTTTTTGTTTGAATTCGAATGTAATAGTTATCGTTTTCACTGCATACCAATCTATTACGATGATTTATAATTAAGATGGGCTGGTGTAGAAGCAGTCACAACAGTATTAGTGGTGCTTGGAGTGTACGAGTTATACGTAATTCCTGATCTTATTTTTGCGTGTATTAGTTATTGTCATTAAATACAAGAGGGTGATTCAGTTGGAAAGATCGCAACATTTATTATTTTGTTTGAACTTATCTGTGACGTCAATTATGAGGAAGAAAAATGCATTAAGTCTGGTGGATAATTGAAAAAAAATTCTGGATACACTGGGCCCCGAATTTAGGTGTAATTGTTGAATTTTTGATCTTATGTTTGTTTTTTTTTCACAATTTTCAACTGGTGTTTGAAATTCAGAATAATCTTGATACACAAAAAGGGAAAAAGTCTTTTCTCAAATTAATTAATTCATTGTTGAAGACATGTGTGTCTGAATATTCTTTGTTTTACCTTTTTCTTAATGGGCTTACTGTAACTAGATTTCACAATTTGGCGGAGATTCTCTATTCATCTAGGCATCCAATCGACGCAGAAAATCCCATTTTTCCTCATGTTCTACCTGTATGGGTGGAGACGCGGTTGGAAATAGGAGTCCTTGTCACTTTTTCAATGGGATCCAATACCACTAATTTACTAAAATAGCATATTAATATCGAAATTCTAATATATATTACTACCTTTTTTACTATAACGACGTGCTTTTCACCACTTTACTATTCATCAGAAAGCTAAATATAGATCAAACACTCGAAACGCATTGGAACATAAACTTTTAATGGACTAGAAATCCCTTCCGAGTTGGGACGTTGATTCGTTTCTCCGACATGGCTAGGCTAGGATTCCTCGATTATTGTCGGGGCGTTAATTAGAAATAGCCTCTGTTAAATTTTCCATCACCAGGGCACGCCCACATGCGGCGCACGTAGGAGATGTGACCGTATAAGTTTGGCGGGGTTCCTTGTTAAAATCAGTTGGTGATTTGAGCAGTGACCCATCAACTTATATACCTATTAATTTTTTTTGACGTAATAAATGTGACACATTTGGTCCTCGCGTGATATTCTTCACAGTCTCCGCTCCACTCCACTCCATTCTCAAGACCCATTGCAACATGAAAGGTTTTATATGTACAACCATGCAAATTGGTAAGATATTCAAGGCAAATATTTGTTAGGACCATTTCGATGATAACAAAGCATAACAAAAAAATATATTAAATAGCCTCCGTTTCAGGTGAAATAATAACAACGCCTGTATGTCACCATCAATCAATTTAAAAGAAAACAAATTAAAGAGAAATATTAAAGGGCAAATTCCCTTTCAGTACCCTTTCAAGTTTCAAATTCCTCTTAAATACCACTCGAAGATTTTCTTCCTGTTAGGTACCGATCTGAAAAAAGTTGTGTGTTAGGTACCTAAAAAGCGTTAAAAAGACAAAAATAACCCTTCTTCATACATAAATATTATTTCGATTATCTTCAGTTTTATATCAAGTCAAATTTAAGAATATTATACCAACTGTTAGCACATTTATACCAACTGTTAGCACATTTATACCAACTGTTCTCGTTATTATACTAACTGTTATACCAAAAATAATTTTTTTTTGTATTATACGAAAGTGATTTTTGCGTATTATACCACAAAATACGATTATTATACCAACAAAACCGCTTATTATACCAATAAAATTGATTATTCTACCAATAAATTCGACTTGGTATAGCAGTGATAACAGTTGGTATTATAATTGAATATACTGGTATAATAATGGAAACACTTGGTACAATATAATACTCTTAAATTTGACTTGGTATAGCAGTGATAACATTTGGTATAATAATTGAATATATTGGTATAGTAATGAGAACAGTTGGTATAATAGTGCTAAAATACTCTTAAATTTGAATTGGTATAGCAGTGATAACAGTTGGTATAATAATTGAATATATTGGTATAATAATGAGCCCAGTTGGTATAACTGAATCTGTAAAGAAGGGTTATTTTCGTCTTTTCAATGTTTGGTGGTATTAAACACACAATTTTTCACAAATGGGTACTGAACAGGAAGAAATACTTGGAGGGGTATTGATCAGGAAGTTGAAACTTCAAAGGGTACTGAAAGGGAATTTGCCCACTATTAAAAGACGAACATAAAATATTTCCATACGAAGATGTGCAAGCCTATATTTTAATTACATTGATATGTACTTTGTTTGCCTAAATTGTCACTTGCCATCCTGATGTTTAATGGACGTTATGTACTTTGTTTCATTCAGCCATCAAAGGTCATAAGTACGCTGCATAGACATGTAGAACCACTTTTGTCTCTCGGTGGAAAGAGCTTGTAAGTATTTCATAATTGCATTGCAAATAAATTGTACTTTATTAGCATGAATTACGATAAAAATTAAAATAACATAACATAAAATTAAAAAAATAAATAAATACGAAAAATGATATCAGATGCATTTCCTCCCTTACCTATCCCGAGCACCAACCCCATGCCCTCATTAAATGTTCATAAACCCTCTTCTCGAACTCCTTTGCTAGCTACACACTTACAATCTTACACCAAACTCATCTCACTGCAATTAAATGACCCCACCGCCCAAACGAATCATTAAAACTCATCTCCATTTTCCCATATAAACACCTCTGTCATAAACCAAAACCAACATTCACATCCTCTCTTCACAAGAACAAACAAACAAAAAAAAAATAATAATAAAATAAATTATGGCACCTTATAGTTCCCATGTTGCACTAAATATCAACCTCTTCACCACTGCACTAACGCTGTTACTATCATCGTTTGCAATCACATCCGACGCCGGCAAAGTCCCGGCCATAATCGTGTTCGGAGATTCGTCCGTCGACGCTGGCAACAACAACGAGCTATCCACGGTGCTGAAGAGCAACTTCAGGCCGTATGGCCGAGACTTCTTCGGCGGGCGGCCCACGGGTCGGTTCTCGAACGGCCGCATACCGCCGGATTTCATATCGGAGGCCTTCGGGCTCCGACCCTTTGTTCCGGCTTACTTGGATCCCATGTACAACATTTCCGATTTCGCCGGCGGGGTTTGCTTCGCTTCCGCCGGAACTGGTTATGACGACGCCACTTCGAATGTCCTGGTGAGCCACGACTTCCTCAAAACAGCCTTAAAAACATCTTCTTTATCACAGTCACTACACAGCACACAGTGCTACATGATCGATGCGTCGCTGTCAATAAATGTCTCGAATATCTCGACAAACATAGCATAAATCTCTCTCTCTCTCTCTCTCTCTCTCCATGCAGAACGTGATACCTCTGTGGAGAGAGCTTGAATACTACAGAGAGTACCAGAACAAGCTCAAATCTTACCTCGGAGAATCCAAAGCAAACACCGTCATCAGCGAGGCCCTCTACGTGATAAGTTTGGGCACCAACGATTTCCTCGAAAACTACTACACGATCCCGCGAACGCGGTCCAAATACAGCTCGGTGGATCAGTACCAAGATTTCCTCGTCGGAGTCGCAGAGCAGTTCGTGAAGGAGCTTTACCACATGGGAGCACGGAAGGTATCGATGACGGGGCTACCGCCGATGGGGTGCCTTCCCTTGGAGAGGACCACGAGCTTCGTGAATGGGAACGGAGATAATTGCATGGATAGCTACAACTCGGTGGCTCTGCGTTTCAATGGGAAGCTGAGTGGCTCGGTGAAGAAGATGAACGATGAGTTGCAGGGGATGAGGGTTGTGTTTTCGGATCCTTACGGGGTTTTTATGCAGATCATCAAGAAGCCTTCATCATACGGTACGCGTGATGAGTTTTTATAAGCAACAACATGTTGAATCATCACTTCACTTAAAAGCTTAGTGTATTATTTTTTAAAATTTCTATATTATTATCGAAACATGCCTAAGCCTTACACGTGTGACTTTCTTAAATGGAAGGTGATGAGGATTCATACCCATGACTGACATCTTTTGCCCATGAGCTCATGTTGAATGACAACTTCAGCTAAAAGTTGTGGTCATTCAACAAAACGTCATAATTAAATATGATGATGTATGTATGTATGTATGTATGTATGAATATATGTGATGTGTGGCAGGGTTTGAAGTGGCATCGATTGCTTGTTGTTCGAGTGGAATGTTCGAGATGGGATATACGTGCGACGAGCTGAATCCGTTTACCTGTTCGGACGCGAGCAAGTACGTTTTCTGGGATTCTTTTCATCCTACGGAAAAGACTAGTAAGATCATAGTTGATTACTTGATGAAGCATAGCCTGGGTGAATTTTTGTGAAACATCATGATGTTAATTTATTGTCATTATATAGATATGTATGTTCGCTTCCTATTTAGTGTATGAATGTGTGTGTGTGTGTGTGTGCGCGCCCTGGCGAGAGATATTATGGCAACCACTGGCTGCTATCACGAGTTTTATATATTTGGAATGCATGTCATCTATATATATATATATATATGTGTGAATGAATGCATGATGTACGTACTATTGTGTGTTATTTCAGCATGGAATCATTATCAGGTTGGATCTGTAGAGTGTTATGAAATGTGTACCTTCTATACATTGAACATTCTGTTTCGACCAATGCAATCATCGTCCATCCATCGTAGTCTCCAATGATTTCTCCCTCTTTACAATTGCCTTTGCACGTTAAATCATTGAAGGAGACGACGATTTTCAAATACACGATGGCCGTAGAATCCTGCTTATATATATATATATATATATATATATATATTCAAGATGGGGTTGCTTACCAGAATCCGCCGATAGATAGCTGCAGGATTTACTAAACAACACCGTTAGACTCTGTTTTAACTGGTCCGTAAGAATATGACTGAAAGAACGTACGGATTCTTTTTGCGCTCCACAGCAGAGGGCAAGAGTTATTTTCTATGCAAGGCCTTAGTGTGCAATACTTCAGTTCAGTTCAGTTCAGTTCAGAGAGAAAAGAGATGAAGCATCATATGGCTGCTGAACGACATTTCTCTTCCGAAACACTTCCTGTACATGATTGATGCACGGGCTTCTTAACAAAACCTAACCAAAGCTTTCATTTCTGTAACTTCGTGTTCGGTTTCAAGCTTCCCTAAAGCATATGTATGATTCCATTGCCTATGCTGACTGGGGGCACCTTCATATGGGAACTAAAAGCCTTAGAGCTCATGGCGATAGAGGATGTAAAAGACTTGGCATTATTCATTGCACAGTCCCAAAACTGCTGTACCGTTTCTGCATCGCAATTTCTCGAGGATGCTTTCTTCCATTTGGATGCAAGCTTCTTGCAAAGTCCCCACGCCTTCAGTGTATGGAAAAATTAAGCACATAAGTATCAACATATATCCCATAGTTTCAATCATAACATTCGTCCAAGGAGCAAAGAACTCAACAAAATTCACAGGTCTTTCTTTACCTTTGATGACCCTAAATCATCATTATTACTGCTTGAACTCAGCTCAATGATGATGCATTAGGTTCTGATTTCTGACTAGATTCGATTCAAAACTAGATTTTCCATTTACGCTCCTTTAAAAGTGCTTAAACCTGCAAGAAAATGCAAAAGAAGCCTGGATTATTCATCGCTATCCGTATGATGTATTAGTCAGTGACCGGAAAAGACTGCGGAGGTAGCATCCAATTTAATAAGCAGGCATAAATTGGTAATAATATTTACTGGATAATCTTCCATGTCCCAGCAGCATCAGAAATCCCGGAGAAAAGACATTTATGGTAAAGAAGCCTCTAAATACCCATACCGAGAAAAGCGCATCAGAGAGAGTCTCCAAATACCTGCCTGCCAAGTTGCCACACGCCTTTCAGAAAATAAACCGAGACTACTAACTGCAAAACAGGCGACAATGCATTAACGCCACCTCAATTTTCCAACGAGCTCCGCAAAAATTAGCTATGAAAAAAAAATAATAAAAGCGGGGCGGATGGAGACTTGAGCATTGTTTTCCCATTGCACAACCAGAGCTAAAGAATTAAGGAGATTGTTTCACCCTAATCAGTTTATCTGAACAACCGATCTCTATTTCTTTTGGTTCTTTAGATCCACTCACTTTTTCATCATAGCAGAGCGGGGAAGAGCCGGCTGATTTTGGAGCTCCGTTTTATTCAGCCAATATAAATCATTTTGAGCAGGCCGAGTCCACTTGCGAGGGTCCGGTTTAGGCCCACTAATCACTGGCCCAATACAAATGGGCCGGCTCGCTATATGCAGATGTTTGGGAACCCGAATCTCAAAATTTTGGTGGCAAAATTATAAGATTATGTCACTAAATATACAAGTTTTCGTTTTTGGATCACTATGTTTGATAATTGCAAAAGTAAGTCACTAACTTTGTATTTCAAAACAGTTTTGGGTCATGTTTTCAATTTTACTTCACTAAGTATATATTTTTCGATTTTAGGTCACTAAATATACATGTTTCATTTCTGGGTCGCTATATTAACAAAATTAGTTACCAAATGAGTGATCCGAAATTGAAAAATGTATATACTTAGTGATCCAGAATAAAAAAATATATACTTAGTAGCCTAAAATTGAAAACATTACCCAAAATTGCTTTCACATACAAAGCTAGTGACCAACTTTTGCAATTATTAAACATATTGACCCAAAATCGAAAATATGTATACTGATGCGTTCATAAATGGCCCCTCGAAAGTGCGCGGTTCGCCGCCTTGAAGGTAGCTAGAAAATGGTGGTGAAATCCCCGGATTGATGGAGTTGCGCGGGATACCTCCTCCTCTAACGATCCTGAAATAAATAGGAGGTGATGAACTAAGGGTGGACGCCGTTTTGGCGACGATACTTCGACGCTCAAGTCAGTTTTCCTCTTCGCACGTGACGGGTAATTTTCCTTAGGCGAATTTTTAGTGTGGACCAAGAGAAAAAAAATGATTACCTGAATACGGCCGAGTACCTTTATTTATAGGGGCAAAACCACGACCATCACGTTCAATATCAACTACCCACGTCGACCCTTTCCTCGGGTCTCTCACGTTCTCATGACGATCCTTGCATCTTTCGCATTCTCCTTTCACGTTCTTCACTTCTTCGATCATGTGAAGCGGTTATTATTTTAATATCTTCAGCCTCTTACCTCATACGTACACGAGCATCTTCCCCTCGGCTTCTTGCCTCTTCGAAGAAGACCGAGCGGCTCTTCAGCTAAAGTGCCCAGGAAATCTCCCGAGGGCCGCTTTTAGCCTCGAGGTACCGCGACATAACTCTGAAGGCCTTCTTTGGGATTAAGATGTCCCTCGGTATCTTTCTCCTCTCAAGATCTTACATGCCGCCTTCGCAAGGGATTTTATCCCCGTCGGTTATTTATCTATTCTAAAGTAGAGAGGTTTTAGGGCTCCTCTACCTTTTTACCGGCTATTTTGTACTTCGCGGGATATTTTACCGTTGTCCCAAAACCTGAAGGGTAACAGTAGTCTCTCCCTGAATAGTCTAAAACGAGTAAGACGAGTTTTAGGCGTTGGTCGATTCGAGGTGAAATATCCGAGCGCGCTCCGTATTTTAAAGGTTTATTCTCGGTCGAGGCCCCTTCCTTATAAACAACATCACCACGTAAGGTATAATTACCTCTAACTATCGTGGCCAACACGGATCCTACCACATGTCCTCTACCCTTGGACGGGAGTTTTATCGCCTAACCCTAGAACGACGCGCCCACTCCGGCCACGATTAGACCCCCTATCTCTTCAAGGCCTCCCTCTTCGTTATGCGACCCTTGGTTTATCCATATTGGTCTATATAGACATCTGAGTTCCTTTCCTTCCTCTTCTTTTCTTTTTACATCTGAGTTCCTTTCCTTCCTCTTCTTTTCTCTTTACATTCCGTTTCCAAATTCTCCAGATTTCTGCAATCGCCTTTCTCTTTTCTTCCCATTACTCAGTGTAAGTTCTTTCCTTTTCCCCTCTTTCCTTTTTCGCCATGGTTTTCTCTATATACCAAGCTGGGGTTAATTGAGGCTAATGGTACGGTGGCGGCGGCTCTCCCCATCGGAACGATGAGGACTCTGTTTCTTGTACATCTCCTTTCGCCGGCCCTTCTAGTTCCCTCTGTTCTCGCCATGTTTCTCGTCCTCTCCAGAGAACCAAAACATCCATCGACTACACCGGCTTTGATGCTAAGAACCCCCCTCTTCGTTATGCCTACGCAGAAGAATTTGCATACGTTCAAGCTTTTAGGAGGTGGATTTCTCATATTGAAGCCTACCAGGAAGATCACGAACTTCCCTGACACGAAATGATGGTGTCCTCTCTTTCGAAATCGCAGATCCCAATTATCATGGAGAAGGGTGGGATTTCCGAGGATTATGACGTTAGAATCCCTCATTATTTCCTTAAAATTAACCGCAAAATCGGAAAAGTTCTTCTTCTCCTCTGTCTCGTCCCTTGAATTCATCGCGGGTAACCCCACCTCTCATAAGGGGTGGATGTGTCGTTTCTTTTATGTCTGTTTCCCTCCCGAGAGTTCCGAAATGATATGCTCTTCGATTGGCCCGATTCTGCCCCGACTAGCTGCGTGCCCCCTGAATTCCTATGCTATTATGACTTCCTATGCTATTATGGCTTTCTGTAGGGCGTTGGGCTTCAATCTTTCATTACGCTAACCCTTTGATATTCTTGTCATGTCTAATATTTGCTTTTATCAGTGCTTTGTACACCTTTCAGAGGCTCTTGATCGTTTGGTCGAGTATCATACGAGCATGAGGGGCTTAAGAAGACTGAGGAGGATCTCCAACATCGGATCAAGGAACTGGTACAGTAGGGTGCTGAGGTCAAGGGCCGCAAGGAGGCTTTGTGAAAGCAGGTGAGCGACCTCCAGGGTAAGCTCAACAGGGTCAGCCCACGCAAAGGAGGCATCGGCTCGAGCCAGAGAGGAGGAGCTCCATCGGGAGCTGTAAGAGAAGCTTTCTCGGGATTACACTCCGAACGAAGCTTACGGGGCTCAAATGATCACCCTTTTCGGCTACGGCTTTTGGGGGTATATAGCTCAGCTCAGGAAGAATTCGTCGGTGGTTCGTGCTCTCGAGCCCATAGCGGTCGATAGCCCCGAGGAAGGGGCTTAGAGGGGGAGGTCCCAATCGAGGGAGCCTTGGAGCAAGCGGTGGTCCCCAAGAAGATGTCTAGCGGTGGAGAGCCAATCGGGGAGAAGGTTATTGTGCAGGCCGGTGCGGTCGAGAATGAGGTGAGGGGGGGCGTTAAGTAGGCCGGTGAGGCCGAAGGTGAAATGATGGAGGTTCTGGAGCCGACTCTTGAGGCTCCAGCTCAGAGAAATGCCAAAGAAGTGGAGGCGCCAGTGCAGGCCGAGGGGCACCTGGTGGAAGAGAACGCGGCGGTAACACCTGACCAGACCGAGTATGGGTACTGCAGTCCTAGTTAGAGCTGGTGGGTTTGTGCGGCTATGAGAAGAAATCAAGCGAGTAAAAAAAGATGAAACCTGTAACGGTAAAAAATCGTGTAATGATGGGGAGGAAATATAACAATTAGAGTGCTTAGTATTAAAATAATAATAAATTAAAATATAATATCAAGACATGCACTAACCGTTAAAATTTGAGAATACATGGAGAGAAAAAACCATGCGACATGATAAAGAAAAATATCGTCCACAAAGTGAAAATAACAAAAAGCAAGTCAACATCAAGTGCTACTAACCGTTTAGGTATTCCGATAAACGCATGAACCAAGTGAAGATAACCGTTCTTCAATTAGCGCTAAATGAGAGATATAGATACTAGACGCGACATACTTAGTATATGTATACTTAAAACATAAGAAACATAAACCATGAATAAAAAATATAGCATGATAAAAATGACTCGTCACATATGTTGCTCAACATAAGACCCAACATTCTCAAACAATTTTCTTCATTTTCTGTTCGACACCATATGACTCAATTTTATTTCATTTTCTGCCCTTTTGTCACCTTTATAGATAGAAAATATTGTGCATTGCTCTTAATTGATTTCCTTTTCATCAAGGTTCAGCTTTTTGTACGCAAAGAATGCATCGTCACATGAATGTCGTGTATCTAAGGAATATTAATTTCCTGAACCTATATCTTGAAAAAGGATCATGAGCATACTTGTGCTAGTGAGTGGGTCATTTCAGAAAACGGTATAGGTGAGTCAAATCATTTCGGGAATTAACTGAGAGAAATTTAGACCAAATATTGAAATAGTAACACTCATATTTGACATATGCTAATGTTGATCCAGATATTGACCAATATTTACTGACACTGCCACAGACCTATAGACTTCTTCATGCTTGAAAACCTTTTAAACTCTAAGGCTTTAGTGAAAATATCCGCTAATCTTAGTGTCTATATGCTCTATTTTCACTAACTCTTTTTCTACTATCTCCAAAACAATTATGTCTAATGTATATATGCTTTGTTCTAGAATGTTAAATGAGATTTTTCGAAATATTTATGGCACTTAGATTATCACAATACATCAGCACAGTTTCGCTCTCTAACCCATAATAACTCAACATACTCTTAACCCATATGAGTTATGTACAGCAGCTATCCGCTGCCGCATACTCAGATTCGGCAGTAGAAAGAGAAACGCAATTCTGTTTTTTTACTAAACTAAGACACTAGATTATTATCTAAGAAGAAGCAACCACCACTTGTGCTCTTGCGATCATCTTCACCACCGGCCTAATCAGCATCACTGAAACCAACTAGATTAGTGTTAGTATCCACTGAAACCATTAACCGGGACTACATGTACCACTAACATACATCAAAATTCTTTTGACAACATTTAAATGAGAAACCTTTAGCTCAGCTTGATATCTCGCACATACACAAACACTATGTCTGGTCTACTAAGAGAAAGATATAACAAGATTTCAATAATGGAACGGTATAATGTTGGATCACATTTTCTCCAACATTATCTTTACTTACCTTATGCGTAGATTCCATAGGAGTTCTCATTACATTGGCATTATCTAACCCAAATTTCTTCACCATATTTTTCATGTACTTCTCCTAGGACATGAAAATGCCGTCTTTACTTTGTTTCACCTGTAGAACTAGGAAAAATGTTAGTTCACCAATCATACTCATTTCAAAAGTGGAATTCATAGCTTGGACAAACTGATCCGACATAGATCGAGATGTTGATCCAAAGACTATATCATCAACATAAATTTGTGAGATTAACACATCATTCCCAACTCTTTTTACAAAAAGATTTCTATCGGTGTCACCTCTAACAAAACCAAAGTCTAAGAGAAACGAAGTAAGTCTTCCATACCAAGCTCGAGGGGCCTGCTTAAGATCATAAAGGGCTTTTTGCAGCTAACACATTATCAGAATGATAAGGGTCTTCAAATCCTTTCGGTTGCTCAACATAAATTTCTTTATCAATAAAGCCATTTAAAAATGCACCCTTTTACATCCATCTGGTATAACGTAATGTTGATCCAACATGCAGTAACAAGAAGAAGCCTTATTGATTCTAACCTTGCTGCAGGAGCAAATTATTCATCAAAGTCTCTTCCCTCAACTTGCGTATAGCCTTGGGCAACTAAACAAACTTTATTCCTAATCACAAGATTTGTTTTGAAAATCTACTTTGTACCAATGACGTTACCGTCACTTGGTCGTGGTACTAAAGTCCAAATCTGATTTTTATCAAATTGTGAAAGCTCTTCTTGCATAGCATTGATCCAAAACTGTCATAGAGAGCTTCAAGAACATTTTCGGTTCAATTTCAGAGACAAAACAGTTAAACCATACCTCGTTGTATACGGAAGTCATGCATACATTCTTTACCATTGTTCAATAGTCTTTTGTGGTTTATCCCTTGTGTTTTTCCCATCATCTAATCTACCAATGATCTGAACAGAGGGATGGGACTTTTGAATTCTAGCAGGAGGATCTCTTCGAACATTCAAGGTTTCATCTTTAGTATCCTGTTCAAGTGCTGATGTTGAGTCAGATGCTGGCTCAACATTGTTTGCTTTCTCATCCTCTACTCGACCAACCGTAGGAACAACAACTGCAATATCAACTTGAGAAGTATTTTTGCTAAGGTAAGAGGTATCACAAAACTATATTCACATATTCCAGAATTGTTTTCAATCTTAAATTATAAACTCGATAAGCTCGACACATGTTACTTGTGGTTAGCTATATAGTCACAAAATCATACAAAGATATGATGATAAAATTTTTAGGGCACAAACATGCATACTCATGTACATAAGTGTATATATAAATAATATACAACCACCGTTTAGTTTAAATAATAAGTACAAAATAAATAATAAAACGAATTAAAAGTAATAATTAAATAATAAAAATAATTAAATGGTGGTATTTTTAGTCTCGTAAGTATCAAAATTGAAGCAATTTTTAGTCCCGTTAAGTTAATGGTGGCCTTTAATCCCGTAAGTATCAAAACTTAATCAATTTTAGGACAATTAACCAAAAATCTAATTAGAGTCTGGAATTTGACGTCAAAGATGTTGACTTGGACTATTATTTAATTGTATTTTATTATTTAATTCGTTTTTTATTAATTAATTTTGTATTTATGATGCGGAGCTGAAATGGAGGAAAGAGAAAATAAATTTGGTCTAAGTCGGCATTTCTACCCTCAATTTCAAACTAAAATTATGCTTTTGGGTTAACAGTCATGAAATTGGGCGTTCACTGTGATCCGTATCAGATATCCTATTAAACCCATTTTATGCAATGGCGCTTTAATAGAGTTTGTCATATTGTTTTGTCTGTAAACGTTATTCGCGTCACAAGTAATGCGAGGAATACAAACATATCGAAAGTAGAAGAGAGAGATTAAGAGATGGAGGGAGAGATTAATTGCGATCATGAAACTACTTGGAACATTCTTCTCCTTTATTTTTCACACAACAATATACATGAAGTTACATTACATGTAACGTTATTGACTGGCGAAATGGACGCATGCATGTATTCATATTATCGCTTATTTATATATATACTCACACGTACGTGTTTTATTATATATATTATTACATTACGTATAAATAGCTAGACAGTGTGGAGAAGACAAGTTCAAGTACGCTCCAGCATAAGTTATCGACCAAGAAAGCTAAATACTCCAGCAACTGCATTTAGCACGAGCCCTAACGCGGTGGAAACGATCCCACCGACAGGCACAAGAGGAGCTGCAAGGCTCCCGCCGGTAGCATTGGAAAGCAAAGGGCAAACCACAGAGTTTACTAGCGGAAGCCGAACACCGACGGTGCATGCAGACAACGTAGAACCAGACAACAAATTAGTCAGTGGAGACAAAATCATAGTGAATGTCCCATTCACAGTTGTGACCGCTTGTGCCACAGTTCTCGTGATGCCGAAAAGGTTGGTGCAGTTAAGCGTAACCAAGGAACCAACAAGAGGGAGGCCGCCGCCGCCGCCACAATTTCCGGTGGCCGTGCAGCAAAGGACGCCGGACACGTTCAGCCCGAGCAGTTAGGCATCGGCTTTCGGTGGATTATTCCAAGCTGCAAAGAGGATCAGAGACACGAAAAGGGCAGCTTTGTTGTTGTAGGCCATTTTTTTTTTATTTCTTTCCTTTTCTTTTTCTTCTTTTGTTTTGGTTGCGTTGTGGTGTTTGGAGAAGGACTGAGTTAAGCACTATTTATAGAGGCGATTTTCTCTCATTTCATTGTGATAATAATACGACTTATGTTACAAGTGGATAATCTTGCGAAAGGCTACTTTTGCAAACTGGTAATTGAAGTTTACGTCGGCGTACTGTAATGAAGAGAGTCTTGAGTAGTAGGGTTTGGGCGCCTGCCCTATATGTGGTGGTTAATACTATAATTACATCATGATCGACTTGTTTAAGTGTGTATTTACTTGGTCAGAAAGATATGGAAGTCAACTTGGGCTTATGGTTTTGACAAATTAAAAGCCCTTAATGAATGTAATGAAACTCGCGTGCATGTATGCCCTTTCGGGAGTCGGGCTGCTGCCCCGCACCTCGCAGCGGTGTTGCCCCTTAATTATGTTTAAAATATATTATATCATAATAATATATTAAAATTATCTAAACGTTATTTTCTTTGTTAATTTACTTTAATGCAGTTCCTATAAAAATAAATAATTTTTTATAGAGAAAATAAGTGCTTTTCCTTTTAAATTTAACATGTCAATTATTCAATTACTACTCTTTCAAAAATATAAATAATAAGTAATCATTACGGAATTTAAATTTAAGTTATGTTGTTTTTATTGATAAATAAATTATAATAACAATTAGTAGGAATATGTATGGAACATTATTTAGTAGTATTGAAAATAGAGTTAATGATTGGAGTTACAATTAGTGTGGAAAATAAAGCTAATATGTTGGAATGAAACCAATGTAACAAATGTATTTTGGAGTTATTATTATAAATTTTTCACCTTGTTTAAAAACTGTGTGAACCGTTTAAATTATTGTGACAAATTCATTACAATTTTCCAATTACAAAACAAACATTGAGAAATAAACAACTAATTCTAAATACTAATGTAAACTTATTTGACCGTTCATAATTTCTAGGTTTTTTTTTTAGCATAAACGGATCGCTTGAATATGGTTGTTTGGCCAAGCAAAAAAAATAAGTTTTCAAGTCTTAGTATTAATATTTTGATTTTGATTTCAAGAAGGATAATAGTGGAGAGGTGCGATGCTCAAAGGAAAATTAAGTTGCACTTCAAACTTGGACTTTAATTTAGTATAGATAAGTCCACCGCCAAAGATAGCGAGTTTTCTCACAAACACACACGTAGAAAGTAAAGAGTTTGTTCTATCTTGGCATTAATTTCTTTTAAATTTCAATTTAAAGAAAATAAGTAAGAGAGAATATTGGAAAAGTTTTTTGTTGTGTAATAGAAGGGTTATGGGTTTGACCAAGTTAATGAGGAATAAATTCCCTTAATGAGTGAGTCGTGTAATTCAGTTATGTACATATTATGCACTTGTGAAGTATATAGGCTTTCTTGATTTGATTCTTTTACACTGTTCATATGTAAAACCAATAGTCCATGGTAAGAAAAATCGTTTAATTAATCTCGTATAGTATAACATGAACAATCAACATAAAAGGATGATGATGCAGGTTTCTGCTCATCTCAATAAAATTGTTAACACATAACCGTGCTCAAGGTTTAAGTTTCTTCCTGCTAATTACTTTTCGGTTTAAAGTATCAATTCAACTAGCTACACCTTTTTCTACTGCAAAAGGCAAAACAAGAGGTGAATTACTAATATTTTCATATAGTCTGCATCATTTTCCTTTGTAAGCTTTGAATTTTCGGTTAACTTGCGGTTCAAATTGGCATCCATCAATAATTTAATCTTGCTCAATCCCCCTATATAATATTTAAGGCATTCAATGTGCTTTGAAATGGCGAATCTTGAACTCATGTTCACCCCCTTAAGATCCCTTAGCAAAAAACAAGGTATCATCGTAAAAGTAATGATGATTCAACAAGGATCTTGTGCGTCTCAAAATCATTTCAGAAAATCAATAAGGATGTGTTTGGATTCGTAAATTTGAATTGAATTCCGTGATTTGATATTGCGAAATCAGAAATCCGAATTTAAAATCGAAATCCATTGTTTGGAAAACGCTAGTATTTCAGAATTTGGATTTCAAAATGGAGCTCGAGGTCAACAATAATGAACTCGGGTCGAGCTTTTGCCGAGCCAGCTCGACTCATCATTAGTCGAGCTCGAGCCGAGCTTTTGTCGAGTCGGTTCATCGAGCTCGTGAGCCGGCTCGACTCATCATTCTTCGAGCTCAATCCGAACTTTTGTCGAGCTGGCTCGACTCGTCAATAGTCAAGCTTTTGTGGAGCCGGCTCGACTTGTCGTTCGTCGAGCTCGAGCCGCCACATCGAGCTCGAGAGCCGGCTCGACTCATTATTCAATTGATAACTCCGGCTCGACTCATCGTTCAGCTCGCGAGCCGCCACATGTTTGCATGTATCCTATGTTGAGTTGATATCTAATTGGGTCAACCACAGTTACCATGCTTGAGGTGGCATTGCCTTTCACCACAAAAAAATTCAAGTTCGTTAGCTTTTATGATGTTGTTCAGAGTTTTGGGTGAGAATCAATTCATTGGTTGGTTGTCTATATTATTTTTTGCAAAATACACTACTCCTGGTGAAACTTATCTTTAATTATATTATTTTCTAGATATTGTAGGGTTAGTCATGAAGGTGAAATCATTGTTCCAAGCGGATAAAAGGCTTAGTTATAAGAGAGAAGTCATATTGATATAGTAGACCAGAAAATATATATATATACATATACATATATATATATTAACACTTCTTTACTTTAAAAAGATGACTTTTTATTCTTTCAGGTTTGATATTACCGCCATGAATTTGTGGGATGATATTGCTACGAATGAGGGTCGGTTGTTGCAAAAACAATGTCTTTAGAAATAACAGTGGCGGGTTTACGAACTGTTCGCAAATTTGTTAAGCCTGAGATTTTGAGATTAGGCAGCAACGATCGTATTTATATCTTCCCAAGAGAAGTCACATACCCAACATTCGACAAGCTTAACGACAGTGATTCAAGTTTACAAAGAAGCTGGAGATTATGCAGGCAAAAGTATGGCCAGCATGCTTCCGACCCCATTAAGGAACCTCAATCGGTATGTCAAGCGAGTTTCTTCATATTCGGGATTCTCCTTACAACTTCCTCCATACACCTTAAATTCGATACGTGGTTAAGCGTCTGCAAGCCCTCTAGGATGGTTCGCTCATGCTCCTAGGATCAAACAACATTTCTTTCTCAAGCTCAATTGTCTCAACATTTGGCATTTCTCATATGACATCAGAAAGTGGGATTCAACTATCGCATATAAAATCGGACAATAGCACGAGTTAACATGGAATGAAATTGCGGTATATTTTAAAAATATTTTAGACAATAATATAGAGTTGCACAATGTTGTATAAACTAACATTTACTATCATACCGTAATATTTTAATTTTATAAAGCATCAATAATAGGGTTCCATGTGCAAAACACGGGTTCCCTACTAGTATTTAGTTATTACCAGATTCTTTGACATCTTTTGGGCCATTTTAATTATTTAAGTTTTTTTATAATTTAGTATTTATAAAATTAATTGGATTAAAATAGTTATTAATAAAATAGGTCACTATGTACCCAATACGTCCGAAGTATAAAAGGCTTTCATTAAATATAGATTATTCGTGAGTTGTCACTCATATTAGTTGGCAAAATAAAGCTGGCGACTTATTTGACTTTTTGACCACATAACTCGTATCAAATACAAGTTACTCAGATAAAAATCATTCATACCTAATCAGTACGAAGTTGCCTCATTTATTAATGATGTTTTTTGGGACTTATTTTATAAATACTACATTTATAAAACTTACATAATTAAAAAGCCAAGACCTGATTTTTGAACAAAGATATATATATATAACGAGTAAATAAGTTTCACAAGACAAGCGTGAAACATGTTCTACAACGCACATCACATATGTTTGATATGTAGAACCCAATTGAATTACCTAAATTATCACAATAAACACATTGCACGTTCACTGTCACCCGTCTCTGATATCCTATTAAACCCCATTTTATGCAATGGCGCTTTAATAGATTTTGCCATATTGTTTTGTCAATCTTTATGTAATGTTATTCGCGTCAAAACATAAATGCAAGGAATACAAACATATCGAAAGTAGAAGAGAGAGATTAAGAGATGGAGGGAGAGATTAATTGCGATCATGAAACTACTTGGAACATTCTTCTCCTTTATTTTTCACACAACAATATACATGAAGTTACATTACATGTAACGTTATTGACTGGCGAAATGGACGCATGCATGTATTCATATTATCGCTTATTTATATATATACTCACACGTACGTGTTTTATTATATATTATTACATTACGTATAAATAGCTAGACAGTGTGGAGAAGACAAGTTCAAGTACGCTCCAGCATAAGTTATCGACCAAGAAAGCTAAATACTCCAGCAACTGCATTTAGCACGAGCCCTAACGCGGTGGAAACGATCCCACCGACAGGCACAAGAGGAGCTGCAAGGCTCCCGCCGGTAGCATTGGAAAGCAAAGGGCAAACCACAGAGTTTACTAGCGGAAGCCGAACACCGACGGTGCATGCAGACAACGTAGAACCAGACAACAAATTAGTCAGTGGAGACAAATCATAGTGAATGTCCCATTCACAGTTGTGACCGCTTGTGCCACAGTTCTCGTGATGCCGAAAAGGTTGGTGCAGTTAAGCGTAACCAAGGAACCAACAAGAGGGAGGCCGCCGCCGCCGCCACAATTTCCGGTGGCCGTGCAGCAAAGGACGCCGGACACGTTCAGCCCGAGCAGTTAGGCATCGGCTTTCGGTGGATTATTCCAAGCTGCAAAGAGGATCAGAGACACGAAAAGGGCAGCTTTGTTGTTGTAGGCCATTTTTTTTTTATTTCTTTCCTTTTCTTTTCTTCTTTGTTTTGGTTGCGTTGTGGTGTTTGGAGAAGGACTGAGTTAAGCACTATTTATAGAGGCGATTTTCTCTCATTTCATTGTGATAATAATACGACTTATGTTACAAGTGGATAATCTTGCGAAAGGCTACTTTTGCAAACTGGTAATTAAAGTCTTTAGTTAGTGTGTAAGAGATTATTTAGTAGGGTTTGGCCGCCTGCCCTAAATGTGGTTAATACTATGATACATCATGAGCAATTAGTTTGTGTGTGTGTGTGTGTTCTACGTTGGTGAGATATATGCAAGTCAACTTATTGGCTTAACAATTTGATAAATTCAAAGCCCTAATGAAAGGAATCTTGCGGTAAAATGATCACATGCAATGCAAGTTGACAACTTTCTCAGAGATGCATCACTACGCGCGCTAGTTGAAAACCTCAAGAACCGCTCCTTCATTGATTACCTACGTATGGATGGAAGAAAGAAAATTGGGCGCCGGACGTAGTAGAGTTGCTGAAAGAGAGAAAAGAAATCACAATGGTGGTACGTAAGTAAATAGGCAACATTAGAATCTAATAATAGTGAATATAGAGATAATAATCAATAACTACCAGATGGGTAAGATCTTGACGTAAGATTGGGGTGAAGTTGATGAACTGAAATTGGGGACCATAAAGCATTGGTAGTTATTATTTGGGACCATGTTTTAATTTGTGCATTACGAACAAAATTAATTTACGGCTGCTGCTAATTAGCTTCATATCGGACATACAAAATTTTCTTGCTGCTCCTTCGATGAATGTATCTCGTGTTCGGTTCAGGAAACAACACGCACTTATCATAGGAAGCAGCACATTTCAGACACTGCCTACATTTTCCGAAAGAAATCAATGGCGTAGATTATTCCATCCATATATATCTCAGATCAACTCGTCGGATACAAAAAAGCTGTTTATCGCAACTAGTCATGCGTTTTCAACACATTCCTCCTCACTGTATAGTCAAGCAACATAAAAAAACAGACATTTATATAAAACTTCAACACCTATGAAAAACAAGGAAATAGATTATACATCTTTATACCAACACGTACTATTTTCTACCATTTGTGTGTAATTTTGCTTCTATTTCTTCAAGGTTCACGGGAAGAGCCATCACCTTTGTCGGGGAACGACACCACGGGTATATCGTGACTTTCGGGCCCCACCTCCCTAACGTCGGGCAGAGTAGTAGTAGTATCAGTTGTTTGAATGTCGCTCCACTCGCTCTCCCTTATAGGACGAACATTTGGTATGTTCTCAGCAGGATTCTTCGAATCGCTTAAACAAGCTTTGTCCACATTCTCTTGTGATGGATCCACGTGCTTTGTTAGAGGTTTCTCACTCAAGGAAGAAGGCTCCGTCTCCTCTGGAATTGCTTGCATGGTCTCCATGTGCTGCCTGTTGTTGCAAAATAGGTGTATGTATCAGTAACGAAGAATGGCGTTTTTCGGTCCTCAATGTTTGGGTTATGAGCGGTTTTGGTCCCCCCATGTTATGAGGTGTCGCTTTTTAATCCCCAATGTGACTGATTTCGGGTCGTTTTGGTCCACCGGTTAATTTAGCCTAGTTTGGATGGAATGACAGGCCGGACCAGCCCGAATTTTGCGGGCCAAAGAACATGGAACCAAAAACGACCGTAATTTCGAACTGGTCCGGCCCGTACTTCCGTCCAAACTAAACAGTTAAAATTAACCGGCGGACCAAAACAACCCAAAATCGGTAACATTAAGGACTAAAACTGATATCTCGAAACATGGGGGACCAAAAATGCCCATACCCCAAACACTGCGGACCAAAAACGTCCATTCTCCCTTTCAGTAACTACTAAAATGAAGAAAAGTCAAAAAATAATCTGAATCTCCACCTCTTTAATTGCTCCTGCAGGGCATTTACGTAAGCAAGTAGTTCTTGTTTCTCCTTTGCAGCAATGACCTCTTTTCCTGCTGCCTCCTTCATTCTAGCCTCAGCATCGGCCTCGGCCACCCTTACCTTCTCCTCGGCTCGAACAACAGCTCCTTCCATTATCACCACGCGCTCCCTAGCCTTTGCGAGTTCCGAGCGCCACATGTGTGCCTCTTGAAGAGCAGAATCAGTTTGTTTCATCAGCTGCTCTCTTTCGTTGCTGAGATTTAGAAGCTTTGATCCCAGCTCCGTTAACTGTAAGTTAAAGAGATTGTGAGTTAAATTTTCGTAGAAAAACAGAGATGTTGATGCCCACGAGATTGATTACCTTTGCTGCAGATGATTCGAGCTGCTTCTCTGTATCCCTACTTATGCGTTCGATCTCTGAACATGCAATTCTCCTCTGCTCGTCCATTGTATGAGCAGCAGAGGCAGCGGCTTCAGCTGCAACGGCAGTTTCAGATAATTTCTCAGCAAGTTCCCTTATTGTTGAATCCCTGGCGCGTAGCTCTCTGGCTAACTTTTGTAGCTCTTCATCCTTCACCATAAGAGTTTCCTGCAATGCAAATAAAAACGGTAGCCTCATGAAGAACCACAGCGACGGTGTGAAGAAACAGTATACTTCGTAGAAAATAACTGAAACAAACCAACATAAAGCGTAATAGTAAGAGATAGAGAGATATTTGTCATCAAAATTAATTGAAGAAACAACCTTCATAATTGTTAAATCATCCATAGGAAGGTCAGATGTCCTATTCATTACGGCACCTAAAGCATTTTTTCTTGTTATTTGCATAGCAGCTTCGATTTCTTTAGATGCTTCCAAGGCTGCTGAATTTGCTGCAGCAACGACGGTCGCGACAGTTCCGAATTTTGTGGACCCATTTCCACTTAAGGTGTTTACTGCCTCTTTATGAGCCTTCAGAACCAACTGCGTAGCACTGCATTTGTCCCGTTCAAAAACATAAAGTAAACATGAAAGTTTAGGAGAAGTAACCACAAAGGTAGACCCAGGTATGCATAATGGATACCAGCAACTTAGATGTTTAATAACTAGAAAAAGATGTACATAAGGAGTTGTACTATTTGTCCTCAACAAACTTCTGTTGACACTAGATATGCAAAAAAAAAATTACACGAGGAAAGAAAAGGAGATAAAAGAGGAAAAAACAGTGAAAAAATAGGACAAAGGAGCTCTACATCCACAAACAAGGTACTAGAGTGTTGCCAAACTGCTCCTGACAAAATTAGAAGGAGTAAAAAAAAATGGAGGGATAGAACAAGATGAAATATGAATCAATATGGACGAAACATAACGTAAAATATATTCAAAATAATCCAAGCTTTAGTAGCAGCAGGAGGAAGTAGTGGAGAAAGGATAGCTGAAAACGTACTGTAAAGTAGAGACCCAAGCTTTAGCAGCAGCAGGAGTTTCAGCACAAAGTAAATAATCCTTTTTCTGGGGTGTCCCAATGTCTAAGGATCGGTTAAGAACCAAAAATTCGAAAAGCTAATATACTCAATTTTATCATATAATACACGCAGGAAATAAATAAATAACACTGTTCCATCTACAAACTGCTGCAGCTATACTTTTTTCCGTGTTTACGCTCATTGGCAAGAACTTCTTTTTGAATTAATTAAAGAGAAATAACTGAATATTTAACTATTAAACAAGGATACAGAAACAGCAGCCATTGTACTTAGGAAGACCCCTGAAATAAGTACATTAAAATAGTAAAACCACAACAATGGAAGTCAGCTGCAGAATATAGAGTATCAGGTAATCTTACTGAAAATTCACCGGTGAGATGGTAATTGTGCTGGCGACTTATTTGACTTTTTGACCACATAATTCGTATCAAATACAAGTTACTCAGATAAAAAATCATTCATACCTAATCAGTACGAAGTTGCCTCATTTATTAATGATGTTTTTTGGGACTTATTTTATAAATACTACATTTATAAAAACTTACATAATTAAAAAGCCAAGACCTGATTTTTGAACAAAGATATATATATTATATAACGAGTAAATAAGTTTCACAAGACAAGCGTGAAACATGTTCTACAACGCACATCACATATGTTTGATATGTAGAACCCAATTGAATTACCTAAATTATCACAATAAACACATTGCACGTTCACTGTCACCCGTCTCTGATATCCTATTAAACCCCATTTTATGCAATGGCGCTTTAATAGATTTTGCCATATTGTTTTGTCAATCTTTATGTAATGTTATTCGCGTCAAAACATAAATGCAAGGAATACAAACATATCGAAAGTAGAAGAGAGAGATTAAGAGATGGAGGAGAGATTAATTGCGATCATGAAACTACTTGGAACATTCTTCTCCTTTATTTTTCACACAACAATACATGAAGTTACATTACATGTAACGTTATTGACTGGCGAAATGGACGCATGCATGTATTCATATTATCGCTTATTTATATATATACTCACACGTACGTGTTTTATTATATATATTATTACATTACGTATAAATAGCTAGACAGTGTGGAGAAGACAAGTTCAAGTACGCTCCAGCATAAGTTATCGACCAAGAAAGCTAAATACTCCAGCAACTGCATTTAGCACGAGCCCTAACGCGGTGGAAACGATCCCACCGACAGGCACAAGAGGAGCTGCAAGGCTCCCGCCGGTAGCATTGGAAAGCAAAGGGCAAACCACAGAGTTTACTAGCGGAAGCCGAACACCGACGGTGCATGCAGACAACGTAGAACCAGACAACAAATTAGTCAGTGGAGACAAAATCATAGTGAATGTCCCATTCACAGTTGTGACCGCTTGTGCCACAGTTCTCGTGATGCCGAAAAGGTTGGTGCAGTTAAGCGTAACCAAGGAACCAACAAGAGGGAGGCCGCCGCCGCCGCCACAATTTCCGGTGGCCGTGCAGCAAAGGACGCCGGACACGTTCAGCCCGAGCAGTTAGGCATCGGCTTTCGGTGGATTATTCCAAGCTGCAAAGAGGATCAGAGACACGAAAAGGGCAGCTTTGTTGTTGTAGGCCATTTTTTTTTATTTCTTTCCTTTTCTTTTTCTTCTTTTGTTTTGGTTGCGTTGTGGTGTTTGGAGAAGGACTGAGTTAAGCACTATTTATAGAGGCGATTTTCTCTCATTTCATTGTGATAATAATACGACTTATGTTACAAGTGGATAATCTTGCGAAAGGCTACTTTTGCAAACTGGTAATTGAAGTTTACGTCGGCGTACTGTAATGAAGAGAGTCTTGAGTAGTAGGGTTTGGGCGCCTGCCCTATATGTGGTGGTTAATACTATAATTACATCATGATCGACTTGTTTAAGTGTGTATTTACTTGGTCAGAAAGATATGGAAGTCAACTTGGGCTTATGGTTTTGACAAATTAAAAGCCCTTAATGAATGTAATGAAACTTGCGAACTTTCTGATAGATATCTCTACGTGCCCTACTAGTTGAAAGCCTTCAGAAGTGTTCCTTCATTGGTTTATTCTACGCATTGAAGAAAGAAAAATGGGCGTTGGGCGTCGTAAGAGTTGCCGAAAGTAACGCAACAAATTAAACACGCATGGACGATGTGGTACATAGCAACATTAGAGTCCTAATAGTATAGTGGATATAGATAATAATCAATAACTACAAGATGGGGTTTACGGGAAGATCTGGACGTAAAATTGTGGTCAAGGTGATGTTAAGGAGCTGAAACATACTTAGTAATGCACTATCAGGTGTTTTTTTATTTTTTATTTTTGGAAAGAACTATCAGGTGCTAATTGAAAGCTAGATTATCTTAGTTCTTGTGATGTTTTTGTTACTACAAGGCTACAACTATTTAACAATACTCATAATCTGTATAGTTTTGTCAGTTGCATGACTAATGGTGGAGGTAGCATTTGAAGGGAGAATATTATTAGACCAGTAGACATGCATGATCAACAGAATCACTCAAAGGCTCTATCTTAGTCGTATGGTATATCTGCACCATTATATACAATATGTCAAAAAGCAGCAGAAATTGTCCATTTTGATTTCGGATTTTGTGGATCTGCGTTGGCAGGGAGACGGAAGCTTCATAAACCCGTCACTTAACAGAACCCCACTAAGAAAGAAGCCATGAGGTGCAAGGTTCCATTGAAACGAAGGCGAAGGAACTTTGCAACCATCTCAAAAATCGGATGTGGCTCGAAATAAAAGACGTATCTGCCGGAAAACAGACAAGTTTGACTGTTCGGTTCAAAGCTAAGCTAGACGAGAAGAAAGAAATAATATTTCGTGGCGACCGCAACTTCACAAGCCTATGGTTTTTGTGCTGACTACAAAATGGTTTGGAGCTTACGCCATCTCAGTTGGGCCATTTGGTGAATCAATTACCAAATCTAATGGATCAGGTAAGCATATGATTAATTATTTTCTTATTTAGAAATTTTGGCAATGGGGTAGTAGTGAGTATTGTTTTAAAGATTACTTGATAATAGATTGGTTCAACAGATCATATGACTAAATACAAAATTTTAACAATATGTACTGTATAGCATTGAAAATTTCCAATAAAATAAAATAAATCTTCAAATATATTTTCAACAGAAATCTCAAATGGGTAATATCTGTCCAATCTTACATCAGATTTATTGTCCATCGAAAAAATCAATGAATATTAAATTGTATTGATATTTCTCACCAGACAATAGTTTTTCCAGATCAGGGCACATGGACGATAATTGGTGAAGCGAGACTAGAAAATGAGCTATATCTAGTAGAAATCGCCAATAAATCCCTATGTACCGCAAAAAGCTCTTCAGGTTTATTAAGTATTTTACATCAAAGATTTGGTCTATCGTTCAGATAAGTTTAGAAGAAAATTTATCCACATATTTCTCTTTATTCAAATAGTTGTGATATTTGAAAAATGTCAAAACAAAAAAGACTTCCTTTTTTCTCTTCCACAAATTAAACACAAAAAATGTTTTGAGTTAGTACATTGAGATGTTTGGGCATCACCTCCAAGTGATTCATATAGTGATTTAAATACTATGTTACTTTTATGATTTGACTTTTCTCGCACTACATGGCTTTATTTTGTAAAAAATGTAAAGTTTTTTCATTGTCACTGACACGTCATCAAGCCCTCCACGTGAGCAACATTGTCACGTCATTGTCACACCGTGCACCACGTGGGTGATATGTCATTGTCGCGCCTTGCCACCGTCACACCGGTGTCACGTCATCATTAATGCCATGTCACTAGAGCATAAATTTAATTCCGGGTTCAAGCTTGGGCTGACGGGCCACGCACGTGGCCTCGGGTCAGGCTCGGCTCGTGGTCCTTTGAGCCCACATCCTTGGGCTCACCACTTGGTTCATTATGTAGTAATGGGTATATATATATATATATATATATATATATCGGAGAAATTTGTTGTGTCTAACCAATGTGAGAAAATCTCCCCGATATTAACTCATTGATATATATTTATTGGCCGTTTTTAATAATTAATTTCTCATTCACGCGACATCGATTTTGGGCAAAGTAAAATTCAATTTATACTTCTCGAAACGTAGATTATGAATCTTTCATCAATTTTGATTTTTGACAAACGAGCCCCTTATTTTGCCCAAAATCCATTAACTCTCCACATGAATGGAAATCAATGCAAATGCATGCTGACTCTTGCAAAAAAATCCCAACCAACCCTCATCGCATCGAGATAGGTAGCTTATGTCTTTGAACATTCCCTAGTAAAATGTTGTCGGATTTACTCGCTACTCAGTGAACGCGATGTCTTAAACTGGCGGTTTTTTTTAAACCAAGACAACATCGTACACACAATGATGAGTCTGTTCTTTTTCAATTCCCACATTGTGTCCGTTTCGACCGTGGACCATATCTCGAATTTATAAGTGGTTATATTGAAGTTGCCTCACTTTTCACTTATATATGTGATGGACTTTTAGGATTTAAATCAAGGAGTAGCCCTAAGTATTCCACTATTTTTTGTATAGTCATCAATAAAAACATATATGCTTACCCTAGTATACGTCATGGGAAAATTACTTGGACAACTCTCAAGAAAGGACTTAGAAGTTTCCAAGTAGTCAATAGAACCTGTCTCAGCTTAGTTATCTCATTGAATAAAGTTTGTGGGATCTCCACTAATCATGGTTGAGTTACCACCGAGCCCCTAATTTTGGTTCGCATAATTTTAGTCATATTCATTTTACTGCGGCATTTAGCTATTTTCTAGTGGTTCCTTTTGTCAAAGGATCTCTTGTGTTTAGACTTCACATAGTCAATTGAGATTATTTCGTTGTAGATTAAATGTCTTACGGTGTTATGTCCCCGACAATTGTGTCGAGACTCACCGTTATACATGCAACTTTGTGCCCCGCCGATAGTCGCCATGCATCGCAATGTATCTTTATAAGTGGCAACGGTTTATTCGAACATTGAATATCCTCCAGAAAATTCTGAAGTCATCTTGCTACTTCATCGGTTTTATCTTCTGCAATTAACCCTGATTCCCTCGTGGATCGAGCGATCAACGTTTTCTTAGAGGATTTAGAGTCTTTACTGTCAGATATCCAATTTGAAGTTTTCAAGTACTGTTGGATCGAGTGATTGCCGTATTGTTAGAGGATTTGGAGTCTTCAAGTACTGTTGGATATCTCGAGTACGATATACTGTAATTAACGGTGTGCTTCAAATATCTTAGCACTGTTTTTAGTGTTTTCTAGTGGCTACTACCCGGGTTACTCGTAAACTTGCTAAGTTTACTCACCGAAGACGCCATGTCGAGCCGAGTTCAGTTTGATAGATACATCAGACTGCCAATCACCTGAGCGTATTCAAGTTGTGAATGGGTTCTCATCTATTCTTGGCTTAATGTAGATTAACTTCTCCAGGTGTCTTAGCTGGAGTATCATCGAATGCTTTAAACTTCTTCAACACGTTCTCGACATAGTGAGATTGCGTCAATATTATTCTTTCAGGTATCTTAGAGACGTTTATCCCTAATATTACATCAGCTATCCATATTCTTCATGCTGAAATAATTTTTCAACATATTCTTCGTATTTACAATTACTTTGTGACTGTTTCTCATGATCAACATTCGTCTACATAAAGACAGACCATAAAAAATTCTTCCGGTGTGCCCTTAATGTAAAGACATTTGTCACACTCATTAATTTTGAACACATTCGATTCATAGCCATATCGAATTTCTTGTGTCACTGATTCGATGCTTGCTTAAGTCCGTAAAAGGACTTAAGCAGTCAGAACAACTTGTTCTCTTGTCCAGGTGCTATAAACACTTCAGGCCGTTTTATGTATATTTCTTCTTCTAATTCGTCATTCAAGAAAGCAATTTTCACATCCATTTGGTGTATCTCGAGATTACGCAACGGGCAATAGCTATGAGAGCACTCATGGAAGTAATCCATGTTTCGAGTGAATATGTATCGAAGAAGTCATATCATTCTTTTTTGTTGAATCCTTAGCAACAAATCGAGCTTTCTATTTCTCGATTGTCCCATCAGTATTTAATTTCTTTTTAAGGCCCTCTTGCATCCTAAAGGCTTGCACCCCTTTGGGAGATATGCTAACTCCCAAATGTGGTTTTGCATGATGGACTCAATTTCGTTGTAGCTTCATTCCAGAACGGCGTCTGGACTAGATAATACTTCTTGGAATGTTCGGGTTCACCGTCCATCATGTACGTCAAAAAGTCAGTGCCTAATGATTTTGATCACTTTCTTCCTTTTTCTTTGCCTCGGTCCTTAACTTTTTGAGGTGATCTTCAACGGCATCATAAGTTCTTTCTCAGAATTTATATCCTTTCTTTCCTTATTCAGAAAGATATTTTGAAAGAACTCAACGTTCTGTGACTCGATTATAATCCATGTGCTCATGTCAGGAATTTCAGCCTCGTGCACCATAGATCTGTATGCACTACTGCTACTTGCATATCCGATGAGAATGTAATCATTTGTCTTGCGTCCTATTTTAACTTGCTTTGGATTAGCTAGTTTGACTTTTGCTAGACACCCCCATAATTTAAGATATTCATAGGACGGTGTGCTACCTTTCTATAACTCGTATGGTGTCTTATCCATTTTATTGTGTGACAACATATTCAGAATGCAATTTGCTCATATGATGGCTTTTCCCCACAAGTTATGTGGTAGCCCCGAGCTGATCAACATAACATTCATCATTTCCTTTAGAGATCTATTTGGTGGGCACTGTTTGATTGAGGTGAATATGGCGCAGTTGTTTGACAAATAATGTCACGTTCTTGGCGGGATTCTTTGAACGGTGCCACGTATTCTCCTATTATGTCACTTACATTATTTTAATGCTCTAGTGGAGTTGATTCTACACTTTACTCTTGTATCTTTTGAAGGTGCCTAGAGCTTCGTCACTGCCACTTAATATATACATGTGACAGTACCTCGTGTTGTCATCGATAAATGTAATAAAACAATTTTTTAAACCTCTTGTCTGCACGAACATTAGATCACATATATATGAGTATGGATCAGTTTTAGAGGCAAGCTGCTTCTCTGTACGGAGAAGAACGGTGTTTTGGCAAAATTTGGCTCACCATAGACCTCACATTTGCGTTGTGAGTCGATATTCATTTGTGGAAGCGAGTTTAAACTTAATAATCCTTTAAGTTGGTTTAAACCAACACGTCATAATGCTACAAACTAGAACACTGAACCAAATGAGATGAAATTTTTTTATTACTAGCGAGCTCAATCTTGCTTTTTACAGGCATTATACTCAATTTAAGCAGGGAGTCGGAGACTAAATTCTTGGGGATGTCCGAGACATGGAGCACATCCACCAGTGTCAGCTCTTTCGCCGAGGTCATTTTGAGGAGCACTCTTCCCATTCCAACAATTGGTGAAGTCGCCACGTTCCTCATATACAGCGTCCCATTCAAAATCGGTATGTAGATGGAGAACATATCATTGTCGGAGTAATAAACACGTTGCTTTGGTGTTGATGTACCACGACTTCGGCTTGTCCACGACTGGCTTTATACACGTTCGTGGTGAGGTATAACTCGGACAGATCTGGAATAGACAAATTTTCCCCGATCAGATGAGTCTGGTTCTTGACGACCTTTTCTTCTAGAGACAATCTCTAACCACATGTTCGGGTTTATCGCAGTTATAGCAGTATTTGTTGATTCTATTGGAATTTGATTTTGGTGTTGGTTCCGCGTCTTGCCCGACCGCTTGCATTTCTTCCTGGTGCCTGACTCAGCCAAATTCGCTAGTGTCTTTATTATGGTTCTCTTGTTCTTAGCTTCGTTCTTCCGATTATCTTCCTTGATCCGGAGCCTCGCAATCTGGTCGTCAAGCCCCATTTCCTTACGCTTGTGCTTGAGGTAATCCTTGAAGTCATTGCACAGATGTGATAGCTTCTCGATAATAGCATCTAGCTGGAAGGATTAACTTGATCTGCATATTTTTAGTATATATATCATGGATTATTAATTGCAGATCATGGACTTCATCCAAAATCGATTTGGATTTCGTCATTTTATAGTCCAAGAACCGCATGATAATAAACTTCTTTAGTCCAACATCATTAGAGCGGTCAAAACGGGCCTACGGGCCGGGCCCGCCCATAGCTCGCCATCTGGCGGCCGGGCGTGGGTCGGCCTGCCCCGCCCAATAAAAAAAAATTGACGCCCAATTTAAAAAAATGAAAAATAAAAAAAAGAAAAAAATGTGTACTTGGGGTTCAAACCCAACACTTTACGTATAAAATAATGCACTTTTACCACTAGACTAATAATATATTTATGTAATGTGTTACATATTATATTAAATTTATTAATAAAAAATACATGTATTTATTTTTTTAAAAATAAGCGGGTAGCCCTTAGGGTTTAGGGTGTAGGGTTTTTGCCCACTTAGGCCCGCTCCCCGACGGGCCTAAAAAATTCAGGCCCGCCCTACCCTTTTGGCGGGCCTGGGCGGGCCGGCCCCGCGGGCTTTGGGCTTTTTTTACAGCTTTAAGCATCATCGATCTTGTACTTCTTATCTGTTAGGGATATGCCCTCGAATGCTATACGGGGATTGGATATGTATAGGGCATTAGCTTATTTATCATTCGATTGTCAATGTAATCAAACATTGTTTTGCGTATTAATAAAGGCATTATTCGTTTATTGGTTATATGAGTTCTTTACTTAGCATCGGGTAAAGCAATAAATGAATTCGATGGGTACGAGAGAGGAAGGCACCAGTGGACTCTTAACCTCGAACATAAAATGTCCATAAGCCTTAGGTTTCAGTTGGGTGCTGGAAAACCAATCATGGCTTATTTGTAGATGACTTACCGTGTGCCGATATACCGCTTGGAAGCGGAAGTCATGACTTGTGATACGAGTCGAATCAAGGGATTGAATCGTTTCATGGACACTGACTCGCAGGTCGTACAATCAAACATGGCTTATTACTCAAGGAGTGTCAATGATCGACGACAAAACTATAGTAGTCTGCTTGAACCTTAGACCGAAAGGGGCTTTGACGGAGTTGACTTTGAAGTTTTGACTATCACTGGTTTCGCTAGATCCGATTTGCTATTGCATGGGTCAGCGGGACAGATGCGGTCTTGATGGATATTTGTGATTGCCGGGCTTAGACCGCCGAGTACAGATTCACAGTCTCGCAAGTAATCGAGACAAGTGTCCTATGAGAATGACGACGGGAAATTACAAAATCCTTGGCCAAGGTATTAAACTAACTCATGTTAGACATGGAGGGTAGTTTGGTAATTTGCCTCGTGTCATTTTATCATAGTATCGAGTTTAGTGAGTTTGACAAATATCATGGCTCTCACTCGATCGGGACACAGCTGAAGGGTTTGTACGTAGTACTATAATCTATAGTTAGGTTCTGGAATGAGATTAGTTCGAAATTCGTGCTCAAGTCGGGATCTGTCCGGTACTGCGAGATTGGCTAGGCACCTACCGAACTCTTGGATTCCTCCCTTGCCGATTGAGTCGAACCTAGAGAGTCGGGCTTAAAAAGGATCATCAATGTGTACCGAGAAGGAGAGATTGTGTTTTGGGCCTTAACGGGCCTCGGGTCGTTATGCCACGCCTTATTGGGCCTCGGGATCATTAAGTGGACCGAAGTCGGACTTCATATGAAACTAACTTTAAGACTTAGGCTTGGCTAAGTGCTTAGAAAGACTTGAGGGAAGAATTGGAATTCAACCCTAAGCCGAGAAATTCGAAAAATGCCTTAAAGGGTATTTTCGTAATTTACAAATATGGTAATAAAAATATTTGGAATATTATTTATTAAAACTAAAATTCGAATTTATATTTTATATAAATTTCGAAATTTATTTACCATATTTGAAGATATTTTAATATCTTAGTTAGTTTTCTATTTATAGTATGTTCCTTTAATAGAATTTTGAATTCAATTAGGAGAGATATTTTGGCAAGAATATCTCTCATATTTAGGAACAAATATTTCGAGATTTTAGCCTTGTTTAGGGCTAAAAATTTCGTCCTCCCCTACTATAAATAAGGGTGAGACCCTCGTAAAAAAAAAAAAAAAAAACTGGAAGAGAATCGACGCGAAATTTCTCGACCCGAGAATCGAAACACGAACACACAAACGCAAACCACTCTCCCGAGCGACGGATCAATTATCTCTAGCCATCTTCGGAGAATCGAAACCGTGGTACACTGCGAGGTCGGCGTGACGATCTAGACGATACCCAACACGACTGCGGCCGACGATGCAATCGACGAGGAGCTGCCACTCGCTTCAAAGGTAATCTCTCACGGGTATGACCCGCCCTATTACGTGTCAACGTGATTAGAGTTTTAGATCCGAGCTGCGAAGGAACCCGGAAAAAATTTTATTCCGCACCGTATCCCGGGGCGTTGCGTCTCGGGTACAAACCGGGTACATTTCCCAACATTATCCAACGAGTCTCACGACTCTTTCGCAGTCTTAGCCATTACATAGACGTTGTATATGGAGTCATCGAGAGCGTTCAAGATGTAGTTATGTACATGAAGTCCTCATGCTTCCATGCATCTAACACACCCTTTTCTTGTCGCACAGCCCGTCTGTGTTTTCATCTGCATTTGTTGCATCGTCCACATTGCTGGTATTCGTAGCACGTTTGGTCACCTTTGGAGGAAGCTCATTCAGGAACCAGACCAGGTTTCTGCCGCCAACCTTGAACTCGATTTGGTCAAATTCAGTCGGTCTTTCGGCATAAATGATGGTTGCTATCGCTAGTAACGGTAGTGCAGTCGAAACATTTGCCATAGTACACACAAAATATCATCTTATGATTGTTGTTTTTCGGTACGTCGGATATTTCGGTGTCTGTTCGATGGCAGACTGACGGTTAGGGTTCCATCTTATACAATAAGTTGACATGCGCATTACGTATGATGTCCGTAAGACAATATCGCCCAGATAATACGTGTTCAATCGATTAACAACGATAATCCGCAAATACAACATGACTCTAATAACATCAAAATGAAGCACTACGACTCAACGAAGCTTTCCGGCGGATCTTACTTGAAGATTCGAAATAATATTGCACTTCTAAACACCCAGGGATGCTGATTACTACACTACATGAATTTAGGGATTACTTTGAATGATATTCAAATTATGGGGGGACTTATTGGTAGGTCAAGAAACTTTTTGAGGTCAATTCGCGAATAATCGCAACTTTTGGCCATTTTTGACTGATTTTTTATCGTTTCACCTTTGACTGGGAGTTACTTTGCGAATAGTTGCAACTGTTGGTCTGAATTGATAATCGCACCCTTTCTGACCAACCGGTTTGTGCCAATGGTTGCATCTCCTTAACCCTAACGGGTCACTGCCACGCGTATGCACCATGTCAGTGACACCTTGTCCTTTTATGCCAACGTGTACTTGATATTGTCTCGTCATCGCTGCATCACGCGCCACGTGGACGACACGTCATCGTCGCACCTTGCCACCTAACAAACACCACACCACCAATACCACGTCATCATCAATGTCACGTCGCCAGAGCATGAATTTAATTCTGAGTTCGGGCTTGGGCATGTGGGCCGCATGCGTGGGCCTTTGAGTCCGCCTCCTTGGGCTCACCAATTGGTTGATAAAAGTTGTATAAAGAGGAGAAAACTATTGTATCTAACCAATGTAGAATAACAAATCCCCCATCTCCCTTTATATGTTAACTCTGTTACCTCGGGATTTTCCCACGGTAAAATATTCGACCAAAAAAACTTAACTACAACTGGATCGTCCAAAAGCATTAACAAAGACAACCGACATCAAATACGCCAACGGCGAATACTGATTAAAGACCCAAGGCCAACCCGACTGAACAAGACGTTGTCGAGGTCGAGTTTTTGAGGCCGACCAAACCCCGTTAAGGCTAAGTATCGCCGAGGCCGTGCATACCATTCTCGAGCTAGCCCTGGCAGCAACCGAGAAAGACCATTCATAATGCGGCCGACGAAAACCATTTCCGAGGCGGCCTGAAGACCATCCCCAAAGACGTGGCCAAAACACTCATGTACGAGCAAGGCATGCCGAGGCCTATCGCTTGAAGCACCCGAGGCCGAAGCGTTAAAAAAGTACTCAAGAAAGAAGCACCCGAGGCCGAAGCACGTAAGGCCGAAGCCAAAGCACCCCGCAAGGCCGAAGCCGAAGAACTCAAGGCCGAAGGCCAAAGCCCCCTAGGCCAAAGCGCCCGAAGCACCAGAGGCTAAAGCGCCCGAAGCACCGAAGGCCAAAGGGGCAGAAGTATGCAAGGCCAAAGCCCCCTAAGCCGAAGCACCTGAAGCACCAGAGGCCAAAGCGCCCGAAGCACCAGAGGCCGAAGCGCCCGAAGCATGTCAAGCCGAAGCGCCCGAGGCTATCATAGCCAAGCCAGCCGAGGCCGCCATGGTCGAATTAGTCGAGCCGGTCATGGCCGAGGATGCTAGGCCAAAGCTCTATGGCCAAGCGACAGAAGCAATGTCACTTCGAGACCAAAGGACCTCAAGGGCAAGTGACCTTCTGGCCGAGTGGCCACCAGGCCAAATGATCTCAAAGTCAAGTGACCTCAAGGCCAAAGGACAAGTGGCATTAAGACTTGATGACTTTCATGCCAAGTACTTCTAGGATAAATGACCACAAAAGTCGAGGTGACCGAGATACACCAAGGCCGAGGCACCCGAAACATTCAAGACTGAGGCCGAAGCACTCAATGTCGATGCAATCCTATCCGAAAGCTGATGCACTCAAGTACTAGGCGAGCCACTCATGGCCGAAGCACTCAAGGCCGAGGCCGAGGCAATTCCAGAGTCCAATCATTTTCCTCCAAGTCATAACTCGACCAGTTTTATATTCTCGGGAGTATTCAAACATGAAAGGCCAACGAAAGAGGAGATATTCCATGAACCTCACATGAAAGAGGAGATACTCCAACGAAGGGCCTGAATCCTTGCGGCACAATAAAGTAGATCGGCTCCTCCTATAAATATACCTTAGCTCATTCGTCATTCAAGGTATGATCTCTACAACGCTCAATCTACACTTAAAATCTCTCTCGACACCCATCTTTACTCCACTATTTCCCTAAAATCTCATAAAGAGAAATACCCTCATGATTGAGGCAGGAGGGACAACGCCCTATCCCCTTCAATCCAGGCATCGCAGACAGCGACCACGGGATGTCTGGCGACGTTTACGAAAGACCAGCAAAAGACACGATGGATAGATGACGAAAGGGTGAACGGATTTTTTCTGGCATGATCATTGACGTTGTCTGTGAGAATTGCTAAATAAAATATTATGGTGAGCACCAAATCAAATCCAAGTCAACCCGGAGAAGGACCCAACAAAGAGGAGGTGACTCATCTGTTGACGAAAGCCATGAAAACCGTGATCTTAGGGCGTACAAATTTTGCTCAGTTGAATAAGATAAGGGAAGGGATGAATGCCATGAGGGAAGAGCGAGCAAGGCAACAAGAAGAGGCAAAACGAGAGGAATAGGCAAGATGAGATGAACATGTAAGAGAAGAAGAAGGAGGAAATGAGAGGAAAGAACGAGCAGGACGAGAAGAATACAATATGAATGAGGAGTTGGAGAACCATGAGGCTTCTAGGACGAGGGATAGAGCCTCCGAGACATCGCAATGAACGTGTCGAAACATCCTTTCTTCTCGAGGGACGTACGGAGCGGGAGGAACAACTTAGGACCATAAGGGATGAATAAGAAGCTCTGGGAGCATGACAAAGGAAAGTTGCTTGGGAAGAACGTCAAACGAGTGAATGGAGAAGATGATGAAAGAGAAAATCCAAAGGTTGAAGGATCGGACAGAACCCTCTCAGCCCTTGTCCATCCCTCGAGGAAGCCCTTTCACCCCGGACGTATTGAACGCTCCTTTACCCCCCACCCCCCGCACATTTCCGTTTGATTGACATGGGGAAATACGATGGAAATGGGTGCTTAGAGGAACATCTGGATAGTTTTGCAGGAACTACGCCTTATATCAACTGAGCGACACGATCAAGTGCCGATATTCGCTATGACCCTAGCAAAGAGTGCGTAGAAGTGGTTCACCTTGTTGCCAGTGGAAATGATAAGAAACTTCTCAGATCTGAAAAAATCCTTCCTCATGCAGTTCTCTAGTAGTAAGAGACAGCCATCTCAGCCATAAGCCTGCTTAACTTGAAGCAGGGCGAATAAGAAAGCCTGATGGAATATCTTAAGATATTTAATAGGGCTAAGATGGAATTTCCGGTAGTTACTTCGGAATTGTCGGTAGCAGCCTTCTACAATGGTTTGAAGGAGGGAAACCTATTTGGATCTTTGGTAAAGAAGTACCCGACGACAGTGGAGGAATTGATCACACGTGCAGAAAAGTACATTAGATTGGAAGAGGCGCAAAGCAGTCGAGCAGTCGAGTTGGCGCAGAAGGTAAAAAAATTCATAAAGAGAAGCTGACGATCACAAGGCACAAGTGGCACCATCGGCTCGAGAAATTCCTCATGGAAGAAGAAGATCTCAACTTTGGAAGATAAGAAAGGGCGGAAGTTTCATGGAAAGACGATATATGCCCTCAAGAGGAGCAAGCAATGATAGGACGGATCACTACGATGATCTTCACAAGGAACATGGTCTTACTATTCACCGTGACAATCGAGAGAAGAGGAATGACGGATTACCTGAACATCCTTGGATGAATGGATGGGTTGGAAGAAGTAGTTATCCTCCATCGAATCACATGGGGGACAATGAGACAACGACATCGGAGAATGTCTCAAGGACGTTCTTAACAAAGGGAAGAAAATACCGCAATGTGCAGGATCGATTGACTTAAAGAGGAAGAGTGGAAGAGGGGCAAGAGGAAATACTAAGGGAGGTCCTTTACTTCTTACACTATTTCTTTTTGTATAATTTTCTATTTCTATTATTATGTAAATATCGTGAATTTAATTAAAGTAATGCTTTCTATGTAACGTCACACGAGCATCAATCTAAGACAAACACAATTCAAGGGATGTGGCAGGGGCATGTTAGCCTCTACTCTAGCAACGGAAACTTGTCGTTCTTTTTATCTAAAGCATTAGAGAATTCCTGGTGCACATTCTCGAGGTGTTTGGTAGGAAAAATGTTGATAGAAATTCCGGATGAATATACTCGAGGAGTTCAGTCGGAGTCACATGTGAAATTACGGATTGACATATCCAATGAGTATGGTAGGAACGATGATAGAAATTACGGATGGACATGCCCGAGGAGTGTGGTACGGATGGCATGGAAATTTTCGGAAGGATGTGCCCGAGGAGTGCGGTAAGAACGACGGCGGAAATTCCGTATGGACATGTTCAAGGAGTGTGGTAGGACAACAATGAAAATTTTCGTATGGACATGTTCGAGGAGTATGGTAGGAACGACGCTGTGAAATTTCTATAAAAACACCGAGGAGTTTAGTAGGAATGACGAGGGAAAATTCCAGATAGACCTACCCGAGAAATTTGGTAGAATGACATGAAAAATTTCGAATTACATGCCCGAGGAGTATGGTAGGAACGACGATGGGAAATTTCGTATGAACATGCCCAATGAGTTTGGTAGGAATGACGCTGTGAAATTCCGAATGCCCGAAGAGTTTGGTAGGAACGATGAGGGAAAATTCTGGAAGGACATGTCCGAGGAATTTGGGTGGAAGGTTGATGAAAATTCCAGATGGGCATGCTCGATAAGTGTGAATGAAGGTAGAAGGAAGAAGGAGAAGGAGAGAGAAAGAGGACGGAGAAGGAGAAGCGGGAGAGAAGACAAAAAAGACGAGGAGAAGGACATCTAAGCCCGAAGAGCTTAGTTAGAAAGAAATGTATTCGGCGGAAATTCCAAATCCACAACTTGAGGCAAAAAACTACGGAAGGATGTGACTTCGAGCAGATGCAATTCTTATAAGATTAAAGGCTCGAATATTTTACCTCGACTATATGTCTAAAACTCACTACACTAGACTCCACCGAGGCCAAGTTGCCGAGGCGAGCAGCAGTGGCCGACCAGGCCATTCCCGAGCTAGTCATTGCAGCAGCCGAGAAAGACCATTCTCGAGGCAGTCGGGAGACCATTCCCAAGGTCGTGATCGAAGCACTCGAGTCCGAGCAAGGCCTGCCGAAGTTGAGGCCAAGTAGCCGAGGCTGAGAGTGCCAGGTAGCCGAGGCTGAGAGTGCCAGGTAGCCGAGGCTGAGCGCCCGAAGCAACCGAGGCCGAAGCGCCCAAAGCACCATAGACTAAAGCACCCGAGGCCGAAGTGCCTAAGCACCCAAGGTCGAAGCGAACAAAGTACGCAAGGCTGAAGTCGAAGCACCCGTGACCGAAGCCAAAGCACTCAAGGTCGAAGGCCAAAGCGCCCGAAGCACCAGAGGCCGAAGTGCCCGAAGCACCCAAGGCTGAAGCTCCCGAAGAACCCGCGGCGCCTGAAGCACGCTAGGCCTAAGCACATGAGGCTACCATAGCCGAGCCAGCCAAGGCCGAATCGGTCGAGGCCGCCTTGGACGAGGCCGATAGGGCCGAAGCTCCAAGGCCGAGCCGGTAGAAGCAAGGTTACTCCGAAACCAAAGGACCTCAAGAGCAAGTGACCTCCACGCCAAAGGACCTCAAGGACAAGTGACCTTCAGACCAGATGACTTTCATGCCAAGTACTTGAAGGACAAATGACCTCAAAAGCAAAGGCGTCCGAAGCACCCGAAGCCGAGGCGGTCGAGACATACTAAGCCCAAGCGCCCGAAGCAAACAAGGCCGAGGCCGAAGCACTCAATACCGAGGCACTCATGGTCGAAGGCTGATGCACTCATGACCGAGGCTGAAGCACTTTAGGTCGAGGCACTCATGGCCGAAGAACTCAAGGTTGAAGCCGAGGCAATTCCAGAGCCAAGTCATTCTCCTCACCATCATGACTCAGTCAAGGTCTGATATTTCAGGAGTATTCAAACTTGGTAAGGCCAACGCCCTAACCCCTAAATCTACAAAGCTCAATTTACACTCAAAATCTCTCTCAACACACATCTTTACTCATATATTTCCCTAAAACCTCATATAGAGAAATACCCTCCCGACTAAGGCATGAGGGACAACGTCTTAACCCCTCAATTCAGGCATAGCGGGCCCTGACCCCTGGAGGTCAGGCGACGTTCACGGAAGGCCGGCGCGGACAGACGACGAAAGGGTGAACTGAATTTTTCTGGCATCATCATCAAACTCATCGACATATCTTTATTGGGCCGACTTTAATAATTAATTTCTCATTCATCGTACATCAGTTTTGAGCAAATTAATATTCGATAGATTCTCCTCAAAATATACATTATGAATCTTTCATCAATTTCGAATTTCGATAAACGATGGTCTATCGATTCTAATAAAAATCGGTTAATGAATTTTTAATGTGTTAAATAACTCAATTTGGCCCATATGGCCCAAAATCCAACAACTAGTAATGTGATCTGAAACTACTATGTCAACTAATAAGAGATTAAATCCAGAAAATGGTGAGGCACATAATAATTGATAATTCAAATATTGATCAAAAAACTTATTTATTAAAGCATACATTTCATTTGATGTTAGTGAGTTAGCCAATTAATTTATGCACCAAGAACCGCAAACAACCAAGCTATCGACCGGATAGTAAAATATCATAAAGGAACACTTGGATGATGCATTTAGATGAAAAGGAATGAAACACACGACATAGTTGGATACTCCGATATAGATTTTCCCGAAAATTTTGATTGAAGATCCAATACTAGATATTGCACATTTGTTGGAGGCAACTTAGTCATCTGGAGGAGTAAAAAAAAAACTTGTTGTGAGGTCCAGTACATAAGTCGAATATCGAGCAATGACTTCGACAATAAGCTAATACATATGGATCAAGCAATTACTGGATGATATGACATTCAAATGCAATGAACTCGTGCAACTATATTGCAATAACCACGTTGAAATACACATAACATCAAACCCAATGTTCCATGATAGAACTAAACACATCAAAGTAGACTGTTATTTTATGATTGTCATTTTATACTTCAAAAGCTACAGTTCGGAGAACCTTCATTAACGGGATACATCAGTATGCTGACATCTTCATTAAAGCATTGAAGTTTCAAGTATTTGACAAGACACTAATCAAATTAGCTTCAATCAACATATTTTGATTCAAACGAGAGGAAGAGTGTTGAAAATAAATGTTCCAAAGCATGAAGAAAGGAAAGAAGTATCAATTCTGGGATTACACGATCGATTATCCTGTTCAAAGATGCTTTCAATAAAATAAAAATTGCATTTTTATGGAGAATATTTGTTCATGAGCTGTAAACGTAATAACCTTGTAATTTAACATAAGGGCGATAGGATTTGATTTTATCCCTTGAGTCCCTTTCTGCAATCATGAACAGAACTCTTTGCTAAAATTTTCAAGTGTTCGATGCCAAAGAACAAGTAGTTGCAGGAAAGTTGCACCATCTTACTCTCGAAGCATACGAAGGTGGCTTAAAGAATACATACGAAGCGAAAGTTTGATCATTCCCAAAAAAAAAGTAAATCAAGAAAATTATTCAATTAATTAGTTACATATCAAGCCAAAGGAGAGAGGGTCAAGATGAATTAATTGGACTCATTTTAGCAAACTGTCATATTTATTTATTTTAATGGAACAATTTCATACACGCGGCTATGTAAAACAGTTATAGGTAAGAAAGAAACGTTTACGTTCACAAAAATCTTCCGTGAGCGCACTATTGTCAATGTAACTATGATACTTTTTTCTAAGATTTACATTGTACATTTTATGCTATTTATACATGTATATTAAACTCTATCCAATTAACAATAATTTCACTTTCTATCCGGTCAACAATTATTATAATTTGGTAATTGTAGGTTAAAGATGAAGGCCTTGAGTTATTACATTAACTATATATTATTCTAACATTTTCTGTTGATTCATTCATTGTCTATACCTTATTTTATTAGCGCTATTTGGATGGATTTTTGTTAAAGAGAGTTCTTTATAAAAATGAAATCATTGACCATTACGCAGATGAAAGAGAAAAGGAAAAAGAAAAGAGAAAAGAAAAGAAAGAGGCAAACTAACACTTATAGCACCCACTGTTGTTTTAATAAGCTGACCGCTTTACACACATGGTGGTGATGAACAACTACGTTAGGATATAATTACTATATGACGATCATTTTTAATTTTTCTTTTGAATACGTTTGTCGACGACGACGTGCACGTCTAGCTATACACGTTTTATTTTGCTTATTTTTATCTTGGCAACTTGGAATTTGTTCCCGTTTGTTTTGCATTCTTGTTGTATAAAAGTCAAATTATGATTATTAGTAGTAGGAGTACTTTCACATGATTTTTCTATACCATTTTTTTCGTCATTAGATGGTGACGCTTCAGCCAACAGCGCGTGCATTTCAATAACGTTTTATTAACATCGGCAGGTAGGCGCGTTCATAGTTTTCCATGAAAAATAAATAGGAAAAACATCAATGCATGCATGCTTATTGATTGATAGTCATTGATATGCTTTATTTATAAATACTAACAAGTTAACAGTAACCGAGACTCGATTTCCGCTTCATCCCCGCCAAAGATCGATCAGTGTCGGTCAAACTCAAACATGGACCGAACACATAATCAAATATGATTTTTTTTGTCCAAAAGTTGGGAGGGATTTGTCCTTTGCCCAAAAACATCGAAACGAATCTGATCCCTCCCATCTTTTTAACTGCATCTGATAGTAAGAACCAACATCAAAGAACACCCATATTCCCTCCTACTAAAATAATAGAAAAAAAAAAGAAAAATGGTGAGATTGTGGTCTAAAATTACGGCCCATCTACTTTTAGTCGTTTAGGCTACTTTTATTGCTCGTTTGCCCCCCAAAAAAGCAAAAGAATCGGTAAGAAAACTGAAAATCAAACTCGTACAAGAAAGTATGCATTGTAATGAATTACATGTAATATTTTCCACGGCTAACAATCATCCATAGTGAATAAACGCAGAACAAAAAGAATCTTACCGAGCTATTTGTGTATAATAAAATAATAAATAAAAGAACCCTTCTACAGTGTAGGAAAATTTCCTCACGACTTGGTCCAATCCAACCTCAACGAATCATCATCGTCTTCTCGTTCCTCAAGCTAGCACCAACACCCTTTAACCTCTTCAACACGCCTTCCACGGCAACATCAAACGCATCGCTGACGTCACCCAGATCCGTATCTGACCTAGCGTAAAGCAACCTCGGCAAGAGGTCGATGATCTTCTCCCTCATCTGCACCACTTTCTCTCTGCTGTAACCTTCCAGAACCTTCCGTACAATCGACGTGTCGTTCCTCGCCGACCCATGATCAATATGAACGGAGATGCTCGAAGCATCTTCCGGCAGATGCCACTCGTACTGATTCTCGAAGCTCTCCCTCCAAAAATAGACCGGAATCGAACCGGCGAGCATGCAATCGAAGGCGGATCTCCTCGTGTACCCGTCGCCCTTCGGCTGCAGGCAAAAGTCCGAGTCCAAGAACGACTCAAGAATCGCCGGAGCGCCGTCGTAGCAGCGCTCCGCCGAGCAGTCGACGACCCTGCAGCGGCGGGGCTCGCTCTTACAGTAACTCATCAGCACCCCTCTGAAATCGTTCTTGATCTTCTTCCTCGTCGCGCCGACGAAAGTGAAAAGACTCGACCTTTTTCTACCTCGAATGAAATTCTGCCACGTGGCGATGTCCGATTTGGATCTGGGGTGAAAGGCCGTGGGGTAGGGGACGCTTATCTCCATCTCGTCCCACCTGCTCCTCTCGACGGCCAGGTGGAGGACGTTCTTCATCAGGGGCATGTACAGGAATTTGGTCCCCCACTCGCCGTCGTCGTCTGTCAGCCGTCGATAATCCCAGGTCAGTCGGCCCAGCATGATGAAGTGATCCGAGCCGTTGGATCTTTTCCACGGGTCTTTATCCTTGACCCAGTTCAGCATCTGAACGCTGTGGAAATCCCTGTCCTTCGACGTGTAATTGGACCAAAGGTATTTGCCGACGGCGAGCCCCACGTAGAAGGGAATGTAGAACGCCGCCGCTTCGTCTGGGTTGGGAGTTCCGCATCTGTAGTGCAGCATACGGTCGTGGTAGATGACCTCCGCCGCGTACATGTCGGTCCAGTACCAAGCGGGCGTCAGGTTCCTCGGGACGACGCCGTTTAGGGACTCGGCCCGCGGGCCGAAGCCCGAGTTGGAGACCGCAGCGCATCGGGAGCTCCAAGGGTCGAGGTCGTGGCAGTTGTCGATGAGGTCTTTGTTGAGAGATGGAGGGAGGGTGTAGGTGTAGACGCGGCCGTAAGGACAGGCGGCGTCCGCCGATGGCGGTGGAGGCGGTGGGGGGAGGGCGGCCCGTGAGATTGGGGATGATGTGGGCGGTGTGTTGGGGTGTGTGAGGAGGTAGAGGGCGGTGAGTTGGACGAGGATGGTGAGGAGAAGGCACGTCGAGCGTTGGGAGGACACGTGGAGGCATCGGAATGGTTTTCGGATACTGTGGTGGTGGTCGGAGGAAGGTGGTGGTGGTGAAGGGGTTTTGGTGGTCGGTGGTGGCATGTGGGGTTGGGAGTTGACCGAGATTAAGGTTTTGATTTGTCTGTGAATTAAGAGGTGGACGGAGATTTCAGTTTTAATGAGAAGTGGATTTGATTTATTTCGTAAAGCTTTAGTGGGGTATTTTGGACATTTCGGCGGAGACTGGCCATTGGAGGAGAAATGATTCTAAGTAAATACATGACCTTTGAATTTTGATTGCTATTATTTATAAATAATTAATAGAAACACGTAATGCCAAAGATTTCCGAAATCATTTTAAATTCATATATATATATATATTATATAATATTTGTAGCATATATTGAGAGAATCAAAGGGATTAAAAAACATCGATATGTATATTTAAACTATTGGAGCGCATTGTATCGATGCAGCGAATTGGCCAGAAGAAATTAAATAACTGTATTAGATCTATACATACAACTACGAGATCTGTAATCTTTTAACGAGAAGGTTTTTGGATATTTATTTCCCAATATATATTTAGATTTAGATTCCTTGATTATTATATGAACTTTAGATCGAATACACCAAGCGCCCGGAATTCTTCCCATTTGAAACTGTAATCGTCTTATAGCCTAAAATGAAGACTTGGGATGATACTAGACAAACCAAGAGAAAAATTTTAAAAAAGGAGTAACGAAAAATAGTACTGTAAGGCCTAGTGGCACCGAAATTTGCAAAAATTATAAGATTATGTAACTAAGTATATGCTACTCCTCGAGTTTTCGAACAATGGTAAAATATCCCGCGAAGTACAAAATAGCTGGTAAAAAGGTAGAGGAGCCCTAAAACCTCCCTACTTTAGGATAAATAACCGACGGGGATAAAATTCCTTGCAAAGGCGGCATGTAAGATCTTGAGAGGAGAAAGATACCGAGGGACATCCTAATCCCGACGAAGGTCTTCAGAGTTATGTTGCGGTACTTCGAGGCTAAAAGAGGCCCTCGGGAGATTTCCTGGGCAATTTAGCTGAAGAGCCCCGCTCGGTCTTCTTCGAAGAGGCAAGAAGCCGAGGGGAAGATGCTGGAGTATGTATGAGGTAAGAGGCTTCAGATATTAAAAGAATAACCGCTTCACATGATCGAAGAAATGAAGAACGTGAAAGGAAAACGTGGAAGATGCAGGGACCGTCATGAGAACGTGGGAGACCCGAGGAAAGGGTCGACGTGGGTAGTTGATATTGAACGTGATGATCGTGGTTTCGTCCCTATAAATAAAGGTATTCGGATGTATCCAGGTAATCACTTTTTTTCTCTTGGTCCACACTAAAAATCTGCCTAAGGAAAACTACCCGTCACGTGCGAAGAGGAAAACTGACTTAAGCGTCGGAGTGTCGTCGCCGAAACGGCGTCCACCCTTAGTTCACCACCTCCTATTTATTTCAGGATCGTTAGAGGAGGAGGTATCCCGCACAACTCCATCAATCCAGGGACTTCACCGCCATTTTCTATCTACCTTCAAGGCGGATAACCACGCACACTTCGGAAGGGTCATTTCTGAATGCATCAAATTGGCGCCGCCTGTGCGACGAGATATATTATAAATATGGTGAGTGTCAGAGATGATCCACCCTTACCTGGAGGCGGACCTCCGACTATGGAGGAAATGTCTAGAATGATGGCGACCACAGTGAACATGGCGTTCTCTCAACACCCGAAATTTCAAGAAATTAGGAAGATAAGAAGAGACGTGGAAGCTATAATGGCCGAGCGACCAAAGAAGAAAGGATATGCCAGCTACCAAGACCGGCCATAGAGGTCGGACGAGTGTAATAGCCCTTCCAACCATATTGATCAAGAAGAGGAATAGCATGAAGATGAAGGACGGCCGGAAAGAACGCTGCGAGAAGAGCCGGGCGCTTTGCGGGCCAGGAAAGCCCGACAGCATGTGGAGCAACAGGCAACTGAGTTAGAAGTAATGAGGGCGGAGATAAAGAAGCTAAAAAGAGCTTGTCGATCCTCACGTGCCAGTGCCGACCCCCCGAAGGTCTCCCTTCTCGGCAGAGATACTCGCTTTCCCTTCTGCCCGATCACTTTTGCTTTACAGAAATGAGCCGATATGATAGCAGAAGACATCCTGAGGACCATCTAGTGAGCTTTGAAGGAAACAAAACTCTTTATCAATTGGACGATGCGATTAAATGTCGAGTGTTCTTCACTACGCTCGCTAGGGGGGGCCAACAATGGTTCACCATGCTACCGGCGGGAGAAATCAGAAATTTCCAAGGTCTTACCTACTCCTTCTTAAAACGTTTCTCGAGCAGAAGAAGAGGCCTTCTTCCGCCGCCAATCTGCTGAACATAAAGCAAGGCGATCGGGAGAGCCTTCGGGACTATCTCAAGAGATTCAATAATATCATCATGGAAGTTCCGACAGCCACTCCAGACTTGTCGATTGGCGCCTTTCATCATGGGTTGAAGGAAGGAGAACTATACACGTGTCTGCAACAGTTGACAAAATGATACACCGAGTAGAGAAATATGTGAGTGTAGAAGATGCGCAAGGATATATGTAGCCTGAAAAGAAGCGAACTGTGAATTCGTCGCATGAGAGAGAGAGAGAGGATCTCAGCCTCCAAAGGTGAGAATTTCCAAAGGGAGGCCCCCATCAACCCTATACTGAGGAACACCAGATGGAAGGTCAACAATATTCGACCCTTCAAAATATGTGATGATTGATACCCCCTTCGCAGGCCAATTTGCAGCAAGATGGCCTAAAAACCCGGTGTCAGGGCAGTACTGCAGTTTTCATCGGGAATATGGTCACACCACGGATGATTGCTATCATCTCAATAATCAGTTGGAGAGATTAGTAGAAATCAACATGGACGCTCGATGGTCGAGGATGAGAAGAATCCGATCCCAAGGATGGAAAGCAAGGATCCAGAGCGACGTTATCCGTAGAGGCGGCTATATCCACCTCCTAGACTCCCTCGGTGAAGAGGGAGGTCCCTCAATAGAACCAGACGAAGGATCCCCGAGGTTCGTAGAGAAAATTGCAGATCTAGCCGGGATAGGAGGGAACCCAAGCGGATACGATCTCCCGAGAAACAGCTACCACCAGTTAGGAGGATCAACATGATATCGGGGGGACCTGCTTGCGGCGATTCCAATCGAGGAAAGCGGCAATAAAAAAGCTGCAGATCTATGAAGTAACAGCGGTAGCGAAATGCTCAGGCCCCCAAATTAAGCTTCGGACCCGAAGACTTCCACGGAGGGGATGACTCTCACGATGACGCTCTCGTTGTACGGGTGGAGATAGCAAACCACGATATAGGAAGAGTATTTGTCGACAACGGGAGTTATGTGAATGTTCTATACAAAGAGGCTCTAGATCAGATGGAGCTCTGGAAATATCAGATGGATACCAAGGAGACAACCTTGTTCGGATTTACTGGACATGTCATCGAAGCAATGGGCGTAATCTTGCTCCCAATAATACTAGGGAGTGGAAACCTGAAGAAGACTCGAATCGTCCCCTTCATGGTAGTGCAAGCGTCTTCTTCCTACAATGCTATCCTCGGGAGGCCTGCCCTCAGCTCCTTCACGGCTGTAGCCTCGACCTTACACCAGAAGATGAAGTTTCCCGTGGGCAACAAGGTGCGAGAAGTGCTCGGAGATCGGAGAGTGGCTCGGAAGTGCTACGTGGAGGAGGTAAGGATGGAAATAAAATATCTGAAGCTCCAGAAAGGAAGTCATTATTTACATCCTCAGAGGGAAAATCATCTGAGCGATACACGTCGTGAGGGACGAAAACACGATGGATGAGGAAATGGTAGAAGTCGCCGAGAAGATAGCATTCAAGGAAGGGTCCCTTAGGGAAACGGTTGAAAAGTTCGAGGAGGGAACCGAGGAAGTGATGATAAGACCTCATTCGGGAATGGTAAGAATAGCTTACGACTTGACTGAAGAATTAAGAAGGGGCCTTGTGACTCTGCTGAGACAAAATGACGATGTGTTTTCCTGGTCGCAAAGCGACTTAAAGGTGATTAACATGAACATTATGGAGCACAAATTGAACGTGTCTCGAGATTCCCGACCGATATTCCAAAAAAGAATGTACCTCGGGCCTACAAAGGACGTGGTTGTTAAGGAACAAGTGGACGGGCTCATAGCGGCAGGACATGTACGAGATGTACAATTCCCAACGTGGCTTCAAATGTTGTATTGGTCCCCAAGTCGTCAAGGAAGTGGCACATGTACGTGGATTTTAGGGACCTCAATAAAGCATGTCCCAAAGATTGCTATCCCCTTCCTTTAATAGATCAATTGGTAGATTCCATGTCGGGGGAAGAGCTATTTTGTTTCCTGGATGCTTTCCAGGGATATCACCAAATTGGGCTGGCTGAGGAGGATCAGCCGAAGACAAGTTTCGTGACAGCAAGGGGACCTTTTTCTATGTGGTGATGCATTTCGACATAAAAAACGCTGGCGCCATGTACCAACGTCTGATGGACAAAGTATTGAGCACCAAATTAAAATAAATGTAAAAGTATATGTGGACGATATACTCATTAAATCCCGGAGCATGCATTTTTCTTGTCAGATGTTCGGGAGACCCTCTCCACTCTCCGAAGGTATGACGTGAAATTAAACCCTGAAAAGTACACTTTTGGTGTTCGAACAAGAAAGTTCCTCGGTACATGGTGATTAGAAGAGGAATTGAAGCTAACCCGGATAAAGTGGAGGTTATCATCAGCATGGCCTACCCTAAGAACCTTAATGAAGTGCAAAGATTGACTGAAAGGATCGCCACTCTATCTAAGTTTATTTCCAGGTCTGCCGAACGAAACCTACCATTTTTCAAGGTGTTGAGGAAGATTAAAGATTTCCAATGGAACTCTGAATGTGAAAAGGCTTTTTAAGAATTGAAGGAGTATCTGAAAGAGCTACTCGCTAAACAAGCCCAAACCCGAGGAGGTGTTAATGGTGTATCTCTCACCACAGCTCGCGTAGTTAGCTTGATCCTGGTTAGGGAAGAAGGAAAAGAGCATAAACCCATTTATTTTGTGAGTCACATTCTCAAAGGAGCAGAAATTCGATACATCAACCAAGAGAAGTTACTCTTAGCACTCTGTAGTCACCGTTCGGAGATTGAGGCCCTACTTCCTTTCTCACCCGATCATGGTGCTAACTAACACCCCGATGGGAAGTATCATTGCAAGGCCCGATGCTTCAGGGCGATCGGTTAAATGGGTCATCGAGCTGGGAGAATATGATATACAGTTTCGGCCGAGAACCACCCTAAAAGCTCAAGTGATAGCGGATTTCCTGGTGGAAATGAGCGAAGAAGGACCTCTAGAGATGTGACAATGTTCGTCGACGGATCCTCGTGTCAATAAGGGAATGTTGTAGGTTTGGTTATCGTCTCCCCGTTGGGAAGGAGAATAGCCTCAGGATAAGATTGAATTTCCGGGCCTCTAACAACAAAAAAGAATACGAAGCTCTGTTGATTGGGCTCAAGATGGCTAGGAGGCTTGGGATATCAAGATTAACTATTCACTCGATTCTAAGTTAGTTATACATCAGGTAGAAGGAAACTTCTCGGTGAAAGGGGAGAAGCTGACAGAGTATGTTAAGGCCTTTGAAAAAATAAAGAAAAATTTTGAGGAACTCAAGTTGGTGTTGATATCCCGAGCGGGAAACGAGAATGCGGACAAGGCTGCCAAGTGGGCTGGTTCATTGAATCCTCCCGAAGAGGGGACCAAGGTCGAGCTAGCCCCCTCAATCTATCATATTAATGAAGAGGGGGAACTCCCTCGGGAAGACTGGCAATACGACCTCCGCCAGTACCTGTTAAGCTAGACACTACCCAAGGATAAGGTACGTGCCAATGCCATCTCAAAAATCATTTAGATTCAGTATGATAGATGAGATATTATTCAAAAGGTCCTACTCGGGACCTTTATTGAGATGTCTGTCAAAGGAGGAAGCCGAGGAAGTCCTCCGGGACATCCATGAAGGCGCTTGCGGAGGACATATAGGTAGCATGACCTTAGCTCAAAAAGCCTTACTTGCGGGATTCTTTTGTCCACAATGAGGGAGAATTCTATCAAATTGGTACGAGGATGCCTCAGGTCCCAGAAACATGCTAAACTTCAGAGAGTACCAGCAGAGATGATGAAATCGGTAGTATCCTCTTGTCCGTTCGATCAATGGGGGATGTATATCGTGGGGCCCTTCGAGGACCACATCACAAAAGAAGTTTTTACTGGTGATCATCGACTATTTTTCGAAATGGGTGGAGGATGAGGCTCTCGTACGCATCACGGAGGTATCTGTCATGACCTTCCTTTGGAAGAATATTATGTGCAGATTTGAAGTCTCGATGAGACTCATCTCGGACTATGGAAGAGGGTGTAAATTGGAGAAATGATGTGAAGAATTAGGAATCGAACAAGCGTTTTCCTCCGTAGTATACCCTCAGACTAACGGCCAAATAGATGTGACGAACCGTACGATAGTACAATCACTTAGTCCGACTACTTGGACTAAGGAGGGCATAGTTCAATGATATACATAGCGTTCTCCGGTCTTACCGAACGACGCCACGATCGGGAACTAGAGAGACCTCCTTCAACTTGGTATACAGGAGTGAGGCGGTCTTGCTGACAAAAGTATGACAAGAAAGTGCTCGGATACTTGGGTATTCTGACGATAATGATCAACTTCGAGGCGATTAAATAGATCTGATCAAAGAAAGTCGAGAGAAAGCCGCATTAAGGATGACTGCTTACCAGAGAAGGATCACCTGACCATATAATCGAAGGGTCTGCTTGAGGAGGTTCGAAGAGGCACGAACACCCCGATTGAATCGGGAAGAAAGCCCTCGGATTTAGGCACGAACATCCCGATTGAATCGAGAAGAAAGCCCTCGGATTGAGGCACGAACACCCCGATTGAATCGGGAAGAAAGCTCTCGGATAGAGGCGCGAACACGCCGATAGAATTGGGAAGAAAGCCCTTGGGTTAAGGCACGAGCACCCCGACTGAATCTAGGAGGAATTCCCCATATATGAGCAAAAGGAAGTGGAAGATCTTTGGGGAGGTCGAAGACGGTACTACCCGAGCTTGTTAACAACCCTACACTTTGACTCTTTGTAATTTAGCTAAAGAATGAGAAAAACATTCAAAAGGAAATGGTTCAATGACACATACCAAATGGAAAGAAAAAGGAAGAAATGCAATGTAAACATGAGATGACCATGTCTTGTCTCAATCTGAGTCTCTCTTTGCACCTTGATCTTCGGCAGCTACACCCTCCTCCTTTTCTGACCCGGAAGTACCGGCTTCTCGAGATCTCAGAACGACACCTTAGGGAGTACGACTAGAAGCTACATCCAGTAGGGCTGGTCTTGGTCCAAAAAATCAAAAGGATACTTAGATGTTGGGAAGCCATTAGCCCTAACCTGAGCGAGACATCCTCGGAACCCATAATCAAAGTACAAGTTGGCTGCTTCAGATACTCGATCCGCATGGACGAGATCCTGAGTTAACAGTTGTTCCATATCATGATTGCGTGCGTGCTCAGATTGTAGCTCCGCTCGGATTTTCTCCACTTATGTTCGGGATTCGACAAGTTGCTTTTTCAAACGACCAACCTCATGTGCTCCCTCTAGCAGCTTCATGGTTGTCTCTATGTTATTGTTACGAGTTGAGCCTGCCAATTAGTTTTGAAGCCTAAAGAGCCTAGCTCCCTGACGGGAGAGTAAATATGCCTGTCAGGGAAATAATTAGTTTCGGGGAGCTCTCGAGAGATACTGAAAAAGGACGTAATACCTGGCTTTGTGAAAGGGCCCAGTTATCCTAGAATTCTTTATCTGCCAACCTCACTATGTAGTCCCCCTCTTCATAAGTGAGAAAGCCTCTCATATAAGAATAAGAAGAGGCCCCTTCGGTCTCCAAAAGAAAGGAAGGGTGGAGAGGGACCTCGGGAGAAAGTGAGACGCCTTTATGATGAGGATTCGAGGTCTGTGTCTGGGAAGGAACCTTGGCTCTCTTTGAAAAGAAGTCCCATAGACCTTCTGTCAATGACCTCTTGACGGAAGGCTAGGCGAGCTTCGTGGGCAGAGTCTCACGAAATTTAGAAGAAGATGCTCGTGTACGGAAAGCCACAACTGATTCGAAGTTCATTCCTTTTCCTAGATTGTAAAATATTTAGATTATGTGCATGGTTATCGAAGAAGTATGATGAAGTGTACTTAAGTCGCTCGGAGAAGGGGTATTTCTGCAGGAAGTATTGTGGCCTTGCTGAGAATCATCAAGCACCAAACCTCTGATAGAAAAAGTTTGATTTCTCACTAGGTCCAGGAATTCGTGAAGGATATCAAGAGACTGAGAAGACACGGTGGAATGATCTCTCTAAGACAGCGAAGAGAAACGAGGATATTAATGAAGGAGTGAGGGCTTCACAAATAGGAATCTGCTCATCTAGCCCTTGGTAGCAGGGATGTTATCGTAAAAAATATCAAAGAAGGAAGGGGTAAAGATAAACTTTCCGTCCTCCCTTTTTGTAATCTTAAAAAACTAGTAACTAGCTCCACAGTTGGAGGAAGTTCAAATTGCCAAGCGACAGCCGCTAGAGCGAGAATTAAGCTGCAATAATTTGGAAATATTTGGTCGGGAGAGATGAGCAAGGTTTCGCAAAGCTCCAAAAGAAGGGGGAAGTGGGAATCTAAGCCCCGTGTCTATCTGATTTGTGTAGAACGTCAGTAAGCTGGGAGGCGGAAGAAAAGCCACCTGCTCGGGCCCGGGAATTCTCACCTCATAATCGGATGGAATCCGAGCCTTCTCGAGAAATTCGAATAGCAAAGAGGGATTCAAAGTAGACACTTTGGTGCGATACCAAGGTAAGCCTTGCATGCCCCGGATCTCTTCTATCTCGACCGCCCATTGATTACATCTCTACGATAAGTTTTATCATCTTTCCCTTCTTTCGACAGGGGATTACGCGCAAGATTAGAAACAGGGTTCGGGCCGTATGAACGAACCCGTCGGGATGACGAGCTTGGCAATACCTCTTGAACCTCATCAGAGTTAGAGGAAGCGGAGGCTAGCTGTAGGGTTGTTATTGTCTCTGCGGCGGGAAGAAGACATTGCTTAAGCAAAAAAGGGATAGTAAGGAGTTGTAGATGAAGTGAAGGAGGAAACAAGCCGTATCGACCCTTTATATAAGGCTTTCAAAATGAGGTGAGTCGCGGGATGAGCAGGTCAAGGAAGAAGGCACGATAATTTAGGGCATTTCGAAATTGGAACTACCCGAGTTTGAAAACAATGGACTTGGTGTCCCGATTGAATAGGGTGGAGTAGAGCAAGTTATCGCAATTGTAAAAGATATCAGCAGAAGGTGCTTCCTTAATTGGAGTACGGACGGAATTAGGTTACCACTGGGATTCCCTCGATTGTAGGAATCGATAACAATAAAGGAAAATGGTGTGTGCTTCTTTTTTGAACGGGTAACTAGACATGCAAAGACTTACAATTGAGAGTTTGTCGGGGTTTGTTATAAACAAAAGCAAAGAGGAAGATAAACATGTTGAAAGGAAAAATAAGAAGATTATATTTAAGGACGCTCGAGGAGCGATTCAATACAAAGCGCATATAGTGCGCTCGAAGCAAAAATAAAACACCAAACCATCCTAGTTACTATTTCATAATCGCTGATTATCCTCTGCAATCTGAAGATTTCTTCTAGCATTCAATCGATCTCAAGAATTACTCTCATTTGATATTTTTTCAATGGCAAACTCACCAATTTTGGAGTCGCAGAATGTTGATTCCACATCAAGCGCCAGCGCTGTAGACCCAAATTCTCTGGTGATGGTGGTTTATGGAGTGTCTACTCCAATTGCAGTTGAATCTCCTCAACGAGATGCTGCTAACGATTCTGAATTTCACCCACAGGAATCGGCGAAGAACCCAAGCACTACTCCGGCGAGCTTATCTTTGACCTAGTAGATGAGCACACATATGATAGCGTGGATTCTGAGAGCTCTGACGAGGATTTCATTCCCACAGCTGTAGAGTCTTCAACAAGTTCTGAAGACGAAGATAGTTTTCCTGACTCAGTCCCGTTGAGCGGCGTCTTCACCAAATTGAAGAAAAAGGTGGGTAAACGGCCAATGAGTTCTGACACTCGTCCATCGAAAAAAGCCAGAGTTGCAGATCCCTCACCACAAGAGAATGATTCAGAAGTTGAACTAAATACTTAGAAGGTTCCAGATTCAACATCTCCAGCAGATGAAGAACTACCTGAAGGTTCTGATTGGGAAACGGCCTCCGAAGAAATTTTATTCAGAGAAACATGAAGGTGTGGTCCTCTATCGGCTCAAGAACTCTGTGCGTTGAGAGGATCATTGATGTCAAAATCTTCAGAAAGTACAGGGTGCTTCAGTTTCTAGAATTAAGGCATTTTGGGAAAGCTGTTAGAAGTTTAATGACCTATTCTGACAATGTGGTCCGTGTGGTATATGATAACATTTTTCCTCATTTGGATGAGCCTGATTATAGGAAGTTTGGAAAAATTTTCTTGCAAAACAAACTGTATGAATTCTCTTCTCGGCTGATAAATGAACTCTTAGAAACCCCTGAGGTAGACCAATTTAGTGAGAGTGACATTGATGAAGTAGTTTCTTTCATTACCGGGGGAAGGATTACAAAGTGGTCGAAGAACTTTTCGGCCACCTATTTGACTTCACTCTACTCTGTTCTCTTCAATTGGTTGCCTACGACAAATGACAGTAAAGTGACAGAACCAATGGCGCAGATCTGATATGCTTTGGGACAAAATCTTCCCATCAATTGGGGAGAGTACATTCTCAATCAGATTGCTTATCAAGCTGAAAGAGTTGGAAAATGCATTCTTCCATTTCCTTCAATCACCTGGTCAGTGTTAGTGTGAGGAGGGTTCAAACCAACGAGATGAGATTATGTGGAGCACAAGAAGGTCACGTTCACCATTGCAGCTAACCCTTTGACAAGGCACAACAAAGTGATTGATCTGCCCTGGAGTGAAGCTCCAAGTGTTGAACCTAATCTTGGTTCAACATCGGCTTCAACATCACACCTGGAGCAAGAGATTAAGTGTCTGGACGACACTATTGTCTTTCTGATTGCTCAGAGAGAGGTCCTTCGGGAGTTGCTCTCTTCCCAAAAAGAGGGAGATGATGGTGCAGATGATGATGCAAATCATGCAGATCTTGAAGCTGATAAGGAAGCTGAAGCTAGAGGATCGACTGCAGGGGGAGCTGATCAACAAGAAGAAGAAGCTGGAGCTGGTCTTGGAGAAGAGGAAGCTGCTGGAGCTGGAACTGGAGAAGCAGAAGCATAAGAGGAAGCTGAAGCTGGAGAAGGAGCTACCTCAGACGACTCTATTGAGAGTCTTAATTTTTAGTTTTCTTATTTTAATTGTTTTGAGACTGATTTGTGTTTTGCAGATGTGCTTAAGACTTCTAAGTCGTTATGTACTAACTTTTAATATTTTGCACCACTTTTTGTTCTAAGTTACTTGATGCTTTCGGGGGGATTTCTGTGGATTTATCTCTGCACGAGTTTTGGGAAGAAAGACAAAAAATGGGAGATTATTAATGTTGACATTGACAATGTGGATACATTACTTGAGTCAACATCGTTTGACTCAGACTTGGTCCATCCTTGATTTTGTCTTTCAAACCCAAAAAGCGTTTACCCTTTTATTATGGCTTTATTAACGTGTGTGCATGAGTTATTTATGAGCTCGACTTGTTCAAAGAGAGTGGAGTTAAGTGGATATTAAAAACAGGCAGCATAAACGAACGAAGACAAGTGCTTACTAAAAATAGAAAAGATGGAGATCATGGCTGAACAATTTAAGTCACTATGTCTGTAGTGGAGTCGTGGACATCATGGAGAACATGAAGATGATTAGAGTCGAAGAAATCAAGGTTATAAATAGAAGACTCCATTCCCGATTGAGAGTGGCGAAGGAGTAGAAAGAAACAACGAGAGAGCTCTCACTATATTATTTTCGTGAAACAGTTTTTGCCTAGTGTGTTTTACCTTTACATAGATGTAGAGTTTCTGTGTGAAGATTAGAAGAATCGCTAGATTCTTTACTAGGCTAGTTTTACTATCTTTGATAGTTTATCTTTTTGTAATCCATTCTAGTAGTGGAATTTTGCCCTGAAGGCGCATAGCAAGTTGAATAACTTGTTGCATAGTTTTACAAACTGTGTTTGTGCCTTTTTACTGCTAAGTTTAATTTTCCGTTGTACAAAAACTTTCTGATCCCGAGTGTTGTTTCAACATTAGGGTCAACATTTCTTTTTTTATATTAAACTTAGTTATTTCCATATTAGTTTACGGGACCACCCCCTTTTCACATACATTGATCGCGATTAAGACCTTTTGTTTTGCAATTGTCACATTATGGCTTGCCATGTGCTTCTCTGCTCTCCGACTGCGTATTCTCTTTTTTACTGTCATGGCATGATTTTCGGTGATGTGAATCGGAGTTCATAACCCCGGTCACCTCGTCTTGGCCCACCTTGACTATGTCATCTAGTGAGAGGAGACGGTTGGACCTGTTTATCTTCGCCACCCGCTCCAACGACTTACGCGTGCACACTTCGTGGTCCATGTAGACCTCAACCTTCTCACGGTGGTCGGAGATTATTTGGGATGCCATTGGCCGGAAAATTGAACGGTGACCCAATTTTGTTAAGACATATAAAGTTGATGACCTTTAGAAGACCACAAATTGATGAAAACGATGTCATTTGCTTACCTTTTGAGAAAAAATATCATGATAAAAATAAAAAACGATAAATAGGGTAAGCATTACAATAAATAGGATAAATATGATATCAGGATGAGACGACGATGAAAATTACTGTTCATTTCCTCATACGCGTTTATAACTATTAATAACTTACCAGACGTATTAAACCCAAAATGGTCCCCGATGGTTCCCGATGTTTACCACATGAAACAATTTAGTCCCCGATGTTTCTCATGAGCCAATTTATTCATCAATGTTGTCCATTTTGAACCAAATTGGTCCCTCCGTGTTTACCACATGGAACCATTTTGATTTTAATCCCCAAGAGGCTTACACAACTGCACGCCTACTCAGAACAAGCAGAAATCATTTAACAACAAGAGCAGATGAACAAACATATGAAATCTTGTACCCAACATTCCTCTTGCTGCTAGCCAATATATCATCAAATTCACACCAATCCTTAAATTCAACATAAACCAGCTGATGAGTATTGATCCAAATATGAGATAACCTGCATATTTTTTGACTTACGTAGAATTCGAGGCATAAATGCTCCAATGTGTCCTCTATGATACCGCACAACCTGCAACTCTTGTTACTTAGTTACATTGATGCCACAACTACTCCAGTGTTAACACCTTCATCTGAAGAACTAGCCACATAAGGAAGGAATGCTTCGACATGTCATTTCAATGCCATAATATGACATTTTTTCTGAGGTTTTTTTATTATATGGTCGAATATTCTCTAGAATCGTGTTTCGACACTTTTCAAAGATAATATTTGGGCCATTTATGAATTTCACCAAATTCATCCCAAGATAAGACTAGAGAGATTTTTTATTCTGATGCATTTGTAAATTCAATGGGTTTATGTTACATGTCTCGTCATTTATTTATAATCCAAGATTCGACCAGTTCTGTCCCTTTATGAGTGGACGCAACACTTTTAAGGATCGTGTCTGTTTACTAACAGATACCACGTTTTCGAACTCACACACCCTTTCGGGTACATATGGCATCGAGTGGTGCTTTTTTGGGTCAGACCCCGCTAAGGGCGCTGCCCCTAGGATCCCGCAAGGAGGCGTAGCCTTCTTGACCCCCGTTAGGTTTTGAGTTACGAAATAAAATGATTTTTGGGCGTGCACTCTGCACCTCCTTACTCGTGTTCGTTTTATTCCCAACTACACTAAAATATATAACAATCCTCCTCCATTTTAGTGCAATTCCTTTAAAACAAATAACACAAAAACAAAACTCATGCATAAATGAAAATATCATAAAAGATTGAATTTCCAAGTTAATACACTATACATTCCAAATACTCAAGAAGATAGGGTAGTCTAAGAAGTGAACTCTTCGACCCATTTGAATACATGAAGATAATGCACCAAGTCTTCAGAATAAACAAACTAAACCCGACACTATTATAAGCAATACACATTCATGAATGTACGTAAACTAAGTCCAATGTTTCTTGAAGCGGCAAAACTTCACATTCACATAGGTAGTTACTTTCGTCGTGCATATGCACTTGCAATTTTTCAAAGGAGCTATTAAGATTATAATTCAACCTACTGTCATGAAGATCGAACACATAGCTCGGGATGATATGTAAAAATACTATGTGCCCAAGTTCCAAGTGTAAGCTTTCCACATTGAATTCATGCTCTAATGTAAATAAGAGGAATTATGTATCTTACCATTAGAAATCATACAGACTTAATCCCATCTCTATTGCATATTCATTAACCAAATCGCTAGCCCACCCCTTCGTCAAGTGGTCCGCCAAAATTTGTTGCGATCTAACATAGTCAACAGATATCACCCTATTCATGATTAATTCACGAATCATGATATGCCTGACGCCTAAGTGTCTTGACTTCCATTGTACATATGACTATATGCCTTTGCCAAAGTGGAAGAGCTATCTCAATGGATAGAAATAGATGATATAGGTCTAGGCCATAACATAATCTCATAGCAGACTGAATTTTTCAGCCATTTTACTTCTTTACTAGCAGCTAGATTTCATTATCGAGTTGGTAATACAAGTTTGCTTCTTAGAAGCCCATGATATTGCACATCCTCCAAGCAAGAATACACATCTGCTTATAGAGGAATGTCTTCCAAATTAGAGATCCAATTGGAATCACAATATCCTTCTAAAATAGAAAGAGATCCAACATAAAACAAACTATAATTTTCTTTAGGTACTTAAGCACCCGCCTTATAGCTTGCCAATGATGTGTGTTTGATTACTAGTACACCTACTATGTCTTCCTACATCATAAGCAACGTCAAGCCTTGTGCTTTTCATGACATACATTAAGCATCCAATCACATTGGAATACTTAAGTTGTGAAACTGGCTCACCTTTATTCGGTAAAAGTTTCGTACTTGTATCCAAAGCGTTACTCACCGGAGTACAATCAAAACAATTGAATTTTTTTTAACACTTTTTCAATAAAAATATCGATCCTTTGTTTTCACGTTTGATCCTAATACCTAAGATCACATCAGCCTCCCCCATATCTTTCATGGAGAATCTAGATAACAAAAATTCCTTAGTCATATCGACTTGTTTCTGATCAGTGCCAAAAATCAACATGTCATCAAAATAAAAACAAATGATTACTCCCTTACCTAAGTTATCAAACTTGTTGTATACACTTGTCTGCTTAGTTCAAATTGTAACTACTGGACAAGACCATCTCATCAAACTTTTGATGGCATTGCTTAGGTGCTTGTTTCAATCCATACAAGGATTTAGCAAGTTTACACACCTTGTTTTCATTTCCCGCCATGATAAAACCTTCAAGTTGTTTCATATAAATTTCCTCATCTTAATCACTATTCAAGAATGCAGTTTTCACATCCATTTGGTGAATTACAATATTGTGAATAGTTGTCAATGCAATCAGCAATCTAACAGTCGAATTCAGGTTTTTGTTAAAGTGTTGAATGACTAATCTAGCCTTGAACTCTCAATGATTCCATCAACTCTCATCTTTCTTTTGAAGATCCATTTGCAACCCAAAGTGTGCAACCCGGTGGTAAATCGGATTACACCCAAGTATTATTTCCCATGATATAATCCATATCAGCATTAATTGATTCCTTCCAAAAAGCAACATCGTGAGACTTCATTGTTTCGTCAAATGTTTTTGGATCATCCTCAACATTAAATAAATATAAATATTGGGTCGACACCTCATCCCTTGAACCCTCATTTGAATATAACTAAAATCTAGTCCGTACGAGTTGAGTTTCCTTTCCCTTTTGTTTTTTCTAAGTTCAAGTGACTAATTACTAGTCAATTCAGAACTTTCCTCCTTACCACTTGTGATTGACATAACGTGCCCATTGCTACTTAGTCTCTTTCCTAATGTCTAGATATAGTTGAGAAACAGTTCTCGTAAAAAATTGCATCTCTTGACTCAATCACGATGTTAATCGAACCATTAGGTTAGATCATATAAAACTTATAAGCCTTGGAATGCTCAACATATCCGATAAAGATACAATCTATCTAAACTTTTCTTCTTGGGTTCGGGAAGTCTTACAACAGCCCGACAATCCCCAACACGAAGATAGTTTAACTTTTGGTTTCTTTTTAAATCAAAGTTCATAATGACTCAACTTTTGTTCCTTTTATTTGGAACTCTATTAAGCAAATAACAAGCTCTTAACATAACTTCACCTCAAAACTCATCACTCAATCCAGAATACGATAACATGAATTAACCATCTCTTTCAGGATTCTATTCTTTCTCTCAGATACACCATTTGGTTTTGGGGTATATGAAGCAATGATCTCATGAATAAGCCTACCGATTGAAAGCATGTCGGATTAAAGTGTTCACCACCTCTATCCGTTCTGAGTGTTTTGATCATGACATTGTTGTAATTCTACTTCATTCTTATAGATCATAAATTTATCCAGAGCTTCATCTTTACTATGTAGCAAGTAAATATAACGAAATCTAGAAACTATCATCTATAAACGCAGCAAAGTATCTTTTGTGACATGAGGAAGGAAGAGCATATAAATCACATAAATCACTATGAATATATTCTGAGACTACCGAGGAGCGCATCACCTTATGAAAAGGTTGCCTTGTGATCTTAGTCAGCATGCAACTCTTTACGTTTAGAATTAATATCAAATGCTGGTATTAAACATTCCATTGACATTTCATAAATTCTTGTATAATGAACATGTCCATATTCAAGAATACAAATTAAATGCTATGGTACAAGTTATGAAGAAATGATAAAAATGTTCTTGTAGTTGTCCCTTCTTATATTATATATATGTGTTCGTCAGTTAATAAGAGAGCAATTTTCCTCCATATCAGAGAGCTCAAACTTAAAAAAACAAAAAAAAAAGAAATATTTGTCCATTATTGTTCTTCTCTGTGCAAACAACTTCTATCAAAAAACTATTTTTTTTATCTCTCACCACTTGGTCATGTCCTTAAGAATAGCAGGCCGATTTAATCCTCACACACTCACGAGCTAGCACCCGAAAAAATAACAAATTGGTATCGTCGGAGCAACCGGTGGCCAAATACCCGTTTCGCGCCTCAACAAATCAAACTAGACAACTGGAGCATTCGAATGAAAGTGCCCTCAAGCCTGAAGACGTCTGGAATATCGTTAAAAAGGGTACATCGTTAGAAACAGACAATTACACGGCGGTTCAACTTAAGGCATTGAATGATTCTCGCAAATTAGATCAAAACGTGCTCTTTATCATCTACCAGTCCGTAGATGTTGCCAGTTCGAGAAGATAGCAGGGGCGAAAATTTCGAAGGAAGAATGTGAGACGCTGTAGAAATCGTACAAAGGTGCCGACCGAGTAAAACAAGTACAGTTGCAAACTCTTCGTGCGAGTTCGAAATGACAAAAATGAATGAGGGCAAGGCGTGTCCGAGTATATTATGAGAGTGCAAACCATCGTCAACTAGTTGAAGAGAAATGACAAGGACCTAATAGATGTTCGAGTCGTAGAGAATTCTATGCTCTCTGACAGACGAGTACGAAAACGTGGGGCGTGCCATTGAAGAATCCAAGACCTCGAGAAAATAACGGTTGATGAACTCTCTAGTTCGCTCGAAGCTCGCGAGCAACGAAAGAAAAAAGAAAAAGCAGGAGTCTCTGGTTGAGCTCCTATAGACGAAGTTGTCATTTAAAGAGGACAAGGCGTTGTACACTTATCACGGTCGTGGAAGAGGACGTGGCCAAGGAAGACGAGGTTTTGGCCAAACTACAGGCCAAGGACGAGGTTAGAATCAAGGAAAAGAAGGGCAAACCAGCATCCAAAATTGGAGAGGACGAGGTCGAGCACGAGGACAGGGCTATCCGTCAAATCGATCGGGCACTTCGCAAAGGTCTGCTGGTCCGAGAAGAAAATACGAACTTAGTCTCTCAAGAAGAGCCAAAAGATGAAGGTGTTCTCTTAATGATGCTCGAGGACACAAAACCGGGTAGCGACATGGTGTGGTATCTTGACACCGGTGCCAACAACCATATGAGCGGGCACAAACATCTCTTTACGAATCTCAAGAAGATCGAGGATGACCACGTGTCTTTTGGAGATGCATTGAAAATAGAAGTCAAAGGCCGAGGGAAAATATGTTTATCTCAAAAGGATGGAAAACAAGGATCGGTCGAGGACGTTTATTTCGTACTGGACTTGAAGACGAACATCTTAAGCATGGGGCAATTGCTCGAGAAGGGGTGTTCGGTGTTCATAGGATCGATCATGACAACTTAAAAACAAAGACAGTCGAATTCGAAAGAAATCGAATGTTCAAACTCAACCTGAAGACGATTCCAGAAAAATATTTACAAGTTGACTTGGAGGAAAAAGGTCATTTGTGGGACATGTTATTCAGAAATCTACATTACGGAGGACAAAAAGAGCTCTCCAAGAAAGGCATGGTGCACGGGATGCCGGTGATAGAGGAAGTAAAGAAGTTCTGTGAAAGTTGTGTGATCATGAAACATCTGAGAACGGCATTTCAGAAGCAGAAAGGATATCGAGCATGCAACCCGCTCAAACTCATACACACAGATATATGCGGACCCATAACACCGGGATCATTTAGCGGAAAGAGATATTTCATTACTTTCATAGACAACTACTCGAGAAAGATCTGGGTGTATTTCTTGAAGGAAAAATTAGAAGCGTTCGAGACATTTAAAATATTCAAGACTATGGTTGAACAGGCCCATGCTCGAATATCAAAGCACTCCGGTCAGACAGAGGCGGAGAATACATGTCAAGTGCTTTCATATCATTTTGTGAGGCACAAGGCATCATAAGATTTCTCACAACACCATATTCGCCTCAACCAAACGCCATTGCCGAAAGAAAGAATCGAACTATACTTGACATGGTTCGATCAATGTTGAAGACGAAAGAAATGCCCAAGGCGTTTGGGCCGAGGCGGTACAACGTGCCGTTTATATTCAGAAACGGTGTCCAGACGGCAACCTCGGGAAGCATGGAGTGACCAGAAACCGACTGTAGCACACTTCAAAATATTTGAAAGCGTGGCGTATGCACATGTGGTAGACCAGAAAATAATCAAGCTCGACGACAAAAGGAAAACAACTCGTGTTTATTGGGTACAATGAGAAGACGACGGCATGCCGACGATTTGATCCAGAAAATAAAAAGGTCACGGTCAGTTGTATTGATGAAGAAAGTTTGTGGGACTGGAGGGAAGACGAAAAGACTATAACGCAAGGAGAACCATTCAACATTGCACCAATATCCATTTCGGTTTCACCCCAAGAAAATAACGACGAGGACGAACCAAGACAATCGAAGATGCGAAGCTTGCACGACCTGTACGAATTAACCAAAGAGGTCCACTTAGTCTGCTTATTGGTGATTTGGAACAAAACAGTTTCGAAGAAGCCGCAAGAGACAAGAGATGGAAGGCTGCGATGGATGAGGAGATCAACGTGATCGAAAAGAATGACACTTGGAAGCTCGTGGAGTTGTCGCACGGGCATAAACCCATAGGAGTGAAATGGGTTTATAAGAAAAAATGAATGCTCAAGGAACTCGAGCGTTATAAGGCGAGATTGGTCGCGAAAGGCTACCGACAACGAGCACGAATAGACTACGATGAAGTCTTTGCTCCGGTCGCAAGAATGGAGACAATTCGTTTGCTCCTGGCTCGAGCTACATATCTCAATTTGCCGATCTACCAGATGGACATAAAATCTGCTTTTCTGAACGGGGAGCTAGAGTAGGAAGTCCACGTGGAGCAGCCTCCGGGATATTTAAAATCGGTAGAGGAACGTAAGGTGTTGAAGTTGAAGAAAGCGCTCTATGGACTAAAGCAAACGCCTCGAGCATGGAACACCTGGATCGATTGACACTTCAAAAGAAATAAATTCGAGCAGGAGATTAAGTGATCATTGTCGCTCGTTATGTCGATGATCTCATTTTCATGGGAAGCAATGAGAAGATAATCACAGACTTCAAGAAGGAGATGCCGAAGGAGTTCGAGATGACGGACTTGGGACTGATGAAATATTTTTTTGGTCTCGAAGTCGAACAAAGGAGCACATGAATCTTCGTGTCACAAGAAGCGTATGTTAATGACACATTGAAGAAGAGTAAAATGGAGGAAAGCAAACCGGTGGCTACACCAATGGAACTTGGAACAAAATTGTCAAAGTTTGAGGGAGGACAAGGTGTAAATGCAACTGAATATCGAAGTCTCGAAGGAAGTCTGCAATACTTGACGTGCACAAGACCTGATATCTCTTACAGCGTTGGAGTTGTTAGCCACTACATGGAAGAACCGAGGCAATCGCATCTCAAAGCAATCAAGAAGATTCTTCGATACATCCGAGGAACAAAATCACTTGGATTATTCTACTCAAAGACAAGTGACAACAAACTGGTTGGATATTTGGACAGTGATTGGTGTGGAGAATTGATGATCGAAGAAGCACGGGCGGCTACGTATTTCTTCTAAGGAGCACAACATTCACATAGCTATCGAAGAAGCAACCGATCGTGGCTCTATCAACTTATCAAGAAGAATACGTGGCATCATCGTGGTGTGTTTGTCACACAATCTGGTTCAGGAACTTGTTGCTCGAGTTAAATCTGCGATAAGACGAGCCAACAGAAATTCGAGTAGATAATAAGTCGGCGATCGAGTTGGTGTGGTATCTTGACACCTGTGCCAGCAATCATATGAGCGGGCACAAACATCTCTTCACGGATATGAAGAAGATCGAGGACGGGCATGTGTCTTTTGGCGACGCATCGAAAATTGAAGTTAAAGGTCGGGGAAAAATATGTTTCTCTCAAAACGATGGCAAACAAGGGTCGGTCGAGGACGTCTATTTTGTACCGAACTTGAAGACGAACATCTTAAGCATGGGGCAGTTGCTTGAAAAGGGGTGTTCGGTGTTCATGAAGGACCATTCGTTATAGCTAATGAATAAAGATGGTAAAATAATCACATGGGTCGAGATGGAAAGGAACCGAATGTTCAAACTCAACCTAAAGATGATTCAAGAAAAATGCTTACAACTTGACCTGGAGGACAAAGATCATCTGTGGCATATGCGATTCGGACATCTACACTACGAGGGACTGAAGGAGCTCTCCAAAAGTGGCATGGTGCACGGAGTGCCGACGATTGAGGGAGGAAAGAAGCTTTCCGAGAGCTGCGTGATCGGAAAACAGTCAAGAATGACGTTTCAAAAGCAGGCCGGATATCGGGCACGCAAACCGCTCGAGCTCATACATACAGATATATGCGGCCCGATCACACCGGGATCATTCAGCGGAAAGAGATATTTCATCACTTTCACAGACGACTATTCGAGAAAAACATGGGTGTATTTCTTGAAAGAAAAATCAGAAGCGCTGGAGACGTTTAAAAAATTCAAGACCAAGGTCGAGAAGGTGACGGGCTCAAATATCAAAGCACTCCGATCAGACAGAGGTGGAGAATACATGTCGGGTGCTTTTGTTACTTTCTGCGAGGAACAAGGCGTCAGGAGATTCCTCACCGCACCGTATTCGCCACAACAAAACGGCGTGGCTGAAAGAAAGAACCGAACCATACTCGACATGGTTCGATCAATGTTGAAGAGCAAGGAAATGCCAAAAGAGTTCTGGGCCGAGGCGGTACATTGCGCTGTATATATTCAAAATCGGTGTCCACACAGCAACCTCGGGAGCCAAACACCACAGGAAGCATGGAGTGGCCATAAACCGACCGTAGCACACTTCAAAATATTTGGAAGTGTGGCGTATGCTCATGTTCCTGATCAGAGGAGAACCAAGCTTGATGACAAAAGCAAAAAGCTTATTTTCATTGGCTACGATGAGAAGACGAAGGCTTACCGGCTGTTCGATCCAGAAAATAAAAAGGTGACGGTCAGTCGAGAGGTCCGTGTAGATGAAGAAAGCTCGTGGAACTGGAAAGAAGAAAATACAACGCAAGGAGAGCCGTTAGAACGTGACACCAATACCCATCCTTGTGGTACCTCAAGAAAATAACGATGACGACGAACCATGGCAGCCCAAGATGCGAAGCTTGCAGGACCTGTACGAATCAACTGAAGAAGTTCACTTAGTCTGCTTGTTGGCCGATTCGGAACAAATCAGTTTCGAAGAAGCGGCAAGAGACAAGAGATGGAAGACAGCGATGGACGAGGAGATCAATGCGATTGAAAAGAACGAGACGTGGAAGCTTGTAGAATTGCCGCACGGTCATAAATCCATCGGAGTAAAATGGGTTTATAAAAAGAAAATGAATGCTCAAGGAAAAGTCGAGCGTTACAAGGCGAGACTAGTCGCGAAAGGCTACCGACAACGAGCGGGAATAGACTATGATGAAGTCTTTGCTCCGGTGGCTAGAATGGAGACAATTCGTTTGCTACTGGCCCAAGCTGCACAACTTAGCTGGCCGATCTATCAGATGAACGTGAAGTCTGCTTTTCTTAACGGGGATCTCGAGGAGGAAGTCTACGTGGAGCCGCCTCCGGGATATTCGAAACGAGGAGAAGAAAGTAAGGTGCTGAAGTTGAAGAAAGCGCTCTACGGACTAAAACAAGCGCCTCGAGCATGGAACACCCGGATCGATGGATACTTCAAAAGGAACAAGTTCGAGCAATGTCCGTTCGAACATGCCCTCTCCGTCAAACGAGAAGGAGAGGAAATGATCATCGTCGCCCTTTATGTTGATGATCTTATTTTCATGGGGAGCAGTGAGAAGATAATCACATACTTCAAGAGGCGATGACGAAGGAATTCGAGATGACGGACTTGGGACTGATGAAATATTTTCTCGGTCTCGAAGTCGAGCAAAGAAGCACGAGAATCTTCGTCTCACAAGAAGCGTACGCAAAAGATATATTGATGAAAAATAAAATGGAGGAAAGTAAGCCGGTAGCTACACCGATGGAGCTCGGAGCAAAATTGTCCAAGTTTGAGGGAGGACAAGGAGTAAACTCAACCGAATATCGAAGTCTCGTAGGAAGTCTGCGATACTTGACATGCACGAGACCCGATATCGCTTACAGCGTTGGAGTTGTTAGCCGTTACATGGAAGAACCGATGCAGCACATCTCAAAGCTATCAAGAGGATTCTTCGATACATTCGAGGAACACAATCACTCGGATTATTCTATTCAAAGACGAGTGACAACAAACTGATCGGATATTCGGATAGTGACTGGTGTGGAGACATTGACGATCGAAGAAGCACGGGCGGCTATGTATTTTTTCTCGGGAGCACTGCATTTACGTGGCTATCGAAGAAGCAACCAATCGTGACTCTGTCAACCTGTGAAGCAGAATATGTTGCAGCATCGTGGTGTGTCTGTCATGCAATCTGGCTGAGAAATTTATTGCTCGAATTAAATCTTCAGCAACTCGAGCCAACTGAAATTCGAGTAGACAATAAGTCAGCAATCGAGTTGGCGAAAATCCAGTCCATCATGAGAGAAGCAAGCATATTGATGCTCGTTTTCACTTTATTAGAGAGCACATGAAAAATGGAGAAGTGAAGATGGTGCACGTTGCGAGTCTGGATCAAGTTGCAGACATTTTAACAAAGCCGCTACCGACAGGTACGTTTGAAAATTTGAAAATAATGCTGGGGATGAAAGATCGGAAGGCATTGAGCTTAAGGGAGGAATTTGTTGACTAAGCTCAATCCATTCCAAGAAGAAAACAAAAAAAAATATTAATAAAAAAATGGGGGACAACGCATGATAATGCAGCACACACAAGAAGAAAAAATACAAAGCACTCAAGTCAAATTTGGAGAACCAAGTGTGCAAGGAGAAGAAAAAAATGGATACGCATGATCTATATTTAATTCTTGTTTGTCCTTATTAGCTAATGAGTACTATATATATATGAGTGCATGCAAGAGATTATGTGAGAGAGTTTGTACTATATCGTATAAGTGATAAAGAAAAAAATACTTCTCCCTCCCTCTCATGTACATAAAAAAAAATAAAATATTTCCTTCTCATACCAGCCCAAAATAGAGAACGAGTGTGAGAGCAAGATACAGTGAGCAAATAAAAAAAAAATAGTGAAGAGTAGAGAGTCTGCGAATCCAAAAGATCCGTCCCTCAGTTGGAATCTTTTCACCGTTCCTACAAAATAAAAACAACAAAATGGTCATTCTTGTGTTGAAATTAAAATTTTTTTATTTTGTCATGTTTAATTTAAGGTAGTGGGCTTAATGTCTTTGGTTTGCTTAGGTGGCCCAATTACGAGTTAGAGTCATGTATTGAGATGCTGTAAACGATTCTGGAGGGGCAAGAGAATGATATTTGAGAGCTGAAGAAAAAACGTTGCTGCCCCTGTGTTCTCGGCTGCTAACAAAATACACAAAAATATTGCTAGAAAATCCATGTTTAGGCCAACACCTTGATCCAACCCCAGCTGATTTTCTCTGCAGGTACTGCGACATGATTTGATCGGTTATTAGGGAGATTAAGATTCCAGATTTGTAATCCGATACATACCCCACAAAGCCATGTAAGTGATTTGAAAATCTTTTCTTGTTTTCGATACAGATACGGATTTATGATAGGCAAAGATGCACGTACTGTTGTGATCATCTTTTGTCCTGGTACAAAAATAGGAAACCTATGGGCAATAGTACACGCTCCGTTCGATAATTTATGGAAGTATAATAATTTTCGATGCGCTAACAACACCCAACTCCTCCTTTTCAACTCTAGCCGAACCATTACCATGCCCTTGAAGTAACCTCCCCTGTTTCTAACGACCCTAATGATGATGACCATGTCTCATTGATCCCCGAAGATTACGAAATAGTCATCTTCGGTCCAACCCCTGATTTTCTTATTACGACAGGAGGTTCTTCACTAGGCAGGAGCTGGGTGGACACCAGAATGCTCATAGATATGACCGCACCCTCGAAAGATGCGCTTACGCCGCTGAGTGAGGATGAGGCGAGCCTGGGTCCCTGAGGTTCGGTTATGGTAACCGCTGAAAAGCCAAACAATACGATGCGCTGCTTTGTGAGGAACGACTAGTTATTCTGTCTTTGTTCTCTTTCATGCCGAGGCGTGTCGCGTCTGCTTTTTTTTTTTTTTTACTGCAATAAAACGTATAATAATGTTCGATGAAGTAAAACATGGTTCCGCTCGACATAATGATTTAAAGCTTTCCACTTGGAGATTAGTCCAATCTTTGGGAGTTTGTGGTTATGGCGTAAGCCCATAGCAATGAATTTGCTTTGCAAAGTACTGCGAGATATGAGGTGCTTCACTAAGCCTGAAGGGTACCCGTGTACTAATAAGCGAGTAAGTCTCCTAAAAAAGATCTCCGTGTAATATTTTTTGTGAGACATTACTTTCTTTTTGGAATTATCAATCCTATATCAATGTCTTTACTTGCCAATGGGTAGATTTTCATTTATTGCATTATGAAAATCGTAAAATTTTTCATTGTGCATAAAGTTAGCCAATTCGCAATCTTGAAGAATATTTTCACATTACAACACAAGATCAGTGAATTCATTAAAGTCTCTAGGCCTCAATTATATTACGGAGAAAATATATTACAAATTAAAAGATGTCAATGACCATCTTATGAGTTATATTTGGTCAGAAGACTACAATTTCAAACAACCTTATTACACAATTACATGGAAAATATTTACTGCTTTTTCTCCATAATAGAATAACGAAATCTGATAGTCTTTTCTCAAATCTCGAGCCTTTCTACCTGTATAAATAGAGAGGCTTGCTTCTCATTTTCTTCGTCAAGGCCTCTTCAATTCCTCATCTCTCTCTCTTTGCGTTATTATCCTGCTTTCTTACTCACTCTTTCCTATATCATGGAGTCTCGCAATGCCACCACCCAAGCTATTTCTGATGCTGCTAATGTTAATGTTGAAACAACACCCAACAACTCCTCATTGTCCAACGAAAATATTGTTGCGCAAAACCCCGAAGTAACCTCCCCCGATTCAGAAGACCCTAGTGATGATTACGGCGTCCCATCGAACGCTGACGATTACGAAATCGTCAGCCTCGATCCGACCCCTGACTTTCTTTGCAGTTATTGCGAACGGAGGTTCTTCACTAGGCAGGCCTTGGGCGGGCACCAAAATGCTCATAGATATGAGCGTGCCCTCGAAAGGTAACCAGCATTTTGCGCACGGCAACAACAATCCTCTCATTAATGGTCGAAACATAGATCCTGATTATGCTCTTCTTTTGTTTGGCAATGGTGCGCAAGGTCCCATGGCTCATCCAGATAATGGTGGTGGACGAAGGAATAATGCTAACCTCGCTGAAGATGGAGCGGTTCAGCCCGACGTGGATGAACCGGGGCTGGACCTGTTGATGAGGTTGGGTTAATGGTAACCGTTAGGGATGGATCCCTGTGATGATCCTTATTGCCCCGACTCTCTAATAAAACTTACAATGATTTTGATGAAATAAAACATATATTACGATCCAATTAAAATAAAAACGTTCCTCAATATAATGATTTAAATCTAGCCAATATTGGAGCTATATTGCAGATAATTTTATTACAAGCAAAGATGAATGTATTGTTAATGATCACCTTATGTCCTGGTAAGGACACCAGAGCTATGAACCTTTATGATTTGAACAAAAAAAAACCGTGCAGATTACATTTCCCACGCGATAATTTACGGAAAAAATGATAATTTTCAGCACGCTAGGAATACGGAGATCTTTATTCTTCTTTAGATGTACCAACATATGCACGATGGTACGATATAAAGGCACAAAAACGAAGATTAACTTATATCAGTCATTTTTGGGTCTTAAAACTGTACATATTGATGTGTTAAGTTATCTTGTTAAGAACGAACCAAAGCTAATTCTTTCAACCTGTTGAATGAACTGTTAGTACTAAGGCAAGACGTTCAACTCCATGAAAAGTCACCCTAAAGATCTCCATGTAATAATATTTTTTGTGGCTTCCTGGAAATCAATCCTATCAATGTCTTTATGTGCCAAAGGATAGACTCTCTTTTATCACATTATGACAATTTTAAAAGAGTTCAATAAACATGTATAAAGCAAATAAATGAGTCAATCCATTAAAGTCTCCAGCCCTCAATAATATTACGGAGCAAATATATTACAAACGAAAAGATGAGTTTTAATCATATTTCGTCAGAAGACTTTGAACTGATTATCACCTTATTACACAATGGCATAAGTAACATATACTGCTTTTTGCAATCATAGGAATAACGCAATCTGATTCTTTTACTCCAAATGTCAGTCCTCGTACCTATATAAATAGAGAGGCTTGCCTCTCCTTTTCTTCATCGAAGCCTCTCCAATTCTTTATAACTCCCTTTGCGTTATTATCTAGCTGCTTTCTTTGCCCACTCTTTCCCCTATATAATGGAGTTTCGCAATCCCACAACCCAAGCTACTATTTCTGACGGCGCTGTTTTTGTTCAGGAAAATGTAGCTGAACAAAACCCTCAAGTATCCTCACCGGGTTCAGTCCCCGATGATTACGAAATAGTCAGCCTCGATCCAACCCCCGATTTCTTTGCAGGTACTGTGAAATGAGGTTCTTCACTAGGCAGGCCCTGGGCGGACACCAAAAGGGTCGTTGTCGGTGCAAACCCTAATAGTGGGAATCAATTTGCTGGCCCTCCTCCCATGCACCACCACCCTCTTGACGGGCTGCCTCTTGGTTTCGTTGCTCAAATGCTGATGATCAACAACCAACTCTTCGGCCATAATAATAATCCAGTTATCGCGCAACCTCAACCATATGAAGGTGGTCCCCCGTTAAGGTTTGCCGCCAATTTTGGCGCGGTGGATCCTCCTCGCTTTGATCTTAACCAGGTTTACGATGGTGCGCCTCCGAACGTAAACCCTGATAATGCTCAGGTTTTGTTCTACAATGGTGCGCCATGGAGAGAATGCTAATGCCGCCGCTGAGAATGGAGAGGCTCCTCAGCCCGACGTGGATGAATCAGGCATGGACCTTTCGCTGAGGTTGGGTTATGGTAACCGTTGAAGAAGTGGTGGTGGTTCGGGCGTTGCTGGTACGAGGAGAGAGTACCTATTGCGCTTGTATTTTCTTTCCTTTTTTCCCTTTTATGACGTGTCTTTGGCGCGTCTGAGTGATTAAAACGTATTAATGAGATAAAATAGTGTTCCTCGATATAAAGATTTCAACTTAGCGAACATATTTATGTTCGAATTATGCGAAGAATTCAATTAATCAAAGAGTTAGAGATAAATTATCGTATAATAATGAGTAGCGGAAGCAACTCTCTAATTTCTCTCTAAAGCTTGTTCTCTGATTTTACATTAAGCTCTAAACTTTACAAATGAATTCTTAACCATAATACATCACATTAGAATTCATTATATACCAAACAAGTTTGATATATTTGCTAAGTAGTCTTAATCTATGGCTTAATTACGATTAAACTCAAACTATTAATTACACTACAAGATCAAGATAACATATTTATTTGAACACAATAATGGACTAGAAGAAACGACGATTACAACATGCATGCAAACCTTGTTCGTGATGTATTTCCCGTAGCAGCTGCTTATTCGTTACAAGATGTACAAAATAAATACATGTTAATGTTTACATTGACAATGCAGAACCAACACCTGAGTCAACATTGACTCAGACATGGACCATCCTTGGTTTTGTGAAAAGAAGGGTATATCCATGAGTTTTCAACAAAATGGGGTAGTCGAAAGAAAGAATATAACTCTTCAGGAAATGGCTCGTGTAATGCTCCAATCTCAGAGTCTTTCTAAAAGATTCTGGGTTGAAGCTTTAAACACAGCATGCCATATTTCAAATAGAGTTTTCTTTCGTCAAGGGACAAAGAAAATGTCTTACGAAATATTGAAAGGTACAAACCCTACTATTAAATACTTTCATGTGTTTGGGTATACGTATATGTTAAATGATCGTGAGTATTTGACTAAATGTGATTCTAAAAGCGATAAATGCATATTTGAATGGTATTCAACAAATAGTAGAGCATGTCGTGTTTATAATTTAAGACTGAAAACTATTCAGGAATCTGTGAATATAGTCTTTGATGATGTCTCTGATCTTATCAGGAATACTAATACTCCTCAGGTTGATATTTCAGATGTTGTTCGAACGGATGGTCAAACAGAGGATACTGAGGCTTCTAATGTTGAACCAATATCTGACTCAATATCTTCAGTTGACAGGAAACTGTAGACGAATCCATGGATATTCGTAGAGCTCCTCCCACGAGAATTCAAAAAGCGTCACATTGATCAAGTAATTAGAAGATTGGATGAAGGACCTAGGAAGAGAGACAAACCACGGAAAGACTACAAATTAATGGTAACGAATTTATGCATGTCTTCCGTATAAAACAAGGTAAGATTTAATTGATTTGTCTCTGAAATTGAACCAAAAAATGTTCTTACCAGTCTGATGAAAAACAAGTCTGATTATATACCCAGAAACCTTATTATATAATTTTGTCTGACTCAGACTCAGACAAAATTGACTCACACATGGACCATCATTGGTTTTGTCTCATACCCAGAACCTTATTATATAATTTTAAATTATGTATTAGCGTGCATGAGTTATTTTCGAGTTGGATATGATGGAAGAAAGTGTAGTTAGTTGGAGCTAAAAAGAGGGTGTCGCATTTACTAAAAATGGAGAATATGAAGATCATGGTTGAACAAGTCAAACCACAACTGCCAAGAACATAGAGCAACGCCCATTATCGTTGTAGTGGAGTAGTGGACAACGTGGAGGTGATCAGAGTAAATGGAATCGCAGCTATATAAAGAAGAACTCTGATTTCGAAAAAGAGGACTTTGAGCGATGAAAAGAAAACAAGAGACGAGCTGAGCATAAGGCAAACACGAGAAAACATCAGAGATATCAAGAGCTAAAACGAGATACATATTTGAGCTTACAAGAAGATAAGTTTATTTTTCTAGTTGTTCTATTTTAGTCTCGTATTTGTCTTCACACTTTTCTATAGAACTTAGTTATCGTGTGTTCTGTGTGAAGATCAACTGAGTTATAATACTCTATTTTATGCACTATCTTATGGTAGTTGTGTTCCATTGAGGAACTTCTTTTTGTAATCCTTGTAGTGGAATTTTGCCCTGAAGCCTTGTAACAAGCTATTTAACTTGATGCATGTTTAAAATTGTGTCTGCATCATTTTATAACTAAGTTTATTTTTACATTGTGCAAAAATATTATGATCCCAAGTGTTTTTTCAATATTAGGTTCAACATTTCAGTTTTTCTGATAACTTAGTTTAATTTCATATCAATTTATCGGGACCTCCTCCCGCCACTCCTTCACAACCATCAATACGATCACACTTACAAACATCGATAAAATTACGACAACTGAGCAGGAAAGGCCGCACATATGTCCAGAAATGTGAAGGGAGGCCCACTTAGTTGTTGCAAGTGCACCACATAAAACTCGCTTTTGTAAGCTTTGATGAGAAATAAATCATCAACTACAGTATAATATATATATATATATGTGTGTGTGTGTGTATGTATGCGTTAGTACTTGGTCGATCAGAAAAATTATTCGAATATCGAACGAATGTAACGCACCTGAACCTGGAATTTGATGGCGTCAACGCATGTTTTTGCGCTCGTGCTGGGAATATTTAAAAGCGTTGAAGAGGAGGTGACCACATACATTTCATGTTGTCGAGTTCTATTTTCTTCCATTTCACATTTAATTGTAGAAAACCCGTAGATAACCAGCAACATCGTATCGCTTGTAGAGTCTAGAGACTTTGCATTGTCAGACGATATAGTGAAATAAATTTTAGATAGAAAATCGGGTAGTACCATAAGTGTTGAAATTAATATTTTTAGTTATGTGGGTTTTAACTTTATATGGCCCATTTAGAGCTTTGTTATGTAATAAGCTGTGAACGAAATGTTGAAAAAAAGAGGAACAGAGAATGAAATGAGAACTTGAGCAGGGAACGAAAAAAATGGCAGCAACCCTCATACCTCACCTCTACTCCAAATGATAATGCACAAATAATCTAGAAAATTCATACCAAAGCCAACATAAATGGGGTCAGAGCTTTTGGGTTGAGTGATTTCAAGTGGGTGTCTTCCAGAGTAGAAAATCAATTTAGGGTTTGAGAAGAGAACACAATGGCTACGCAAGGAGGTGTTTGGGTTCCGCAATGTGAGCAACTTGTATTTGATGATGAGAGTTATGATTATTGGAGTATTAAAATGAAGATACTCTTGATTTGACAAGCTTTATGGGATATTGTAGAAGATGATTATGTGAAAAAGGAGAAGATTGAAGAAAAGAATGATGAAAATGGGAATATTGTGAAGACTGTGCATCCACGGGCCGTATTTTCTAACAATTTTTCGCCAAACCATAATTATTAGGCTTAGAACCATATTGAGAGTGAATAATCCAATATGAAAGATGGAGAAAGATTGGTTATAAAAAATGCAACAATGGCTATGCAACTAACCTGAAAGCAATTGAACAAAATCGCTTGCAGTCTTGGCCTACATTTTTTTATAGAATCATCATACACAGAAAAATAGAATAATAAAATATGCAAAAATGTTTCCTTGTTCGTAGCATTGTCTATGTTTGACCACCCTTTCGTCTACTATCGTTTATGTATGTGGAGCTCAGAAGTCTTGCATACCTAAACCAAAGATTAATCTACTCGAACTTGACCAGTTGTCCATTTTCAAATGAATGCCAGTTCAGTCGTTAGGTCAACTGAAAATCCATTCGAAATAAAAAATTGGAAGTTAACAATCTACGATCTCACATGGATTACCACCACGATTTCAGCTCACCACTTCCTAACTCCTTCGGCCATCCTTTTTCCGCTCATTCGCTTTAAGGTGTTACTTCTTTCCATCTTCGCTATCGCTCATTACATTACTTAAAGAAACTTTAAACAGTTTTTATTGATTGAGACATTCAATTCAACAATTTAATTTAATGTTGAAACATTGAGGTCATTCAATTAATTTATAAATGTTTTTAATTGAGGTCATATAGTCAGACGTTCAAAACTTCACCGAACTGCTCTGAAATCCTTTAAACGTCACGTGACTTACTTACGGTCTATTCCACTAAACTCCAAACAAATAATTAAGTAGGTTCTCCCATTGTTGAAAGAGATAATTGTAAATCGCGCACCACAAAAGAATAATTGAATATGAGCAGTTAGTGTTACAGCAGCCATAAAGAGTTACATGAGCAATCAAATATATACCTTTTGAATAGATTCACCATCCATATTATTCCCTGAAGTACCTGTAAGGAAAAGTAGCTTCACGCAACTCTTTTGAAAAATCCTTTAAAAAAGATAACATATGGCACTAAAAATAATCATCTCATATGTAAAACGAAAGCACATCTACATATAGAATATGATAGGCTGTAGATTTAGCCTATTTACAGCAATCTCCAGAAGCACCTGCATGTTCCCTCGCCAGCTCCAAGTAAATCCTATTCCGAGTAAGCTCCTATGAAGAGATTAGCAGAAAAGATTATTAGGACAACTCATCATGATTTATGACTGAAAAATACGAAACTAAATCATTTAACAAAACTTGTACTTACCTGCCATTATTAACCAATCTATCCTTACCCTCGTTTAATAGTTCCGCTTGAAGATATTCAACTTTCTGAGGCATCTTCACCGTTTCGCAAGGTGTGTGATTGTTAGCTTTTCATGAACATGAGAGGTTGAAGGTTGAAAGAAAACAGAGGCAAGAAATAGAGAGGGGTTGCTGCCATGCTTAGTACATAGAAAAGCAGAGAAGAAATAGTTACTGCAAGTTTCTTTACATCATCATTTTCATTCATAACATTCATACATTACATAAATTCATACCTACACGTTAACTTATAGTCAACATACTAACTTTAAGACAATACCTTCAACCATTAAGCCATGTTTTATCTAACCTACACACTTCAAAGCATAGAAAAGACTTTATAAAATATAGTACATATCATTTTCATGACATTAAGAAAAATATTATAATAAATATAATATCTTAACACTCTTGCTTAATATTTTTCTTAATGACGCCTAAACAATTCTTCGACTTTTGAGTCTTCCTTTAGGCAAGGACTTCATCAAAATATCGGCATTTTGATCATCGGAACGACATAATCGAGTTTTGGCTTACCATCCTGCTTAGCTTGCCGAATGGCAAGAAACTTGATCTCGACATGTTCCTCCATTTGCAGCGGCTTCATCTCGACAGGTTTTGCCTTCGACTTGCTCCTCCTCATTTTAGACTTCTTCGAAGGTTCGAGAGCCAAATCTTGAATTGGAATTTTTTTCATCTATCGACATCTCCGTTCACCATACTTCATTACTTCTTCTACCGAGGAAGTTTCCAACATAGCATACATGCATTTTTCATACGAGACAAGAGATGAGTCATCATCATCATTTGAGACATAGTGAACACCTTCATGTCTCTCATTGAACTTTAAGGGAAAGCTTTTTTCGATCATAGCCACCTTCGCCAACATCACATTATTCGGATCAAAGACAACACATGCATTGTCTTTGAATAAAAGAGAGTGAAGGAGGGTAAAGGTCCCGTAAAGATATGGAAATAGCTAAGTTAAAAATATACCAGTAATGTTGTCCTTAATGTTGAACCAACATTCAGGAACAGAAAGTTTTAGCACAGCGGAAAGTTTCAAAACTTAGCAGTTAAAAACGATGGAGACACGATTTAAAATATGCAGCAAGTTAAATAACTTGCTACACGCCTTCAGGGCAAAATTCCACTTCAAAGAATGGATTACAAAAAGCAAAACTTTCGAAAGATAGTAAACGCAACCTAGTAAAGAATCTAACGACTCTTCTAATCTTAGCACATATACCTACGATCTATGAAAAGGTAAAAACACTAGGTAAAGAACAGAAAGACGAGTATATGGTGAGAGCTCTCTCTTTTTCGTTTTCTTCTTTTTGGTCGCTCGTCGTACGTAATCTCCGTTATCTCTGTTCACGTTGGTCGGGATCGGAGTCTTCTATTTATTTATATGCTTCATAGCTCCGACTCTCGTCCTCCCCACGCTCTCCATGATCTCCATGACTTCACGTCTGAGATAATGCGTCGACCCTTTCAGCCACGGGCTCCACTTCTCCTATATTTAGTAAGCATCTTGACTTGGTCGATCACGCATCCTATATTTAGTTTCCACTTCATTCCACTCTTGTTTGAACAAGTCCAACACGTACGTTGCCTCTGCACACATTTAACAAACTCCACAATAATAGGGAAAACGGTTTTGGGTTTGAAAGACAAAATCAAGGTTGGACTAAGTCCGAGTCAATCGATGTTGACTGGAATGTTGAGTCCACATTGTCAATGTCAACATCGCAACTGTTGACTCAAATGTTGAGTCCACATTGCCTATGTCAACATTAACAATCTCCCCCTTTTTGTCTTTCTTCCCAAAACCAGTGCAGAGCTAAATCCAACGAAGTTCCAATCCAGTGAACTTAAAATCCAAATAACTCCCCCTGAAAGCAACACGTAACTTAGCACACAAAATGGATTAATATATTAGAGCATTAATGCATAGCCATTAAAGAGGTTCTTGGTCACATCTGCAAAACAAAAAATCAGTCAAGCACATAGACATGCTAAAACTGAAGACTCATAATCGAGTCATCTGAAGCAGCATCCTTCTCAGCATCAGCTTCAGCATCCATTCCAGCAGCAGCTTCCTCTTCACCAGCAACAGCACCAGCAGCCTCATCCATAGCACTAGCCCCAGCAGTTTCCTTAGCTCCAGCAGCTCCAGCAACTCCCCCTGAGTTTGAACTTCCAGCTCCAGCATCCACGTCAGCACCTTGCTCAGCTTCTTCCTCTGCACCAGCTCTATCTCCCCCATTTTGGGAAGAGAGCAAACCTCGAAGAATCTCCCTCTGACTGATCAGAAAGGCTATAGTGTCGTCCAGACACTTGATCTCTTTCTCCAGGTTGGTTGTTGAGGATGATGTTGAACCAACATTGGTATCAACATCCTGAGCTCCAATCCAAGGCAGATCTAACACTTTGTTGTGCCCCGTGACATGGTGGATTGAGATGGTAAATGGTGACTTCTTGTGCTCGACATAGTCTCTTCTCAGTGGCTTGAATCCTCCACGAAGTAGTACCGACCAAATGACGGAGGGGAAAGGGAGAATGCCACGCCCAACTCTTTCTGCTTGGTAAGCAATTTGATTGAGAATGTACTCTCCCCAATTGATGGGGAGATTATTACCCAAAGCATATAAGAGTTGTGCCATTGACTCAGTCACTCTACTATCGTTTGCCGTAGGCAACCAATTATATATAGCAATTTTGAATAGCACAGAATAGAGTGAGGTCAAGAAAGTGGCAGAAAAATTCTTCTCCCACTTCGTAATCCTACCCCCGGTAATAAAAGTGACTACCTCATCTATATCTCTTTCACTAAAATGGTCTACTTCTGGGGTTTCTAAGAGTTCGTTGATAAGTCGGGAAGAACAATCATATAGCTTATGCGCAAGAAAATCTTACCATACTTCCTAGAGTTGGGCTCATTCAAGGAAGGAGAGAGATTAGCATATACCTCGCGGACAACTATGTTGGAATAGGTCCCCATACATCTAACCGCCTTCCCTAAATGCCGGGATTCCAGGAACTGAAGCATGCCATACTTCCTGAAGCTGTTAATATCTATGATCCTTTCAACTCGAAGAGTTCTGGAGTTAAAGGAGGACCATAGGTATTCATGTTTCTTGGAGTAGAACTTCCTGGGAGTTTGAGTGATCTCCCAGTCTGAGCCTTCGGGCAGGTCATCATCTGCCGGAAATGTTGAGGGTGGAGTTGGTTCAGCATCAACATCAATAGGTGCAGGATCCTCTTGTGGAGCAGGATCTGCAACCTTTGCCTTCTTCGTGGGTCGAGGATTTGGACTCTGTGGCCTCTTCCCCATCTTCTGCTTTAGTTGGTTGAGTATTTTACACAACGGTTCCGTATCAGAAAATTCCTCTTCCTCTTCTTCCTCTTCTTCTTCAGCTTTTTCCTCTTCTTTCTCACCTTCTTCTTCTTCTTCCTCTTCAGAACTGGTTGTAGACTCTATCAAAATAGGGTTGAAATCTTCATCCGAGCTTTCTGATTCGTCGCTTGACAAAATGTTGTCATCGCTTGATGACGAACTCAACGGAGGCGTTGGGCTTGTTGCAGCAGCATCGTTGCGCACAGGCGACGCCGCTTCAATAGGCAACGGTGCCCCATAAATCACCATAGCTAATGAGTTTGTCTCGATTAAAGGCTCGTCAGATGTTGTATCAACATTCTGTGACTTATGGTTAGGTGAAATTGCCATAGTACAAATTTAAACTCGAAGAAAGAAGATGAATGCGAAATTTTTGAAATGAGAATTCTAATATTGCAGAGAGAAAAACAGAGAGAGTAAATCAGATAGAATGCAAATAGGTTTAATGTGATGTGAAAGATGATGCAGGCCGAGTAAATATAGGTGAATGACTGTAACGGTAAAAAAAATTTGGCGTGATGAAGGAGTCAAAAAGTAACTGTTAGAGAGCGTTGATAAAAAAAATAAAATTTTTACTAATTCCGAGTAAAATTCGTGCTCTAACCGTTATTTGTTGAGGAAAATGTGGAGAGTGGATAAGGTGTGACATTTAAAAATATCTAACAAAAATTAAGTCGAGATCGAGTGCACTAACCATTTAGGTGATCCCGATGAACGCATGAACCAAGTGAGGATAGCTGATCTTCTTCTAAGGCAACATGAGAGATATAGATACTAGACACGACATATTACTTATATGTATACCTAAAATCTATAACATATAAAACATACGGAAAATATTGCATGATCAAAATGACTAGTCACAAATGTTGCTCAACATTTAACCCAACATTCTCAACACGACTTCCTTCATTTTCTGTTCAACACCCTAGATCACACTTTTCTTTCATTTTCTGCCCTTATCTCACCTTTATTATTGATATAGAATATTGTGCACTGTTCTAGAATGATTTCCATTTCATCAAGGTTCAGACATTCTTGCACGCATAGAATACATCGTCACCGCGAATGCTGCGTATCTAAGGATCTTAATATTCTTGAACCTGTATCTTGAAAAGGATCATTAGCATACTAGTGCTTTAGGGAGTGGGTCATTTCAGAAAATGGTCTAGGTGAGTCAAATCATTTCAGGAAAAATAACAAAGAGAACATTAGATCAAATATAGAAACAGTAATAGTCATATATGAAATATGCTAGTGTTGATCCAAATGTTGGACCAACATTTACTGACTCTGACAGAGACCTATAGACTTCTTCAGGCTTGAGAACCTTTCGAAGTCTAACGCTTTAGTGAAAATATCAGCTAATTGATTCTTAGTATCTATATGCTCTATTTTCACTAACTTTTTCTCAACTATATCTCTCAGAAAATGATGTCTAATGTCTATATGCTTAGTCCTAGAATGTTGTATCGGATTTTTCGAAATGTTTATGACACTAAGATTATCACAATACATAAGCACGTTTTCGCTCTCTAACCCATAATCACTCAACATACTCTTAAGCCATATGAGTTGTGCACAACAGCTTCCTGCTGTCACATACTCAGATTCGGCCGTAGAGAGGGAAACACAATTTTGCTTCTTACTAAACCAAGACACTAAATTATTACTTAAGAAGAAGCAATCTCCACTTGTGCTCTTACGATCATCTTCATCACCTGCCCAATCGGCGTCACTGAAACCAACCAAATTTATGTTAGTATCTTTTGAAAACCATAAACCAAGGTTACACGTACCACTCACGTATCTCAAAATTCTTTTGACTGCGTTAAAATGAGAAACCTTTGGTTCAGCCTGATATCTCGCACACACACAAACACTATATATTATATCTGGTCTACTCGCAGAAAGGTATAATAAACTGCCTATCATCAAACGATATAATGTTGGGTCAACATTCTCCCTAACATTATCTTTACTTACCTTCTGTGTAGACCCCATAGGAGTTCGCATTACCTTTGCACTATCTAGACCGAACTTCTTCACAGTGTTTTTCGCGTATTTCTCCTGACACATAAATATGTCATCTTTGCTTTGTTTCACCTGTAGACCTAGGAAAAATGTTAGTTCGCCGATCATACTCATCTCAAATGTGGAATTCATAGCTTGGATAAATTCATGCGACATAAATCGAGATGTTGATCCGAAGACTATATCATCCACGTATATTTGAGAGATTAAAACATCATTACCAACTCTTTTCACGAAAAGAGTTCTATCGGCTTCACCTCTAGCAAATCCAAAATCTAAGAGAAACGAAGTTAGCCTACCGTACCAAGCTCGAGGAGCTTGCTTTAAACCATAAAGAGCTTTTTGTAACTTATACACATGATCAGCATGGTAAGGATCTTCGAAGCCTTTCGGTTGCTCAACATAAATTTCTTTATCAATATAACCATTTAAGAACGCACCCTTAACATCCATCTGGTGGAGGGTAATGTTGAGCCAACATGCGATAGCAAGTAAGAGTCTAATAGATTCTAATCTTGCTACGGGGGCAAAGGTTTCATCAAAGTCTATACCCTCAACTTGGGTATAGCCTTGGGCAACTAATCGAGCTTTATTTCTAATAACATTTCCGTATTCATCAGATTTGTTCTTAAAGATTCACTTAGTACCAATGACGTTTCCGTCACTTGGTCGTGGAACCAAAGTCCAAACCTGATTTTTATCGAATTGTACAAGCTCTTCTTACATAGCATTGATCCAAAAACTGTCCTTGAGGGCTTCAAGAACGCTTTTTTGGTTCAATTTCAGATACGAAACAATTAAACCTTACCTCGTTGTATACGGAAGTCATGCATACATTTTTTACCATTGATCTATAATCTCTTCGTGGTTTATCTCTGGTCTTCCTTCCTTCATCCAGTCTGCCAATGATCTGATCAGAGGGGTGAGACTTTTGAATCCTAGTAGGGGGATCTCTCTGAACATTTAGAGTTTCATCTTCTGTGTCTTGTTCAGGAGCTAATGTTGAGCCGGATGTTGACTCAACATTGTTAGCTTCCAGATCCTCTGTAGGAACAACCGTCGGAACTACATCTGCAATGTCAACTTGAGGAGTACTTCTACTAATGTCAGCAGAATCATCAAACACAATATTAACGGATTCTTGAATAGTTTTCAATCCAAGATTGTAAGCACGATAAGCACGACTATTAGTAGAATATCCCACGAATATGCATTTATCACTTTTCGAATCAAACTTAGTCAAATACTCACGATCATTCAACATATAGCATGTACATCCAAACACGTGAAAATATTTAACCGTAGGCTTCGTACCCTTCAATATCTCGTAAGAGGTTTTCTTTGTCCCGAGACGAAAGAAAACTCTATTCGAAATATGACAAGCCGTGTTTAATGCTTCCGCCCAAAATCTTTTAGAAAGATTCTTGGAATGTAGCATCACACGGGCCATCTTCTGAAGAGTTCTATTCTTCCTTTCGACTACCCCATTTTGTTGAGGTGTCTTAGTAGAAGAAAACTCATGGATAATACCCTTTTTGTCACAAAAATCTTTAAAAGATTGATTTTCAAACTCTCTACCATGATCAGACCTAATACGAAAAATGGGTGCACAAAAGTTATTTTTGATCATGGCACAAAAGGTTTTGAAAAAATCAAAAGTTTCAGATTTTTCCTTGAGAAAAAATATCCATGAAAACCTAGAAAAGTCATCAACTAACACATATGCATATTTCCTACCACCTATGCTGTCTACTTCCATAGGACCCATAAGATCCATGTGAAGTAGATGAAAGCAGTGGGCAGTTCTAAAATGTTGAGCAATATGTTGGTCAACATTATGACTGACATGCTTCTGCTTGCCTTTAAGGCATTGCTCACAAATAATCTTTCCACAATCCTTAAGATTGGGAATACCTCTGATTGCCTCATGCGGAATCAATTGTTCTAATGTTCGATAATTGACATGACCCAATTTATGATGCCAAAGAACAATATCATTTTCGGTTTTCGACATCTTACATACCTCTTTCCTGTCATCTTTATCACCAACTTGATAGCAATTATCACTAGACCTTCTTCCTGCCATCACACACAAGTTTTTATCATTAAAAACTTCACAGCATTCTTTATTAAACCTTACCTCAAGGTCGTCGTCACATAGTTGACTTATGCTAATGAGGTTAGCAACCAAGCCGTCAACATGGAGGACATTCCTTAGAGTAGCAAAACCAACCACATTTAGTTTACCTCGTCCGAGAATTTTTCCTTTCGCCCCACCTCCAAAAGTAACCGTACCGTTACTTAAGGGAGTGTAGTCGATCAAGTGGTCTTTGGTACCTGTCATGTGTCGTGAACAACCACTATCGAAATACCAAGATCCTGAAACGTTAGCCTTCAAGGACGTATAAACGACATTGCAAAGAACTGGTGATTTTCGTACCCATGCTTTCTTCTGAACTGATGGACTCCAAAAAGTTGAATTCTGATTCATAAAACCAGAACCAATGTTGTCTGAACCACCTCCAGACATTTTCTTCAACACTGACTTCTCAATGTTGGAGCGAATGTTGGATGGTTTTCCAGTCAACATTTTCTTTTTGGATATCTCATCTTTCAGTTTCCAGCAATAAGGTTTAATATGTCCAGGTTTAAGACAATAATGACACTTAAAACTTCTAGACCTGGACTTGGATGCAGAATGCTTAGTCTTTTTAGGATGTGTCTTGAATCCTAGACCGTGATTAGAAGAATTACCTAACGAAAGTACCTCATCAAGTGTGAACTTACCTTTGTTCATCTTTGAGAAGGTGTCCGAAGCCTTATTGACATGAGTTTGAAGCTTGTCAATTTCTTTATCCTTTCTGGTCAGCACGGCTTCCATCTTGTTCATACCTTCAAGCAAGCCATTGATCACATTTTCATTGTTTGCATTTTCTTCAGTTAACACTTGAACGGAGTCCTTTAGTTTTGAGATTTCCTTCTTTTGATTTTTCCACTCTACGTACAACAATTTGTACGTTTCTTCCAGTGATTCATCATCCTTAGCATGTTCTACACAATCTCCTGAGTCATCTAACAAGAATTCATCAAAAGTATTTGAATCATCATAATAAAAAAGAATATAGTGTTCAGATGTTGACTCCAATGTTGGATCAACATCTGTTACCGCATTAAATCCAGTATGATGATCCTCATCCTCGTTGTCAGAGAAGGTTGGAATTGAAGCTTTAGTCACTTGGGCAACCTGATGCGTATTCCTTGCTGGTACGTCATCTTCGTCATCAGTTAAACTGACCGACCCAATATACTTTTCCATACCTTCGAAGAGTGTTAGCACATTCATTTGCAAAAAGACCCCAGCCTTTACAAGCATGACATTGAACGGAGTCCCTGTCGAGTTTGTCGGCTTTCGCTTTATTAGCAGAATTTCTTCTGTTGAACGGGCGATTAGGAGCGGATGAAGATTCTTGAGTGTTGAGTACATTCTTGAATGTTGGACCAACATTCAACTCTCTCTTATTTTTCAATAACCTTTTGAATTTCCTAACAATCATAGTCGTATCCTCATCATCGTCTGGCTCAACATCAGATTCAACACCTGATGGTTGCAAGACTAGAGCAAGACTTTTACCCCTAGACGCATTTTTCTGAACCTCGAGATTAATCTCGTAATTCTGCATAATGTTCATGAGGGTATTGAAGTCGAGTGTGGCAAGATTGTTGGCTTCCTCTACAGCTGCCACCTTCACGTTGAACTTCTCCGATAGTGACCTGATAGCCTTAGAATTCAACACTTTGTTAGAGATAGGTTCACCTAGGCTATGACACTCGCTAGAGATATTCAAAAGTTTTCCGAAGTAAGTAGTAATATCTTCATCGTCCCTCATACGAAGGTTTTCAAATTGGCTATTTAACAGACGTAGCTTTGTCTCTTTAACGCTCGCATCACCCTCACAATACCTTTGCAACATATCCCACGCATGTTTCGCATTGGTACAGTTTTGGATGATTTTGAACATAAAAATATCGACGGAAGAAAAAACGGCAGGTAAGGCTTTTTCATTAAAATCGGCTGCTGCTCTTTCAAGAACAGTCCATTCGACAATAGGTTTGTTGAATACTTCTCCATCAGCATCTGGAAGGGTTTTAGGAGGGGTATAACCGTTAAGAACCGAATCCCAAGCACGAGAGTCAATCGACTTTATGCATTGTCTCATTCGGATTTTCCAATAGGCGTAGTTCGATCCGTCTAGGACGGGAACTTTTGCCAAAATAGTTTGAGCTTAAGGCATCCATATCTAGGATTAAAAATGCTTAGTGTATCAAGCGGTAGCTCTGATACCAATCTGAAGGAGGGTAAAGGTCCCGTAAAGATATGGAAATAGCTAAGTTAAAAATATACCAGTAATGTTGTCCTTAATGTTGAACCAACATTCAGGAACAAAAAGTTTTAGCACAGCGGAAAGTTTCAAAACTTAGCAGTTAAAAACGATGGAGACACGATTTAAAATATGCAGCAAGTTAAATAACTTGCTACACGCCTTCAGGGCAAAATTCCACTTCAAAGAATGGATTACAAAAAGCATAACTATCGAAAGATAGTAAACGCAACCTAGTAAAGAATCTAACGACTCTTCTACTCTTAGCACAGATACCTACGATCTATGAAAAGGTAAAAACACTAGGTAAAGAACAGAAAGACGAGTATATGGTGAGAGCTCTCTCTTTTTCGTTTTCTTCTTTTTGGTCGCTCGTCGTACGTAATCTCCGTTATCTCTGTTCACGTTGGTCGGGATCGGAGTCTTCTATTTATATGCTTCATAGCTCCGACTCTCGTCCTCCCCACGTTCTCCATGATCTCCATGACTTCACGTCTGAGATAATGCGTCGACCCCTTCAGCCACGAGCTCCACTTCTCCTATATTTAGTAAGCATCTTGACTTGGTCGATCACGCATCCTATATTTAGTTTCCACTTCATTCCACTCTTGTTTGAACAAGTCCAACACGTACGTTGCCTCTGCACACATTTAACAAACTCCACAATAATAGGGAAAACGGTTTTTGTGTTTGAAAGACAAAATCAAGGTTGGACTAAATCCGAGTCAATCGATGTTGACTGGAATGTTGAGTCCACATTGTCAATGTCAACATCGCAACTGTTGACTCAAATGTTGAGTCCACATTGCCTATGTCAACATTAACAGAGAGTATCCTCTTTCCATCATTCTTGAAATACCATATTTTGAGTTAAATGAGGAACAAAGAGGACATCGGGAATATACTTTGTACCTCGCTTTGTGTTGACCGGTATCAATCCTTTCCCTTCGGCTTGAATGACCTTGCCATCTCCAAGTCGAACTTTCGTCTTGATGGATTTTTTCAAGCTTGAAAACATCTTCTCGTCTTTGCACATGTGGCTTGTACAACCACTATCAATGAGACATGTTTGCTCATTTTTCTCTTCGGGCACCGTCATGAAGAGCCATTCTTTAGCCTCTTCTTGATCATCCGACACGTTGGCCTGTTGTGGTGGAACATGAGCTTGTTTTTTGAGCCTACAATTTCTTTCAAGATGCCCCATTTTCTTGCAATAGTGACAACGAAATGCGCCTTTTTCTTTGTACCAACAATCACTCTCAACGTGATTGTTTCTCAAGCATATTTTGCACGATCGGGTCGGCTTCGCTTTGTATTTCAAATTGTCAGCAACTTGCTCTTATCATCGTTGTCGTCATCTTGGCTTTTACCTTCTTTTGGTTGTTTTCCTTGCGCGTTCACCTTAAAGGCCAGCAGAGTTCCTTCGATGGTACTTTCTTCTCTCATATTTGCTCGTTGCTCATGAGTTTGAAGCTTGCTAATGAGTTCCGCAACGGATAGTCTTAAGGTCGCATGATTCTTCGATAGCGGAAATTTTCGCCTCAAATTTTGAAGGTAAGTTTATCATCATCTTTTCCACCACCTTTGCATCGTTGAAGTCTTCTCCCATCAACCTTATTTTGTTAACAAGGTCTAAGATTTTGGAAGAGTACTCCTTCACCGAGTTTCCATCCTTCATTTTCAACATTTCAAACTCTCTTTTTAATGTTAAGAGTTGGATAGTCTTCACCCGCTCACTTCCTTCAAACTCTTCCTTCAACTTATCCCATGCTTCTTTCGAATTTTCACAAGTCATGATTCTTGTAAAGATTGTGTCGGAAAGAGCCGAGTGTAAGCATGTGAGAGCTTTTGGTTTTTTTGCGACGTCTTCTTCGTGCTTCTTCATTTGAGCAATTGTCGGGTTTGCACGTAAGGCCGGTGGATCTTCATCTTTTTCCACCACATCCCATAGACATATAACTAACTTTCAAGTATGCTTTCATCTTGACCACCCAAATGTGATAGTTTTCGCCATTGAAGACCGGAGGTCCCGTGCTTGAGAGTTGCTCGCCGTATTCCGTTGCTTTCTTCTTTTCATAGTTTTTTTTATTTCACTCACAAGTCCCTCAAGATTAAAGATCTGATACCATGTTAGCTTTTCATGAACATGAGAGGTTGAAGGTTGAAAGAAAACATAGGGGGATAAAACCCATTTTGGTCCCTAATGTTTGCCTTATGAACCAATTTTGTCCCCGATGTTTCAATTGGACCAATTTAGTTCCCTATGTTTCGGAAATGAACCAATTTGGTCACAATTTGACGGAAATCGACAATTTTAACAGAAAATCTCCATGTGGCATCATCACAGCGTGCCACGTGTCTCACATGATTTTCCGTCTAAATTGACGGTTTTTGTCAAATTTAGCCCAAATTGGTTCATTTCCGAAACACGGGGAACTAAATTAGTCCAATTGAAACATCGAGGACTAAATTGGTTTCATAAGGCAAACATTGAGGACCAAAATGAGTATTGTCCCAAAACAGAGGCAAAAAATAGAGAGGGGTTGTTTCCATGCTTAGAACATAGAAAAACAGAGAAGAAATAGTTACTGCAAGTTTCTTTACATCATCATGTTCATTCATAACATTCATACATTACATAAATTCATACCTACACGTTAACTTATAGTCAACATAGTAACTTTAAGACAAAACCTTCGACCATAAGCCATGCTTTATCTAACCTAACACACTTCAAAGCATGGTCACAAACGACTTCATAAAATATAGTACATATAATTATCATGACATTAAGAAAAATATTATAATAAATATAATATTTTAACAATGATCTCTATTTGTTCATCAATTCGTTCCGAGTTAAAAAGAATAAATAAAAAACAAAAGCAAAAATCCTGGACTTACAATTGGATTCTGAATATTTCGGGCACCGTTCGCGTACTTGAGCGTGTTTGAGTTTCTTTAGCATTTATCTCTGCGGGGCTGATGCAAGCTGGCAAAATTAACGACCCGTTATGTATGTAAAACAAAGAAAATCAAGCAAGAAAAAAAACAAATAAATCTCAGTTTTATGGGAATGCCATGGAAGATGAGATAAAAATGATAGAGAAAAATGAGATATGAGAATTGATTGAGAAGCCGAAGGAGAAGGATGTTGTTGGCTTGAAGTGAATATATAAAACGAAGACTAACCCGGATGGTTCGGTGCAAAAGCACAAGGCGAATTTGTGGTGAAAGGGTATTGTCAACAACCCGGTGTTGACTATCTCGAGACATTTGCACCGGTTGCTCGACATGAGACTATTCGGTTGTTGATTGTTTTGGCGGCACACAAAGGTTGAAAATTTTATCAACTTGATGCGAAGTCGGCCTTCTTGAATGGAGTGTTGAAAGAAGAGGTGTATGTAGAGCAACCACAAGGATTTGAGGCGGAAGGTGAAGAAGAGAAAGTTTACAAATTGAAGAAAGCCTTGTATGGGTTGAAGAAAGCTCCACGTGCGTGGTACGGGAATATCGATGCATATTTCACTGATAAAGGATTCAAGAGGAGTCAAAGTGAGCCGACGCTCTATGTTAGGTGTTATCAACTAAAATTCTAGATATTCGAATAAGAAATCTCGAGAATTACCTTTGGTCGAATATTGAGTTTGAAGATCCGGAGAGAGAAACGATTAGAGAGTGGAAGTTTTCGATTGTGTTTCTCTCCCTATAATGTGAATTCAATACTTTGCAATTTTTCTGAAATTCTTGTGTATTGATTTTTGTCGTGTTCATGGTATATATACCTCTATACATTGTATATTTACAAACTAGTCCTACACTAACAAAAATACGAGCTACGCTCCTAATGACAAGGATAACTAATTAACAAAGCACAACTTCTATGTTTCTTCAATCTCCCCCTTTATGCTTGTTTTCTCTTCAGCTCCGTTTATCCTTGTCGGACGTAGAACGATCTTCTCAATCCCAATGTTGCCTCGTAGTATCATACATCATTCCTCAGCTTCAGTCTTTTGTTTATAGCATTCAAAGCTCATTTAGGAGCGGGACCTCTTCTTCACCAAGGTCCTCGAAGATCGTTTCTTCAGTGATCTCTGCCAACCTCTTCTCGATGTTCTTCCTCACGAGTTTCAACGTCCCGTCACAAAATTTGTGAACTTCAGACTTCATCATCGCTCTTGTCTTTCCAATAATTGGATTCCGATATGTGATGGCGAGGCCTGACTTCTTGAAGATGTAGTTCTCTGGGAAGTCGTTGAGTGGGAAACCTTTCATGAGCAGAGACTCCATGTTGACCTTCTTGATATTGTTTTCTACGGCAATTTGAAGGTCGTGTGCAGTGTGGAACTTGATCTGCCGCACAGTGAATCTTTTTAATCCCTCGAGTCCTTCCTTCTTGATATAACCAGTGGGCGTCTGATATTTTCTTTTGTACATCTGAAACAGACGATACACTTCGTCTGGTTGAAGGAACGGCAAATAGCTTTCGTTTATCTCCTCTCGAGTATGCTCGTTGTCCGTTCGCTCGATGTGGTATATCGGGGTTGGATAGCTTTCAATCGTGTTCGATACACCCACGAGTTGGAGGATCGGTGGCTTGTCCTTTAAATTTCTTCTAAGCTGGTCCGTTGGGATGGTTCTTCGATCCGGACCAAGGTAGTTCAGCATGAAGATGTGTTGCATCTTCTTCCAATCTTCCCAATGGGAGATGCCTCATAAATTCAGCTCATTTAGCTTCTTGATGCGATTTGGAGCCCTCCAATTCTGCTTCCTTATATCTTCAATAAACCGAAATTCAATCCGTACGTTCTCCCAAGGTGTTTCGATTCTGACAGTCCCCTTTGATAAGCGAGGAGGAGAGTTGACTCGATGCCAGATCATCTCTGGTAGTTCAAGGAGTGCGGAGTTGTAGTTCTCGCCTTCTTGAAGTTCTTCGTCTTCAAGCAGCACTAAATCTACTGAAGCTTGTTGTAGAAAGTATCGAACGTTGGAAAGCGTGGCTTGAGCAGCTTCCTCTGGTTTCCATTGCGTCAGCCACTTCTCGTTTAAGATGTAATCATCTACGATCGCATGTGGATCGTAGACGACTGCTTTTGGTTGATTTTGGAGGAGGTTGGAGGTCGGGATTGGATTTGGATTTGTGGGAGGTAGTGTTTGTGTGTGGGATGTAGTGGATGTAGTGGTTGTTTGTTGGCGGGTAGTGGGTTGTGTGGTTGGTGGATGAACCTCTTGCTTCATTAGTCGATGTTTGCTTTTCTCGACTCTAACCACGGCCGCTTCCTGTGGTCCTTTTCCGTTTCTCCCCCTCATGACGATCCGGATCATCGGGATCGTCATGTCTTCGCTTTGTGCGGGAGCTTTCTTCACGGCAACATGTTTGGGCGGACGGCTCGGGTTCATTTACTAGCCGTCTGTTGAGACTCTCCTCAGCTAGGGTCCTTGTCTCAAAGGCTAGTAGGCGAGAGATGAGGATGTCGTGAAGCTGGGTTATTTGTATGGTGTATGGGTTGATGAGGGAAGGTGATAGGGATGAAGTGGTTAAGATGGGTTGTATGGGGGTGTGTATGGTGGTGGTTAGTCGTGGTGAGGATAAGGGTGTGGTGTGGGCTTCGGACGGAGCTGCTTCTGAGACTGGTGCTTTCCCGGTATCCCTTCGGGAAGTCTCAATGGCTTGTAGCATCCTTTCCATCAGTCTGTCTTCAAGAGAATTGATGGATGTGGAGAGGGCTTCTTGCAGTCGTTGCTCCATCACGATCATGGGTGGTGTCGGAGTAGGGCCAGGGAGGCGATCCACTGTCACAACATCGAAGAAGATCTCCAACGTGCCGCCTGGGAGAGGACTTGTGATGCCGGAACGTCCAAGGACATCCGTTAACAACCCAGAAGTCACCACTTCGGTGGGTTGGCCCATTGTTTGCTCCGAAGATGTCAGGGGTCCAACGGGGGCTTCTATCCAATCCTCGAGATGTACTGAATTTATCATCTCTATGGATGTTGAAACAGGTTCAATGTAAACCTGTGTAATTATCTGTACCGATGACGGTGGAGGAGATGTCATCGAAGCCATTTGTGTAAAAGGAGATGCAGAAGGGGCATAAATATGTTGTCTGCATGAGCCTATTCGTTGTAGTCTGCATTCCTCATCAGACTCGGTGGCCTCAAGAGGTTTCGCTTGTTGAGGGATACCTCCGGGCTCAATAGTCGATGTTTTTGTCTCCTGAGCCGCGGCTTCGGGCTCGTTTGTCTCCACCAATGATTCTCGTCGGGAAGGCCCCGGAGCCTGATCGACGGACCATACCATTGCCTCCATGATGGAGTTGTTTTGGCAATAGTCATGGTAGGCCTCCTCGGTGGGATCAATCAGGCTTAGCAACTCCAGTGGGATCAGCATCGGTTGGAGTGCTAGATCGGATGCCTTCGGGTTACGGAAGAACCGCAGCCTCGGCGGTATATAACCTCCAACGGGTGGCAGACGTGGGATCTCCGGATGTACCTCCATCAGGTGGAGGATCAGCACCGGGAACCACCGGACATAAGGGAGGAACTTTGCCTCCGACTTTGTCTCCCTTTGACGCATTTGGTCCGCTAAGTCGTTCCATATTAGATGGGCCACTTCGTATTTTTTAAGAAGATGACTCCGTAGAAGATTCGGAGGATGTTCCTGTTCGCCTTGTCGAAACCGGAGTGCTTCGGGGGAGAGACATTTGTTGATAATGCCGAACAAAGTTCTCCATGGATGTGGGATCCCACTGTTCTGGAAGTTGGCCAATTTTGTCAACGGTGGCTTATATCCCATCCGAAACATATCCTCCACGATCACCGCATCTGTTGGTAGTTGGTTGTAGACTTCATGATGCGGTAGATTGAGCACCATGGCCAGAAGGTTCTTGTCAAGGATAACGTGTTTTTTATTGATCTTCGTTGTGTATTGCACGTCATCACCGACGATGTAGCTCTTCATACATCACCACAATTGTTGGAGATAGACCATTTGTACAGAGGTTGTCATCGTTAGAGCTGGCTATAGAGGATGTCCCTTGAGGATGGAGATTATTACTTCATCCGAACACCGGAAGGTGACGATGTCCAATTGATAGTTGTTGTCGTGGACCGTCACCCATTCGTTAGAAGAGTATATGTGAGAGTACTCTTGATGTGCCATTTCTGAGAAGAAATAAAATTCATTAGATTGAAATATTCATATGCAAATTTTACTTAGTAAATGTGGATGGCGAAAATGACTTAGAAAAATTTTGAGAAATTTTTCTAAATGTTAGAGTTTATTATCGAAAGACTTAGGCACAAAAAATTGGAAAAATTTTGCTAAGTGTTTTGAGCGTTTTTTTATTCGAGCGTGAGTTTTTTCGAACGTTAACTTTTGCGATCGAATAAAACTTATCGAAAAATTCAAGATTTTCGCCGCTGATTTTTACGATAGAATAAAAATTTGTCGAAAACAAAATTTTTTCGCTGAGTAATTTTGCGATCGAACAAAAATGTATCGAAAAACTTAAGGTTTTCGCCGCTTATTTTTGCGATCGATAAAATTTAATCAAAAACTAAAAGTTATCGCCGCGAAGTTTTACGATCGAATAAAAAACATATCGAAAACATAAGGTTTTCGCCGCTGAGTTTTGCGATCGAGTAAAACTTAACGAAAACTAAAGTTCTTCGATGACACTGTTTGCGATAAGTACATTTTCGATCGAAAAAGTTTGAAATCAAACAGTAAACGCTTAAAAACGCCATGACGATTTATGGGTGAATCATGAGTTAATCTGGACTCGGAATGATCAGAAATCAGTTGGGAATCCAAATATCATGCTTTTAATCAGAATGGTCTAGTTTAAACATGTTAATTTTGAGTTTTTAAGATATTTCAGTCGAAAAAGTCGCGAAGTTAAAAAAAATTCATCGAATGATTTTGAAAAATTATCGCGATACGTGCGTTTTTGAATGGAAAGATGATCGGAAACTGATTTCTACCTTCAAATTCGGCGAGTTTTGACAGAAAATCGATGAAGATTGAAGAGTTTTCAGAAATCGCCGAAGAGTTTCTAGAATCCGAAAAGCTTTTCGACTTTATTTGGTTGCGTGAGAATGAGTTTTTCAATCGAAAAAGTTAAATTAACACTTTTTTATCAGGTAAGGTTTAAAGGGCTTTGGGCCGAAAAAAATATTTTGGGCTTTCGTTAAAAATCAGTTCTGATTTAACGAAAATAATTTAATCTTTTACGTGTGAACCCAAAAACAAAATCGTAAGCCTCCCTGTATTTCTGAAATAAATGCAATTATCTCCCAATTGTGATGAAATTCAACAGTTGACTCCTCGGATGAGCTCGAAATATTCTGTGATACTTTAAAAAATATTAGAAGTCGTGTTTATAAGTAAATCATTTAGGAGATGAGAACAAATTTTCATGTAAACTCCCCATCAACAAATGCACATTTAACTTTTCGGCAATTTTAGCACATAGTTAATACAATTTTGCATATGAAAATTTACTATATGAGCACAAGTAACGCATTTAATAAATTCATCATAGATTCATGAAAATTTTGCTTTATTTTTTTAAAAAAAATCGCATTTTATCAAGTCTGAACCAATGTATCTTTTAATGCATTTAAAATGTGCCAAAATATTTTCAAAAATATTTTTAAAAAATATTTTTGTTTTGGGGTCAGATTGTCCATTTTGAACATTATCACGCAAACATTTTTCATGACGTATAGAATAATAATTTGCCGCCATATCATGTTACTAAACTAATATTCTAAGAGTAACATGATATGGCGGCAAATTATTATTCTATACGTCATGAGAAATGTTTGCGTGATAATGTTCAAAATGGACAATATGACCCCAAAACAAAAATATGTTTTAAAAATATTTTCGCACATTTTAAATGCATTAAAAGATACATTGGTTCAGACTTGATAAAATGCGATTTTTTTTTTTAAAAAAAAAGCAAAATATTTTCATGAATCTATGATGAATTTATTAAATGCGTTACTTGTGCTTATATAGTAAATTTTCATATGCAAAATTGTATTAACTATGTGCTAAAATTGCCGAAAAGTTAAATATGCATTTGTTGATGGGGAGTTTACATGAAAATTTGTTCTTATCTCCTAAATGATTTACTTATAAATCTAAAATCAGCGTCTTTAGGATACCATAGCCCTAAGTTTGGAGTTCATTTGAGATAGCGTAGACTTCACTTGACTGCGTGCACATGGGACTCCTTCGGGTCAGCTTGAAAACGAGCACAGAGGCAAGTGACGAACATCATGTCGGGTCGGCTTGACGTTAAGCAGAGAAGAGATCCAATAATACTTCGACAGGTTATGATGTTGACTGCCTTGCCAGAGGGATCAACATCCAATTTGCAGTTTGTTGACATAAGAGTATTCATAGGTGTGCTCTTGTCTTGATTAAAACCTAAGCCTTCTATAGGATTCTAAAATTCTATATCATGAGGTTGATTTAGAAAAATGGTCTGATCTGTTTGTCCCCTTTTTTGTTAGAATATCGTCTAAAGTCTTAATCATAGAGTAAAACTTCTTACGTTCGTTATAGATTTCCTTAAAATTATTTCTAGAAATTTCTAAATCTCTCTGACTATCGCTAAGAGTTTTACTAAGGTCGTTAATTTTTGTCTCAGAAGTAGTTAACCTGGATTCAAGACTAGTTATTGTTTCCTTAGCATCAGATAAGAGAATTTCCCGGTGAACTTTCTTATCTAGTTGCTTTTGGAAATTTATTTTCACTAAGGGCTAGTCTCTCCTCTAATTCTTTTGTACTTCTTCGCTCATTTTTCATGTTAGTATATTTAATTTGTAAAGATTCTAACATGATTAATAATGTAGAATCGGGTGTAGCTACCTCTTGAGATGACGTTGATGTTTTGTCGTCGTCGTCGGACCTCCTTATTGATTTTTCGTCTGAGGCATCGTCAAGAAATGCCATGAGAGCTGGATTGTCGTTGTCATAATCCGTTGTGTCTTCTAGCCAGTGCTCTTGTTCGGTCATTAGAGCTACTCCGGCATCCTTTTGTTTGGTAAGTTGAAATTTCTTGGAGTAGTAATTGGCGTTTAGGAAGATTGCATTCTCGGGCGAAGTGCCCTATCTTTCCACAATTGTAGCATTTTTGTGGTTCTTTGGTGTTTTTGGATTCTGATAACTCGGCCGGTCTTTCCTTGTGCTTAGAGCTTGAGGTCCGAAGTCTATTAGCCGAAGATGAGGATTTCTTTTTATAGAACTTTTTGCTCATCATTTTAGTAATGAGAGCCAATTGTTTCTTGAACTCTTTTCTATTAGGCTCGGAATTCGATTCTGATTCGTCTTCATCTTCTGAAGAACTTGGCAACTTGATGCTTTTATCTTTACGAGATCGACTAGTTTTTCTTTTCGAATCTAGAGCTATAAAGTCTTCGATCTGTTTGCCCTTTAGTTCTTTTTGTATCTCGCTAATGTCTTCCTCGTGTTGAGCGAGATTATCAAAGACGGCGTGAATATTCATTTCGTCTAAATCCTTGTGTTGACGGATTTGCATGAATATTTTATTCCACTCCGGTTGAAGAGAGAGAGAAATCGGATGTTGACCTCCATATTGGTCTTGAAAATTTCTATTTTCCTCATCTCGTTAAGTAGAGTTAAATAGCATTGATAGAGTTCGTAGACATTTTCCTCCGTCTTAGTTTTGAAGGAGTCGTAAGCGGTGAGAATGTTCGCTTTCTTAGCCTTGACTCCGACTTCGGTCCGTTGCATCATTTTGTGGAGCTCGTCCCACATAGCCTTTGCACTAGACAAATTATCTATTTGCATATAGATGTCATTCGGAATGCCTTGCATCAGGAAAGTTTTAGCTCCGAGATCTGCTTTAGCTCTTACTCGCTCCCCCTCTGTGTATTCACTAGGAATTTTGAGTCTTCTAGTGGAGAGAATGGGAGGATTATTAGTGGCATCGCCTTCTTGAATAAGCCAAAACTGAGCGGGACCTTCTTGAAGAGAAACTATCAGATTTGTAGCTTGATCTTTTGTCTCCAAGAAGTCCATGAATCGACTTCTCCATACGTTGTATTCGCCTCTTCGTAGAATTGGAGGGCAGACGTCGTTTCCAAGTGAGTAAGCATCCTTTTGTAGTTGATTGGTAAGATCTCGTGAAAGTTTGGAATTGCAATGGTAAAAGTGCTCCACAAATGACAAACTTTGTTAGTAATGTTTCGCTCGTACTTTAAGCAACTTCCTTTTCGAACCTATTTTTCGGTTTTAAAGAGGAATTATCTTGATTGCGAAAAATATTTGATATAAGAATTGATACTTCAAAACTTTGCTAACGAATTTTGAAATTATGATCGAAAATTTTGAGTATCGAAGAAGATTATTCGGAGAAAAATATTTTTCGTAAGTTTTGAAAATTACGATTTTTTATTTCAAAAAAAATTAAGATTAGTGTAAAATGTGTGTGTGTATGAAAATTTAGTAGTCGAAATAATTTTCGAGCAGTACGTTTTCCGATTTGAAAATTTCGAACCTTTTAATCGAAAAAGATTTTCGATCGTATAAGTTTTTCGTGGTATATTTATCGAAAATTATTTTTCGAACGAAAGGGTTTGCAAAAATATCCTACGAAAATTAGTTTGTCGAATAATTTTGTTGATTGCAATAACTGTTATCAAAAAATTTGTAATCGAAAAATTAAAAGTGATCGAAAATTTTCGTTAAGTTTGACTCAAATTGTTAACTAAAGGTTTTTCGAGTGTGAATTATTCGATCGAAATATGTTTTCGCTAAATTTTGACTCGAAATTTAGATGATCGAAAATCTTGAGGTCGAAAAACTTGTAATAGTAAAACAAGTTTTTCGTGTCAAAATTAGCTATTTATCTAGCGAAAACAGTATTCGTCGAAAAAAATTCGCTTTGTTATACTCAAAAAGATATTTATGTTATCGAAAATAATGTTTTTCGAGTCTTATATTTGAGTGAAACTCACGAAAACAGTGTGAGTTATCGAGAAACTTTTCGGCTGTAAACTTATTCGAAATATTTTTCGAGCCAAGTTTTTCGATCGAAAAACGATTGAAGAACACAGTTCGAGTTCAATGGAACAGTGAAAATCCAGCAACTTAAAAACTCAAGTTAGATACTGAGATTCTGGATAATCACTCGAATATGATTTCTGAATATAAACAAACACAAGATTAACCACGTTTTACATCAAATATATCGATTATGAAGAAAATTAAATCGTAATCAAAACTCAATCGCAAACACAAATATCGATCGAAATCGAAAATCTGAAATAATCTGATGTTCTAAGCGATTGAAATCAGCACGTAATTCATTCCTAACATATAATCTATCACTTTAACAGCAAGATCATCAACAAATTCGCAAATGCATTTCACGTAAGTTTTTCGATCGAAAAATCTGGAAAATAATTTTGATCTTAGAATAGCGAAGTCAATCCAAAAGCGATCACGATTCGCTCCGATACCAATTTTTAGGTCCTATTTAATCAACTAACAATTAATCTAAGCATGAATTCTAGATATTCGAATAAGAAATCTCGAGAATTACCTTCGGTCGAATATCGAATTTGAAGATCGAGAGAGAGAAACGATTAGAGAGTGGAAGTTTTCGATTGTATTTCTCTCTCTAGAATTTGAATTCAATACTTTCCAATTTTTTTGAAATTCTTGTTTATTGATTTTTGTTGTGTTCATGATATATATGCCTCTATACATTGTATATTTTCAAACTAGTCGTACACTAACAAAAATACGAGTTGTGCTCCTAATTACAAGGATAACTAATTAACAAAGCACAACTTCTATGTTTCTTTAGTCTATGTCAAGCAAGGTACCGATTCGACGCTTCTCGTCTCTCGTTACGTTGATGATTTGATTTTTACGGGAAATGATGAGAAGATGATGTTTGAGTTCATGAATGATATGTTGAGGAAATATGAGATGAATGATTTGGGCTTGTTACATTATTTTTTGGGGATTGAAGTTGATCAAAGTGTGTTTATTTCTCAAATGAAGTGTACCCAATATATTCTTGCGAAGTTCAAGATGGAGGAGTGTAACCCGGTTACGACTCTATTGTTGGTGAATGAGAAATTGGTGAAAGAGGATGGTAGTGGTGATGCCGATGCGGCACAATATAGGAGTCTTGTTGGGAGTTTGTTGTATCTCACAACTACGAGGCCCGACATCATGTATGCTTCGCGATTGTTGTCTAGATTTATGCATCGACCGAGCAAAACACATTTTGGAGTTGCCAAAAGAATGTTGAGGTACATATTCAAGGTACCAAACGTTTGACTCTTATGTATGAGAGAAATGAAAAAGAAAGCTCGGAGTTGCTTGGGTTTTGTGATAGTGATTGGGCCGGGAGCATGGATGATATGAAGAGTACTTCCGGATATACATTTACACTCGGGTCCGGAGTATTTAGTTGGGCGTCGAAGAAGCAAGAGAGGGTAACTCATTCTTCGGCTGAAGTCGAATACGTATCGGCGAGTGAAGCAACCAAGCAAGTGGTTTGGTTGAGAAACATTTTAGAAGATATGAGGGAGAAGCAATTTATGCCGACGGTTCTCTTTTGTGACAACAAGTCGGCGATTGCGATGTCGAAGAATTCGGTGTTTCATAGCCGAACGAAGCATATTAATCTCAAGCACCATTACATCCGAGAGGCGGTTGAAGACGAAGAGATCGAGATCAAGTATGTGAAGACGGAGACCAATTGGCGGATATCTTCACCAAAACACTTTTTGGCGATAAGCTTATTTACCTTCGGGAACTATTGTTATGCAATGTAAAAATATTAAAGGGGAGTGTTGAAATTAATATTTTTAGTTACGTGGGTTTTATCCTTATATGGACCATTTAGAGCTTTGTTATGTAATAAGATGTGAACGAAATGTTGAAAAAAAGAGGAACAAAGAATGAAATGAGAGCTTGAGCAGAGAACGAAAAAAACGGCAGCAACCCTCATACCTCACCTCTGCCCCAAATGATAATGCACAAATAATCTAGAAAATTCATACCAAAGCCAACAATAAGACGATATACCATAATCTATATGTATTTGAACTAACAAATATTTTACGTGGAAACCGATAGCCCAGTTATTAACTTGGTTAGGAGAAGCAGATTGCGAAGCAACATGATCAATGTGTTCCTCCTGCAGAACACAAAAGAGATCGGCTCTAGATTAAAGAATCTGTTTCCTTTGGTTTATCAATATAGAGTGGAATATTCTTCTTAAACCATGGATGGCTGCATATTTCGGGAATCGTTACACGTCTCAAAGGATCGACAACAGATATACTCGAAATCAAATCTCATGCATGCATCATCGGACCAGTGAGGTGGCATACGATACACTCCATTCTGTTGGTATAACACAAAAAAAAAAAAAAAAAAAGATTATCAAAAGATAACGTCTCCGCTTTTATGGACCAATTTAAATAGGCATTACATTTAAAACACCTTTATGTTGGAATAGAAAATGGACACGTTATCGTGGTCGAAAGGAAGCATTGCACATAGAAGTGCGTATAAGATAACCCCACAACTCCAGACGTCTACTTCTGGTCCGGCATACAGTTTTCCACTTAACACCTAAGTGGAAGTTTCCAAAAACAAAATGCGTACATGTAAATGTTAGTTGTTATAATTTGTAACCATTTTTTTCATTTCAATTGAAAAATCGGTAATTCGAGTCACCGAACCTCAGGAGCTGCAGAACTTGGGCTTCCACAAGATGTCTTTAGAAAGTGGCCATCAGGCATGATATTTCCCAAACCAAAATCAGCAATCTTGATATTACGTTCAGAGTCGAGAAGGAGATTCTCTGGCTTGAGGTCACGATGCACCACGAAATTCTTATGGTAATGTTCAACTCCTGAAATTATCTACTCTTACAAGGCATGATACAATCATCGTAATCAAACAGGCTTTACAAAAAAAAAATAGAAGGAAGCATGTTTTAACTCTGTTGGAGTACCTGTTGAAAGAAGTGACGAGCTTCATCTTCATGCAATCTTCCTCTTGGTACTTTGTAATCATACAAACAAATCGCCCAAACTAGCGTACTCCTTATTACATATACCTTCGAGAGGGTGTCTCAATGACCTCAAAGAGGCGAATCACAGGGGGATGGGAAAGCTGCTTCATTATGATTATTTCCGTCCTAACTGAGAAAACAAAACGAAAATGATTCAATAAAGGGTGCTGGAAACTATAGAGGTGGCCCCCATAAGCTAGCCAGCAAAAACATGAAATTCCCACCTTTTAACTTTAAATAGAACCCAATAACTTCAATTCAGAGATTATATATAAGTCTTATTACCAGATCTGAAGGAATTGTCGAGCAATTTCAGCTCTTTTCTTGAGTGCGAAAAAAATCGAGGGATGATATTTTCTATGTTCAATTCTATTGATTTCGTATGTACATATTTGGTATTTATACATAAGCGTGTAAAACTAAAAGGAAACGTGCTAAGCTAACTAATTTACTAAAGCGCTAACTAACTTAAACTACAGTGAATGAAACAGTAAAATAAAATGCATATAGATCAAATATCTGGTGGCTCGGGATCAATTTCTTCTTCACCCCCCTCCCAAGTTGGTGATTGATGGAAGTCCTTCAAACCCAACTTGGCCGAGAAATAATGAAACAACGGAGGAGCAAGAGGTTTTGTGAAAGTATCCGCGAGTTGCTGACGGGAAGACACATGATGTAAAGATATGAAACCCAGTTTGCAATGATCTCGGACGATGTGGCAATCAAGCTCAATATGCTTGGTTCTTTCATGAAAAACAGGGTTCTCGGCAATGTGAATGGCAGCTTGATTGTCACACCATAACGGAATAGGAAGAGAAATAGGTAGATGAAGGTCATTTAGTAGGTAAGTAATCCACTTCAGTTCACATGCCATCGATGCAAGGCTGCGGTATTCGGCTTCAGCGGAGGAGCGAGCTACGGTGGATTGCTTCTTCGTCTTCCAACTAATGAGAGATTTCCCAAGGAATATGCAGAATCCGGTGAGAGATCGTCGAGATATTTGGCAAGAGGCCCAGTCGGAATCACTATAACCTGTAAGAGAGAAATCATTCTTTGCCGGGTAAAATAAGCCAAGAGATGGGTGTGTTTTGAGATAGCGGAGCACAAGGATCATGGCAGACCAGTGAGCTACTTGAGGAGCTTGAGTAAACTGGCTGAGTTGTTGAACAGAATATGTAATATCAGGTCTTGTAAAACCCAAATATAGCAGCTGCCCAACTAGTGTTCGATATGTAGAAGGATTATCTAAAAGAGGGCCAGAATCATCTTCCTTCGTAAAAGTAAATTGTCGTGGCAATGGTGTAGTAGATGGTTTAGAACCTGTCAAGCCAACAGTCTCAAGGAGATCAAGGATGTATTTACGCTGATTAAGGTATATACCAGCCTTTGTCTGCACAAGCTCGATTCCTAAGAAGAACCGTGCAGCACCCAAGTCTTTAATAGTGAAGGTAGCGTCAAGAAATGCCTTCACTGTTGAGATCTCTGATGAAGATGATCCTGTAAGAAGCACGTCATCAACATAAACCAACAAGGCCAAAAAGATGTCATGTTTTTGAAGAATAAACAGACAATGGTCATGTGGTGACTGAAGAAAACCATAATTCTGCAGCTTGGAGGTAAACTCTTCGTTCCATTGTCGTGAAGCTTGCTTGAGCCCGTAAAGAGACCTCTTAAGCTTGCAAACTTGATTCTTCTTGACTGCATAACCAGGTGGAGCTTTCATATAAACATCTTCATTAAGATAACCATGAAGGAAAGCGTTGTTGATATCAAGCTGCTCAAGAGGCCATGATCTAGCTGCAGCCAAAGCAATAATCAATCGAACGGTAACCGGTTTTGCAACAGGTGAAAAACTATCAAAGTAGTCAACTCCTTCTATTTGATTGTAGCCCTTTGCTACAAGGCGGGCCTTGCATTTTTCAATCGTACCATCTGCCTTACATTTGACCTTGAAAACCCATTTACAACCAATGGTTTTCTTGTCTTTAGGCAGTTGCGTAAGATCCCAGGTTTCATTGGCTTCGAGTGCAGCAAGCTCATTTCTCATGGCATCAATCCACTCTGGATAATTCTTAGCCTCATCATAGGTCCGCGGTTCATGAACATTGTGCAGGTTAGCTAGAAAACATTTATATGAAGAAGGGAAAGAGGAATTGATATAAAAGGGATAAGTACGAGGAGTGTATTTTGAAGAGTGTACCTGATTGCAGCGGGGAGTCATTGAGTCACAAGCCTTCATATTTTCAGATATGTAATCATTCAACCAAGTAGGAGCATGTTTTGTTCTAGAACTTCGTCTAATGTTAGTAGTTATATTTATAGAAGAAGATGCATGACCAGGTGTAGGTATAACAGGGGCTATGATAGAATTGTCACTGTGGCTGTTTTGCTGAATTGATTCTGAAGGAATCTGATCATGCTCTAGTGTATTTTCAGCAGATAAAATTGATGAAGTTGAATGTGAAGTATCAGTGTAATAAAAAACATCATATGGTACTTCAAGATCATGCATTGACTTGGGTAATATGGGGTCTCTAATAGGCAATGAATCACTGCTTGGTTCAGCTTGGCTAGTTTGGAAAGGGAAAACTTGCTCATGAAATATGACATCTCGGGATGTGATAATGGTTTTTGTGGTTAGGTCGAGAACTTTATAAGCCTTTTGACCTACGGGATATCCAAGAAATACACCTCGAATTGCTCGTGGTGCAAATTTATCTTTGTGAGGTAATATATTTGTCGCAAAACAAAGGCACCCAAAAACCTTTAGGTGATTTAGGTCTGGGGCCCTTTTGTACAAAATTTCATAAGGACTTTGCCATTGTAACTTGGCTGATGGTAGCCTGTTGACAAGATAAGTCGATGTAAGAATTGCATCTCCCCAAAATTTTTTGGGAAGATGCGATTGAAACATGAGGGACCTAGCTATTTGCAAAAGATGTTTATGCTTGCGTTCAACAACGCCATTTTGCTGAGGAGTATACGGGCAAGTTTTTTGATGTATAATACCTAGATCTCGGAAAAGATTTTGGCCGGCCAAGCTAATAAATTCACTTCCATTATCAGTTCTAATTTGTTTAACTGATTTTTGGAATTGAGTTTGCACCATCAGAAAAAACTGTTTAAGCAGGGTAATGGTTTGAGATTTAAAAGTCATCAAGAAGGTCCATGTGGCTCTACTATGGTCATCTACGATAGTGAGAAAATAGTGGCAATTGTTATGTGTTTCATGCCTATAAGGACCCCATATGTCCATATGCATTAGATCAAAACATGCTAGGGATTTTGTGGTGCTTAAAGGAAAATGCAAACGCTGTTGTTTTGAAATGGGACATATTTGACACAAAGCATGATGTTTATCAGTTGAGCCAATACAGGATATATGACTCATTGCAATATAAGAAGGGTGGCCTAATCGATTATGCCAAATATGATGGTCAAGATGACTCACAACATTATTTGCATGAACTTTGGACTGAAAAACAGAAGTACCTAGATCCATAAAATGCTTAATCCTACTTGGTTTGAAAGAGTCTTCATCCAATATGTATAGCTTGCTAACAACTCGTCCAACCGCCACAATCTTTTTAGTCATTTGGTCCTGCAAATAGCAATGGTCAGAAGAAAAAAATGTATCCAGGTTACTGCTTTTGGCAAGTTTATGAACTGATATCAGATTGTATTTAAAATCAGGTATATGCAGGACATCTGGTAGGGTAAAATCTTTGCAGAAAGGCACATCTCCTATGTGTTTAATGACTTTAATGGAGCCATCTGGGAGATAAACAGGTGAGAAACTGGTTACTGGTTTATAGGATATCATGGTGCTTAGGTCATATCCCAGGTGATTGGTTGCTCCACTGTCCAATATCCAGCACCACGGACCCATAGAATCGACAGAACTCAGAGTTATATTATAATTCATACCTGAGAATTCTCCAAAATGCGAATAGTTTACCCTGTTATCATCAGTGTATACTGTAGGTTGCTTTTCACTCAGCATCCTTTTTACCTCCTGCTGCAGTAGATTCAGGTTATTCATCATAGCATGTAGCTCATTAGTGTTGTCCTTTTTGAATTCAGGAGGCATTTCCGTCACATTCATCATGTGCCTCTGCTGAGTGTTCTGCAGCTTATTCATTGGCATAATAGCGTGTCCACTGCCCTTCTTCTCCTTTAATTCACGCCACCAATCAGGAAATCCATGTAACAAGAAGCAACCACTTTTCGCATGTCCATTTCTCTTGCAATGTTCACACCATAGTTTCTTCCTTTCCTCCTTGCTTAAGATTGATCTTCCAGCTTCCACCTTTTTCTGTGCCAAGAAAGCACTACCCGCACTATTATCCACCACAAACATGCTTGCTTTTTTTTGATTTTCTATATTCAAAACCATTGAATAGGCTTTGTTTTCATCTGGTAATGGGTCTAACATCAAGATATGGTTTTTGACTCCTTCATAGTTTTCATTTAGCCCCATCAAGAACTGAACTAGCCTATTTCTGCTTTCCTTCTTCTCAACCATTGCTCGAGCATTACAGCTACATTGCACAGGCGGATCAATGTGGTTAATCTCATCCCAACATCTTTTTAGCTTTGTGAAATAGAGGTCAAGCGGCTGATTTTCTTGCGTGATAGAAGCAATCTCTTTTTGCAGATTAAATATCTGAGGCGCATTTGAAGTTCCATACCTGGATCTAAAAGCCTCCCACAGAACCTTGGCATTTGATGAGAACGCATATCCTGTTGCGATCTCCTTCGACATCGAATTGAGTAACCACGACACCACCATAAAATTCACTTGTTCCCAAGCTTCATGAGTCGGATTAGTAAGTGATGGCTCCTTAATTTGCCCATTCACGAAGCCTAGTTTCTTCTTGGATCCTAATGCGACAGTCATCGCATGACTCCACAATGCATAATTCTCTCTCGTTAACAGATTCGTGACGAGAATCATTCCTGGAGAATCCGATCCGTGGAGTGCGTATGCTTGCGAGTTTTCAGAATCTGCGTTCAGATGATTTTGATCTTGCTCCATTGACAGTAGAATTAGAAATCGATTCAACAAAAAATTGAAGGATTTAGAAATCGTCTACAGAAATTGATTCAACAGAAACAAAGTTGGATGATTCCTGCTCTGATACCATGAAGGAATTGTCGAGCAATTTCAGCTCTTTTCTTGAGTGCGAAAAAAAATCGAGGGATGATATTTTCTATGTTCAATTCTATTGATTTCGTATGTACATATTTGGTATTTATACATAAGCGTGTAAAACTAAAAGGAAACGTGCTAAGCTAACTAATTTACTAAAGCGCTAACTAACTTAAACTACAGTGAATGAAACAGTAAAATAAAATATATATTGATCAAATATCTGGTGGCTCGGGATCAATTTCTTCTTCAAGATCATTTTCAGAAACTTATGTCACTGACCTCTATCGGTTTCACGGCTGTCTAACAAATGGCGACGGAGTATTTTTATCGCAACTTTGAGTCCGGTCAGCTTATGAACGGCTAACTTCACTGCACCAAATGCTCCGACTTGTCAATTTTGTAGCGCGAGAGAACATTATGACTTTTAGTCCTTCGTTTACCAGCACTCTGACCCATCATAGGAAAAAAATGACGGGTTGATATTGACAGAAGGATTAGTCAGAGAAGTCGTTTGTACGTCATGAAATAGAAGTTACGGTTACTGGTTTAAATCGGAGAAGACGTCTGGACCATCTTCGTTTACCAGCGTGTGAATAAAGAGGGGATGATAATTATTTGATTCATGATCGGATCTTTGTTTGATGGCCTGTACGTTTGATTTTCTTTGGATGGTCGTAATAAAAACCCGATCTTTGTGTTTGGAGCTAAGCTTGATTTTGTCAAGAAATGAAACATAAAATTCTTAGTCAAGATTCCTCAATATTACATAACAGAGAATCAAATCAGCTCTCATCTCACCGTCGTTGAAGATAATTGAAATCAGAACCCTATAAAAATAAAAATACCATCCTCTCACTAGGAGTACTTAGTATTTATATTTTTACCTATCTACAATTAGCTCCTTATAAAATAGCACAATTGCAATTAAACCCTCACTACATAAAAAATTACATTCAATCTCGCAACACTCCCCCTCAAGTTTGATGTCCATATAAATTAATGACACCAAACTTGGACAGTAAATAGTGGTTGTTCTCCAATGGCTTTGTGAGCATGTCTGTTGGCTGCTCTTTTGAAGGTATGTATGATGTTGCTATCACCTTCTCTTGAATTTTATCACGTATGAAGTGGCAATCCACCTCGACGTGCTTGGTTCGTTCATATAATACCGGATTGACTGTCATTTGAATGACAGATTTATTGTCTGTAAGAATAAGCAGAATTCGAGTTAGTCAATCCAATGTCTTTCAATAAATTCAATACCCATAATACTTCAGCAGTAACCATAGCCATGGCTCTATACTCAGATTTTGCCGAGCTTCTTGACACTGTGCTCTGCTTTTTTGACTTCCAAGATATTAATGAATCTCCCAGGAAAACTGCAAAACCTGTCAATGACTTTCTAGACATGGCACAAGCTGCCCAGTCAGCATCACAAAACGCACTTTAAGTTCATGTTATTTTTGGCCTTCATCAAGATTCCTAGTCCCGATTTACCTTTAATGTATCTTAATATCCTTAGCATAGCATTCACGTGAGATCTTCTTGGTTGATGCATTAATTGAGATAACATTTGGACACCATAACTAATATCAGGCCTAGTTAAGCATAAGTAGAGAAGTTTACCAACAATTTTCTGGTATTGTTTGACATTTTCATACACTGGATCATCTCCATCGTCACCTGCAGTTATCTTCATATTCTGTTCAACAGGAAAATCCACTGGTTTGCAGCCCATCATACATGTTTCCGCCAGCAATTCTAAAGCATATTTTCTTTGATTTAATAGAATATCATCATTAGATCTAGCTAATTCAATACCAAGAAAATATTTTAACATTCCTAGGTCTTTCATATGAAAAACCTTGCTGAGATACTTCTTTGTATCTTCCATCATTTGACATTATTTCCTGAGATAAGAATGTCATCAACGTATACTAACAATAGGCTTTTTTAACTAAATAAATCAAAAAAAAATATTTAATTTTTAAAATAGGGCTTTTTTTGAACTTATTAATAAAATAGGGCTATTTGCGGGTATTACCCGCGACGTCGCGCCTAATGGCCGCGACGTCGCGGGCAATGGACGCGACGCACCCTCGTGGTGGGCCAGTGGTACGGGGCTCCCGTACTGGGCCTTTTTTTGGCCCAGTACGGGCGTCGCGGGTAATAGGCGCGACGTCGCCCCTAATGGGCGCGACGTCGGGGATATATAGATCTGAGATCTATTCTCCCTCCCTCAATCTCTCTCTCTCTAAAACCCTAACCCTAACCCTCTCCCTCTGCCGCCGCCGTCCGCCGCTCACCACGCCCCGCCACCGCGCAGCTCGATCTCTCTCTCTCTCTATCTCTCTCTCTCTCTCTCTCTCGGTTCTCTTCCCCACCACCCCTACCGCGACCCCGCCGCCTCCGCCGCCTCTGTCCGGCGCTCACCCCGTGCAACTCGCCCGGCCGCTCTCTCTCTATCTCTCTCTCTCTCTCTCTCTCTCCACCGCGTCCACCACCCCGCCGCGACCCCCGGCTCCGCCACCACCGCCGCTCACCCCGCGTTGCTCGCCCGGCCTCTCTCTCTCTCTATATATCTCTCTCTCTCTCTCTCTACCACCCCGCCGCGAACCCGCCGCCGTGACCGCTGCTACCTCCGTCGCCGCCGCCGAACCGGACCTCCACCGCCTCCGCGCCTCCGTACGCTCTCCGCCGTATATTTATTAGGTATTTTGTTTGCTATAGTTAAATTTAGTTGTTCGTTTGTTATTCGTTGTTTGGTTATAACATAAGACAGATTCGTATAGTCATCGGATCTATATTGTTTGATTGGTTATAACATTGTTTTGTTCGATTTAGGATGGACACAAATGATTTCTACGGTCCGACCAACCGTTCGTTGTTGATTTTCCAGGATAGTCATCGTTGTAACGATGTGCTATCCAACACGGATGGTGCTATTGACACCCCGTTGACGGTGAGGGGGTTAGACAACGTAGTGTGGGGTAAGATATCACGACCGGTGCATTTACACGGTCGTGTTTTAGAGAAGTTAGATACTATGTCGCTGTACGGCGTCTATAGTTGTGGATCTCAGAAATTAGATCCACACTTGATTACCGCACTGGTAGAACGGTGGAGAAAGGAGACACACACGTTTCACCTACCGGTGGGGGAGGCGACTGTGACATTAGAGGACGTAGGGTTACTGTGGGCACTCCCCGTGGACGGTATTTCCGTAAGCGGTGTGATCTCACGTAAGACGCAGGAGCAGTGGCTCGAATACTGCGAGGAGATGACTGGGTACAGACCTCCCGAAGGAGCGTACCACGGGACCAAGTTGTCTCTTCGGAAGTTTGCGGCCTGGTTAGAAGAAAATCCAGCCGACGACATGACCGACGAGCTAATCGTCGATCAACATGCGCGTGGCTACGCATTGCTGCTGTTCGGGTCGGTGATGTTTCCCGACTCAAGTGGAAGTCACACGTCGATGACCTAACCTGACGCTGCTCGAGGACATCGACGAAGTCCATCATTACAGCTGGGGCAGCGCCGTGTTAGCATTCCTCTACAGAGAGCTCTGCACATCATGTCAGTCGAGGAAGATGAACATAGGTGGAGCTTTGCGGTTGCTGCAGGTACGAAAGATAGCTTAATGAAACAAATCGAAAATCGTAAACGATACTTATGTATATAAATAATTGAAATATAGGTTTGGGCATGGATGCGTATAGTACAAGTCCAGCCCATTATCGTCCACCCTCGAGTGGTAATGCAGCCTTCTGTAGTCGATGGCATTCAGTTACCCATTCCAACGCATGCGGCGAGGTAGTTGTTTCCTAATTATTCGAACTTTCAATTAAAAAATTTTCAGCCAAATTAATATTTATTCATTTAGATGGAATGCATTGTTTGACCATACGACATCCGCAAATTCAAATTTGCGTGCGATACGGGAGTCCATCGATAGTATGTCGATGGAGCAATTTGTTTGGACCCCGTACAACTATCACGCACCGGAGATATTGGCGCTACGTCCGGAATGCCGTCCTCAGTCCTCTCGGTCGTCGTGCCCGCTGATATGTTACAACATCGTCGAGTGGCACTATCCAGATCGCGTGATGCGACAGTTCGGATTGATTCAGTCGGTGCCACAACCACCGGCGTATCTTACTGTAGATCTCCACCGTTTTAGCACTCGGAATGTCCCCGGAAAAGATTGGAGATCGCAGCACGAACTGCACGATGCGTATTGGAGCCAAAGGCACTCGAGGATTGTCAATGGACTGGAGATAGGTTCCGAACCGCAGTGCACCAGTGACTATTTCGACTGGTACCGGTCCGTGACCCGTCGATATATATCTCCTTCGTCTATTCACATGTCGCGAGGCTTTCAGATGGGAGATGGAGCATTCATCGACGTGATTGTTAGTTTATATACTAATTTTATTTATTATATTTAATTTTGATTTATTAGCGGCAAAATAATATTTGAATATGCTAAATAAAAGGCACAGCATCTCGATGACGTGGAGTCAAGACTACGTCATCGTGAAGTGGATTCTCCCCGGATTCTCCCCGGACCTCTTTGGGTACGCAAAGCGTCGTTATGTATAAGAGAGAATTCAGCAGGCTCCCAATAACATTCGTCATGTAGAGGATGAAAAAACCCCCCGTATGTTTTACGGTACGCTTGTTTGTTATAGAAAGGAGCAATATGATGCATGCTATGAACTCCCCACATACGGCAGGCTGCTTGGGCATGAGAACATGGGATGAAATACGTGTCCCATTTTCCGCACGTGCACGTCTTCCCTAAGATGTTTACCACGTGCTTCCTCTGATTCACGGCCGAAGTATAAACTTCAGCTATTTGCAAACGTGGGTCAAAATTAAAGACGACGTGACTCCAAGAACGACTTGTCCAATTGTTGAACTTATTCCACGCATACGGAAACCAATCGCTTTCGGTGTTAGCCATCGCTGCAGAGCACTCCGTAAATCGATTGCGAAAGTATTCAACGCATCGATGAAAGCTAAAGTCCACTATTGCTTTCGGAGGCAAACACCTCGCCCCTTTGAAAACTCCGTTAAGGGCCTCGGAGATATTAGTGGTCATCACCCCGCATCGGAATCCACCATCGTAAGCAAACGTCAACTGCTCTGTCAATCTTATCTAACCACTTCCAGGCCGGTTCGTTGAGAACTTTAATGTGTTCCATAATGCGATTGAACTTCTCCAACGTGTGGGCCGTTCCAGCTCTATGGCATAACTGTTTTAGGTCATTGTTCTTGAATTCAGTGTTGAAGTTTGATACGACATGGCGTAGACAAAATCGGTGTACACCATTCGGCGGCCTAAACGCTGCTAATTCGCTTACCGCGGCCAATATTCCTATAACAAATTACGATCGATCGATTAAAAGGGTGTCAAATAAATACATGAATGTATGTAGGAAAATACAAGTACCTCGATGATGATCAGAAATGAGGCATACACCTTGTTGATCCAACACGTGGATGTTAAGTAAGTTCATAAACCAACGCCAAGAATGTCTGTTTTCCGTTGAAACAATGGCAAAAGCAAGGGGGAGAATATTTTGATTTGCATCGAGCCCAGATGCAATTAACATTTTATGCTCGTATTTGGAGTATAAGTGTGTACCGTCAACGCAAACAACTCTACGACAATGCCTAAACCCATCAATACAAGGTTTGAAAGCCCAGAAAACATACCCCAATTTCTTCACACCGGGGGCTTCAGTTGTAAGATTCAACCACTTGACGACCGTGTCGGGGTTGTAACGTTTCAAAGCTTTCATGAAGATAGGAAGTTGTTGGACTGAAGTTTCCCAGGTGCCGTAGACATTTTCTTTCGCCCTTTTGAGGCCATGCCACGCTTGAATGTATGAGATGTTGTACCCGGTATTGTCCTTCACCAGCTGCTTTACATTCTTTGGTAGAAATGAGGGTCTGTCTTCACTATTCCAATCAACATTCTCGCAATTGTGTTTCGCGAAATGTTACGGTGGGTTCTCGACAACTCGTTCATGTAGCATGTGTGTGGCCCCCCATACATCGTAACCTTCCAATAACATTTCTTCGGTTTAAAGCATGCTCGTAACCTCCAGTGACACTCATGGCTATGGTTGCATTTCACCCCCCACACGGTTTTGTTACTTTCTGAGACGTGAAACTCACGTCTAGCCACCCTGTAAGAATAATCGCCCACAGCTTCTTGTAAGTGAGCTTTGGTACTAAATGTCATACCGACTCTGAACCTGGGATTGTCCCTACTGTAAAAATCACCGCCGACCTCGTTGGCTTCTGGAGGCGCCATTTGATATGTTGAATAAAAAGGCACGGGTTGGTAAGGCACACGACCATCTTCCGCCGGCAATGGAATGTCGTTCTCGGGACCATCATTGTTTCCATCATCGTCGTTATCATCAGCGGGATCCGGAAAATCCTCCAGTGCACCACCAACGTCGTCAGCTTCAGAGTCGCCAGCGTCACTATTTTGCAAGTCTTCGGGCACAGGCTCAGGTTGTGACACATTCGACATATTAGGAACATCACGACTGCTCGAAGGAATGTCTATATGAGGAGGGTGGAGTGAAAAGTCACTCATTCCTTGAGTAACTGCCGTGATATCAGGGAACGAGTGGCTGGAGGTGATGTTGGTGAACACGTCGGGTGTGTCTTCATTACGGTCGGGATGAACGTTCTCGCTGGCCTCGACAAACACTTCAATTAAATTTAGTTCCGCATCAGCATCCAAGAAGTACGATAGTTCCGCGTCGTTTGAAATTTGAAAGAGCCTCTGATAGAGTCGAGAATGCTATAGTATTCATTCTTGACATGAACGGTTAAGGAGGAAAAATTGTTGTCGAGGCGAATAACCTCATGTAGCATGCCCAGAAATTGAGCAAAGCTAGTGTCGCGACGAATTCGTCTAAGTGAAATGGGTGGGATGCTGTAACGAATGGAGTTTGATTCGGTAATGATTTCGCCACCGTAGTAGATAGAGACTTGAATTTTACGGGATGTCATAATTTGAGGAGGAATTTAAATACTTCAAGTTGTTTTTTTTACATATCAACGTATATGGAATTATAGTACTTTATATAGGAAAAATCGTCGCATTTAATGGACGCGACGTCGCATCTAATGGACGCGACGTCGCATCTATTGGACGCAACGATTCTTCTGCAACACTCGTGAACGTTACGTCCACATCAATTCTCCAATAATTTTAATTTAACAGACAACGCGTGAACATGTCCCATCATCGCGCTCAATGGACGCGTCGTCGCGTCTATTAAACGCGACGACGGGCCCAATACGATATTGGCCCGTTTAAGGGCCCGTTTAAGCGATTAAACGGGCCAACATCAATGTCGCGTCCACTGCCCGCGACGTCGCGTAACTCTATTTTATTAATATGTTAAAAAAAAGCCCTATTTTAAAAATTAAATGTTTTTTTTGATTTATTTAGTTAAAAAAACCCCTAACAATATAACAAAGTCAGTCCCCCTTGTTTTAAAACAAGGAGTAGTCATTCTTAGACTGTATGAAACCATAAGCACTCATAATAGTAGTAAACTTATGATTCCATTGTCTATATGCTTGCTTCAAGCCGTACAAGGACTTTTGCAACTTACATACTTTAGTATTTCTACCATCACTATCATAATCAAATCCTTGTGGGATCATTATATAAACTTCTTCATTTAAGTCACCTTACAAAAATGCATTAGTGACATCTAATTGCCATATATGGCAGCTATGATATAATTAATCTAACAGTCACATGATTTACCACAGGAGAAAACGTTTCATTATAATCAATACCCTCAATTTGAGAATACCCTTTTGCTACCAAACGGGCTTTATACCTCTCTATGGTTCCATCTGATTTATACTTAATAGTATAAATCCATCTGCAACCAATAGGGGTTTTACCTGATGGTAGACCAACAATCTCCCATGTCTTCTTCATCTCTAATGCGTTCATTTCTTCCTTCATTGCTTGCTTCCATTTTTCTGACTTGACTGCTTCATTGTATGTAGGTGGAGTCACCTCATTTGACAGCGTCGCAAGGAAAGATTTATATTCTGCTGTTATCCTTCCATAATGAACAAAGTTCGATAAAGGATTCTTAACAAAATTTACAGATTCAACAATATAAGGAGAAACATAATCCTTAGCCCAATATGTTGCTTTAACAGCCCTATCTGATCTTCTTAAGGCTGCCTGGTCTGAAGTTGTTTGATTATGATAAGGGCTTGATGTTTGGCCTTCTTGTGTATCGTGTTGCTCAATGATGATCCGATCATATTCTCCTTCTTCAACTTGCTCGTTTATTTTTCTACATGGAATACAAGTATCATCATATATTTGCATATCTTTCATGCATGGCCGAAGAGTTTTTGCCCCTACAATATCATTTTGTGATTTAAATGGAAAGATATTCTCATAAAAAATTACATCTCTTGATGTAAAAAAAGTTTGACTTTTGATGTCTAACAGTCTATATGCCTTTTCGGTACATGCATAAACCCATCAAAACACTAGGCTTTGATCTTTCTTGAAATTTATCATTAATAGGTAATATCTTAGCAAAGCATAGGCACCCAAACACTCTAAGATGTTTATATTCTGGATTTTTGCCATAAAGAACAGAAAAAGGTGTTTTCCAATCCAAAAAAGGTGCAGGAGTTCTATTAATTAAGTAAACAGTTGTTTTAATGCATTCACCCCAAAACTTCATTGGTACTTGTAACTGAAATTTCAAAGCCCGAGCAACATTTAAGATATGTTTATGTTTTCTCTCAACAACTCCATTTTGTTGTGGAGTATATGGACATGAACATTGATGCACTACACCTAATGAATCAAAAAAAAATTTACAGTCTAAACTAAGGAATTCCATTGCATTATCTGTTCTAACCTTTTTAACTTTAAAACCAAATTGGTTATGAACATATGCAAGGAAGGTCTTTAGTATATCAAAGACTTCTGATTTCAGTTTCAGAAGGAAGGCCCATGTTGCCCTTGAGTAGTCATCTACAATGGTTAGAAAGTATCTCTGTCCATTATGTTCTCTTTATAGGGGCCCCATACATCAATATTAATTAATTCAAATAAATATGTAATAATGGTAGTTCTATTAGGAAAAACAGACCTGGACTGTTTCGCAAGTGGACATAAAGGGCAATATCTATGTTCTTCACATATAGTCAATGGTAAATTAGGAATATGCTTCATTCTATCTAAAGATATATGCCCAAATCGTTTATGCCATAAAGAAACCTTTTCTACCTTGGCTACATTCAAAATAGTTTCAACGTTATTATGTAATCCAGAAATTCTATCATGTAAAAGGGAGACTTTACTTTTAGCATCTAAATAGTAAAGATCATTTTTAGTTTACCAATCGCTTTTATCATGCTATTTGAGGTTTCCTGGATTAAACAAAACAAAGGATAAAATGCAACACATGTGTTTTCATCCTTTGTTAGGCTGGAAACTGACAGTAAATTATGCCTAAAATCAGGTATGAATATAACGAGTGTCAATATTATTCCATTTGCTAGTCACTGATCCTGAATATGCAGCTCTACTTAAATTCCCATTTGGAAGCCTTATTGTTACATCAGTGTGACTAAAACTCAAATAATCATATAATTTGATGTCGGAAATCATGTGTTGATTAGCTCCTGTATCAATTATCCATTCATGTAATTTAATTTCAGAATTGGGGAAGCCAATACCTGGTCGATTACATATAAGCCCCGAAGCCGTCATTGCTAGAGTTGTATCAAATTTGCTGATGTGACCTCCAACCTGCAGTCCACCTCGGACTCTTCTTCCTCCTCTCAATACTTCTGCCTTTAGGTCAAGGGTAGAGGTATTGTCCGATTGCGTTCCAAAAAGAACATTGACGTTGGGACATTGTCTCTGGCCATCGCCTTTATCAACGGTGTTGCACCGAGCCCATTTGGTTTTGAATATCTTTTCTCCTGCCTTGGTATCGACAGACAGTGTTTCAGTGAATGATGCCATTTTTGGATCTTGAAGGTCGTACGTAGCCGTGGTTGAAGAAGACGCTTTCTTTGATTCATTATTATTTTCTTGATTCTTTTCTGTCGCCATCAATTTTGACTCTTTCAAATCATGGCAGTGGAGCTTCTTCACTCCTCCGGTAGTTGGAGCCGATTTCCTCGCATCCTTGGTGCGAGCTGCTTCCTCAGTGCCTTTCCACCGGTTGATTTGCGAGCGGTCTGCTTCGTACGAGCCATCTCGTGCTCTGATATCATGTCAAGAAATGACACATAAAATTCTTATTCAAGATTCCTCAATATTACATAAATTCTCAGAGAATCAAATCAGCTCTCATCTCATCGTTGTTGAAGAGAATTGAAATCAGAACCCTAATAAATAAAAATACCATCCTCTCACTGAATGAGTACTTCAGTATTTATATTTTTACCTATCTACAATTAGCTCCTTATAAAATAGCACAAATTACAATTAAACCCTCGCTACATAAAAAAATTACATTCAATCTCTCAACAGATTTATATGGCCGGATATTCTCTAGAATCGCGCTTGAAATCGCCTTCCAATGCAATATTTGAAGCTTAAACGAGTTTCACCAAATTCCTCCATGGATAAGACTTTAGAGATTTCGTACAAAAGCGTTTATAAAATTAATGTGTTTATTTTTGCATGTCTCATCGTTTATTTATAACTCAAGATTCGACCAGTTGTGTTCATTCATTAGTGGACATAACACTCTTAAGAATGTGTCTGTTTACCAACATATACCATCTTTTCGAACATATATAGCCTTTTGGGTGCATGCAGTTCAAGTGGGAGCATGCACACCCTTTCGGGAGTCGGGGGCGCTGCCCCTCGACCCCACTAGGGGCGCCGCCCCTAGGACCTTGTAAGGGGGCGCCCCGCTTGGTTTTGGGTTCCGAAATAAACATTTTCCGAGCGTGCACTTCGCACCTCCTAACTCGTGTGCGCTTTATTCTCAATTACACTAAAATATATAATAATCATCAACCATTTTAGTGCAATTCCTATAAGACAAACAACACAAAATAAAACATGCATAAATGAAAATATAATAAAAGATTGAATTTTGATATTAGTACACTACACATTTTAAATACTCGAGAAGATAGAGTATTCTAAGAATTGAACCCTTCGACCCATTTGAATACATGAAGATAATGCACACACAAGTCTTCAGAATAAAAAAACTAAACATGACACTATTATAAGCCATGTGTCTATATTCATGTACATAAACTAAGTCTGAAGTTTCTTGAAGCGAAAAAACTTCACATTCACATAGGTAGCTTCTTTCGTCGTGCATCTACACCTGCACTTTTTCAAAGGAGCTATTAGGGGTTTTTACATTTTTGGTCCCCAATGTTTGGCCTATGGGCGTTTTTGGTCCCCCACCCCCCATTTTCTCGAGTTACAGTTTCAGTCCCCAATTTTACAGATTTTGGGCGATTTTGGTCCCCTGGTTAACTTAATCTTATGTTTGGAGGGAATTTAACACATTTCACACACCTGATTTCATTTTAATCGACTTAAATGCTCAGAAATCATCTTCTTCAACATGAATGAAAGACTTGGGGGAGAGTTGGAACATAAATTCGAATTAATGATTCAATTATAACAATGTGTATTATGAGAATTTAAGTCGACGTGGGCGCCTTTTTTGGGTTGTAATATTAAAATGGAATGTTTTAAGTTCGAAAGAGGAAAATGAGGTGCGTGTAACGTGTTAAATTTCCTCGAACATACGATTAAGTTAATCGGGGGACAAAAAACGCCCAAAATCGGTAACATTGTGGACTGAAATTGTAACTCGGGAAAATAGGGGACCAAAAACGCCCATACGCCAAATATTCGGGGGGCCAAAAATGTAAAAATTCCGAGCTATTAAGATTATACGTCAACCTACTGTCATGCAGATCTGAGCACATATCTCGGGATGATGTGTAAAATAGTATGTGCCTCAAGTTTTAAGTGTAAACTTTTCACATTGAATTTATGCTCTAATGTTAAATAAAAGGGGAATTGAGTACCTTACAATTATAAATCATACGGACTTTAATCTCATCCATATTGCAAATTTATTAACCTAATCTCTAGCCAACCCCTTCTTCAAGTGGTCCGCCAAATTTTGTTGGATCTAACATAGTCAACGGATATCACCGCATATATGATTAACACACGAATCATGCTATGTCTAACACCTAAGTGTCTAAACTTTCCATTGTACATATGGCTATATGCCTTCGCCAAAATGACAAAGTTATCACAGTGGATAGAGATAGGTGATATAGGTTTAGGCCCAACGGAATCTCGTAGACTAAATTTCTTAGCCAATATGCTTCTTTACTAGCAGCTGCTAGGGCAATAATTTCATATTCCATTGTCGAGTTCGTGATACAAGTTTGCTTCTTAGAAGCCCACGATATTGCACCTCCTCCAAGCAAGAATACCCATCCGCTTGTTAAGGAATAATATTTCGTATTCAAGATCCAACTAGCATCACAGTATCCTTCTAGAATAGAAGACGATCCAACATAAAATAAACTATCATCTATAGTTTTCTTGAGGGACTTCATCACCCGCCTTATTGCTCGCCAATGATGTGTGCTTGGATTACTTGTAAACCTACTAAGTTTTCCTCCAGCATATGCAATGTCTCGCCTTGTGCTTGTCATGACGAATCCAATCACCTTAGAATACTCAAGTTGTGAAACGGCCCACCATTATTAGGTAAAAGTTTCATACTTGTATCCAGAGGAGTACGCACGAGAGTACAACAAAACAATTGAATTTCTTAAACATTTTCTCAATATAATTAGATTGTATAATTGCAATTCCTTTGTACGTTTGATCCTAATTCTTAAGATCACGTCAGCCTCCTCATATATTTCATGGAGAATCTAGATGAAAAAATTCTTTAGTCATATCGACTTGTTCCTGGTCAATGCCAAAGATCAACATGTCATCAGCATTCAAACAAAGAATTACTCAATTACCTAAGTTATCAAACTTGTTGTTTAGACACTTGTCGGCTTTGTCCAAATTGTAAACGATGGACAAGACCACTTCATGAAACTTTTGATGACATTATTTAGGTGCTTGTTTCACAGGATTTAACAAGTTTACACACCTTGTTTTCATTTCCCGACATGATAAAGCCTTCAAGTTGGTTCACATAAACTACCTCATCTAAATCACCATTCAAGAATGCAGTTTTCCCATTCATTTGGTGAAGTACGAGATTGTGAATAGCTGCCAATGTAATCAACAATCTAATAGTCGAGATACGAGCAACAGGTGCATACGTATCAAAATTGTCGATTCTCGGTTTTTGTTTAAACCCTTGAATGACTAATATCGCCTTCAACTTTTCAATTGTTACGTCGACTCTCATCTTTCTTTTGAAGATCCATTTGCAACTCAAATATTTGCAACCTGATGGTAATTGGATAACACCCAAGTGTTATTTCCCATGATAGAATCCATCTCATCATTAATTATTTCCTTCCAAAAAGCAACATCCTGAGACTTCATTGATTCGTCCAATTTTTTGGATCAGCCTCAACATTAAAGCAATATAGGAATTGGGTTGAAACCTCATCCCTGGAACCCTCGATTAAATATAACTGAAAATTTAGTCCATATGAGTGGGTTTTCTTTCCCTTTTGCTTTTCCTAAGTTCAAATGACTTATTAATAGTCAATTCAAAAATGTCCTCCTTACCACTTGTGATAGAAATCAGGTCCTTAGGTCTAGGTATACTTGAGAAACGATTCTCATAAAAAATGCATTTCTCGACTCAATCACGGTATTAACCGAAATAGAATCATTAGGTTCGATAACATAGAACTTATAAGCCTTGGAATGCTCAACATATCCAATAAAGACACTATTTATACCTATTTCACCTAAACTTTTCTTCTTGGGTTCGGGAAGTCTTACAACAACCCGACAACTTCCAAACACAAATATAGTTCAACATTAGTTTCTTTTTAAACCAAAGTTCAACACTTTCTATTTGGATCCATATTAAGCAAATAACAAGCCGTCAGCATAGCTTCACCCCGGAATCCATCAATCAATCCAGAATAGGATAACATGGAATTAACCATATCTTTTAGGATTCTATTCTTTATCTCAGACACACCATTTTGCTGTGGTATATATGGAGCAGTAGTCTCATGAATACTTTCTACCGATTGGAAGTATGTCGGATTAAAGTATTCACCACCTCTATCCGTTTTGAATCTTTTTATCATAGAATTTTGTTGAAATTCAACTTCATTCTTATAAATCATAAATTTATCCAAAACTTCATCTTTACTATGCAGCAAGTAAACATAACAAATCTAGAAGCATCGTCTACAAACGTAGCAAAATATCTTTTGTATCTAAGGAAGGAGTACCATGCAAATCACTTAAATCGCTATGAATAAGTTCTAATACTACCGAGGAGCGCATCACCTTGTGAAAAAGTTGCCTCGTGATCTTAGTCGGCATGCAAGTCTTACACTTTTCAGTATTAATATCAAAAGTTGGTATTAAACCTTCATTTGACATTTCATAAATTCATCTATAATGAACATGTCCTAGTCTAGTATGCTAAAGCACAGAATCATTAACTTTAGAACACTTCATGAATGTAGAATTAATATAAGAGCGCATTTTATTTAAATTAACTCAAACATGTCATTATTGTAATAACCAAAACCGATAAAATTACCGGACTTTGTCAATACAAATTTGTCTGATTCAAACACCTGATTGTAACCACACTTGTTCAAGATAGGACCAGACACTAAATTCTTACGCAATTTTGGTACAAACAAAATATTACGTAAGTAATAGCTTTTTCCAGAAGTAAATTCTAAAACTACACTTCCTACACCAACTATTGGAGCACTTGACTCGTTGACCATATGTAAAGCAGATCTATCTTTAACTGGTCCAAAATTTTTAAACCAGCCTCGATCTTTACATGCATGAGTTGTGGCACCTGAGTCAAATTACCATTCTCCATCATCATCATCCCCTTGCGTTTCTTATTATATTTGGCACGCTCCTCCACCATGAGAACACTTGATGTTATAGCACTACTTTTTCCCTTTTGTTGATCATTTTCTGTGCCCTTAGAGATTCTTCTATACGCAATTGTACCAGAGATAATTCCTCCTTTTTATGTTTGAGAGTGTGCTTATGGTGGCAACTTATCAATTCTACTCGAAACATATATTCCCTCATCCATCACAAGTTGGTGTTGAGTGAATTGGCCAAGAATGCGTAGTATTTCATTGTATTGTTCCATCACTGGTCTCGCGCCTATCATTTTAGAATTATTAAAACTGCTAACCAAGAATTTCTTGCTTGAAGCGTCTTCTGCTATATACTTCACTTCAAGATCATCCAACACGTCTTTAGCATATTCAAAATTATGCTAGATGTCGAATAATGAATCCGAACTCCCATTCGGAATATGACCCCGACAGATGTAGTCATCGTTCTCGCATTTGTTCCTCCTTCAGGCTGCCTCCAGTGTTTCATTTTCTTCGATCTCGTGCATGGGCATACTTAACACGTACACCACCTTGAGGGTCGTCAAGAGGAAGTGCATCTTCTTTTGCCAACGACGAGAATCTACCCGCTCGAACTTCTCAAGTTTGCAGATTTTTGTTGTCATTTTTCCCACCGTTTCAGCCATAAAATCATAAGGATATTGTCTTTTATTGTTGGAGATAAGTTTGATTTATATGGTCGGATATTCTCTGGAATCGTGTTTGAAATCACTTTTCAAATACAATATTTGGACCCTAAACGAGTTTCACCAAATTCGTCTCAGGATAAGACTACAGAGATTTCATACAGAAACGTTTGTAAAATCAATGTGTTTATGTTTGCATGTATCGTTGTTTATGTATAACCCAAGATTCGACCAGTTGTATACATTCATGAGTGAACATAATACTTTTAAGGATGGTGTCTATTTTCCAACATATATCACCTTTCTGAACATATTTACCCTTTTGGGTGCATGTGCACACCCTTTTGGGTGCATTCACACCTTTTCGCGTGCATGTATGCCCTTTCGGGAGTCGGGCTGCTGCCCCGCACCTCGCAGCGGTGTTGCCCCTTAATTATGTTTAAAATATATTATATCATAATAATATATTAAAATTATCTAAACGTTATTTTCTTTGTTAATTTACTTTAATGCAGTTCCTATAAAAATAAATAATTTTTTATAGAGAAAATAAGTGCTTTTCCTTTTAAATTTAACATGTCAATTATTCAATTACTACTCTTTCAAAAATATAAATAATAAGTAATCATTACGGAATTTAAATTTAAGTTATGTTGTTTTTATTGATAAATAAATTATAATAACAATTAGTAGGAATATGTATGGAACATTATTTAGTAGTATTGAAAATAGAGTTAATGATTGGAGTTACAATTAGTGTGGAAAATAAAGCTAATATGTTGGAATGAAACCAATGTAACAAATGTATTTTGGAGTTATTATTATAAATTTTTCACCTTGTTTAAAAACTGTGTGAACCGTTTAAATTATTGTGACAAATTCATTACAATTTTCCAATTACAAAACAAACATTGAGAAATAAACAACTAATTCTAAATACTAATGTAAACTTATTTGACCGTTCATAATTTCTAGGTTTTTTTTTTAGCATAAACGGATCGCTTGAATATGGTTGTTTGGCCAAGCAAAAAAAATAAGTTTTCAAGTCTTAGTATTAATATTTTGATTTTGATTTCAAGAAGGATAATAGTGGAGAGGTGCGATGCTCAAAGGAAAATTAAGTTGCACTTCAAACTTGGACTTTAATTTAGTATAGATAAGTCCACCGCCAAAGATAGCGAGTTTTCTCACAACACACACGTAGAAAGTAAAGAGTTTGTTCTATCTTGGCATTAATTTCTTTTAAATTTCAATTTAAAGAAAATAAGTAAGAGAGAATATTGGAAAAGTTTTTTGTTGTGTAATAGAAGGGTTATGGGTTTGACCAAGTTAATGAGGAATAAATTCCCTTAATGAGTGAGTCGTGTAATTCAGTTATGTACATATTATGCACTTGTGAAGTATATAGGCTTTCTTGATTTGATTCTTTTACACTGTTCATATGTAAAACCAATAGTCCATGGTAAGAAAAATCGTTTAATTAATCTCGTATAGTATAACATGAACAATCAACATAAAAGGATGATGATGCAGGTTTCTGCTCATCTCAATAAAATTGTTAACACATAACCGTGCTCAAGGTTTAAGTTTCTTCCTGCTAATTACTTTTCGGTTTAAAGTATCAATTCAACTAGCTACACCTTTTTCTACTGCAAAAGGCAAAACAAGAGGTGAATTACTAATATTTTCATATAGTCTGCATCATTTTCCTTTGTAAGCTTTGAATTTTCGGTTAACTTGCGGTTCAAATTGGCATCCATCAATAATTTAATCTTGCTCAATCCCCCTATATAATATTTAAGGCATTCAATGTGCTTTGAAATGGCGAATCTTGAACTCATGTTCACCCCCTTAAGATCCCTTAGCAAAAAACAAGGTATCATCGTAAAAGTAATGATGATTCAACAAGGATCTTGTGCGTCTCAAAATCATTTCAGAAAATCAATAAGGATGTGTTTGGATTCGTAAATTTGAATTGAATTCCGTGATTTGATATTGCGAAATCAGAAATCCGAATTTAAAATCGAAATCCATTGTTTGGAAAACGCTAGTATTTCAGAATTTGGATTTCAAAATGGAGCTCGAGGTCAACAATAATGAACTCGGGTCGAGCTTTTGCCGAGCCAGCTCGACTCATCATTAGTCGAGCTCGAGCCGAGCTTTTGTCGAGTCGGTTCATCGAGCTCGTGAGCCGGCTCGACTCATCATTCTTCGAGCTCAATCCGAACTTTTGTCGAGCTGGCTCGACTCGTCAATAGTCAAGCTTTTGTGGAGCCGGCTCGACTTGTCGTTCGTCGAGCTCGAGCCGCCACATCGAGCTCGAGAGCCGGCTCGACTCATTATTCAATTGATAACTCCGGCTCGACTCATCGTTCAGCTCGCGAGCCGCCACATGTTTGCATGTATCCTATGTTGAGTTGATATCTAATTGGGTCAACCACAGTTACCATGCTTGAGGTGGCATTGCCTTTCACCACAAAAAAATTCAAGTTCGTTAGCTTTTATGATGTTGTTCAGAGTTTTGGGTGAGAATCAATTCATTGGTTGGTTGTCTATATTATTTTTTGCAAAATACACTACTCCTGGTGAAACTTATCTTTAATTATATTATTTTCTAGATATTGTAGGGTTAGTCATGAAGGTGAAATCATTGTTCCAAGCGGATAAAAGGCTTAGTTATAAGAGAGAAGTCATATTGATATAGTAGACCAGAAAATATATATATATATACATATACATATATATATATATTAACACTTCTTTACTTTAAAAAGATGACTTTTTATTCTTTCAGGTTTGATATTACCGCCATGAATTTGTGGGATGATATTGCTACGAATGAGGGTCGGTTGTTGCAAAAACAATGTCTTTAGAAATAACAGTGGCGGGTTTACGAACTGTTCGCAAATTTGTTAAGCCTGAGATTTTGAGATTAGGCAGCAACGATCGTATTTATATCTTCCCAAGAGAAGTCACATACCCAACATTCGACAAGCTTAACGACAGTGATTCAAGTTTACAAAGAAGCTGGAGATTATGCAGGCAAAAGTATGGCCAGCATGCTTCCGACCCCATTAAGGAACCTCAATCGGTATGTCAAGCGAGTTTCTTCATATTCGGGATTCTCCTTACAACTTCCTCCATACACCTTAAATTCGATACGTGGTTAAGCGTCTGCAAGCCCTCTAGGATGGTTCGCTCATGCTCCTAGGATCAAACAACATTTCTTTCTCAAGCTCAATTGTCTCAACATTTGGCATTTCTCATATGACATCAGAAAGTGGGATTCAACTATCGCATATAAAATCGGACAATAGCACGAGTTAACATGGAATGAAATTGCGGTATATTTTAAAAATATTTTAGACAATAATATAGAGTTGCACAATGTTGTATAAACTAACATTTACTATCATACCGTAATATTTTAATTTTATAAAGCATCAATAATAGGGTTCCATGTGCAAAACACGGGTTCCCTACTAGTATTTAGTTATTACCAGATTCTTTGACATCTTTTGGGCCATTTTAATTATTTAAGTTTTTTTTATAATTTAGTATTTATAAAATTAATTGGATTAAAATAGTTATTAATAAAATAGGTCACTATGTACCCAATACGTCCGAAGTATAAAAGGCTTTCATTAAATATAGATTATTCGTGAGTTGTCACTCATATTAGTTGGCAAAATAAAGCTGGCGACTTATTTGACTTTTTGACCACATAACTCGTATCAAATACAAGTTACTCAGATAAAAAATCATTCATACCTAATCAGTACGAAGTTGCCTCATTTATTAATGATGTTTTTTGGGACTTATTTTATAAATACTACATTTATAAAAACTTACATAATTAAAAAGCCAAGACCTGATTTTTGAACAAAGATATATATATTATATAACGAGTAAATAAGTTTCACAAGACAAGCGTGAAACATGTTCTACAACGCACATCACATATGTTTGATATGTAGAACCCAATTGAATTACCTAAATTATCACAATAAACACATTGCACGTTCACTGTCACCCGTCTCTGATATCCTATTAAACCCCATTTTATGCAATGGCGCTTTAATAGATTTTGCCATATTGTTTTGTCAATCTTTATGTAATGTTATTCGCGTCAAAACATAAATGCAAGGAATACAAACATATCGAAAGTAGAAGAGAGAGATTAAGAGATGGAGGGAGAGATTAATTGCGATCATGAAACTACTTGGAACATTCTTCTCCTTTATTTTTCACACAACAATATACATGAAGTTACATTACATGTAACGTTATTGACTGGCGAAATGGACGCATGCATGTATTCATATTATCGCTTATTTATATATATACTCACACGTACGTGTTTTATTATATATATTATTACATTACGTATAAATAGCTAGACAGTGTGGAGAAGACAAGTTCAAGTACGCTCCAGCATAAGTTATCGACCAAGAAAGCTAAATACTCCAGCAACTGCATTTAGCACGAGCCCTAACGCGGTGGAAACGATCCCACCGACAGGCACAAGAGGAGCTGCAAGGCTCCCGCCGGTAGCATTGGAAAGCAAAGGGCAAACCACAGAGTTTACTAGCGGAAGCCGAACACCGACGGTGCATGCAGACAACGTAGAACCAGACAACAAATTAGTCAGTGGAGACAAAATCATAGTGAATGTCCCATTCACAGTTGTGACCGCTTGTGCCACAGTTCTCGTGATGCCGAAAAGGTTGGTGCAGTTAAGCGTAACCAAGGAACCAACAAGAGGGAGGCCGCCGCCGCCGCCACAATTTCCGGTGGCCGTGCAGCAAAGGACGCCGGACACGTTCAGCCCGAGCAGTTAGGCATCGGCTTTCGGTGGATTATTCCAAGCTGCAAAGAGGATCAGAGACACGAAAAGGGCAGCTTTGTTGTTGTAGGCCATTTTTTTTTTATTTCTTTCCTTTTCTTTTTCTTCTTTTGTTTTGGTTGCGTTGTGGTGTTTGGAGAAGGACTGAGTTAAGCACTATTTATAGAGGCGATTTTCTCTCATTTCATTGTGATAATAATACGACTTATGTTACAAGTGGATAATCTTGCGAAAGGCTACTTTTGCAAACTGGTAATTAAAGTCTTTAGTTAGTGTGTAAGAGATTATTTAGTAGGGTTTGGCCGCCTGCCCTAAATGTGGTTAATACTATGATACATCATGAGCAATTAGTTTGTGTGTGTGTGTGTGTTCTACGTTGGTGAGATATATGCAAGTCAACTTATTGGCTTAACAATTTGATAAATTCAAAGCCCTAATGAAAGGAATCTTGCGGTAAAATGATCACATGCAATGCAAGTTGACAACTTTCTCAGAGATGCATCACTACGCGCGCTAGTTGAAAACCTCAAGAACCGCTCCTTCATTGATTACCTACGTATGGATGGAAGAAAGAAAATTGGGCGCCGGACGTAGTAGAGTTGCTGAAAGAGAGAAAAGAAATCACAATGGTGGTACGTAAGTAAATAGGCAACATTAGAATCTAATAATAGTGAATATAGAGATAATAATCAATAACTACCAGATGGGTAAGATCTTGACGTAAGATTGGGGTGAAGTTGATGAACTGAAATTGGGGACCATAAAGCATTGGTAGTTATTATTTGGGACCATGTTTTAATTTGTGCATTACGAACAAAATTAATTTACGGCTGCTGCTAATTAGCTTCATATCGGACATACAAAATTTTCTTGCTGCTCCTTCGATGAATGTATCTCGTGTTCGGTTCAGGAAACAACACGCACTTATCATAGGAAGCAGCACATTTCAGACACTGCCTACATTTTCCGAAAGAAATCAATGGCGTAGATTATTCCATCCATATATATCTCAGATCAACTCGTCGGATACAAAAAAGCTGTTTATCGCAACTAGTCATGCGTTTTCAACACATTCCTCCTCACTGTATAGTCAAGCAACATAAAAAAACAGACATTTATATAAAACTTCAACACCTATGAAAAACAAGGAAATAGATTATACATCTTTATACCAACACGTACTATTTTCTACCATTTGTGTGTAATTTTGCTTCTATTTCTTCAAGGTTCACGGGAAGAGCCATCACCTTTGTCGGGGAACGACACCACGGGTATATCGTGACTTTCGGGCCCCACCTCCCTAACGTCGGGCAGAGTAGTAGTAGTATCAGTTGTTTGAATGTCGCTCCACTCGCTCTCCCTTATAGGACGAACATTTGGTATGTTCTCAGCAGGATTCTTCGAATCGCTTAAACAAGCTTTGTCCACATTCTCTTGTGATGGATCCACGTGCTTTGTTAGAGGTTTCTCACTCAAGGAAGAAGGCTCCGTCTCCTCTGGAATTGCTTGCATGGTCTCCATGTGCTGCCTGTTGTTGCAAAATAGGTGTATGTATCAGTAACGAAGAATGGCGTTTTTCGGTCCTCAATGTTTGGGTTATGAGCGGTTTTGGTCCCCCCATGTTATGAGGTGTCGCTTTTTAATCCCCAATGTGACTGATTTCGGGTCGTTTTGGTCCACCGGTTAATTTAGCCTAGTTTGGATGGAATGACAGGCCGGACCAGCCCGAATTTTGCGGGCCAAAGAACATGGAACCAAAAACGACCGTAATTTCGAACTGGTCCGGCCCGTACTTCCGTCCAAACTAAACAGTTAAAATTAACCGGCGGACCAAAACAACCCAAAATCGGTAACATTAAGGACTAAAACTGATATCTCGAAACATGGGGGACCAAAAATGCCCATACCCCAAACACTGCGGACCAAAAACGTCCATTCTCCCTTTCAGTAACTACTAAAATGAAGAAAAGTCAAAAAATAATCTGAATCTCCACCTCTTTAATTGCTCCTGCAGGGCATTTACGTAAGCAAGTAGTTCTTGTTTCTCCTTTGCAGCAATGACCTCTTTTCCTGCTGCCTCCTTCATTCTAGCCTCAGCATCGGCCTCGGCCACCCTTACCTTCTCCTCGGCTCGAACAACAGCTCCTTCCATTATCACCACGCGCTCCCTAGCCTTTGCGAGTTCCGAGCGCCACATGTGTGCCTCTTGAAGAGCAGAATCAGTTTGTTTCATCAGCTGCTCTCTTTCGTTGCTGAGATTTAGAAGCTTTGATCCCAGCTCCGTTAACTGTAAGTTAAAGAGATTGTGAGTTAAATTTTCGTAGAAAAACAGAGATGTTGATGCCCACGAGATTGATTACCTTTGCTGCAGATGATTCGAGCTGCTTCTCTGTATCCCTACTTATGCGTTCGATCTCTGAACATGCAATTCTCCTCTGCTCGTCCATTGTATGAGCAGCAGAGGCAGCGGCTTCAGCTGCAACGGCAGTTTCAGATAATTTCTCAGCAAGTTCCCTTATTGTTGAATCCCTGGCGCGTAGCTCTCTGGCTAACTTTTGTAGCTCTTCATCCTTCACCATAAGAGTTTCCTGCAATGCAAATAAAAACGGTAGCCTCATGAAGAACCACAGCGACGGTGTGAAGAAACAGTATACTTCGTAGAAAATAACTGAAACAAACCAACATAAAGCGTAATAGTAAGAGATAGAGAGATATTTGTCATCAAAATTAATTGAAGAAACAACCTTCATAATTGTTAAATCATCCATAGGAAGGTCAGATGTCCTATTCATTACGGCACCTAAAGCATTTTTTCTTGTTATTTGCATAGCAGCTTCGATTTCTTTAGATGCTTCCAAGGCTGCTGAATTTGCTGCAGCAACGACGGTCGCGACAGTTCCGAATTTTGTGGACCCATTTCCACTTAAGGTGTTTACTGCCTCTTTATGAGCCTTCAGAACCAACTGCGTAGCACTGCATTTGTCCCGTTCAAAAACATAAAGTAAACATGAAAGTTTAGGAGAAGTAACCACAAAGGTAGACCCAGGTATGCATAATGGATACCAGCAACTTAGATGTTTAATAACTAGAAAAAGATGTACATAAGGAGTTGTACTATTTGTCCTCAACAAACTTCTGTTGACACTAGATATGCAAAAAAAAAATTACACGAGGAAAGAAAAGGAGATAAAAGAGGAAAAAACAGTGAAAAAATAGGACAAAGGAGCTCTACATCCACAAACAAGGTACTAGAGTGTTGCCAAACTGCTCCTGACAAAATTAGAAGGAGTAAAAAAAAATGGAGGGATAGAACAAGATGAAATATGAATCAATATGGACGAAACATAACGTAAAATATATTCAAAATAATCCAAGCTTTAGTAGCAGCAGGAGGAAGTAGTGGAGAAAGGATAGCTGAAAACGTACTGTAAAGTAGAGACCCAAGCTTTAGCAGCAGCAGGAGTTTCAGCACAAAGTAAATAATCCTTTTTCTGGGGTGTCCCAATGTCTAAGGATCGGTTAAGAACCAAAAATTCGAAAAGCTAATATACTCAATTTTATCATATAATACATGCAGGAAATAAATAAATAACACTGTTCCATCTACAAACTGCTGCAGCTATACTTTTTGCCGTGTTTACGCTCATTGGCAAGAACTTCTTTTTGAATTAATTAAAGAGAAATAACTGAATATTTAACTATTAAACAAGGATACAGAAACAGCAGCCATTGTACTTAGGAAGACCCCTGAAATAAGTACATTAAAATAGTAAAACCACAACAATGGAAGTCAGCTGCAGAATATAGAGTATCAGGTAATCTTACTGAAAATTCACCGGTGAGATGGTAATTGTGCTGTCGGAATAAAAAACCATGGTTCCTTTAACTGTGGGCTCATTTCTCCGGACCCTAAATCAACAATTTAGCAGCTGTCGACAATTAATGCCTTTAAAAGCATTAGAAATTGGATTATTTTGCAGCATCTTACTTGTACTCCATCTTCCCAGTTGTTGGATCTAAAATCACCCACCTCTCGTTCCACTTCCGCAACTATTAAGAAATGGAAAAAAGTTTATAAACCGAGTTATTTTCACCACTGTCCATAGACTGGCTTAAGAACTCCCATCAAATTGCAGCCAGAAACAAACCATTACACGTTTGATAATCCACTATGCTTACACCAATAACCTTGCAAAACAATAACTGAAATCCATATATAGTGCTTCAACCATAGCAATTCAACAAAAGTACACTTCTACTCCATTTATATGTTGACATCAATCATTAAATATTGCAGAAAGCTGAATCTCTTTGACCCGGGATAAAAATCAGTATAAGTTCCTTGAGCCCATTCCACTCGGAATAAAAAAACGAAAAACTGAGCAACAAATGGGAGCCAGCAGTAGTTGGTCAATGCAATACTTACAACTAAGAGGTGCTAAAAGAAAAGATACACGAATAATACCGTTTCGGATCTCTTGAGCAGCGGTCCTTGAAGTAGATTTCTCCCCGACGTGGAAGCGAGCTGTCTCTTTATCTTTTCCAAGCTCGCCTTCGTATCTGAATCGCCCTGCACATTCCCAAAACCCTACAAAATTAACTGAAATGAACCATTTATACGAGATAATAAAAATCAAGAGAGACGCAGTAATACTGACAATAGGAGCTGATCCATTGGAATTCATGGCGAATTTGGGAGTGACGATTGAGAAATTTAGACAAGGTTTTTGGCTTTTGGTTTTATGATCTGATGAAGTTTGCGAGGCGAAGTTGCTTTCTTGGACAAAGCCAAGCAGGTACGTGGTTAATTTTTAATTCATTTTCCATTTATTAGTTGGGTTACCGGAAATATTTTGGTTTGCCATATTATTACACTCACAATCATCACCGATTTCTAATTGCATTTAAGCCCATGTTATATTTCAAGAGCAAATAGGTACCAAAAACTATATAATACGTCAAATACACTCCTATATGATTAATACGCATAGGAAAAAAAGAAGAATTGTTCTCCACATATAAAAAAAAAAATTAATTACAGCATGGTTATTTCTTGACAAGTCAGGACAGGAAATTAATTATTCGATGGTTCGACTCCGTAACGTGCTAAGAGCATCTTCATCCGATATCCATTCTTGACCCAAATATGGGAAAACTCCAACTGAGACCAAATCTCAAACCCAAAATGGGATTATACAGTTGTTTTTCACCTATAAATACAAAATTGCGTTTGTAATTTTACATGACGAAAAAGTTTTTTAACTATACAAAAGATACCATCTTCCATAAAATATTACCACCCACCCCACCAACTTCTCTGCGCCGTACATAACTTAACATTAAAATAAATTAATAATATCTAGGAGGGGTAGAGAGTAGGGACTTTTTTTCTTTTGAAACTGAGCAGACACATTAAGAGACCAAACTTTTGTAAAAAATACTAATATATATTTTTTATTGAAATATCACACTATTAACAAATGCAAGAGTTTAACTAATTTTTTGTTATAATTAATTTCAAAATGGGATTATTGATAACATATAATTAATTTTAAAATATTACAATAATATTATTTTGAAAATTTTTAAAATATGTGGGCAATATTGAAAAGTTGCAAAAGTGTGTCTGAACTTTGAGTTTGAGAATGAGTTTTTCGATTGTGGTATAATTACTGTATTTTGAGTTTAAGAATGAATTTGAGTTTGAGAATGCATTTTTTTGGTTGAAGATGGTCTAAACTGGGTTTACATTGGCATGACGAGGCTCAAGCAAGTTCCACATTCACAATATATTTAGTTATACTCCATATTAGATAGAGGTGGCTATATGGGCCACAGGCTGGTTCCGCGCCGGTTCAGAGGGACCGTGGTTCTGGCGGTTTCGGTTCTGATGGTTCTGGCGGTTCTGGCGGTTTCGGTTCCGGTTCGAAACTCGAACCATTTGTTTCTGGCCAGTTATATATTTCTTTTTAATTCCATGTATAAAAAAATCCGATTTGTTTTATTGAAAATGAAAAAATTGCACAAAAAATACAAAAAGAAAAATTAAATCAAAATTAGAAAAAACAAATCCATAAAAACCCTACGTTTGATCTCTATTAATACTATCATACTTGCCTCTTCGTCGGAGTCGGAACTCGAAGATCGGAACTCGTTGATTGCATTCTCAGCACGAATCTTTCAATAAGGTTAGCATCGCAAGCGAAGTCGCGCTAAGACTCGTTCGTCGATCTCCAAAATTCGACTTGAGGTGGAGAATGCCGACTCTGAAGCTTCACTTCAAGCTTGCATGACTAGAAGATCTCGTGCCATGGTCGCTAGCGTCGGGTAAAACCTAGCGTTCGTCTTCCACCACTCCATGAAATCAAAGTTGTCGGGCTTCGAAGTTCTGGCTAAAATAGAGCGGAATCTCATTCGTGGTAGCTGTAGACGTAGAGAGCGCTTTTCCTTTCTTCTATCTAAGCAATTGCCGTAAGATCTCCCCATACTGCATGCGCTGGCACTACTACTATCTGTTCAAACTTCGATCACGTGAGCCGTCACTTCAACACATGCTCCATGCGACTGAGATGCATAAAAAGAAAAAAGTTCTTGGAGAGAACGCTTAATTGACTCCTTCTCGACGTCAAGGTTCTTTCCAAGTAAGGTATGATAATGCTCGAAAAATATGTCAAAAGTATCATTTCCACAACTCGGGTCGAGCAAAGCCGTCAAGTCGTGGACAGTTGGGATAGTTTTCCAATATTTTTTAAATTTCTTTTCTATACTTTCCACGAAGTACTCAAGTATGGGTTTTTTCGAAACTCAAGAAACTTATAGCACATCCCCAAAAGCCGCAAAATAAATCTCGGCGATGTGGAATAATGAACGACGGAAAATTATACTGTTGTGTCCTTGAACTCTTCGAGTAGTGAGACCAACAATTCTGCGATGTTCGAATCTATGACTGCTTAAAGAAGAGTTCCTTCGAGATCGACAGTGGCGGCGGCCGAACCGACCATGTTGTTGTCCCAAAAAGGCGCCACCAAGTCCTTATAGCGCATAAAAACACTAAGGAGGTCGTAAAAGGTGTTCCACGTAGTCGGAACCGGCAGGGGAAACTTCTTAAACTTAAGACCGTTCTTTTGGACAGTTTTGCCTCTATGATATTCCAAGACGACGTTCCCGTAATTGCTTCCCTATCATCTTGATTTTTTCTATGATGGGCCCTAACACGTCGTCGAGAGCGCATTTGACACATAAGTTAATTACGTGACAAGCGCACCTCACGTGAAATAGCCGACCGTCTAAGGGTAATCATAGGCGGCGTTAAAGGATTTCAACGCCAACATTGTTGGAGCTTGCATTGTCTAAAGTGATAGACTTAATCTTGTCTTGACTCGTATATATGTTTAAGATATTCAAGACAAGATTCCCATCATCCACGTCTATTGCTATTGTGTGTCCGGTGTGTGACGTGTCGATGACATCTAGCGAAAGAATTTTCTTTCGCATCATCCACGTCTCGTCTATCCAATGGTCGGTCACCGCGAGATAAGAATCCGACTTGACGTTTGTCCAAATATCGGTGGTCAAACTTATCATACATGATATGTTGGCTAATTGCGCAATTAAGTTCTTTTGATATCGATCAAAAGTTTCTACCAAAAACCGGTGAAGTGGGTTACGACTTACGTTGTGGAATTCAGGTTGTACAGTATAGTAAATTCGATAAACCGTTCACTTTCTCCAACGCAAAACAGTTCCTCATTTTTACTACAAGTTTAACTAAGGTCATCTTTGAGATTTTCCTAGTTAAAACAAAGTTTCTACCCGTATTCATGCTTATTTGTTGTTGCATAGGTTCCGTGCCTATAAGTTCTAACCTATCATTGTCTAATTTATGATAATTCGTGAGTTGTTTCAACATTGAACTCGTCTCACCATGTCCTGATTTGGAGCTATAGTCGTAAAGACGACGACAATCCTTACACAATGCCTTTCCAATTTCGGGACCTAATACGAAATCAAAAAATTTTCATACCTTAGATGTTCATTGCCGCCATGGGCGTGGAGGTTTCTTCTTCCCCGTTGGCGTTGATGTTTGGCTTGGTCCCTCACCCAGCATCGGAGGAGTCGGTGTCGGTTGCGCTTGCTCGTCGTCCGTGTCTTCCAATATCCGCTTGCGCGCTCCCCGAACGTATCTTTGACGCTAAAGTTACCTATAAAATCAAAATTATCGCCCGAGTTTCTTGATGACGATGCCATGTTAGTAGAAAAGTGTGTATCGTGGAACCGTTATGATGAAGAGTGCATATAAAAGCGTGTGTAAAATGCAAAAGAAAAATAATATGATGAGTAATAATGGGTATTGTGATAATTAGAGAGTGTATCATCGAGAGAATGAGAGAGTTTGGTGTGAAAAAAGGTAGAAATGAGACCCTATTTATAGAATTTTCGTTGGGAACTTTTTGAAAAAAAAATTGCAACAAAAAAAATAGTCAGCGGCTATACTAGCCGTTGGAATCAAACGTCTATTTTAAATAGCCGTTGCAGTTCCGGTTAAATGGGAACCAGAACCGCTAGCCAAACCGCAGTTCCGCGGTTCGACTAATCGGATAACCGGCACGACCCATTGTAAATGGGTCGATGCCGATTAGTGGAACCGGATCAACGCGGTTCTGGGGCGGTTCCAGATGAAACGCCCCATTAGCTCGCTCTAATATCAGTTATCTTAATGCAGTGCCAGCGGCTTGAAAGAACTCCATGTAACTTAAACAGAATAAATAATTCGACTCAATTTCTTTTTTCTGAACAGAAACATAAACTACATTTTTTTCTTTTTAATCTATTTCAACATGCCATAGGCTTGCCGCACACACTACGAGGACGAGACTGATCTCCGAGGTCAAGTAAATTCATCACGAAATTCACCAAAGGTAGCCATGGGAATGGAACCCATGGCCTAAAGCCTTATACACCCAAATACATTAATAGTACAAGTCGAAACCCGATTTTTCGAATTTCTTGAGTAGTCCATATGGGGTTATACCCCATGACTATCGTTGCCAGGTTGGTTTTGGGACGTATTCATCTTACTCCGGAGATTAGTCCCAACATTGGAGTGTGTGGCGCAGTTAAAGCCCCCGCCACGGTATTTAAAAGTTAGCCCATAACCAGATTGAGTGGAGATACATCGCGCCATAAAAAAGAAAACCGAATTTCTTTTCATTTATTTGGAAAGGTGGGTGATACCTCATTTGCATGTGAGTTGTGAGGTGTTGGTGTGGGATGAAGCTTATATTCATTTGTTGATGTTAAATAATTAGGTGTCATTCAATTCAATTGCTTCAAATTTTGTTCCTAACGGATAAAATTGGCCACATCACTAAATTAGGGTTCAGGCCTACTTAAAAAAGTTTCTTTAGAAATCAGACCCCACAATGTTTTAAAATATAGTGAAGGACCCAGTTTAAACTTTCAATACAGATAAGGACCCATTTGCGATGAAATGTCTAATATACCCTTAGTACTTCAGAAAATTACTTAAAATGCCACTGTAAATTACCTTTCATATACACGAATATTACGAAAGTATGCCATCGTCATTATCAAGCGATCAAAACCAAGAATTTCATCTTCACGTTGATGATTAGATAAGGAGAATTCGATCTCAATTTGCATATGGATATTAGTAACCGAGGAAAACCACGACATTAATGTTTGACGACGTAAGATCTAAGCTTTGTAATGAATTTTCGTCTAAAAATCATGTAGCAAATTGAAACGGGTGAAATCTCGATTTTAATGGCCGAATATGTTGGATTCGACTCAATTTGATCATGGGTCTTAAAGGGGATTATTGATGGTATCATGGTATAACGAAGAATTTTGATGGTACATAAGATTAGGTTATTTGCTAATTAAAACGCTTAGCGGGTAACACTTCATGCTTTCTGGGTAACACTTCATTCAACACAAATACCACATGCTTTGTAGTTTATAACAAATGTTGCCGCAAAACGAACACATAATTAGAATAAAATAACGACTCGTCACTAGTAAATAACACATGTTGTACATAAGTAAAGGCAAAGAGGGATAGATCGGAAACAACCAGCAACACCCAAAAACACTGAATCCGCTCGAATTTCTGACACAAGACACATGATAAGGTGAAATCGACGTCAATTTCTCATGTAATCAACGAAAAATATGAAGTTTATCGTGGAATATTGCATTAAATACACTTGAAAAATCTCGTTGAAAAACGGGTGAAATCTCGAGTTTAATGGCCAAATAAGGTGGATTCAACTCAATTTGATCATGAGTCTCTGTAATCGAAGGAGATTATTAATAATAATCATGGAATATCGAAGAATTTTGATGAGACCTAATATTCAAGCGTTTATCAATTATAAAGTTCGTTGGTAACACTTCATTTATTCTGTGTAACAGTTCATGCATTCTGAGTAACATTTCCTGGATAACAAGCAAGAGGCTAAGAGGAATAGATAAAAACAACCGACGACACCCAAAAATCAATGAAACCGTTGGGATCTCCGAATTTAGTGAACGAATAAAGTTAAATCGACCTCAATTTCTCATGGGTCTTCATTATTGACGAAAATTTTTAAATTTGATAATGAAATAATACTTCAAACCAATTCAAAAATCTCGAGGTGAAACATCAACTTTAATGGTCGAAAATCGTGAAATCAACTCAACTTTATTACAAGTCTTAATAATGTAAGGAAATTATTGATGTTAATTATGGAATAATGTGAAAATTAGTTTTCCACAAAATTGAAATATTTTCGAGCGTAATAACACTTTATGCACTGATTATAACACATACACATCAAAAGAAAACGCTTCAGTAAGAACGTTCTAGAAGGTTCTAGATTGTCAAAGAATATTAACAGGAAAATGACTGATATTACCACATTGCCTTCAAATTATACCACATGTCTGACAATAAATAACAATATGAACTCAATTTATAACACAATTGTAGATATTGGTACTACATAATATCTTCTCAGTACCACATTACTAATTCGATTAATTTTGTTCATAAATGCACTTTTTTCGGATCTATAAGATTGACATTCATGGAAATAGATGATATAAGTTAAACCACCAAATGCCTTTACAAATCACGTTATATGAATGTTGATGTAGAAAGTACAATGTTGAAGTCATTAGTCATGTAAACATATACTCTTTCATTCCAAAACATAGACTATATCAATCTAAATGAACACAACTTTACGAATTTCATTACAAACTCGTTCAAATTTAAACATTAAATCATGAATAACACTTGATAGACCATATTCCCTAAATCCTAAGCTCCGAACCCCAAACCCTAGGCCCCGAACCCTAAACTCAAAACCCGAAACTCGAAAAGTTTTTATTGTTGCATCCTATAAATAACAAGTTGTACATAATATTACCAAATTTTTGTGTCGTAAATCCTTAATCTTAACCCCGAAACCCTAAACCCTAAACCCAAAAGTAAACCTAGAAACCCTGGCACATAAACTGCAATTTGTAACAGATCATTCATTCCGTATAGCACTTAAACACCTACTGGTAACGCTTAATCGATTACTAGTACCATTTTATGTATTTCAAGACAATTTCTAAGATCCCTCCAAATACCAACTCGAAATCAAGATTTCCGCCACACCACATATAAATCTCAAACCCCAAATCCCTAACTAGGACCATATGTTTACATGACTAATAATTTCAAAATTCGACTAATAACATTAACATTCGAAGAATGTGTCTTTTAAAGAAATATGATGGTTTAACACCATCAAATCTTATATTTTCATGAATGACAATCGTATACATCTGAAAAAAGCACATTTATAAACAAAATTAATCGAATTATTGTTGTGCTACCGAGAACCTATTATGCGGTACAAGAATTTAGAGAATCGTTAAAAACTGTGTTGGTATTGTTATTTACAATCAGCCATATGGTATTATTTGTAGGTAATATGGTGATGTTTCATGCTAATCCAGAACCTTCTAGAATATTATTATTGGAGTGTTTTTGCGTGTACATGTGTTATATTTTACTCAGTTCGAAAATGTTCAAGACTCGTCGTATTTGTCAATAATTGTCATTGATATTTAAGCATCGTGATAAATTTGAGTTGATTTAACATTATCCAACCAATAATTTCGAGTTCCCCTCGTTTTTTCAACGGAATTTTATGATTGAGATTAATTGAATATCCTATTATAAAATCCATTAATCTTTCTTGATTATCAAGACCCAAATTGAGGTCGATTTAACCTTCGGTCACTAAAGTCAGATATGCCAATAGTTTCAACATTTTTTGGTGTTATCGGCAGTTTTCGATCTATTCCTCTTGCTCGCATGCATTTTACCCTGGAAGTGTTACACGGACTATAGGAATTGTTACCCAAAATTCAAGAAGTGTTATCCAACAAGCGTGTTAATTCACTTTTTTCCGAATAACTTCAAAATCCCGCCCAAATTCCAGTCAAATTCAGGAATTCCGCCTAAGTCCTTAAACTCAAAACTATACCGAATAAATGACAATGAATACCACTTAAACCATTTCTGGTATATTTTAAAAAATACAGGTTTACATGCTTCACATGGAATACCTCTTATTTATTTTGCGATGACAAATGTTTTTTAATTCATACCACTTTAACGAACAATGATTTATGCAAAATTTTTCCGTCGATTTCATTTTCAATTCCGTTAACCTTGAACGACGAGCGATTAAGCCAATACGATGGTGCAACATAATATTCAGGCTATGGGTCACTCGAATTTATACACAGTAGCTGCAATTTCGGCCGAAAATATGATTCAATTCAAAATTATTTTTCCTTATTCGCGTTAAAAATTCCAAAAAATTCGCATCTCAAATATTACATTCGATGACGTAAAGAGCAGAAAAAACCGCCGAGGGAACGTCGAATTTGATTTGTTGCAGGACGATGTTGTGCGAATGAAAATGACGTATTCAGAAAATTCCGATCGTCAAAAGTCAATTTTAGTGTATTGGTACCACTTATTAACCATACAGGAACGCATTATTGACATATAATAGCACTTCATACATATATATATATATATATGATTACAAAATATCGTAAAATAATAACAGAAAAGTGGTTTTTAATACCACTTCTTATAAAATATTTTGTAAGGGTATTTTGTTCAGTTCGAAGTTTGTGTCTTTTATCTTAAAGTTTCAGCGAAATGGGTCTTTAACATTTATATTTTCTCAGACAAGGTCTCAATCATATTTTAAAATTATATATTTTAAAATTATAATAGAGCCTGAAATCAAATTGTCCGATATAATTAATCAAAGAATTAATTAGTTCAATTCGTAAATTTTTAACACCCCGGATCCGGACGGAACCTTTAGCTTCCGAATCGAGGTCATGCCGGTGCTGTGCAGGGCTCTTCAGATACTCGCTGGATTGGGTTCGTTTTGCCTACCAATTGTGGCTCAACGGTCAGCATAACGAAAGACGACCGCAGCGGTGCAGAACCAATTGGGTCCTGCGTTTATCGAAATTGGCGTCCGCAGGGCCTGCGATTTGTGCCCTACCCTATACCTTGAGGAGCTTTCCAATTGCAGGTAATTGTCTTCGAATTACTATGCTTTAGACTTTTGTACGATGAAGTAGATGTTATGCATCTCCTATTGCGTCAGATTTAAGGGACTTCTTTGATGTTGCACTTAAATCTTCCGTGAATGAACTTAACTATAAAACAATTTGTCGATGGCCTGGGTGATGTGATGGTTTGTGACGACATCCTTTTGACGGTGAGTATATTCTTTGTGATTCTCTATTTCAACCCCCATTTGATAGGACCTATATACTAGAGAGTTTCTTGTCAGCTCTATCTCAGTTGAAGTCTGAATATTCAATTCAAGCTGCATTTTAATATTTGATGACTGGAAATTGGAAACTCCGTAATGGTCTGCTTCAAGGAGTATTAGAGCTAAACAAACAAATGGAATTTTGCTATGCAAAAGACAGATTGGGTGGTTTAGTTGCAAGATTTAATTTTAGTACTAAACTTGAGGAGTCACAATAAAGAGAAAATATCAGAAGCTTCTGAGGTAGTAATCGACTTCTGAGCTAAACAAACAAATGGGATTTGGCTATGCAAAAGGCAGGCCATCTAAGTAGAACATAAGAATACTATGTTTTCCAATATGGAGGTTTTAGTTGCAAGATTCAAGTTAGGGTAAATTATGCAATACCGTCATGTGGTTATACTGAAATGCACATAATTACCCTATGTTTTTTTTATTGCGCGAAACTCTTTTGTGCTATTTAAAACTTAGCACCGTATCCTCCGTGTTGTTTAAAACTTAGAAAAGTACCCCTTGTGTTGTCGAAAACCTAGCAGCGTACCCCCTGTGTTTTTTAAAACATAGCTTTGTACCCTATTACCCAAATTATTAGGTGAAAATGACAAGGAAGAGATTTTACGCTATTTCCGAACCATAAGGGTTTTTATGCTTATTTTTCAAACCACCGGTGAATTATATGCTATTTACCCTTTAAGTTATTTAGCACTAAACTTGAGTATCAATAAAAAGACAATTTCAGAAGCTGAGGTAGTAACGGCCAATTTATCATTCCCAATTCTTGATTTTGATAGAAGAACATGTTCTCGTTACATTCTGACTTTTTCTGTGACCGAGAGATTTTCTTTGCGGTTTCTCAAACTTCTCTGTTACAAGGTTTCGAAACAGTGAGCTTCTATCTGTTGCAATAGTTGAGAATTTGTGGATGAACTATGTATTATTTAAATACATTTACGAGTTATCACAAAAAATTCTCTGCATATACCTGAACGACATCATATCCTTGCCAGCATATTATGCTTTGATTCTAAGGTCTCTCACTTTAGGTTTAGATCTCTATGCTGATACTAACTTTTAAGGTAATAATTGTACGACTGTTTCTGATGCTGGCTGGTTTCATGAGACGGAGACTTCTCCCGTGAGAGATGCTTTACGGCTGTACAGAGTTTATACGCAGAGGGGCCTTGACTTACATTTCGTTTTTGTTTATTTACATACAGATTATGAAACCCGTCACTAACAAGAGGACGCAGAGCACTACATAAACACCAATCTATCTATAAAAAAGCTCGAATCACTCACCACATAGAAGCATCGCAAGCATCATCTTCTTCTTCTCCTCCTTCCTCCTCCTCCTCCGTTTCTCTTGGAATCAAGTAGCTCCTGCAAAGAGGGCACGTCGTGTTCCAGTAATTCAGCCACTTCTCGAGGCACGACCTGTGGAACACGTGGCCACACGAGAGGTGGTTCACCTCCGATTTGGGCTCGAACTCGAGGAGGCAGATAGAGCACTCTTCTTGTTTGCAGACGAAGATGGATTCGCAGGGCTTTGTGGGCGTTTGGCTCCTGAAATCGTCCATGTAAGCCTTTGAGGGGCTCGAACGGCAGCACTCTGTAGAATAATCGACGGGAAACTCGTCCCACGATGCCACGTGGATCCCCATGACTTGCAGGATCGAGCGTATTATTTCTTTCAAGATTGAGATGGATATTGCGGTGTTCGCGAGTATCATACAGAGGACACCGGCGTCTGCTGCTGTTGGATAAGAGGATATGGCCATTTTTTTTTTCTGGAGAAAACACACAGCTACCGTAAGTTTTTTTTTTTCTTGAATTTCTAATGTTACTTCATTTGTCTTTCTCTGCACCAATCAGAGAAGGGAGAAAAAGAAGCTAACAAGTTGGAAACATGGTTAGAGGAAAACTTACACTGTGATCCAAAAAGCTTCGATGAGAGGTATTCTTGTAATAGAAACAACCTAGGCAGAAATAGCTAGTAAATGTACTCTACTGCAGCAACAAGGTTTTCAGGGATTGAACAAGTAGCTCTATCTTTTTTTTTTTTTTTTTATCATATCATGATCATCTCTGAATGATAATAATTATTATTATTTTATTTAGTGATTCAATTGTGGTATTTATCGTGTAACCCCACCAATGGATAAAGGGACAAGTGTCTAGCTGGTGAAATTAAAAGCTGATGGGGTACCCACCCCACCATTATTGCATGTAGACAAAATAATATTTTAGAAACAAACAGATGCATCTTCCAGAATCCACACACCTATCACATGTTCATCATGCCTTCATTAATTTTAATTCCTCACTTCAACTCTTACGGGTTAAGCTTGTATGTTATGCGGGTCACAGCAAGAAACAGAAAAAAGATTGAATTTTCGGTAGAATAATGTAAGAATTCGTAATGGGTTTAGTAGTTCAGAGGGTGATGGATAATGTGCTTTTCGTTATTTTGTTCCAAAGTCGCTTTCTTGAGACAGATGAGACGAGGCTCTCCTACATATTTACACTGTTTTCAAGACTCCACCACATTTGATTTGTCACTCTCTTTCCCACGCTTCTCCGTGTTACCTTCGCACCGCAGAGATATAATAGTATTATCCAAGTTGTTTATCCAATTTATATATCGATATATAATATTAATATACAAGGACAGATTGGCACGAACTAATTGCCACTCTCCAAGTTGCTCTACAGCAAACAGATGCTAAATTGGAAGTTTATTCCTTTTTGGGTGGGAGAAGCCGTTTTTGGTATATGGGGTATGCGCATTTTACTTTTATGTTCGAGAAGTTGTTTTTGGTGTCAATATCGTTAGTTTGGACAAAATACGAGTTTGGACAAAATACGAATTCGGTCAGCAAATATTACAAGTTGAGCCGGACCAGCCCGTGTTGTCCGAAGCAAGGGGCTTGGTCGGAACCGGCCTGTAATTCCGTTCAAACTAACAATTAAACTAATTGATCGACTAAAATGCCCCATAACCAATAACACTGTGGATTAAAAGTGACGTCTCGGAATACGAAAAACAAAAAACGAATATACTCCAAATATTGGCGACCAATGAGTCTTTCATCATATGGGAAATCTTGGTTCAATCATAACATAGATAATTTAGAAGTTATAGATGTTCATGGGAGATGACAATATTTTATTATATTTTATGGATCATTGAAACGGAAATAATGATTGGAATTTCGAAACACAAGTTCAAAAAAGAAAATTAACTTAATGAAAATGTGCGTCTCAAGTCAAGTATAAAAACTAAAGTTTTCCAGATATTTCATTTTATTCCATTATCGTAAAAAATCATTTCCATTAGCATCGCGAAAGCGATATCCCAAAGCTGCGAAGAGAGGCAAACAAGTGATCCATATGATCGATACCGTACAATAGTGAAACATGGCTCACTGGTAGGCCATTTTACGGTGATCTGGTTGTGTGTAATTGAAAGGCATACATTTTCATCAGCTTCAACGGACAACAACGTACCTCTAGAGTTCTCTTAATCCAAGACACATAGTACAACTAGACCTTACCAGAGAGCTTATTCTAGCAATGATTCCAAGACATAATTTTAAATTGAGTCTGTCGTTAGGAAGCTAACCTTCAATCATTCCCTCAAACACGAAACCATACACAATCACCATTCCAACAATTCGTACAATATCCTTCCTCAAAATAGGGACTGAATAAATAGTACATAATAAAAATATCAAAATATTACCGTGAATATATTAAAGACCATATTACTAAATTAGGTCACTAACTATGACTCTCGTGCTTTTTATGTTACTAAATGTTAAACTGCAAACTTGGATTACTAAGTAACGTATCTGACTTTTTTTGGGTGACTTGTGAATTTTTCGGCGAAAATCGTCGGAAATCCGACGTGGTCGCTGACGTGTCATCGGCCATGTAAGATTTTCCGACGATTTTGGCTGTAAAATTCATCGATGATCCAAAAAAATCAGATACATTACTTAGTGATTTAAGTTTGTAATTATCTAGCGACACATAAATAAAAATTGGTATAATTAGTGACTTAATTTAGTAATTTGCCATATATTGATTTATTCAATCTATTTTAATGTATGTGTTACATTGAAGGTTGCTTCCTAACGACAGACTTCATTCAAAATGTCTTGCCACACCTGCACATGATACAAATTGCCAATCAACTTTTGGAAAGTAGGAATATTGTCAAGGCCAAAATCACCAGGTCTGAATTTCTCTCTAATTACCTTGTTATTATGTTCCATGGGAATGCTAATAGGTTTGCAGCCCAACATACATGTTTCATTCAAAAGGTCAGTAACATACTTTCGTTGATTCAAATAGATTCACTCGTTGAATCTTGTAACTTCGATTCCAAGGAAGTAGTTCATTTCTCCGAAATTCTTCACAAAAACATGCGATAAATGTAGTAATCTCATTATATCACTTCCCATAATTAATATATCATTACACGATAAACTAGAAGAATCATACATTTATCTCCATCATGCCCAGTAAACGAGGACTGCTTGGCTATATCAAACACGGCTCCATCACACGTCAATTTGGGAAACACGGGAGTTGGTCCGAGGGTGGAATTGAAAGCAAATACTCAAATTACGAGTTGGTATAATGCCATCTCCGGCAGTTCCTTTATATATAGGGTTAATACAATACAATTCCTCTAGCTATAGAGTTTGAACAGTATCATTGAACTCCAACACTTTCCTCTATATTTTCCTCCATACAAATATTCTCATTATATTCCTTATTATCTTAATTTATATTATACATTTAGGATATTTTTTATTTTAGAATGATTTATTGAAAACTATTTAAATAACTAAGTTGCAAAAATATTTAAATAATAAGTTGCAAAAACTATTTAAATAACTAATTTTTTATTAAAAATATTATTGAATTACTAAATCATCTGAAAAATACTAATATTGATTTTACTTAAATAAATATGAAGATTATTTACATAACTTTTCACGTTTAACTAGAATCATTAAATTTAAAATTAAAAAAAATCATTATTTTATTAATTTTTCCTTTTTGTTTGAAATTTTATGAACTTTTTTTAATAAAATTAATTTTCCTTACCCACAAAACACAGCTATTATTCTCTCTCATCTTCAGTCACTATTCATCGTCTTCTTCCTCCATAGCATCATATTCAACCCACATTTTAAGTCCCAATATGAGTCTTCATTTAAAATATTTGAAAAGAAAAATAAAATTTTAAAAAAAAGGTAGCGGGTGATTAGTGGCCCGCAAGAGGTAGCGGGGCACTGCAGCACCCGCTATATGTGGCTTTTGACGAGCCGTTGGAGCTTCCTCCACACGACATGTAGAGTTTAAAGCCACATTTCAGGGCTTCTGGATATGCTCTAAGAGCACTTATCGCGTTTCAAATGGCAATGGAAGCACAATCAGAGTTTGGCGTGATCCATGGCTGCTTATGATACCTCTAATTGATAGGTATCATAAGGGCCTCGGGTCATGCGTATTCCGACTGACACATACCTCAGTTGTCCTATAACAACGAAAGGATGGAAATGGCCAACTCAAACGAGGGCATACATTGAGATATAATCCACCTTGTTGAATGTGTATCCAAGTGAGGGTGATTCAATCTGCTGGACTGGATCGCCTAATGGGCGATTTTCAACACATTCCGCACTAGGGCCATTCGCTACATGAGGCCAAAGGTTTAATGGACAATCTTATTTGGGGACATCTTACGCATTCATAAACATGAGTTCATGTTATGGATGGTTATTCGTGATAGTCTTGCAACGAGGGATAAAACATGGATAACGGGGTTTACAAATGGTGATTGCATGCTTTCTCATAATGAGGAAGAAACAACCAACCATTTGTTCTTTGAGCGTGAATCAAATTCAGATTGGAATTCGGTGATTACGTGGGCATCGAGGAAATGAAGATGTAGTCTCTTTTCCACTCGACATATCGCCAACTGCTTGATGCGGCTGCATACCGCATTTGGAAGGAAATGAATCAAAGATGGCATGAAGGAGTATAACAGACAGTTGTCCGCGTTATTAACGATGTGATTAATGATATTATTGTGAGTGTTGTCTAGTAGATATAACTTGCAGTTGAGTGCTTTAATACGAGAATGGCGGATTACTTGATATTATGTGTTATTTGCCCTATTGTAGCTTTTGTTTTCGGTAGTTTTCTATCGTTTGGTTACGACTCACTTTACGCAGTTATTATGTAATTTTTATTATTATGGAAAAAATTCATTACCACTTACAAGTTATTATTACACCTCTAATACATCATATTCGATGCAATACATGAGCCTAACACAACTTTAGAAACAAAAGAACTCAACACACATGTGGACAACTAATTCAACACCGACTGATAAAAACTTTCCAAGAAGTACATATCTTCGATCGAGCTACTTGATTTTCCGCACATAGAAATCCTTCAGCGTAATTCTCTGTAGATAACAAGTGCTACATCATGCGGTTGTTGGTGTCTTCAACATCTGCATGAACCCGTCTATTTCTCTACTTCCATAAGTGATAAATAGCAGACACATAGCCAGACATCCACCTTGAATCTGGTACCTCTTCTTCATAGGTAGGAGTCATTCTCTCCAATCTGTATGCTGGATCGGAGCAGGGGCAATCCCCATCCATATGGTGAGAAGTTGCAGGACATGTTGACTAAAGACACTAAAAAAAGAGGATGTATAGATTCTTCAGCGCATGAGCACAACTGCAATCCGAAGTAACAACAGAAACATGCCACGACGTAGAGGTTTGCCTCATGATATCCCAAGACGACGTTCACATAATTGTTTCCCTATCATCTTGAATTTTTCTATGATTGACCCTAACAAGTTGTCGAAAGCGCATTTGACACATAAGTTAATTACGTGACAAATGCACCTCACGTGAAATAGCCGACCGTCGAAGGGTAACATTAAGCGGTGGCGGAATATTTCAACCCCAACATTGTTGGAGCTTCCATTATCTAAAGTGATAACATAATCTTGTCTTGAATCTTATATATGTTCACGACATTCAATACATACATTGCTATTGTGTGTCCGGTGTGCGACGTGTCGAGAACATCTAGCGAAAGAATTCTCTTTCCATCGTCCACGTCTTGTCTATCCAATGGCTAGTCACCGCTAAATAAGAATCCGAATTGACGTTTGTCCAAGTATCGGTAGTCAAACTTATCCTACACGATATGTTGGCCAAATGCGCAATCAGTACTATATGTATTTTGGGTTCTGACACTTAATCAATTCAATCAGCGACGCGGAAGAAATCACCGTTGAGTACCGAATAGTATAGATTTGTGTGTTTGTGTTTGACACCAAAGTTGTTTATGGAAGTTCGGAGTGTTAATGAACTCCTATGTCTCCCCTTCTTCCCTCAGGAAGGTACCCTTAGAAGTATGGTTTACTTAATGTACAACCTACACCTTCTAACTACAACAACTTTTTACAGTCCATTGTTTACACAGCACACTTGATATAAGAACACTCAAGAACGTAGGCTTAAAGCTTTTACTTTCGTACAAAGAAAATTACAAGTGATTAAAAATTATTATTTACGTCTTGAGGTTCTTCGGCCTTTTATACTTCGCGTTCCTGAAGTAGCCGTTATAATTTGAATGCTTGAGCCCGCTCTCGCAGCATTTACTTCTTTGCCTCTTTGGGTACTGCGACTCTCAATGCTGACTCTGCGTCTGGTTACCGCTTTTGCCTCTTTGGGTAAGTCTTCCGCTTTGCTCCAGTACTCACGCAGCCGTGCATTAAATGCTTCCCAGTATACTGTCTGCACCTTGTCCCTCCTTGGCAGGTGCATTGTCGTTGCTCCGGTACTGGCTTGCTCCAGCTGGCATCCAGTTCTCAGTAGTGGTTTCGGTACCGACGGTTTTGGTTCTTGCTCAATCACCAAAACTTTAGTATCCATCAATTTCTCCCTTTCTGGTGATTGGCAAAACTCAGGTCAGTCTCACCAGAGATCTCTCTCTCCGGTCCCCAGTCTCTCTTCTCCTTCTCCTTGGCGATCATCACGAGCTCCTTTTGCGTGATCTCCTTGGCGTAAGAGATCCTCTTGATGTCGTGAAGCCAGACGACTTCACTTAGCTGATCTTCAGTGAGAGAGGCTGCGATGTCCCTTAGCCCGATTGGATAATAGATGCGCTCAAGCGGTCCAACTCGAGCCTCTATTCTTCCTTGTCGGTACACGGGCGGGAGATCTTGGTCCGGTATTAGTAGGGCGAGGACTTTGTTTCTTTCTTCGTTGCTGTCCGTATACCTCGCGCCTTGGTACAAAGCCGTTGATAATGATCCTCCGATTTGAGCGCTTGGCAGTACCGGAGCTGGTACAACTGTCGAGAACTCGGGAACCGGAGCCGGTGCTGGTTGCTCTCTGGTGCCAGCCTTAGCGCTTCCACCGCCGCTTTTCTTCCCTCTCTGTCATTCTCCCTTTTTGGCAATCACCGATCCAGTATCGCCTTGAGCTTACAGATGCTCGACGATGGCAGGAAGTTGTGCAGAGAGAACATTGATCTCATCCGACACACTCTCCTAGACTTCAGTGAGGCCAACCGTAAGCTCCGCCCGCTTGCAGCGATCGTGTCCACCTTCTGGAGCACCTCTTTGGTGGACTTTGTGGAGTCTCTCAGCTTGTGCTTGATTTTGCTGAGCTCCCGATCAGTGCGCCGTACATAGATGACTCCACGTGAGCTGTGCTGACGGAGTCCAGGGTGCGAGCGAGATGAGGAGGGTACGGACGCGAGGGGCTGCGGTGTCGGGGTCACTTCCCGCTCTTGATTCTGAGCTTGTGGTGGCGGAGAGACATCTGCAGCTGGTAGAACGCTAGTACCGACCTTTGATGCTCCTTGCACTTCCTGGGCCGAAGGCAACTTGGGAGCAGCATCGACGCCCTCTTGATAAGTGAGGAACAGTTGGAGCGCAGACGTCGATGGAGACGATGGCGGGGCCGAAGCTTCAACAGCCGGTGATGGGCTTTGCTGTTGAGAGGCTTCTTGGGCCCGTGGTGAGCTTAATATGGCCTCTTGCTGAACTTGAGCAGGTTGTTTTGCTTCACTAGCCGCACCGGGGAGAACCGAGACGGTTTCCCTTAGAGAAGCTGGAACCGGAGATAGTACTTGGAATGTAGAAGGTTGGTCTTGAGGACTCCCAGCCGGCATCTGAGATGACCCTACCCTTCCGGTTCCATAGATACTGAGGGCTACGGAGCTGACCGGTCTCCGTAATTATAGCTTAGTACGTATAACCTCCACCCTCGACTGCAGTGTGGCAGCCTGCGCCCGAAGCCGCTTGAGTATCTTCGTTTCGCATCGGGCTTCTTTGTGGTTAGGGTCGAAGGCTGCTTCTCGTTGTTGAAACAGATGGGTAATCTCGTGCAGTCGAGTGTGTACCTCTAAGAGCTCCTGACTTTGGATTAGAGGTGACTCTAATCCAAGGCACTCCAGCATCTGGTTCTCAATGGCCATGGCACTGCCGGCTGTCCGTTTGGAGATGTTGTCCAGTGCCATCCCGACTTGTACATTCCACCATTCTTCAAAATCTTGAAGAACTACGGTCATAGCCTCTTCAATGCGAGCTTCAACTGCGCTCATGACCGTGTTGGTGTAGGAGGAATGACGAGGGCTGGAGCGGGGCATCTTTTCCTTCCAACTCGCGCGTTTTCTCTTCCTGGATGGCGTCGCAGTGGGTTCCCTGATGACGATGCACAAAATTGTTATCCTGGACACCGCCTCAGGTCGATCCTCAACCGGTGCTGGCAGTACTGGGACCTCTTCGGGGGCAGCGGCATCATCTTGGCCCCCTCTCGGAATCGCTAGAGTAGATTCACTCTAGAAACCGGTTCCGACTTCTTGCCTCGTGCCCTCTCCAGCTCCAGTGAGGCTACGGAAGATTCCGTTAGAACTAGAGAGGTTGGTTCTTTAGCAGCAAGCTCTTCTGCTGGCATCGGACCCGACACTGTCTCGAGCGGCACGGGTTCCGGTTTTGGCTGTGAGATTACAGCCAGAGTCTTCTCCTTGGGGACGATAACCTTCTTTTTCTTGGAATGCGCGACTGGTGCCTTGGCTTTGGACTTGGTGGCAGCCGCTCTTTTCGTCCCCTTAATTAGAAAAGGCAGTGCTACCTCCGGTACCGAGTGGAGACCAATCACTCGCTCATCAGAGAGGTATTCCCGTCGGGCTAAGTTATGGAATAGGTCCCCCTCTATCTTCTTCTTCAGTATGTGGGTGAGCTGGGGACCGAAATTCTTGATCAGTCTGGACTTAGCCCTTATTGTGGCTTGGAAGGCGCTGAAGACGATGATGCCCCAGTCCACGTCTGTGTGAGTGAGAATGACCACCATTGCGTCGATCTTCTCACTTGTGAGCATATCGAGTGCTTCAGCCTTCCCAAGCAGCCTTTTCGCCACTATTTCATGGAGAAGACGGTACGCGGGCTTCAGTACCGTCTTTCTGTCGGAGTCCTTGAAGGTGGCTCCGCTCATGGACATGTGCGGCTTTAGGTCTTCGCGCATGTTGCCTATGGCCTCGGGAAGGTTGGCCGGTCCCACCGCTGCCAAGTTGAATTCCTCGACGAACCACTCCTTGGTGACTTCGACGTCGTGATTCTGACTGCGACTGAAGATCCGAGTGTCTGAGGAGAAGACGACATTGGTGATGAATCGCGAACGTGATCTGTGAAGACTTCAGGTTCACTATCCAGAAATGTCGCCAGGCTGGCGTCCATTATACATGACGCCATACGATGAACTTCTTCGTCGCTGGAACTCATAAGTTCCAGGACATCGACCTTTACGGCCACCCTCATAAATTCTGAGGGATTTTGAGTAGAAGAGGTAGAAGGTTGAGCGGCCATTTATGAATTTCTGGGTAAGTGTTTAAAGTTTTGAAGATTAGTGTTTGCGATTTGAGAGCATTTGAGAGTTAGGGTTTTGAGGATTTGAGAAATGTAAATGATAAGTGTGACATTTCATGCGTATAAGTAGAGATAAATGGCGGGATAAAGTGATGCGACAACATTTAATGCTGTCAGACGATTTGACTACTCTGAGAAAATTCCTCGGACTGACGGCATGTGTCTCAGACCTGGTTTACCTCATTTATGGAGAATTAAACCAGTTCCATACTGTTGTTTTCGGTATTGATTAGGTGTCTGATTATTTTCCTTTGATGAGTACCGAAAATTCCCCATGAATCGGTACTACCAATGAAACCTCAATTTTCATGGTCCTCTTTTCTTTGGACTATATTCTCCGGTACTCAGGCACAAACAGAAATAATTTGAGAAGTTGCTTGATAAGTCAAGTAAGCCAAGGGCGTTTCTGAAGATAACGAACTTGGCTTCAGGGAGTGGCTTGGTAAATATGTCAGCGACTTGCTGTTCAGTTCGTGCATGCTTCAAGCGGACATCCTTCTTGATCACATGATCATGGATGAAGTGGTGCCTGATCTCAATGTGCTTAGTTCTTGAGTGGAGGACTAGATTTGTGATATGGCGATATCACTTGTGTTATCGCAATATATGGGTGTCTCTGACTCGTTTATCCCATAATCCTTGAGTTGATGCTGGATCCAAAGTATTTGTGAGCAGCAACTACCAACAGCTAGATATTCGGCTTCAGCTGTTGATGTGGCGATAGAGGTCTATTTCTTGTTGAACCAAGAGATCAGTCTGTCTCCAAGGAACTGACATGTGCCACTTGTGCTTTTTCTATTATGTTTGCAACCGGCATAATCAGCATTTGTGTACCCGTATAGTGATTTACAAAATCAAGCAATGGTGCACCGCACCGATGTTAATTCTCTCAATTTCCCAGCTGCTATGTCCCTTACCTAGATCATAGGATTCGTCAAGCTTTGATTATTTATCTTATGTTTAATGGAATGAAGATGAAGAGGCGTGCTCAAAAGGTTTATGTGTTGACGAGAGACAGTGTAATAATCGACTTCAATTTTCACGTTTGTGTTAAGTTCAATATATACACCATTATTTTTTAATTCCATTAAAACCTTGAATATTTTTTATGCAGTACAAGAAGGACAATAAATTGTCAAGTTGTATGCCGGTGACATTGCTTTGGGAGCTTATTCACGATTTGGCGGTTATTAAATTTCCTCACTGATTTTCAGAATGAATGGTACATGTTTTGACAATTTGATTGATTAATTTCTTATTGTTATCGTTGGATCTTTAATGTTTATGGAGCAATCGAAAGAAAGAGATTTTTATTTGTATGTTGCGATTCGAAATCCTTTAACGTATCATTGGTTCGGCGATTAAACTTTTCTTGACACTTATTTTCGTCACAATAATCATGTCATAGGTTTTCATTGTTCCGTTTACTTCTTCCTTTTTATCATTGTTTTATTTTTTGTCTTTTATGATGAGCTTAATATTTATGAACATCAGAAGGGGGATGGTCTTGATTTGGTATGGCGATGGCCCGGTATTGGTGGATTTTTGTTATCATCAGTATCTTGTATACACGAACCAATATATTTCACCGCTTGCATTTCGCTTTACATGTGTCATATCACAATCTATTATTTCCATCTCGAAACATTGTCAGTAATTTTTTATTTTATTTCATATTGTTGTTTCCCCGCTCGTCTCGATGGAAGATTTTTACTCAAAACATATAGCTTTTGTTAATGTTGACATTGACAATGTGGACTCAACATTTGAGTCAACAGTTGCAATGTTAACATTGACAATGTGGACTCAACATTCCAGTCAACATCGATTGACTCGGACTTGGTCCAACCTTAATTTTATCTTTCAAACCTAAAAACCGTTTTCCCTATTATTACAGAGTTAGTTAAATGTGTGCAGAGGTTACTTACGAGATGAACTTATTCAAACAAGAGTGGAGTGGAGTGGATACTAAAAATAGGATGCTTATTCAACCACTTCAAGGTGCTTACTAAAAATAGGAGAAGTGGAGCTCGTGGCTGAATAAGTCGAAGCATTATCTCAGACGTGAAGTCATGGAGATCATGGAGAACGTAGGGAGGACTGGAGTCGAAGCTATGAAGAGTATAAATAGAAGACTCCGATGCCGACTAACGTTAACGGAGATAATATACGACGAGCGACGAAAGAGAAGAAAAAGAAAAAGAGAGAGCTCTCACTATATACTCGTCTTTCTGTTCTTTACCTAGTATTTTACCTTTTCATAGATCGTAGGTATCTGTGGTGAGATTAGAAGAGTCGTTAGATTCTTTACTAGGTTGTTTTTACTATCTTTCGATAGTTCTAGTTTTTATAATCCATTCTTTGAAGTGGAATTTTGCCCTGAAGGCGTGTAGCAAGTTATTTAACTTACTCCATATTTTAAATCGTGTCTCCATCGTTTTAACTGCTAAGTTTTGAAACTTTCCGCTGTGCTAAAACTTTCTGTTCCTGAATGTTGGTTCAACATTAAAGACAAAATTACTGGTATATTTTTAACTTAGCTATTTCCATATCTTTATGGGACCGCTCCTTTTCAGATTGGTATCAGAGCAACCGCTTGATACACTAAGCGTTTTTAATCCTTGATATGGATGCCTTAAGCTTAAACTATTTTGGCAAAGTCCCCGTCCTAGACGGATCAAACTATGCCTATTGGAAAATCCGAATGAGACAATGCATAAAGTCGTTTGACTCTCGTGCTTGGGATTCGGTTCTTAACGGCTATACCCCTCCTAAAACCCTTTCAGATGCTGATGGAGAAGTGTTCGACAAACCCATTGCCGAATGGACTGCTCTTGAAAGAGCAGCAACCGATTTTAACGAAAAAGCCTTACATGCCGTTTTTTCTTCCTCGATATTTTTATGTTCAAAATCATCCAAAACTGTACCAATGCGAAACATGCATGGGATATGTTGCAAAGGTATTGTGAGGGTGATGCGAGCGTTAACACAAAGCTGCGTCTTTTAAATAGCCAATTTGAAAACCTTCGTATGAGGGACGATGAAGATATTACTACTTATTTTGGAAAACTTTGGAATATTTCTAGCGATGTCATAGTCTAGGTGAACCTATCTCTAACAAAGTGTTGAATTCTAAGGCTATTAGGTCACTATCGAAGAAGTTCAACGTGAAGGTGGCAGCTGTAGACGAAGCCCACAATCTGGCCACACTCGACTTCAATACCCTCATGAACATTATGAAGAACTACGAGACCAATCTCGAAGTTCAGAAAAATGCATCAAGGGGTAAAAGTCTCGCTCTAGTCTCGCAACCATCAGGTGTTGAATCTGATGTTGAGCCAGACGATGATGAGGATATGGCTATGATTGTTAGGAAATTCAAAAGGTTACTGATAAACAAGAGACAGATGAATGTTGGTCCAACATTCAAGAACGTTCCCAACGCTCAAGAGTCTTTATCTGCCCCGAATCGCTCTATCAACAAGAGAAACTCTGCTGATAAAGCGAAAGCCGACAAACTTGACAGGGACTCCGTCCAATGCCATGCTTGTAAAGGCTGGGGTCATTTTGCAAATGAATGTGCTAACACTCTTCGCAGGTATGAAAAAGGATATTGAGTCAGCCTATCTGATGACAAAGATGACGTGCCAGCAAGGAATACGCATCAGGTTGCCCAAGTGACTAAAGTTTCAATTCCAGCCTTCTCTGACAATGAGGATGAGGAACATCATACTGGGTTTAATGCGGTAACAGATGTTGATCCAACACTGGACTCAACATCTGAACATTATATTCTTTTTTATTATGATGAATCAAATTGATTAATCTTTGTTGTTAGATGATTCAGGAGAGTGTGTAGAACATGCTAAGGATGATGAATCACTGGAAGAAACGTACAAACTGTTGTACGTAGAATGGACGAATCAAAGGAAGGAGATCTCGAAATTGAAGGACTCCGTTCAAGTGTTGACTGAGAAAAATGCGACAATGAAAAGGTGATCAATGGCTTGCTTGAAGGAATGAGCAAGATGGAAGCCTTGCTGACCAGAAAGGACAAAGAAATTGACAAACTTCAAACGCAAGTCAATAAGGCTTCAGACACCTTCTCAAAGATGAATAAAGGTAATTCCACACTTGATGAGGTACTTTCTTTCGTTAATACTTCTAATCACGGTCTAGGATTCAAATCACATCCTAAAAAGACTAAGAATTCTGCATCGAAGTCTAGGTCTAGAATTTTTAAGTGCCATTTTTGTCTTAAACCTGGACATATTAAACCTTATTGCTGGAAACTGAAAGATGTGATATCCAAAAAGCAAATGTTGACTGAAAAATCATCCAACATTCGCTCCAACATTGAGAAATTAGTGTTGAAGAAAATGTCTGGAGGTGGTTCAGACAACATTAGTTCTGGTTCTACGAATCACATGAATACGACTTTTTGGAGTCCGTCAGTTCAGAAGAAAGCTTGGGTACGAAAATCATCGGTTCTATGTAATGTAGTTTACACGTCCTTGAAAGCTAACGTTTCAGGATCTTGGTACTTCGATAGTGGTTGTTCACGACACATGATAGGTACCAAAGACCACTTGATAGACTATACTCCCTTAAGTAACGGTACGGTTACTTTTGGAGGTGGAGCGAAATGTAAAATTCTTGGACGAGGTAAACTTAATGTGGTTGGTTTTCCTGCCCTAAGGAATGTCTTCCATGTTGACGGATTGGTTGTTAACCTCATTAGCATAAGTCAACTATGTGACGACGATCTTGAGGTAAGGTTTAATAGAGAATGCTGTGAAGTTTTTAGTGACAAAAACTTGTGTGTGATGGCAGGTAGAAAGTCTAGTGATAATTGCTATCAAGTTGGTGATAAAGATGACAGAAAAGAAGTATGTAAGATGTCCAAAACCGAAGTTGATATTGTTCTTTGGCATCATAAATTGGGTCATGTCAATTATCGAACCTTAGAACAATTGATTGGGCATGTGACAATCAGAGGTATTCCCAATCATAAGGATTGTGGAAAAATTATTTGTAAGCAATGTCTTAAAGGCAAGCAGAAACATGTCAGTCATAATGTTGACCAATATATCGCTCAACATTTTATAACTGCCCACTGCTTTCAGCTACTTCACATGGATCTTATGGGTCCTATGGAAGTAGACAACATAGGTGGTAGAAAATATGCGTATGTTTTAGTTGATGACTTTTCTAAGTTTCATGGATATTTTTTCTTAGGGAAAAATCTGAACCTTTTGATTTTTTCAAAACCTTTTGTGCCATGATCAAAAAATAATTTTTGTGCTCCCATTTTTCGTATTAGGTCCGATCATGGTAGAGAGTTTGAAAATCAATCTTTTAAAGATTTTTGTGACTTAAAAGGTATTATCCATGAGTTTTCTTCTCCTAAGATACCTCAACAAAATGGGGTAGTCGAAAGGAAGAATAGAACTCTTCAGGAAATGACCCGTGTAATGCTACAATCCAAAAGTCTTTCTAAAAGATTTTGGGCGGAAACATTAAACACGGCTTGTCATATCTCTAATAGAGTTTTCTTTCGTCTTGGGACAAAGAAAACCTCTTACGAGATTTTGAACGGTACGACTACGGTTAAATATTTTCACGTATTTGGATGTACTTGCTATATGTGGAATGATCGTGAGTATTTGACTAAGTTTGATTCGAAAAGTGACAAATGCATATTCTTGGGATATTCTATTAATAGTCGTGCTTATCGTGTTTACAATCAGGAATCTGTTAATATTGTGTTTAATGATTCCGCTGACATTAGCAGAAATACCCCTCAAGTTGACATTGCAGATATAGTTCCGAGGGTTAGTCCAGCAAAGGATCTGGAAGCTAACAATGTTGAGTCAACATCGGCTCAACATTAGCTCCTGAATAGGATACTGAAGATGAAACTTTAAGATCCCCTTGCTAATTCAGAAGTCTCACCCCTCTGATCAGATCATTGGCAGACTGGATGAAGGAAGGAAGACCAGAGATAAACCTCGAAGAGATTATAGATCAATGGTAAAAAATGTATGCATGACTTCCGTATACAACGAGGTAAGGTTTAATTGTTTTGTATCTGAAATTGAACCAAAAACCGTTCTTGAAGCCCTCAAGGACAGTTTTTGGATCAATGCTATGCAAGAAGAGCTTGTTCAATTTGATAAAAATCAGGTTTGGACTTTAGTTCCACGACCAATCGACGGTAACGTCATTGGTACAAAGTGGATCTTCAAGAACAAATCTGATGAGTACGGAAATGTTATTAGAAATAAAGCTCGGTTAGTTGCCCAAGGCTATACCCAAGTTGAGGGTGTAGACTTTGATGAAACCTTTGCCCCCGTAGCAAGGTTAGAATCTATAAGACTCTTACTTGCTATTGCATGTTGGCTCAACATTACCCTCCACCAGATGGATGTTAAGGGTGCGTTCTTAAATGGCTTTATTGATAAAGAAATTTACGTTGAGCAACCGAAAGGTTTCGAAGATCCTTACCATACTGATCATGTGTATAAGTTACAAAAAACTCTTTATGGTTTAAAGCAAGATCATCGAGCTTGGTACGGTAGGCTAACTTCATTTTTCTTAGATTTTGGATTTTTTAGAGGCGAAGCCGATAGAACTCTTTTCGTGAAAAGAGTTGGTAATGAATTGTTAATATCTCAAATCTACGTGGATGATATAGTCTTCGGATCAACATCTCGATCTATGTCGGATGAGTTTATCCAAGCTATGAATTCCACATTTGAGATGAGTATGATCGGTGAACTAACTTTTTTCCTAGGTCTACAGGTGAAACAAAGCATGGATGGCATATTTATGTCTCATGAAAAATACGCGAAGAACACTCTGAAGAAGTTCGGCTTAGGTAATGCAAAGGTAATGAGAACTCCTATGGGGTCTACGCAGAAGGTAAGTAAAGATAATGTTGGGGAGAATGTTGACCCAACATTATATCGTTCTATGATAGGTAGCTTATTATACCTTTCTGCGAGTAGACCAGACATTATGTATAGTGTTTGTGTGTGTGCGAGATATCAGGCTGAACCAAAGGTTTCTCATCTTAACGCTGTCAAAAGAATTTTAAAGTACGTTAGTGGTACATGTAACCTTGGTTTATGGTTTTCAAAAGATACTAACACTAATTTGGTTGGTTTCAGTGACGCCGATTGGGCAGGTGATGAAGATGATCGTAAGAGCACAAGTGGAGGCTGCTTCTTCTTAGGTAATAATCTAGTGTCTTGGTTAACTAAGAAGGAAAATTGTGTTTCTCTCTCTACGGCCGAATCTCAGTATGTGGCAGCAGGTAGCTGTTGTACATAACTCATATGGCTTAAGAGTATGTTGAGTGATTATGGGTTAGAGAGCGAAACCGTGCTTATGTATCGTGATAATCTTAGTGCCATAAACATTTTGAAAAATCCGAGACAACATTCTAGGACTAAGCATATAGACATTAGACATCATTTTCTGAGAGATATAGTTGAGAAAGAGTTAGTGAAAATAGAGCATATAGGTACTAAGATCAATTAGCTGATATTTTCACTAACGCGTTAGACTTCGAAAGGTTCTCAAGCCTGAAGAAGTCCATAGGTCTCTGTCAGAGTCGGTAAATGTTGGTCCAATATTTGGATCAACATTGGCATATGTCATATATGACTGTTACTGTTTTGATATTTGGTCTAACGTTCTCTTTGTTAAAATTCCTGAAATGATTTGACTCACCTAGACCATTTTCTGAAATGACCCACTCCCTAGCACTAGTATGCTAATGATCATTTTCAAGATACAGGTTCAGAATATTAAGATCCTTAGATACACGGCATTCGCGGTGACGATGTATTCTATGCATGAAAGAATTCTGAACCTTGATGAACTGGAAATCATTCTAGAGCAGTGCACAATATTCTCTATCAATAATAAAGGTGAGATAAGGGCAGAAAATGAAAGAAAATTGTGATCTTGGGTGTTGAACAGAAAATGAAGGAAATCGTTTTGAGAATGTTGTGTTAAATGTTGAGCAACATTTGTGACTAGTCATTCTGATCATGCTTATTTTCCGTTTATGATCTATGTGTTATAGATTTTAGGTATACATATAAATAATATGTCGTGTCTAGTATCTATATCTCTCATTTTGCATTAGAAGAACAACAACTATCCTCACTTGGTTCATGCGTTCATCGGAACACCTAAACGGTTAGTGCACTCGATCTCGACTTACTTGTTATGAATATTTTTTGCACGATATTTTTAAATGTCAAACGTTATCCACTCTCCACATTTTACTCAACCATAACGGTTAAAACTCGTATTTGCGAAATTTAAATAATTTTTTTTTTACTTTTTTATTATTTTTATTTCATCGTCTCTAACGGTTACTTTTCTTAACTTCTCGACTTTTTTACCGTTACAGACACCCCTATTTACTTGCCTGAAAATCTCGATCATATCACACAAACCCTTTTACATTCTCTCTGCATAATCTCTGCGAACATTAAGTTTTTTTCTCTCGCAATCAAGTTCGAAAATATTCCCTGTTTCAATCTCTGTTTTTATAATTTCTCCTATGGCGAACTCACCCATCTCTGAGAAACAGAATGTTGAATCAACATCGAGCGCCAGGTTTATTGAGAGGAACCCACTGGCGATGGTGGTGTACGGTGCTCCCATGCCGGATGAAGTTGTGTCTCCTCTCAGAGAAGACGCAGCCACCTCTGAAGCTTATCCAGAGAAAACTGCTCAGAATCCGAGCCCGACCCTGCCATCAAGCTCTTCCTCAGAATCGAGTGATGATTCTGAAAGCTCTGATGAGGATTTCGTACCTATTATGGTCGATTCCTCAACGAGTTCAGAATCTGAAACTCTGGAGATTTCAAGCGACGAAGAAGACGTTGAAGAATCCGTCCCCGCGGACGAACCCTTTTCTGATGACGTTCCTCTTGGGGTCGTAAAAAAGATGCTACAGAAGAAGCAAGGGAAGAGAAAAGCTGAACCAACTCCTCGCCCAACCAAAAGGGAAAAAGTGACTGAAGAGAAGCAGACCACACAGACCAATGTTGGGTTAAATACTGACCCAACATTCCTCTCTGATGACGAGATAGATGGAGGATCAGACGGGGAGATAAGATACCTTCACACCCTCAAAAATTCTACGCCCAGAAGAACAAGGATATCTGGAGGACCTTCTACTCCAGAACATTTCGCGTAGAAAGAACGGTGGACAAGGCGAACTTCTCTCAGCATGGGGTCCTGCAATTCCTGGAGTCCAGAAGTCTCGAGAAGGCTGTGCTCATCCTTGGAGAATACTGCGACCATGTGGTCCGTGAGGTATATTCTAACCTCTCTCCCAAGTTAAATGAGCCTCATTCAAAGAAATTCGGTAAGATATACTTACGGAATCATCTTTATGAGTTGTCTTCTCATTCCATTAATGAATTGCTTGGGACGCCTGAGGTTGATCACTTCACGGACAGTGACATGAATGAGGTTGGGTCTTTCATCACCGGGGGTACGGTGATGAAATGGACTCACAACTTCTCTGTCACTCACCTCACTTCACTCTACATGTGCTTTTTAAGATAGTAATCTAAAATTGGCTGTCTACGGCCAATGATAGTAGAGTGACCGAACCAATGGCACAACTATTGTATGCGTTGGGGAAAAATCTTCCTATTAATTGAGGAGATTTCATCCTTAACCAAATTGCGTACCAAGCTGAACGAGCAGGGAAAGGAATACTTCCTTTTCCCTCAATCATTTGGTTGTCGCTGGTTCGAGGAGGTTTCAAACCTACTCATGCTGATACTGTGGTGAACAAGAAGATCCCATACACCATTGCGGCCAATCACTTAGTGGGGCTAAACAAAGTTGTCGATCTGCCATGGGATGGAGCTAAAATAACTGAACCAAATGTTGGTTCAACATCGGCTCCAACATCTGTCCTGGCGAAGCACGTAAAGTATTTGGATGATATTATTGCATCACTTGTTGCACAAAGGAAAATTCTTCGGAGTTTTCTTTCTTCCCAAAAAAGGGGAGAAGATAGTGCAGATGAAGATGTCTGGACTGCTGCTGGTGAGGGAAACGAAGGGATATCAGCTGTAGGGGGAGGTGGTCGTGTTGCTGGTGCTGCTGTTGCTGCTAAACAAAGAGGAGAAGGAGAAGAAGAAGAAGAAGAAGAAGAAGAAGAAGAAGAAGAAGAAGAAGAAGAAGAAGAAGAAGAGAAGAAAGAAGAAGAAGAGAAGAAAAGAAGAAGAAGACTTCTGCTGCCATACCGCTGATGGAGCTGGAGCTGCTGAAGAAGCTGGAGCTGGAGATGATCAAAGTGAAGAGGATGCTACTGGAAGCTGCTGATGAAGCTGGAACAGGAACAGGAGAAGCTGCTGGAGCGGAGGCTGAAGAAGAAGGAGCTGCATCGGAAGACTCCATTATGAGTCTTCAATTTTAGACTTCTTATTTTCTTGCATGGTTTTTGCATGCAGACTTTTATTTTATTTTGTGTTTTTGTGTGTGATCTTGTGTTTTGCAGATGTGACGAAGACATCTAAAATGGCTATGTATTAATTTTTCCTATGTTAATCCATTTTTCTTTGCTCTAAGTTACTTGTTGCTTTCAAGGGGAGTTATTTGGATTTGAAGTTCTCTGGATTGGAACTTCTTTGGATTTAGCTCTGCACTGGTTTTGGGAAGAAAGACAAAAAGGGGAGATTGTTAATGTTGACATTGACAATGTGGACTCAACATTTGAGTCAACAGTTGCAATGTTAACATTGACAATGTGGACTCAACATTCCAGTCAACATCGATTGACTCGGACTTGGTCCAACCTTAATTTTGTCTTTCAAACCCAAAAACCGTTTTCCCTATTATTACGGACTTAATTAAATGTGTGCAGAGGTTACTTACGAGATGGACTTGTTCAAACAAGAGTGGAGTGGAGTGGATACTAAAAATAGGATGCTTATTCAACCACTTCAAGGTGCTTACTAAAAATATGGAGAAGTGGAGCTCGTGGCTGAATAGTCGAAGCATTATCTCAGACGTGAAGTCATGGAGATCATGGAGAACGTGGGGAGGACTGGAGTCGAAGCTATGAAGAGTATAAATAGAAGACTATGATGCCGACCAACGTTATCGGAGAATATACGACGAGCGACGAAAGAGAAGAAAACGAAAAAGAGAGAGCTCTCACTATTTACTCGTCTTTATGTTCTTTACCTAGTGTTTTACCTTTTCATATATCGTAGGTATCTGTGTTAAGATTAGAAGAGTCGTTAGATTCTTTACTAGGTTGTTTTTACTAGCTTTCGATAGTTCTACTTTTTGTAACACATTCTTTGAAGTGGAATTTTGCCCTGAAGGCGTGTAGCAAGTTATTTAGCTTGCTGCATAGTTTAAATCGTGTCTCCATCGTTTTTAACTGCTAAGTTTTGAAACTTTCCGCTGTGCTAAAACTTTCTGTTCCTGAATGTTGGTTCAACATTAAGGACAACATTACTGGTATATTTTTAACTTAGCTATTTCAATATCTTTACGGGACCGCTCCTTTTCAGTTTTCATTTTAACAATGATTAAATAAGATTATTATGTATGTCTATGTGTGCATTATTTATTCTCTCTTTTATTTAAAACCGGAATTTTGGCCAAAAAAATTGGTTTAATGTTATCCTGAGACTATCCTGAACCTATCGGTACCTATCGGTACTGTAGCATGTTCACATGGATGAGGTGGTAGTGGTGGTGCTAGTTCGCTAGCATCAAGCTCGACATCAAACTGTTATGGATACGTTGATCGCAATGTGGTGGCGGTGGTGGGATGATCGTACGAATCACATAGGCTATCATATTGTCATGAAGACTAAAACGCCTATAACATGAGCTCTAGCTATGCAGAAGCTTTCGCTTTGCCGCTGAAGGGACTGTCACCCAAGAGGGAGAAATAACCTAGCAGAGGTATGGAAAAGAAAAAAATGTCTCTTCATTTTTTGTTTCCTGGATATGTTTGATGGTGACGGTTTTTCATTCAAAACATATAGTTTCCTTTGAAAGATGATTAAATACGACTATTATGTATGTCTACGTATTACTCTCTCTTTCATTCAAAACTAGCATTTCTGCAAAATAAAATGGTTTCTGAGCCTTCTTTGAACCTAATCGTGCAGCATCTTCAAGTGGTTTTTGTGCAGCAAAATAAAATGGTTTCTGACAAAATAACAATTGCACAGGTATTATCGTCTGATTTTACTTCGTGGGATCCCACGTCTGACGACCCTTTGCGCCAATTTAGGAGAACAAAGCAAATTGGTGCAAAAGAAGTTAACGAGAAGATCACTTCCTCATCTGCTCCTTCTCCGAATAAAAACGAGTGAAAGGTTGTTGCAGCCTCGAAGTACAGACGCTCCAATGGATGACAGTCTTGAGCCTCTCGGCACAACAACACGAAAAAAAAAAGAACAATAGTACGTAGCGCTGTCTTTGTTGAAAGTGTACTAGCGCCTCTTAATATAGAAAGAAATTAAATCCACATAATATATAATGCTGAATCAAAGTCAAACCTTTGAGCATCAATGCATTTAAGAGTAGTATTAAATGGAATCAAAACACCAAAGAACATATAAATTGAAAATATGAAATAAGCTTATTATGTCTTGGTAGCTCTGAGAAACGTACACTATCGCAAGATTTAACTATGAATCGTCAAATCTTACATTTCATGACTTTTAAATTCAAAAGTAAGCTTAGTTTCGTTGTGAAACCATTAGTGCGCTTGCATCATTACTTCGCCAGTAACAACTAACAATAGAAATATTTGATAGTCAAGTGCGGTTTATGTGATGATAAATGTCAGGTGATAAGACCATCTCCAACCGAAAAACGCATTCTCAAACTCAAACTTATTCTCAAACTCAAAATGCAGTAATTCTTCTTTGATCGAAAAACGCATTCTCAAACCTAAAAGAATATTCCTGAAATATTATCTACACAAACTTATATCAATTTTCAATATTACCCACATATTTTATAGTTTTATAAATTAGATCACGATATCTTTTAAATTCTATTGAAAAAATATTTATTAAAATCTCGATGAACTATATTGTTCCGAGCTTGAACTCGATAGTAAAGACTTGAATAAAATAATAGACAAATAAAAAATAGATGGGATGGATTTTGCCCATGTACCTCGTTCAACCCCGCACGCCCCAAATCATACCGTTGTACTGCACCCATCAACAAGAATAGCTCGGACTCTCATCCAGTGGCTGAAAACCTGTCCTCTAATGGCCTCCATCTCTCATCTAAGCAGACTCCTCAGATGTGCATCTTTAATAAGGGCTTTTATGCAATTTCAAAATTGCAAGCGCATATTTTAGTGTCAGACGCAAATTTGTGTGTAAATGAAGAGAGAGAAACGGTAAAACCCATTTTGGGTTTAACTTTTGGGTTCGGTCGGAGGAATTTTACTGCATTACTTGGGTTTTGCAGTACCATTGGAGATGTTCTAACATATCAAACTATAAATTAAATTGTAATGGTTTACGCAGAGTGTTCGCTCGTGGGAGTTACATGAGACCCACCGAAGAGTGTATGTGATTAATACTTTGCTTCCCAAATAAAGCTCATTCCCATTCATACTTGCCTTGTCATCTCTATCTCCTTACTAAGACTTTGTCACAAGTATGGTGTAAAGTATGGATATAGAAAGAAGAGAACAAAATATCTATCCCTGTTAATCGTTGCAGTTCCTTAACGCTCAGTTGCATTTCCAGAATAGCTTTCACCTTGGCAGGGTAGACTTTGATTTCATTCCTTGTCACCTTGTAGCCTATGAACATCCCCGATCGCACGCCAAAAACATATTTTCAAGGTTTTTTTCTCTTGTTTTACTTGTTCTGGCTAATCTGTGAGTCTTTGTTCTCTATCGAAATATAATATCAGAGAAATCATGTGGGGATATTTAGTCCATTTATGTTTGTGTTTATGAAATTTAAGATGTTATTTCGAAAAAAAAACAGGAATAGCTCTACCAAGTGCCCCAGCTGGCTCGTGGCAAAGAGAGAACAAGGTTAATGATTTTATTCAAATTTCAAATTCCCATTTCATACTTCTTGTTAAAGTATAAAATAATATTTTCCTTAATGTTAGGATGATGATTTGCACTTTGTAATAATATTGAAACGCCTAGTTTATCAAACTAACAAAGATTAAGTAATTTTACCACGTTGAAGATCGCAAGAATTCGAGTTGGGTTGTGTTCTTGATAGGCGTTGGGAACGGCTCCTCTCTCCAAGATATTATCTCTCTATTAGCTTCACACAAGACACTGTTAGGATTTTAGTATTTATACACATATTAGTATATAATACTTGGGTCATAACTAGCCCAATTATACTAAAGGCTTATTCTAATTAAGCCTAAAGCTAATTAAATAAACAACAAGACTAAGATAACATAATTAATTGAACACAATAAAATAATACTAACAATATCTCCATTTGTTTTCAATTTGCAATTCATCACTTGTTATCTTGGTCTTGTACAAATGTCATCATGAGTCCTCGAAGAACACGTATCAGGGTACGCGTCAGCGGAAGTGTGCGTGTGCATGTTTGAAAAGTTAGATTTATCCAACTAAATTAAGATTAAAGCTATTTTACCATGATTGAGGATGAGAAGGATTAACTTAGCGTGGGATGCTTGTGTTCTTGAGGCGTTGGGAGCGTTTCCTCTCAAATGGGTTTTCTTCTATTAAGTTTCACACACAAGACACACTCTAGTGTGCGTTAAAGTTTTAGTATTTATAACGCATTTTAGTATAGAATATATGGGCCCTAACTAGCAAAATTACACTAAAACTAATTAGTGGGCTTACTCTATTTTGCACAAAACACTAATTAATTAAATTACAAGACTTAGAACTTAATTAATTGAACACAATAAAATAATCATAACAATATCCTCCTTTGTGTTCAATTTGCAATTCAATGCTTGTCATCTTGGTCTTGTAAAAATGTCGTCCTGAATCCTTGAAGACACGTATCAGGGTACGCGTTGGCGGAAGCGTGCATGTGCATGTTTGAAAAAAGATAAATTTATCCAACTAAATAAAGATTAAAGCGATTTTACCATGATTAGAGTGAAAAGAATTAACTTAGTGTGGGGTGCTTGTGTTCTTGGGGCGTCTCGAACGTTTCCTCTCAAATGGGTTTTCTTCTCTTAAGTTTCACATACAAGACACACTCTAATGTGTTTTAGGGTTTTAGTATTTATAATACATTTTGGTATATAATATTTGGGTCCTAACTAGCCCAATTACACTAAAACTAATTATATTAAGCTTACTCTAATTTAGCCCAACAGTTATTAATTAAATTACAAGACTTAGACAATATAATTAACTGAACGCAATAAAATAATCCTAACAATCTCCCCAATTGTATTCAATTTGAAATTCATCGCTTATTATCGTCATGAGTCCTCGAAGAACATGTATCAGGGTATTTGTCGACGGAAGCGTGTGTGTGCGTGTTCTTCTTCAATTATCTCCTCCTTTGTCGTGTCTTATATGATCTCTCCATTAGGACATCTTCAAGCGTACCGTTTCTTGACTTTCTCTTCTCGGCACCATATCTTCCTTAAAATCTTATGCTGAAGCTTGTCATGGAGATACCGGAGGGTTTTTAAAAGTTTCTTGCCGAATCTAAGAGTATCTCCTCTTTTTGTGTTCGATCTCTCCATTCGATAGTGGCACAACTCCCCCTACATTTATTCAACTTTGTTTTGAGACTGGGGAGTTCTCTTTGAAATTTGGAGAGGCACACACAATGCGCATTTTCGTACCTGAAGGTCATTGTGTGTTTAATTCTTCGACGACGAATGAGATTTTGGCGTTTCTGATCAATCTTGCACGTTCGTCGTTATATTGCTCTCATTTTCTTTAATAATATAATATTTGGGCCACTATCCCAATTACACTAAAATTAATTATTGGGCTTACTCTAATTTAGTCCAACACTAATAAATTAAAATTACAAGAATTAGACAACATAATTAGTTGAACACAATAAAATAATCTTAACAATCTCCCCCTTTGTGTTCAATTTGCAATTTAACGCTTGTTATCTTGGTCTTGTAAAAATGTCGTCCTGAATCCTCGAAGAACACGTATCAGGGTATGGGTTGGCGGAAGCGTGCGTGTGCGTGTTTTTTTTCAATTATCTCATCCTTTGTCATGTCTCGTGATATCTTCATGAGGAGATCTTCAAGCGCACCGTTTCTTGGCATTCTCTTCTTGGCACCATATCTTCCTTTAAGTCTTCTCTTGAAGCTTGTCATGGATATGCCGGAGGGACCAAAAATGTAAATACCGGTAACATTTTACATATGAAACTTGTAATGTGGTTTATGCTGGTTCGTGTTTGGTGGAAGTTACATGGGACCCACCGAAGAGTATATGTGTTTAGTGTTTAAGTTAGTTCTCGTTCTTGGAAGGTAATTTGCAGCATCTTGAGATGGACACTTTTTTCCTCCAATCATAAAGCGTTAGACTGTACTTCGAGGCTGAAACAACCTCTCACTTACTCAAGGAACGAGCAGATGGAGAAGTTCTTCTCGTTTAACTTCTTTTCACAGATTTTTGCTTTCCTTTTAACCTAATTAGAGCACACCGTAAAAGGGTCATCAGATGTCGGATGCCGTGGAAGTCGAATCAGACGATACTTCTGCAATTGTTTCTGTACTTTCTAAGAGAAGAGTTGGAAGAGAAACATGTACGTGTCTCAGGGCAACGATGAAGAACATTTTCTCGGAATTAACGTGTCTCATTGTTGGTCAAGCTTTATCAAGGATATGGAGATATTTGGATGGCTTGGTCAAGAGACTGTCCAAGTATATATATTGCTCACCAAAGTTCATTCTCTGTTGCGCATTTTCTCCCAGCACAAAAGCAATCATATCTGAACAATGGCAGCCATTACATGCGAATTCTTTTGCCGGATCCAAACACTCACATGAACCACTTATATGTCAGGCATCTTTACAAAGTATGCACATGGACCTTTTTTTCTTGTGATGCATTAGGGAAAAAGCCACTTTGTTCCTCTATATTTGCCCATTGGGCAATTTTATTCACCTTGCTTTTTCTCATTTAGCCTCCAATGTTGTCTGATTTGGAACAATTCTAGTTCCTCGGTTAGATTTTCGTCAAGCTAAACGGAAAATTCCCGGAATTTAATATTTTGAGGACCAAAATTGTCAGACGTGCAAACATCGAGGAGCAAAGTCATTTTATCCCAAAATAATTTAATAAAGAATCTCATTCACTTGGCGACAGTTGACGCTTTCATATCAATTCCATCTAAATTAATAAAAAATTAATCGGTGGACCAAAATTGTCCCAAATCAGACAACATCGAGGGCTAAATGTGGCAAATCGAAATAACGGGGAATCAAAATTGCCAACTGACAAACATCTGGGAACAAAAGTGACTTTATCCCGATGCATTACTTATGTTAAGAAGTTGATAACTCTTTGGACTCAAAGGTTATTCCAAAGTAATGCAGGTTTACGCCGTAAGGATAGATACGCGGACTTGTACGACGATGAAGATTTGGTGTATGTTGTAGAGTCATGTACTTGTCAAGCAGGTTGATATTAAAGTGGTAATGTTTTGGTGTAAGCATGTAATATTTTGTTTTATCTTTTGTTCGGTCGTTTCATAGTGATATGACACATAGAAATGAATCCAAAAAATGGGCGAAATAAAAATCGACCTGCCAACGGCATTGAGGGTTTTTTCGATCCCACGTATGTGGAAGACTCAACCAACTACAATCTCCAATTTTCTCTTGCTTAAGCAAACGGGGCTAAATTTCAGTTCATTTCATCTTACACTATGAGCATTTTTATATCAGAATCGGAGTTCTTAGAAGAAAACCTCACCTCATTAGCTTTCAAACTATGCAGGCTCGCAATTCTCTCGCGTCCAGATCTTATGAGGTATTAGAAGAACTCTTTTCAACACATCTGATAGGAAAAGATAATGCAACGGCAAGGCGTCAAATGCACGGATAGTTTTCGCTATATAGCGTAAACACCAAAGGTTCAATGCTTGTGTCAGGCATGAACACAATATATCTGATTCAATCAAGAGTATATTCACGCCATTGAAAGGAATTTTGTACGATTATATATATCTTATATTCAGGCTCATAGCTTGTCGGGTCATTAAGCAAACCTCGAAATTCGGGCCCCTAACCCTAAAATAACTTTTCTTCAAATAAGATACGTAATATAGTATTTAAACCGTAATGTAACTCAAATTAAAAAATATAAATGTAAATATATTTCGTAGTAGAATGTTCAATAAATAGTTAAACTAGTTACATAAATACTACTCGTCTAGATGTTTTAGAGGCAAAAATATTGATCAAATCTGTATAATCTAGTTGCCCGACCATTTCTTTTTCAATCTAATTATATAATTCTATTCCTTAACAAAGCGTAGTTGAGCTAGGGTGAATTTGTGTGTCTAGGTGTATTTTTATATTCCCATTCATTCCAACACCTGAAACTTACGTAATTAAAGACACAAAATCATTCCTTAACAGGGCAAGATAATTCTGTATTATCACGGTAATATTTTATACCATGTATATTCATTCGGTACCTCTTCTAAGGTAAAATAACGTAATTATTGGTAATATTTTATACCATGTATATTCATTCGGTACCTCTTCTAAGGTAAAATAACGTAATGATTGTTGGAAGACCCAATTATGTATGGTGTCGTGTTTTTTGGATGATTGGACCAAAATTAAATTTCAAATCAAAATTTTAAAGCCTTACTGAACAAAGATTGGTGGACTAACTAATTGGCTATGTAATTAAACGCCATTTGGACTGGGCTTCACGAAGCCTAAAACAAGAGGGATTATAATTGAAATGTTGTTTATTTTTTATCGACTGATAAAATAATATGTAATAAAATCAACATTGAGTTGTATTTAAGATGAATAGCCGTTATTGTCCCAAATATTTTCACAAAATATTTTGAACCCTAGCCGCATTCACAAAATCTAAACTACCAAGCCGCCGCTCCCAGAAGACTTCACACAAAACCTAGCAACCCTAGGCGTCGATTTACAAACTCAAGCATCGGTCCTGCACAGATGTTAATTCTCTCAATTGCCCTGCTGCTATGTCCCTTACCTAGATCTTAGGATTCGACAAGCTTTGATTCTTTATCTTATGTTTAATGGAATGAAAGGCGTGCTCAAAAGGTTTATGTGTTGACGGGAAATAGTGTGAAATCGACTTGAGTTTTCATGTTTGTGTTAAGTTCAATATATACACAATTAATTTTTTTTCCATTAAAATCTTAAATAATTTTTATGCACAACAAGAAGGACAAGAGATTGTTAAGTTGAATGCCAGTGACCTTGCTTTGGGAGCTTACTCATGTTTGGCGATTATTCACTTTCTTCACTGATTTTCAGATTGAATGGTACATGTTTTGACCATTTTGTAGATTAATTTCTTATTGTTATCGTTGTTTTTTTTCTCCTTAAGACGATCTTTAATGTTTACGGAGCAAATGAAAAACGAGATTTTTTATTTGTATGTTGAAGATCTCGATTTGAAATCCTTTTACGTCATTTGTTTGGCGATTACACTTTTTTTGACACTGATTTTTGACATAATAATCGTGGTATATGTTTTCATTGTTCTGTTTACTCTCTTCCTTTTCATTTTTCTTGTGTTTTGATGAACATCAAAAGGGGGATAGTCTTGATTGGTATGGCAAGGCCCGGTATTGGGGGATTTTTTGTTATCATCAATAATGCTTGTATACAGGGATTTTTATATTTTTCGTACACGTTATTTGGCCTATGGGCGTTTGTGGTCCACCATTTTCCAGAGTTACAGTTTCAGTCCCCAAAGTTACTGATTTTGGGGGTTTTCGGTCATCCGATTAACTCAAGCATATGTTTGGAGAGAATTTAACACGTTACACGCACCTGATTACACCTTGTCCAACTTAAAAATTCCATTTTCATATTACAATCCCAAAAAGGTGCTCAGTCAACTTAAACGCTCAGAACATCCCCTTTTCACCGCTTGCGTTTCTCTTTACAAGTGTCATATCACAATCTATTATTTCCATCTCGATTCATTGTTCGTAAAAAATTGGTTTTCCATTTCATTTTTTTGTTTCTCCGCTATTCTCGATGGAAGATTTATCACGCAAAACATATAGTTTTCATTTAACAATGATTATATAAGATTATTATGTATGTCTGTGTGTGCATTATTTATTCTCTTTTTTATTTAAAACTGGAATTTTGGCCCAAAAAATTGGTTTAATGTTATCCTGAGACTTCCTTGAACTTATTGGTACTGTAGCATGTTCACATGGGTGAGGTGGTAGTGGTGGTGCTGGTTCGCTAGCGTCAAGCTCGACATCAAACTGTTATGGATACGTTGCTCGCAATGTGGTGGCGGTGGCGTGATGATCACACGAATCACATAGACTATCATATTGTCATGAAGACTAAAACGCCTATAACATGAGCTCTAGCTATGCACAAGCATTCGTGTTGCCGCTGAAGGGACTGTCACCCAAGAGGGAGAAATCAGCTAGCAAAGGTATGGAAAAGAAAAAAATGTTTCTTCCTTTTTTGTTTCCTGGGTATGTTTGATGGTGATGGTTTTTCATTCAAAACATATAGTTTTCTTTGAAAGATGATTAAATAAGACTATTATGTATGTCTACGCATTACTCTCTCTTTCATTCAAAACTAGCATTTTGGCAAAATAAAACTAGCATACGGAAGAATTCCCTTCCCTACTTTCTCAGCTTGGTTCGACATATGATTGAGGATCAACTCTCCCCAATTCAAAGGCAAGTTGTGACCAAAGCATATAGCAAATGTGTCATGCTCTCAGTCACCCTTGTTTCGTTCAGCGTAGGCAACCAATTACAAATCCCGATCTTAAACAGCACAGAATATAAGGACGTCAACGAACTAACAGCACAATTACCAGCCAAACGACTTACTCTACCCGCAGTAATAAAACGTACTACCTCATCATTGTCATATTCATGCCCCATCTCCACATCAGGTGTTCCCAAAAATTGATTAATCGCATGCGATGACATATCAAACAACCTCCCCCTCAAGAAAACTCTCCCATACTTTGTAGAATTCAGTTTGGCCACATTAGAGAAAGATTAGCATATACCTCACGGACGACTGAGTCGCAGTACGTCCCTAAACTCCTCACCATTTGCCCGAGACGTCGTGACTCCAGGAATTGCATTACGCCGTACTTCCTGAAGCTCGCCACGTCTACAACCGCTCAACTCATATGAGTCTATGACTCAGGGAAGTCCACAGCTCCTCATTGATGTGCGTTAGAAATGTGGTTGGCAGTGGGTCATCCCATGTTGGATCAACATCTGATTCACATCTTCATCAGCTGATTGGCTTGGTCAAAAATCACGGAGGTTGGTGTCAGGTTGAGATGATTCCTCAATATGAGCTTTCTTGGAAGGTCTGGCTTCACTTTCTATTGGCCTCTTCCTTGCTTGCTTCTTCAACCTGCTCTTCAAGGAAGTTAGAGTCTCGACTAGATCAGACTCGGCCGTGTCTTCATCCTTTGATCTGTCTGAGTCAGTGAGTGACTCTGACACCGAGGATGATGTCTCTCCTCCTAAGACAATGAAGTCTTCAATCTGAGCTCTCTGAGTCGAGGCTGTCATGGGTGGTGGAGTCAGCAATCTCGTCAGAAGAATCACTGGACAGGGCAATCGGCTCATCAGCGTTGGACGTGGGGTTCAGGGTACGTCGATACGATTGCTCCGGCGCTTCTTCAGAACAGGGGCCTGCACATCAGCAGGAGATTGTCTTCGTCGCTTCTTCGGTTGAGTTTGGGTTTCCTCCTTTGAAGTTGGTCTGATAGAGATGGTTCGGTTGAAATGGAATTTCTTCAGCTACAGAGGTCATCGGCGGGGCGTCTTCATCTTGACTCCTTTGGCTTTTATTAAGGGTCTGAAGCAGGGCATTCAGAGTCATATCATCATCATCTTCGCTTTGATTGTTCATTGGAACAGAGGATTCTTGATCGGTGTTCGCCGTTGCGGGGTCTGCCGTCTGAGGTTGAGGAGCTTCTGGAATCTGAGAAGCAGGTCGTATAGGTTGAAGTGGCTGAAAAGGTCCGGTGTAGACAACTATGTCTCTAGGACCTGAAATTACTTCGAGCGGCACTGGAAAATCAATGTTAGGTACGAATGTTGGATCAACATTCGGTTGAGAAGAAGAATTTGACATATTATCTACTAAATCTGGGGAATAACGATCGAAAATATGGACAGAATTGAAAATCCTAGTATCACAAAAAGCAGAGAGAAATATTTTAGAGAGAGGATTTGATTTGAATAAATAGGGTTTGAGAATTGTGGAGCTTGATCAAACTAAGTCACGGCACACATATAGGAACAGTTCTAACGGTCACAAAATAAAACAATTCACTCAGAAATTTTTGCACAAATTGGAGTAAAGGACTGAAAACTAGCCGTTGGAAACATAATGTCCGTTGAAAGTATCTCCTTGGACTAGATCAAGACTTGACTAAGCATGATACTAAATATAGTAAACGAACAAATTGGTCATGCAAAAACATAGGAGCATATCAGATTATGATTCACCCAAAAATTACCAAGTCAAAAATAAATATAGGATCGTGCAATACTAACCGGTTAGATGACAATGAGGATCACTTGAGGCAAGAGTAACGAGCTGTTCTTCGAGCAAATCTAATGCAATTCTGAGAGATATCTAAACTAGGCTTATGGACCTAAAAAAATGCTCGACTAAAAACTAATGTAGATAATCGAAAGCACTGAAAATATAGCATGATCAAACTATCAGTTACACATGTTGCCCCAACATAAAGTTCAACATCCTTACTCCATAATCAAACTGACAGTTACACATGTTGCTCCAACATAAGGTTCAACATCCTTACTCCATAATCCTAGACTTTTCTGCTCGATCCTCTCAAACTAGTCTCCTTTCATTTTCTGCCCGATAATTTTTTATTTTTTTTATTGAGCACTGACCTTATTCCCTAAACATCAAGGTTTGGCTTTTTGTCGCAAAGAGTACATCGTCACCGCGAATGCCGTGTACCTAGGGAAACTTATTACCAAATACCTATTTTGTACAAGGTTTATGATCAGGCCTATAAGCAAGAGATTGGGTCATTTCAGAAGACTGTCAAGTAGGATCGAGTCATTTCACCGGAAAACAGAGAAGAATATTGAATCAAACATTAAAGCAGTAACTATCAAATTTGACATAAGCAATGTTGATCCAAATGTTGAACCAACATTCAGATATACTGTAGCAGACTTATGGACTTTTTCAGGTCCGAAAACCTTTGAAAATCCAATGCTTTCGTGAAAATGTCAGCTAACTGATGTTTCATGTCAATTTGCTCAATGCACACTAATTCTTTATCTACCATATCTCTCAGAAAATGATGTCTTAAATCTATATGCTTTGTGCGTGAATGCTGAATAGGGTTCTTAGATATGTTAATGGCACTAAGGTTATCACAATACATGAGGACTGACTCGCACTCTAACCCATAGTCACATAACATGCTATTTAACCACATTAATTGCGTACAGCAACTACCCGCAGCAACATACTCAGACTCAGCAGTAGATAACGACACACAATTTTGCTTTTTACTATACCATGCAACTAAATTGTTACCTAAGAAGAAACAGCCGCCACTAGTGCTCTTGCGATCATCCTCGTCACCTGCCCAATCAGCATCGCTGTAGCCTACAAGACTCATATTAGTATCTTTAGAGAACCATAATCCTAGGCTACACGTTCCACTCACATATCGAACTATACGCTTAACAGTATTAAGATGGGAAACCTTAGGCTCAGATTGGTATCTAGCACATACACATATGATATACATAATGTCGGGTCTACTGGCTGAAAGGTACAATAAACTGCCTATCATAGATCGATACAATGTTGGGTCAACATTCTGTCCAACATTGTCTTTACTTACCTTTTGCGTAGATCCCATAGGAGTTTTCATTACCTTAGCCGTGTCCAACCCGAACTTCTTGACAGTGTTTTTCGCGTATTTCTCCTGAGACATAAAGATGCCATCGTTGCTTTGCTTAATCTGTAAACCTAAGAAAAAGGTTAATTCCCCAATCATGCTCATTTCAAACGTGGAGTTCATAGCATGTACAAACTGATCTGGAGTTCATAGCATGTACAAACTGATCTAGCATCGATTGTGAGCTTGAGCCAAAAACAATATCATCAACATAAACTTGGGCAATCAAAATATCAGAACCGACCCTTTTTACAAAAAGAGTGCGGTC